>JACDJE010000041.1:1638957-2385261 GCA_016647715.1 Pavo muticus | reverse complement strand
GGGGGGGGGGGAAATCTGTTCCTCTATAACGATTCCTTTTAAGGAATCAGAACTGAAATGTCAGAAATAGGAAATCTAAGTGGCTCATTCAATTATGAATAACTGGAAATGAAGTTAAGAAAGAAAATGAGTCTGGAAAAGAAATAGCAAACTTGCTATATAAATGTACATACACGTATGACAAACCTGAACACCAGATACCCCCTAATTTAATAGAAGTGGCATCTGATTTTTGAAATGGCATAGAGAGCCTTGCCTTGAATTATGAATTAGAAGCATTCGCAAAAATCTCTGAAAAATGAATTACCAAGTATTATGAATGAAAGCATTAAATATACAGTTTTGCTGCTGCATACATTTTCACTCAGATGCTCAGCACAAAATACTGTAATAGGAAAAAATTGGTCTGTAGCTCTTCTAGAAGATGCTTCTTCCACTGTTCCCATTTCATGGGAAAAAAAAATTGATGGTTTTGATTTTCTATGTTTCTGATTGTCATAGGAACTTTACCAAGGTTCCTCTTAGCTCCTGGCTCTGACCAAAAGCACCATTCTCCATCCAGCTATATTTTCAGGTTCCACATTTTGTTAGCTTAGGTGGTTTTCTGAGTCTAATGTTGGTCATTTGTTCACTAACTCTTAGAGGTTCCCTCTTCTGAATTATCCAGGTATCTGTGGAACCCACATAACCCACCTGATGTTTCAGCCAAAGTGAAGCCAGAGGTTTACACCCAAGATCTCACAACTGAACTGAATGCGAATGAAAGACTATAGTAAGCATTACAAAAGGTGTGTGAATGAAATTGTGGGAAAATGGATGTACATCTTTAAAGGCTATGGAGGATGCAGGCTTATAGCCATACCAGACTAGCTTTTCAAAGAGAACTTTTTTTACCTGTTGTTGCATTTTTCCAGTAAGCTGTCCAAAACAACACTCACCATTTATAGCCTCTTACCATGTATCAAAGCATATATTCCATTTTTCATGCTTTTATCCCTGCTTGAAATCATTTGTTGCTTCTGTAAAATCATTACTGCCACTGCTCATTCACCTAGTTTTATTTGGCTTCCTCTGAAGTCCCTTGTGCTTTTCCAATCTCTTGAAACTCTACTTTGAGATAAAAATGAGCCATGGGAATCAGCTAACAGCAGTGGATGAAAGGGCAGATCCCCTGAGATCTCTCATTTCCCCTTCAGTGCTGATGGAGATCTTAATGTAGTGTCTTTGCTAGCAGGACTCTGAAACGAAGTGAATTTTGTTTTATCTGCCCCTCTCTGCCACCAGTGTAGCGCTTCCTGCTGTTTTATTTCTGTTCTGCCCCCCACTGGAGTAGAGCAATTGATACAGAGGAAGGTTAATTATAGCAATGAACTGTTTGTGCCCAGTCTGTCTAATGCTCAATGTAAGGGCCGCCTTCCCTGACTTATGTAACTCAGCTGTCAAACCAACCAGCAAAGCAGCTGCTCTCGCTTTCAGCGAACTCTGCAACTCGCCACAGTCAGCACTGTGCTGTCTGGAGCAAGGATGTTGTGCCAGGGCTTGCCAGCATTTCCACTGCTGCACAGAAAATCTTGCCCTCCTCTGGATTTTGCAGTGGCATGTGAGATTGTGCTCTGCCGGTCTTGTGTGATTACTACCCTGGGAAGCGTGACAGTCATCGGACCCAGACTGGAACTCATTTCTTGCGAAGTATACTCTTTAGTATTCTCTGTCAGCCCTGCTCCTCAGGGAAACCTGAATGTAATTTTGAAAATTAGTAGTAATAATGAGAAAAAAAGTGGTTCCAACAGAGGTATTGTATTTGTGGTTGGTTTTATTACTTAGCCCTTTGTATTATAAGTTACTTTTGTAGCTCTTAGGAGTTGACCAGCTGAATATCTCTTACCCTCTCTCCCTCTGCTGCTCAAGCACCCACTACTAAGTGGACCAACTCGTATACATCCAGTAAAAACCTGAATAGTTTTCTCAACTCTTGTTTAGCTTAGGGCAGCCAAAAGCTTGTCTAGTTTCTCACTTGAAGTAATGAAAGATATGACCACAGATATGGCATTTGTCTGGACTGCATGTTTAGAGAACTGTGGCTACAGCCTAACACTGCAGGTTTCCTAATGGCACCATGGACTTCTCCCTTTGTGGCCAACCCACAGGATCAGCGCTGCACTGGCCTCTCAGCCCATCCCTACTCGGGGAAAAGCAAATGTGCATACACAGAGTTGAGAGTTAAATCCTTCTTATTTTTCAGGAGATTCACTTAGTTGGAGCTACCTGGTGGATAGTTCACCATTTTTTTTTTTTTAAATTATCCAGAAACTAATGTAACATTCATATGGCAAAATAACTCCTGCCATGAACCTTAAGCCATCAGAGAGGCTGTACGTTGTTTCATGATGTGGAAAGTGATGTGAAGCAGGAGGAAAATGAGTGTGAACAGGTCACAAGTTCTACTGAATACTGAAGGTAGCTTAAATTCAAACAATGAGTGAAAAAATGAGTGATATGTTGAAGGATAATTATAATAATTCACAACGTTGTCTTGCAGCTCTTTGGTTATTAGGGTTTTGGCAAACAATAAACTAAGAAGCACAAAAATAACACCAAAGAAAACTCACTAGAAAAAGGTTGCAGCATCGTTAGAGTTTTCTTTTTTTTAATTTAATTCCTCAAATTACTGTAAACAAAAGTCTCACTGAAAACCTGTGGAACATTTTCTTTTAAAGTCCTGACTGCTGAAGATGAGACGCATAAGATTAACACGTGAAAATAGGAATTCTCGAAAGAATCCCTGGGCATCAGATTCATTAAAAAATATAAGAATGGGATCTGTGGGATCAGTGGGGTTTTATCCCTGATATTGTCCTTTTAGAAAAATAAAATCAATTTAATAGTCTTCTGAAAATTCCAGTATTCTTCTAAGTACTTTATAAATGTATCCAAAGCTTCACCTTTTACTTTAATTTTGTTTAATTCTTACCTGAAGTGATAGAATGTTCATTTATCTGGAATGCAGTCTTCAGTTAAGTTTAATTCTGATCAGGCTTTAAAAATGCAAGCATTTGTAGCAGAATTGAATTATTAGAAAGCTGAAGAACAAAGGTTAAACTGTAGATGTTTGAGAAGAGCTGCTTTAATAGTGGATTCTTGCTGACAAAGTCTGACATCTTTGTATTTGGAAAATTATATTTAACTAGAGTTACTTTGAACAATGTTGAAGAAGATGAGAACTGTATCTTTTAAATTGTGTGGTATTTTATGATGACTTAATAGCTAATATGTGGTTTGAAAGTCAGAAAAACTGCCTTATACGTGAGAACATTAGGTTCCTGGTTTCTGGCTTATCACTGAATGGAAGCAATGACCTTTCATCTAATTACCAGAATAGATAATTAATAAGGAGTATTATAGATTAGTGTTGCTATGTTTTTTTCCATAAACATCACCAATACGTCCTTTCCTACCAAGACTGAAAGGGATTGCAGGCCAGTTAATTTGACATATTAACAGCTAATCTTGAGTGGAATGAGTCAATGGAGAAAAACAGTGCTTTTGTGATCTCTACCTATTTAAATGCTCTGTTTGTGTGGGTTTAATGTGATAGTCCAACCATCATTGGATTAGGTTTATTTGGCAACTGTTTTTCTATAATTATAATACTGATTTTGAGTTAAAAATGGATCCATGTAGGCATGCCTCTATGTTAACAGATGTCACAGTCTGATTTTTCAACTGGAACAACAGCAGTGATGAATCAACCCTGTGCTTTAGCATGATGGATGGCATGAAGTGCTCTCAGTAGAAAACAGGAGCACCATTTCCTATTTCACCACAAACACAACTAGGAACAAAAATAGCTTTATGAAATCACGGAATCACAGAATGGTTGAGGTTGGAAGGAACATCTGGATCCATCTGTTCTAACCCCTCTCCCTCAGCCTTCTCTTCTCCAGGCTGAACAGCTCCCGGCCTCTCAGCCTTTCCTCATACAGGAGATGCTCCAGGCCCCTCATCATCTCTGTGGCCCTCTGCTGGGCTCTCTCCAGAAGTTCCCTGTCTTTCTTGAACTGAGGAGCCCAGAACTGGACACAGCACTCCGGATGTGGCCTCACCAGGGCAGAGTAGAGCAGGAGGATCACCTCCCTCGACCTGCTGGCCATGCTCTTTTTTGTGCACCCTGGGATACCATTGGCCACAGGGGCATATCGTAATGAGTAATTCTGCTCTCTCTACAGGTGAGAACAGAATGTGCTAAATGAGTCCTAATAGTTTGAAACTTATTCAGAACTCAGTACAGCAAACATATGCTTTGTAAAAATAGGTGGTATGATTAAAAAGAACAAATTTCAGCACTGATTAAAGGCCAATCATGCACAGGAATATGTTTTCATCCTGGACAAAGAAATTTCAGAGACTCAATCTGTGCAGCTATTAAAATAATTGAAACCAGCAGCTGAATTTAATAGGAAAGTGTTATTTTCCCTTGCTTACTGTAAAATGAGAGACTACAATTTGGTGCAGCACTGAGTGAACATAAGAGAGTTTTATACAAGCATATATTCATAGTGCTAGAGAAGCTGAAGCACAACTTGGCCTACTCAAAACTCAGATTCTCTATTTATTCTTTATAGAATGTGCATTTGGTTGTATCTGTATCACTCCATAGAGCTCATACGAGTATATGCTGTTAGAGTGAAAATACGGATTTCATTTCAAAAAGAAGACTAAAGTTCAAAGCATAGTCCTCAAAGTTAAAAAAAATCTATAGAAACTCAAATATATAAATAAAAAAAATCACTGTGCAAGGACAGAATGAAGCAATCCAAAGAACCCTCATCTTTACCTTGTTCAATTGAAAACAAACTGTTCACAGCGCTGTGATTCAAAACGGTGAAGCTCTCATTCTTGCAACAGTCTTCCAGAAATGATGGCAAGCTTCTGCAGAGGCATGTCCATGAGAGAAGTAATGTTCTAAGGGTCAGTGCAGTGACATCTAGCTCTACTTACTACATTTTGTGGCACTCTCTGCAAGGCTGTTTTTAACAGCCAGCTTTGCATTGAAAGAGGTTTAGTAACAGACTTAATCTGCCAGAACACATCTTGTGCTCTTTTCTTCTTCTGATGCCTTTGCAGAATTTCATAATTGTTTGTTATACTCAATGATTTTTGACATCAGCATAAAGACACACATTAATACAGAGATCTATTCCTGAAAATCCTCTTGCTGGCAAACCTCTAATTCAATATTTCCTTTCTCATGGATATTTTAATAGATGTCAAGTTGATCAGCAGTTTATACACAAGTGAAGGTACTGCTTGGTTTTTGGTAGTGGGACACCAAGGTCTTCATGTAAAAAGCTGCAGACTCAATTCACTGACATTTCTTAGGTTTTCTTTGGCCTTTTTGGACACTTTGTGGTTTTTACTTTGTAAGAAGTTTCCTCTTGGGACATGGTTCCTCCTTAGGAAAAGCCACTGCTACAAATGATGCTACAATCCTGGTAGCACCTACAAATTCAGGGAGCAGTCATGTGCTCACAAGTGAGGAAATGTTGTGAAGCCTTGACATTCTGATAACATCTATGTCTTGACAAGCCTGTCCCTTCCATGCCTTTCTGACTGCATGGCTGCTCCCCACAAGAGACTGTGTTTCTGCCAGCTGTGTGCATTGTCCTGGCACTTATAATTCCTCCCATTCGCGGTTACTTGGTGGGNCCCCCCCCCCCCCCCCGGATTTGATAGTCCAGTTAGCATTTTGCTTTAGGATTTTCTGCTGTAGGATCATCTGCCTTGTGATGCTAGTGAGCCTCCTAATGGTAATGGCAATGTGTCAGTGTTCTTACCTGTAAACTAGCTCTGGTTTGGCCTGGGGTTCTCATATCTGCGTTTTGCTGCCAGTAGGTACTTAAAGAAATTTGTGGAAGAATAGACTCACAGTCTACTTGCGAATGATTTGTGAGCTGGGGAAGTAGTGAAATCATTGAGCAAATTAGCTACAATGAATTATTAGTCCTGCTCTAATTTGAAGTCTAAGTTGGAAAATATATTGCAGAATTCATGAAGGCTTTTCTCCAGCATTTGTCCACATCAGCAGGTTACATACACGTGATCTTCTTCAGAGGAGCAAAGCAGCTGCAGTTACTTTATTCACAACCCAAACTTTCTCACTTACCTCTCTCACCACTTCTGCTCTGGCCAGAAAGAGTCAGCATTTTTTTTTCTAGTTATTCATGTATGTATATAAATTCATGCTGAACTACCCATGCATAGAAAGTCATGACAATATATAGATGTGCAGATAGGAGCAGTGTTTGCCCCAGCTGAGCTTGCCTCTCCCAGAACTGAATATATACAACCACATAGCTTGGCTTTGAGGATAGTTCATGCTGATAAAACTCTGACTCTGTTATTTCTGTAGGAAAATGCAGTTATACTGAACATCACAGCTGTCAGTGGAAGTAGAAACCTTGAGTACAACTCTGAACTCCTTAAATCCAAAGGCAGATTTTGTTAGGCTTCAACCCTGATTCTCAACAGATTGTATGAGGCAAAGATATTTAGAATGCATTTCTGACAAGTGACTGTTCTCTAAAATGGTTTTATTTTTCTGGTAGTTTTGTTTGCCGGGCTGGAGGATGTTTTTTCTTTTTCTTAAGCAAAAATTGGAGCTGTCCTTTTTGGGCATCTTTTCTTGTATATTTGTTTCCTAGTTACAACCCTAGTTCAATTTCTGACTCTTGTTGCTTTGGTGTCTAGTCTCTGTGGCAGCCACAAAGATGCTCTGAGTGGTTTTTATTTCAACCTATTTCATGGGGAACTGAGCTTTTCTCGTTCTTTTAAAATTTATTGATGATACAATATTTCTTTCAAGCTAGATTAGTAGTGAGAATGCTGAATAATTAGTGTGAGCAGAATGTGTGTTGCCCACACACAGTAAAACTGTGGAAGAAATGCTGCATCTTCGTGTCCAAAAACAAATGGACACAGGTAGGCAAGGGTCAATGCTCACCAGCCCAGGGGCAGACTCCAGGCCACTGCCTGCTCTCAGGGCATGTCCAGTGTCCCCTGCATAGGGTTTGGAGTTTGAAAGGAGAATTTGAGCCTTATTTCTATTTCCTACATGGAATTCTTCTGCATTTTTCTCAAATAATATGGAAAGCATGATCTCACCTGCTCTTTACCAGTGGCCATAAACAATTACCGTCAGCCAATAATCAAGGTCTGGAAGTATGAAATGAGTTTCCTCGTTTTGATAATTTTCAACACTATTACAACAGTAGATTGAATGTCAAGGACCTTAGGTGTTTTATTAGTATCTATAATGTCAAAAGACATATATATAGCCACTTCATAGTATGTGACTGCGTTGTCTATAGATAGTTTAAGATTGAACTGCTGTCACGATGGAAGGCAGAGGCAAACTCAGAGAGACAGAAGGAGAGCTTGAATTTAGGGCTAGAACTCTGGAGAAGAGCGGTAATGCATATGTTTCTATTAGTAGAAGAAATATACGGGAACTTGTCAGTTTTTGATTGTGTTTGCTGTGGTTTCCATCTCTTTCAACTGCATTTGCTCAGGACTTAGAACAAGCAGCTTGTTTCTTACTTTTTGTTTGGTTGACAAGTAAGTTTTGGCAATCTCCTATCTAACCACATTGACCCACAAAAGCTTATGTTCTTTGCTACTCTCTGTTTCAGTTTGAACTTGCACTTAATCTATATTTCTGATCAGATGAAAGACAAGTTTAGAGGTACCAAAAATTATGAAATTGAATTAACTACTTCTGGCCTGGGCTCTGTTGGGCTAGCTATATCCTACATAACTGCCTTCATTGATTGTATCCACTTTGTCATGGTTGTATTCATGATGGTACAATCAGTCCTTGGGAATCACTCAGAAGATGTCAAAGGACATCTGAGAGATGGCAACCAGAAATACACCTTGAGAGTAGCCAGGATTTGCCTGCTTGCCTGGCTTAGAGGAGACAAGACACATCTGTGAGACGCGTCTCACATCTCCAGTCTGATGTGGCTGAATCCAGTTTTGGACTTTGCAACAAGGCTGAGGAGAGTCAGCATTCAGGCTTCTTAGTCCATGTAAAAGACAGTTTAAATATGACTCTGTACTTTGCAGCTCTAGGCCAAGTTGAGACTACATCTAATTCTAGAGAAAAAAGCTCATGGCTTGAGGAGCAGGCTTAGGACAATTTTGGGTATTGCCTTCCCCTCCACCTTTATGTTTAGTCTCTTTTCTCTTCCATATGTGTTGCATCCATCCCACTCCAGTTTCTAAAGGTGCTTTTTAAGAAATTATTTTTCTTGGCACCAAACCATGACTCATTTGAAAAACAACTTAGTTCACAACCTGGATGCCTGTCCTTGGAGAACCTTCTTGAGAGCTGGGAGGGTAAATTGGCATTGAAAGTGGCTTTCTAGTTGGAAGCTCTTTCTTCCTTTCACCTAGCCCCACGAGAATATATTCCAAATCAGCTCATCGTGCCTCGGTCCTGGCCTTGTCTGAGCACATCTCCTCTGGTAGAAGCAGTCAGAGCATTCTCACATCTACCTCCAAAGTGAAAGGATCCTCTTTCTAAGACACTACCAATGTAGTTCTGTTGTTCGACCTGTGGGAGGCCCTTCAAGACCATCAAGTTGTCACAGTCTATACAAGTTGTACTTGGGATTACTCTTTATCTGCAGACTTCGAAGTTCCTCAGAGATTTAAAGGAATATCTCAGGTCCCAGCTTCACAAACTAGAGATGTAGATAAGAGCAGAGAGATCTCCCCAGTCATTGTAAAATGTCAACAACAAATAATCTGTGAGATGTTACAGAATATAAAAAGAATGATAATGTCCCTTGCTTCACATACAGTAACATTCCGTTCATACATTTTTATTATTGTTTTCTTAAACAATTGTTTTGCCCTGACAATTTCTTGAGAAAATTAACCTTTAAGGCAACTTCTTTCATTTTTCATCATGGATATTGTTTTGTTGAGGAATAAAATAATAAACTATGATTAATCTCATTCTTTTCTGGCTACAGACAACCAAATATCCAGGAGATGTATTTTGCCATTTTCCTTTGAACAGCTGCTTCAAACATTGAACCCGTGTTGTAACTTTCTGGATCATCTCCCAATTTTCTATTCATTTTATTAATACAGATTTGAAACACAAAGTCCTCTCTAAGGCAGACTTCTTATCAGCTGTGATTTAACCTGGAAAGGTCTTTACAGCCTTTTGAGTAAACTTTTCTTCTAGTACGAAGAATCTGCTGGGAGTTTACTTTTGAAAATGGGCCAAGCTTTGGTCTCAGCTGCATCTAGAAAACTTTCCTGTGATGTTACCAGTCTCTTTGAGAGCTAGAAGCTGCAGAATATGTTAAGCAAGGAAGACTCCTTAGGCTGAATGCCAACTTCTCTGCTAGACAAAACATCCATATCTCAACTCTTACAGAAATATTACCATCATCTTGATAAACAGATGTCTATGTTGATCTGCTTGCCAAGCTTGAAACGCTACTTTGGGTAAATGGAGAATGCACGGGAACAGGACTACATGCTATGAAAAAATGTACCTTGAGTGGAACAAAAAAAAGCATAGTAGTCTTCCAAGTCTTACTCCGAATGTATGTGAAATAGTTTGCACTAGGCAAGAATAATTCTTCATTTCTTTTCTGTGGAAAGTGTGAAAACTGGTTATAAATGTACAGCAGTGAATTGAAATTTTACTTACAGCTGAGGTGCTTGTGGAAACAGCCCATAACTGCTCAACTGCAATACTTGCTGATTCTCCAAAACTGTTAGCAGAAGTAAAAATGAGTGCTGCCTAGACTTTGGCTAAAACAGCAAGGTTGGAATGATCTCTCTGTAAGAGAAGAGAAATCTCTTCTTACATAAGTTCTTTTTACCAAACATGTTTCACGCTTTCCCAACTTTTCCCGTTCTGGAAGAAGTGACACTTCACGGATTTTCAAGCAGGGTAAAAATGAGTTCGTTGGGATGCTCAGAGACTTCTAAAGATGGGAAGATCATGAAAAGGTGGCGGCTGGAGAAGGGGCTGGGCGGGCAAGTTTTGCAGGTCTTTTTTGCAGGTGTCAAGAAAATTCTTATAAAGTTATGCCATATGAACAGGAAGATATCAACTAATTTTAGTTCTAGTTCTGCCAATTACCTTCAGAGTATTTGCTTTCAAACTGGGGTGCCCAAAGGCCAACTGAATCACTTTTGAACACATAATATTTTTAACCATCTAACTGTGAATGAGGCAGCTTCAGACACAACCTTTGGAGCACTTGACGGGTAGGGATTATTGTGGACAGCCCTGAAGTGAACATGAAAAAATGCGGCATGAGCACAAAGAGGGGAAAAGGAAGTGGTGAAAATCTCAACAACTCTTGGGGAGTGAAGTCAGGCTTGCAAGTCCTAACTCAGGCACGTCACAGCTTCAAAGAGAAATGTAAATGTACTGACAGTTTCTGCTGCAAAGCTGCCAGGGTGTCAAAGTGCACTCCATAAAAGCCAGCAATCTGATGGTCTGATTAGAGGTAGTAAAATACTGCACGGATTAAGAAAAAAGCCACGCAGGGTCAGATAGATTTTTAATCCATTTCCTGTAGCAGAAGATACACGTTGAGGTTTGCTCCAAATTTCCTCTTCTTTCCAATCTGGGAAGATTTGCCCTTTGCAGATAACTGGGCAGTGGACTGTGAAGGTTGTGGTAAGGGTGATAAGCAGGGAAGATCAAGACAACAGAGCATCCTGCCTAAGGAGGAGTTCAGAGTGAGCAAACAGCTCCCTTTTAACTTAGACTTCCCATGCTGAAGAGAGATATGGGGGGGAGTAAGTGAAAAGGGAAATTAGAACAAAAACTATGGAGCTGAGCAACACAGTTTGGTATTGTATTTGGGAAATAAGGGAAAAGTAGGGCTTTTCAGAGAGACTTTAAGGGATCATCTAGTCCATCCCTCTGTTCCAGATAGGATTGGCTACACTTAACATCCTTCCTACAGGTGCTTGCCTGACCTTATATCAAGAAAATCATTCAGTGATGGATAAAAATGTTGATGGAGGCTGCAGATTTGAGTAGAGCAAAGGAATTATTCCGCATGTTTTGTAGGATCTTTCTGTTTAAACAACTCCGTATTCTGTATGATGACTATTTTTTTGGCCACAAACTGACATTGCTAGCTGTTCAGCATTTGTCTCACAGCCACTGCTAGATCTCAACTGGAACAAAAACAGTCCAGCCAGGTGCTTCCTGTTTTATCTTTTAGATTATTTCTGCTTGTATAATAAGCTGTATTGCTGAATTTTGTCTCATTTTTCCAACCTTTTCCCTGAACTTGTCATAAAAATTCAGAACTTCAATCCCGACCTCAAACAAGCCTTCAGCACTACCTAAATTAGTGCAGACTACAGATTTCTTATGTGCAAACTCTCTTACCATCTCAGTTACTAAGGAAAGCACTGGGCAAAACTGGATCTAAAGAGATTCCTGCTGAGCCCTGGTTTTTCTTTGACAATTAATTCTTGATGGCATCTATCTGAATTCCTAACCAGTATTTCACATAAACCCTAGCTAGCAGTTTTTTTTCTCAGAAGTCCAAATACATGCAGCATTTCGTTCTTCTTCTCCTTCCATCTGCAAAATCTGTTACCCTGTCATAAGAGGTAATTAGATTGGTTTGATAAAATTTGTTCTTGACAAATCCTATTTTGTAGCTGAATAAACTTGCTTGCGCATTAAAATCCAGTAACAATTGCTTTCTTACATGCCTGCAGATTAGAACTTCTTTACATACATTTTTTTTTTAGATATTTATTTTATGAAATGAGAAGATAACTAAGCTCTCATAATGAGAGTTACAGGAGGTTTCTGCTTTCTGTCACCCGCAAGTAAATCTTAAGAGTCAAAAGGGGCTGACACCTTTGTCCTTGGAATACCTGCCGTGTTTCTTTAGTTTTCCTACCTTGTAGTTTGCCTTACAACCGGTGTTTTATGAGCCTGGTTTGGGAAGTATATATATTGGCAGAGAGTGTTTTAACAGTAATCGTTAAATGACGATCTGGGGTTTAACTGCTTTAAACCCTCTGGAGGAAATCCTTCAAAAATCTAGGACCAGAAGTCCAGTACCTTAGTACCCAAGAGGCCATGTCTCTCCTGGGACCCAGTGCATATGTAAGGACACGCATTACTCAGGGGTTCCTGGCTACAGTGTTTTATCTGGACCCCCTTCTACCAGCAAGATGAAAGGAGTACATACAGCACCAGCGGCAGACCACGTGCTGTGAAATGCTTTCTCTTTTTCAAACGGCAGGTAGACAGCAACCCCTTACAGATGTGGATGACCCATCTTATATAGATAGTGAGCTGGCACAGGAGTGGAAGGATTTTTATCCCAAGGAAATAAATATCAGTCGGCTAGGGAAAAGTTGAAAGAAAAATAGGTTTGAATGTTTTAATTCTTAACAGAAAGAAATGTCAGGGATGTTGTAAAACCAGTATCAACTATTCTTTAAAGATTGGCCTTCTTTGTCTGTCTTATGCTATTCTATGAAGAAACTCAACCTTTACTTTAAAGAGTGTTTTAGTATCTATCTTATCTAATGCATCCAAACTCTAGAGACTGGAAAATGTTCTAAAGGAAATATTGAGCCTCTTTATCTAACTCGCGTTATATGTCAGTGAGGAAAACTTTGGTGATTCCTTATATACTTGAAATATATTTCTCTTGAGAGATTTATATTCAATTTCTTCAAACAATGTTTTAGCTAATTACCTCCTGAAAACTTTTTTTTTTGTGATAGCATGAGGAGTAATGTAAAAGAAGTCAGCTGAATTCTCCAGTCGATATAATTGCTAGTTGGCAATACATTATGAAATAACTCAATGAAATTAGCTACAAGAAACATTTATCTGTGGTTGTTAGTAAGAAATTGTATTGACTGGGAGAGAGAACAGGCTATTAAACTCTATCAGTTCTATTCAAGAGCTAATCTGATACACAGTTTTTATTCAAAAAATCACTTTTCAGAAAAAAATTGAATAAAAGAAAGCTATAGCTCAAAAAGAATCAGATAATTTCCTGAGAGCTCTTGGGTAATAACCAACTTTACATACTGCAGGCTGTACATCCAGGAGCTGGAGGGATGATTAACATCAGCCTGGAAATATGCCAAGCGAAAGAGAAGATGTAAGCTTCAAACACGTCAGAAGGAATCTCCAGGGAACATGTCTCTATGGAAAAAAGCTAAAAAATTCTTTCAAACTGAGGAAAAAATACTTTGTTCAAGCAGAACTTATACATTTTAAATTAATTTTGCCCATACATAAGCCATTGGGTCTATGACAGTCTGAAACAGAGCTCAGTACTTGATTAAGATTACTTGCATTTTAGTCCCTTTTGAGGGTCAACTTTCTCTTAAAAACCTACTCTATCTCAGAAGTCCTTCACAATGAGAAAGGGAGAAATTTAAATAATTCTTATTTCTTGCTTGTGCTCTCTTTGTCTTTTTCTTTGGTTTCTTACCCTTTCTTGGATAGAAAGTCATTCTCATATAGTGGCAGCTTTTACATTGTCTTTAATTTTGATGGATAGTAACAGGTATGTGAAAGCTCAGTACAACAACAACAACAACAAAAGGTATTAATTTCTCTGTTTTAAGGTTAAAAGTTTTAAATTACTTACTTCACTCACCGTATTACATTATTACATGTTTGCTAATGAAACAACCTGGCACTCAGAACTAAACAACCTGCTTTTTTGCTGTCACAGCAAATGTAAGGAAACCAACATTTTGTGTGTATATACATATATATATACACACATGCACACATGTACATAAGCAGCAACGTAAAGTTTGCTTGTTGTCACAATATGGGAGAGTAAGAGAAATACGGAAAAATACCTAATCAGTGACTCCCATGTTTTATCAAAGTTGCTTCAATATTTTCATGTTTCAGCACCTGAGTTTGAAGCCCCCATAGCTGCAGGGTGCCTGTAGGTAGAAGTCTAAAGATAAATTTGCTTAAAAGTTATGTCTTTGTGTTTCTTTTGCAATGCATTTCTGTGTATTTCAGTGTCAGTAAATATTCTCAAAATGTTTTTATACATGCCACAGCCTAAATAATCACATTTAACTCATAATCAACATGCTGACAAATCATGGTTTATAGTCTAGCCACCAAGACAAACAGACTTCACAACAGCAGAAGATTGGTAAATATTTACTCTGTTAGACAATGGGTTTGTTTCCCCACACACAACTTTTCTCATCTTTATGTTGCTTTTTTTGAATTCCTGTTCTACTTCTTATAGGATTTCGTCATAGAATCATAGAATGGCCTGGGTTGAAAAGGGCCTCAAAGATCATCTAGTTTCAACCCCCCTACCAGGGGCAGGGTTGCCAACCACTAGACCAAGCTGCCCAGAGCCACAGCCAGCCTGGCCTTGAATGCATCCATATCTTCTTGTTAAAGATATTTATTTGCTCATTGGTTCTTTTTGTAAATTCACTCTTCTTCCAGCTACAAGTTTCATGCAATCTGCAAATTCTTCTTCAGTCCCCGAGTCAAAATTCTGTAACAACCTAAATACTGGTCCCAAACAACTCAGAAGCAAGTGCTTGTTACCTGCATACTGTTGCCTGTATGGAAAAAGAGGTTAATACTGGGAAGGCAGCTAGCATAAGATGTGAATTCTGTGATTAAAATAAGCCATATGCATGTTTCAAAGATGTATTTTCAAAATTCACACCAGCTTTTTTTTTTTTTTTCCAGATATCCCTTTAAGGTTGGCAAATATTTTTAGCAGAGAAGAAAAGCACACATCACTGATAAAATATTCTGCAGCTAGGTTATATGTGTGCACAGTTTTTGTCTTTCCTCTCCTCTTGCCTTGATTTGTTTCTCCTTGCCTTGCCTTGCTGTCTTGCTTCAACAGTCTCCCTGAGGTTGGATTCAATGTAAAATAAGAAGAAAGTAGTTTCTCTGGGGCCATAAAGTTACTGTATTTGTCTGATCTTTAGCCGTATATGCAATTTCTGCATTTGAAAGTGTTATAACTGCCTGATGTCTTAAGAAATATCCTGGAAATCATGGATGTTGATGGTTCTATTGCATAATTATGAAACTTTTATACTTTTATACTTATACTTTTATAAACCAGGCTCAATCAAATTTATACAGCTGGTTATGTCAGACATTCTTCAATTAGCATATCCAAATTTTATTATCTCAGGTGAAATTCTGAACTCAGGGAATTTACATCACAGAGTATTCCTGCATTGAATGTAGGCACATGTAATTGTGAGATGGAAATTAGTTTACTGAGAAAGCCATGCTATCCCCACAGACACAAGAACATACTATCCCCAAAGAGATTATTCTTTGTGTTTACATAACAGCAAAGGTAACAGCAGCAATTAATTGAAGTATCTCCATGCATCAGATTACAATTAAAGACTTTTTTTTTAGTGTACTGTTATGCATACATAGAAAACATTCCAGTATGTTATCTACTGAAAGACAAGTATGTTAGCTATTAATCTGATGCATTTATTTTCTGTTTATCAAGAAAAATGTTGCTATACTAGCAATGCAATTTTTAAATATGTAAGGCTGAAAAATAGCTGGTTGGTATCAGCTGCTTTGTTTGAGTTATTTATTGTTTATTTTTCTTGTTCCTGTAAGGGTAGAATTCTCTTGGGATTCAAAAACTCCCATTTTCAGAATTTATTTCTGTGTGCCAAGATGTGACCAACCTGAATCTTGTAGCTTCTGGAAACCTGTCCAGCTTTGGACATGCCACCAGACCCACAGCTGATACAGGGTGTTTCAGGGCTTTATCATGGAGGTTTGCTGCTATGTTGAGACACCAAATGCTCTTCACAGGAACTACTTTGATAAAAACTTCTAGTCTTTCTGCAGAGGGTAGAGGAACACCATGTCCCCAAAGGTGTCTCCAGGCCCCACAGTCCCTTGGACACTCAACCATGGTCACCTGTGGCTGCCCATAAATTGACTGTGTCTGGGAGAGGCTCTCAAAGGAGAAGTTCAGCAGCTTTGGGGTGGGAAGAGAAGGGAGCAGGCTGTTGGCATGAGATGTCTGGCTGGGAGGAGGGTATCTAGCTGATGCTGTGTGTGCTGTGCCATGCCAGGGAAAATGTTTTCCCATAGGCAAGGAAGTGTGAGGCTTGTGCTGACCCATAATTAACATGTCAACACAGCAAAAAGGGAATTTGAGCTAAGCAATTACTTGCATGTCTTTGGGCACAGGTTATGATGATACTGGGCTTCCCAGGGGGTAGGTCATCTCACAGGGTGAAATCCTCAGTGGAAAACATTGCATTTGTGGCTACCCCTTTTGTTGCTGCTCCATTTCCAGCCGTTCCTGGTCACACAGTGCATGCTCCGGGAAGCCAAAAAGTGAGGTTGTCCTCAAGCTGTGTCTCTCCAGGGCCACCTTCAGCTGACTTATGTTTAGGAAAGTGTAGGTTAGTATTGGATCACTGACAGAATTGCACCTTAGCTGATTCCAGACACACTTCTTCACTACTTGTGCTGGCTGTGCTTTACCCTATCCTCCATGTTGCAATCCATACATTTGGCAGGTATTTGCCCCGAAGCTTAGTCACAGCTAGTGTACATCATGTATATTTTTACATTAGGCCTGCAGTTTTCCTCTGACTGGCTTTAGCCCAGCTGATGATTTATGTCTCAGCAGCATTATTACCCTGGCTGAGAATTAACCTTTCTTGATGTTCAGTGTCAGCTCATTCTGCCAAATTTCACGTGTGCTTCAGCTCAGCATCATGCTTCCAGTAGAGCCAAGCAGTAGCCTTGGCACGCAGCTGTGCCAGGCACCAACTTAACTTAGTAGTGCTGCAGCAGGACCTTCTCTGGTCCTTTGGCTGCACACAGATCTACTACCACAGCCTGCTCCCCGCATCTTTGGTTTTGGCTCCAGGGCACCAAGTTACAGAGTGATGCCCATGACCAATT
The DNA here is from genome assembly GCA_016647715.1 of Pavo muticus. Lineage (NCBI taxonomy): Eukaryota > Metazoa > Chordata > Aves > Galliformes > Phasianidae > Pavo > Pavo muticus. The sequence continues at coordinate 2,368,262 of JACDJE010000041.1, read as the reverse complement.
TCTTATTTCTGTGGAAGAGTTCAGATGTTGACCTAATGGCAAGCATTAGTTATCAAAAGCATTGCCCTGCAATGTGTATCAGGAGGTCATTTTATGAAGGAATTTTGTTGCTCGGGCTACTGCAAAACCTCTAATTTGATATAAAACTGTAACAGAGAACAGGAAGAAAAGAAACATCAGGTTAGCTTACCTTACATAACTCAGAGTGACTCAATTGGTTTTTGTTGAAGTTGACCAGGACATATTTTTATGCCATGTTTGTCAAATTAAACTCCTGAACAAAGTAAGAATTGAATTTTTTTTGGTCTAAAATAGAGAAGAAAAAAACAGATCACATTAGTTTTCAAGAACAGAAAATCCTTCCATCAAAGTGTTCAACTGATTTGTTATTTACATCATTTGATGAAATAGTGTATGTTGGCAGTTTCGGGATTTTATAAAGTTATTCAAATGGGAAATTCCATCTTCTTGTGAAATGCTTGTGTTCCAAGCAACATTCTTTGATGAAAGACATAATGCACAAATTCAGAAAGGTGTGCTATGGTTCTCTCTTAAGTTCAATTAGAATAGATAAGAGGAAAAATCTGTGTTTCTATTGTCTATGAAACAAATTATCATGTCCAAATTATCATGCCACCAATCTCGGGGCACATTTATATTTTTATTTTTCAGTGTTCTGCTATGTTCAAGTATCACGTCTTTAAATGTACTTGATTACTTTTCTGCCAGAAGGACACTCTCCACTACTACATAAGGAAAAATAAATCACCATCTGTAAGGATATTCCTGTAAAATATTCTTATAACTGGTCTGAACATGGAAGTGCTTTTCTGCTCCATAAATCTGTTAAGCAACAAATATTGGACTCCACAAAAAGTGTCCTAAACTTTATTTTCTGATATCATCCAACATCCATCCAACAAATCCACAATTTTATCAGATTCTGTGAAATTACTATCTGGTTTTCATGACCAAAACTCATCAATATAAAATAAATGAGGCCATTAGAAGAGTGATATTTGACAGAGATGACTTAGCAAGTCTTGATTTTTATAAAAAATTAAATCTGATCTCAAAAGAAAATGGTTGCGCTTGGCATGTTAATTCCTTTGTATCACTGAGGCAGTCCACAGACTGGACTGAAGCATCCTTTGAATGGAATACTTTAGAGAATTAACACACGTGTCCTTGGTTACTTGTCTCTAGATTAAAAAAAATAAATAAATAAATGAAAGAACTGCAGACAGATGCAAGATTTAAATCGGCCCATTGTCTGTTACCTTCCAGGAATGAGGAGTGTCAGATTGAATTCCTCTGTGGCTCCCCAGAAATCTGAAACATTTTTGCTTACATCACTGCCATTGCCCAATCTCTCTTTGATCCAAATGCTCAGAAGTTCTGGTACTCACATCAGCCATCTAAGGGTACAGAGGCAGAAAGTGAAGCTGGGGCTCCCAAGGACAAGTACAGTGAGGTGACTCCTGTGCTTCTGACTTGCGTAACACAGCTGCTGAACAATCTGATTTGTGCTCCTGGAGCTAACTCACTTACCTAAAAGCACATTTCCACTGAGAGACATTAACATCTAAGTTAAGGGGAAAATTAAGATAAATGTCACTAAAATAATAATGAAAAAAAGAATCTTAAAATAATTGACCTTTTTTCCACTTGTTCTTGGTAATTTCCCAAATCATACTGGGATTGTGGTCTGGTATGTAGTGACAGAAACATGTCAAAGTTAGAATCAGGTCTGATTTTACCTATTTTCCACAATATGATAGTTCTCTAAAGCTACTACCAAGGCAGTGCCTCATCAGTAAATCCATGAAGAGATGAATTTAGAGATTATAATTACAGATGAAAACCAAAATAGCTGTTCCCTGAAGTGATTCGAGGCATTCTCTGCCCATCTGATAAGCAACCTGCGCCCCTTGCTCATAAAAATAAAAGCATTACCCTTCTCTCTTTACTCCTGTCTTTCCAGCTTTCTCAGTGGGATTTCTGGTGAACAGTTTTGGAGTGACCTTGTAAACACCCCAGGGAAGAAGAGACAATCTGTCGAGGCCATGATTTTCATGGCAATATTGAAAAACAATTCTAAGTTCCTCTAGTGAATATGATTTTTTTCTCTTTCTCTTCCCATTTTCCGCTTGTGGTAGCAGATTGCTTTCAAAGCCAGGTGAACTTTGAGTCCCACTTCTCCCCTGAAAAGGGATCTTTTCAGGCTCCCTGGCTCGTACTACATTTTCTTAGAGATGTGGTTGTCTTCCTCCAAACTTTTGGGCAGCTGTGTTGCACTTTTGACAAAGAACTGAGAATCCTTACAATACGTGATAGAGCTTTTATGGGAGGAAGAAAATCTCACAAAGTGGAAAGTGGCTGTTTCACACATTGTTTTGCCAGATACTTTTTTCTCAAGGCTCTTCTCCAGCAGCTGAACTGTTTTCAGTCACTCAAACAAATTGCAAAATGAGCAGGGAAAAAGCAAGGCTCACACTTAGCAGTGATCTGTGATAAACTAAAAAGGAATATGTTGGAAAAAATGAAAATTGCTAGTCAGAGGTCATGGCTCAAATACTTCTTAGTGGGGAGCAGTTGGCATCCTTGTTTAGCTCAGCTGTGTGTAAATGCTAATGCACGCCTTTCTGTCTTCATACGCCCTGCAGTGTAGTCAATAATCCAGATCATTCTCCCACATGATTTGTTTTCACATCAGCCTGGTACTCAAAAGCAATATGTACCCCAGTTACAAAAACTTCCCTGAGAAATACAATCAGTGGATTCATGTACTTCAGACTCTGACAGCCAAGCTGATCTCAGACTGCTACTACCTATTTTAAGTACTGGAGATCCAGGCTAGGTTACTTGAGCTTCTGTGTTGGAGTACAAATACGCTAAAACTGAAGTAATTATTGATGTTTGGTCATACCAGTGAAACTTTTTAGCTTCCTAGAGAAAGCATCTCTTGTGATCAAACATTTGACTGACAGACAATAAAATATATAATCTCTTATTACAGAAAATTCCAAATGAGCAGACTTAAAAACTTTATTATTTCTTGCAAAAGGAGTAAAAAAGGTTTATCTTTTGGACCAGAGCAGCTATGTCAAAATGAAGTGGCTGAAGAATTCATCTTAGAAAAATATTATAGAGAGAATGGTGATAAACAAACAAGACTAAATGGTGTTCTTCATGGTATGCGCAAAGAATTCAGATATGTAAGTTCAAAACTATTATTTGTGATGCGTATTCCTCTTTTAAACCAGTCTTTCTACAACAAACCAGAAGGGTTCAAAAGAAATGTAATATCAATTTTTAAAAAAAGAACAAGCGAAAGAAATTGTTGAGTATCACAGCTTAGGATGTCTTCTTTACCAAGAAAACTGGAAGAAATTATAATACAAAAGAAAATTATTATGCTCCTAGTTAAGTATAATGGTTAAGTATAATGAAATTGAGGAGAGTCAGTATTTTCCAAATTTCCATTATTTTTCAGAGCAAAATTGTAAAGTTCCTCTTAGAAGCTTGGCAGGAGTCAGTCAGGAGATGGTGTTATAGTGGTTTCTGAGAAAGTTTTGACGTGTTCCCTCACGTTCCTGCACCAGAGACTGTAAAGGTGATTGTAAGAGAAAAGTTTTTTCCAGGATGGAAAGCCTGATAAAAGGCAAGAAGCGAAGTTGAAGAGTGCAAAGTCAGTCTTTAAAAGGGAGAGGTAACTGATAGCGTACAGAGAGATTAGTGTTGATAGATGATATGAAGAGTGACAGGAAGATGCCAGTGGTTATCAGCATTTAGAAAACAACAAAAAAGTAAGTCTCGTCTAAGAGAGTTGTACAGAATTTTGTTTTATAGAGAAAATGGCAAATGAAATTCAGTGTTGATAGATTCAGAGTAGGACATGCAAGGAAAACTAGCTGTATTTACACATTTATGAGCTCAAAATTAGCTATTGTCATTCTGAACAGAGATTATTCCTGTTCATTCTCAGTAAAGAATTGTTCAGCCTTGGCAGTGGTGAAAAAAAAACACAAAAACCCCACATCAGATTGGATCTTAGGAGTGATTAGGAAAGGACTAGAGAACAGATCAGAAAACCTTATTATGCTGTGTATAAACCCATGTTGTGTACACATTTTGAATGTTGCCTACAATTCTGGTCATAATTCTCGTTACCTAGTAGAAAGAAAAGAAGATGCAGAGAATAGAAATGAGGATGATCAAAAACTCAATTCAGTTCTCATATGAAAAAATCAAACAGTCCTGGACAGAAGAGATATATCTGAGACAGTAAACCATAAAATAATGGCTAGTACACAGAAGTGATGAAAGAGTGGTCATTTATTGTTTCTCATACATGAGCTCTAAAGGGTACCCAATGAGGTTATCAGGCCACCACTATAATGCAAACTAAAAGGGAGTATTTTTTCACCAAATGCATAACTGTGCAATGTATATAATGCCTGCCAGTCTATTTTTATAACTTCATCAACATATTATCAGTACTTTGCACTGAAGAAGTTACAGATACTGCCAGCACTTTTTCATATATGTAATCTTGTGGATATACATATTCTGACAGATATTGACGAACGACTGCTCCACTGATGCTGACTATTCTGTGTCATCTGGCAAGCAGGACCTTGGCAGAGAATTTCTGTGATAAGTTCTCCCTGTAATACAGTAACGAATTGGCCACTCAGAGTCAAGTCTTTCAAAGAACGGTGATTTTCACTGCAGACATTAGACAAAGACAATGTTGCAAAAAATGAATAGAAATGAGAACCGATTAAGGAGATATTCAAGTCCAATGAAGTTCAGATAGGGCACTAAATCTAAACTGGCTTTCACTTTGCTTTTGTGAATTACTGGTTTTAATAAGATGAGAGTTGCTCTGCTGCAAATTTTCCTGGGGTCTCTGTTCACAGTTAACAGCCAGACAATATGATTTGGATCAGTCTGTCTCCCTAGATTCATCATTGGTTAAGTTCAGGGTCAAGTCTGAATAAGGATTTTAACAGTCTCTTACTTTTGAAACATTTCAGAAGGACTGGAGTGGTGATCTGGGTAAGGCAGCAGAAGTTTGAGATGAACAAATATTTTGTGCTATGGTTTCCTGAGCACAGGCTAAGGGACATGGAGGCTAGCCCTGGTAATGGAGAGCAAACACATGGAACTTAAATCAGAACAAACTAACCACAGAAGAAACATGGCTGCCAAGGAAGATTTTATTATAATAAATGGCACATTTGAGATATGTCTGAGTGGAACATGTTGAAAGCAGCAGCTGCATTATTGTGTAGGTATTACTTTTGATGCTCAAGATGTAAATGTTCGTTGTGTGATGTAATTTAATTCTAATTAAATCTGCATCTTAAAATAAAAAGTTTTATATTCTATGGTTGCTAAGTACTCCCTGATGAGGATATATGGGTTCATGTGCCATTCTGAGGTCTTTACTAGCAATAAGACATTTCAGGTAATCGGAATACCTGATGCATGGGGCAATAGGTGCTGATAGATACTAATAGATAATTTACGTACGAAGTGAATGATTTTTCCACCAATCCGTAATAGCCCTCAAAAGTACTTCAAAGTCCCAGATAGGATTTTAATCTGAAGGTTGATTATAATGTGTAGTAGCTAGAGAAATGGGGGTGCAGATCCTCCTGGTGATGGATCTGGAGTGTGACAATAAGCAAACAACTTCCATTCTCTGTGCCCTTACCTCTTAAGGACAAGAACCCTTGGAGTGGGATTTACCTCAGTTTGCTGCAGAAATAAATACCTCAGCATGTTACTGCTAAGATCCCTTGTAGCAATAGAATGAAAAAAGCGCTACTGGGATTTGAGTCATCTGATCTATTCCTGGTGTCCATGATGGGATGGCATGACTCTAACCTTAAAAGTGTTTGTTTCAGTCCAGTGATCATATGAACTCTTGAGGGTGGCTAATTCAGTGTCTGCACTGTAGATATTTCAGGCTGAGCAGATGAACCCCACTCCTACTCTTTGTACAGTGATATCCAATGACAGCAATTCTAGATTTCTCTAACACAAATCATGGGGAGTCCTGAGAATTGAGGGGTTTTTTTCCTCTCTGTTATGAAACATTAATTTCTCAGTTATGAAACATTTGGAAGGAATGTGCCAGTTGTAAAAGCTTTCCTTGGGAAAGTTCCTTGTATCCAAGATGACATTCCAGGTTAAAATAAAAGTGATTAATATAAACGCATAATCAACTGACCCATAGCCCAGGGGTCAACACACTTATTTGGGAGCTAGATGATTTAAATTCAGGTCTCTGCTCTGCTTGACATTCTACAGCATTCTGAGTACTTTGGCCATCAGTCCGATAGATAAACTGCCACGTGTATGTATGTGCGTGCACAAGTGTGTGCTTGTGTGTTTCACAGCATTCCAGTATGAAATGGGCATTTTGGAGTGAAAGCTTCAATGGACAGAAGAGAGTTTCCAATTAATCTGTCAGTACTTCAGGGGGAGTGAGGCTTCAATGAACATGCAATCCAAAGTTGAATACTAATTTCAGGATTTGACCTTACATACATGTGATTATTTCCTATACTCTTTCTACAGTAAGATAAAAAATAATTAGATATAGGCTGGTTTATGGGAATCAATAACTGACTTGAAAGGGTCAATACTCCAGAGAACAATTTATACCTATTAACCCGAGTCTGCCTGAAGCATCCTGTTCTTTCATCATTTCTGCTCAAATAAATGAAGATGAAGATCAAAAGTAACAGCCTTTCCAGGTACATTTGCTAAAATGTGGCACTTGTGAAACATGCCATTTAACCATCTGGTCTTAGAAAAATGCTGTTTAGAGGCAGTATGCAATAGCGCTTGTACAATGCCACTTAATTGCACATGAGCAATTTTAATTGCCATCATATCTGGTTGAAAATTTGTGATATATATTTGGAAAGAATCCATTTTACTGCTTGAAGTAGTAGCACATTCAGTTTTCCTTCCCTGCTGTTCTCTTCACCTTTCAGGCATCAGTACAGCCTTACCTGGTGTGTTTTATATAGGACGCTTGGGACAAGAAATTTACCTTTTTTTTCCCCCCAGAATGGTTAGTGGAGAATGGGAAGAGTACTACTTGATTGATTTCCTAAGGGAATAGAATTTATGATATTGCATTATCTTTTGCCTATGTGTCTTACCCCTTTTCCCCAGCAACCATGAAACTTGTCACATCTAAAACAAAACCAAAAACATTTTGTTTTAAAATCCATATTTCAACCTTCTACTACCAGTCTTAAATTGGAATTCAATACTTGACATCGGTTTTCCTATACATTTTTCCTCTTCCATCCTATCTGAGATGTTAGGCCTTCTAGGCAAGGTAACCTCTTGGAAAATAGCCCCAGGTTTTGAAGAGACAGAAAATGCTGAAGATTATTTATTTGCAAAGGCATCACCAAGTAAATTGAAGCATGGTGCCAACATCCTTGTATGCAAAACTGTAGGCTGATGATTTTTTCGGAAGCTCACCTGTTTTGCACAAATAATTCACTCATAGCCAAATGGCTGTAGCTATAAATGACTGCGGACTGTGTGCTGCTGCTTTTACTCCTACATTTCACTCATCCTATCTTCACTTGGCTAACTTGGCTGTGGGGTGAGTCATGAATGGGTCCCCTCTCTATTCTCTTCTGATGGGATTTCTCTCATCTATCTATAATATTCAAAAATCATGCTTAAATTGACCTCTTGAAGTACCTGATTTCCTGGTTTAGCAAAGACATGATGCTGCCCTTGAGCCTCCTTTTCTCCTGACTGAACAATCCCAGTTCCCTCAGCCACTCCCCATAAGACTTGTGCTCCAGATACACTTTGCACCTGTCAGGTTCAAAGTGATAGATAAACCAATGAAGAAATATTTTTGCACTGGTTTCTGTCACTCAAACTCACCTTAGCAAACTTGGACATTGGAGCTTGTTTTTGTGAAATACAACTAAATTTCCATACCTGGGAGGAACCTTCTGACCATCCCCAGTGCTATGGCTACTTTACCAAACACTTTAACAGAAGTAGTAATTTGCCTAAACTATTCAGAATGTAGCAGGGTACTTCTAGTTTCAAGGATTGTGGTAATCTCCAATTTAGCAGATGGACTTTCAGAAGTGAATCCCTTCAGCATACTGGACACATCTGGAGGGAAAGTGTTGTTTCCTACTTGCTACTGGTTTTCACTGGGCTTGTCAAGTCTCTAGCTTGATTTTTGCAAACGTTTTTGTTAGTGTCTGTATGGGAACTGTTGAATCACGGCCTGAACCTCTGATTAACCACCTGAGGCAAGCGCTGAGCCAGCCATGGGAGCACAGGTGAAGGCAATTCACCTGTGTGCCCGGAAGGGGTGGAGCCAGGCTCCACCTCTCCTAGACCCTATTTAAGGGCTGACTTCCACTGAGGAAGGATTTCTTCCTCAAGATTGCTCCTTGTGGAGTTCTTCTGTGAGCCTACAACACTGGTGAATGCCTTTTGTTTATATTTGATTATTTTTTCTAATGTAGTAATCTTACTAGCCTGCCTCTCCTGTATACTATATAACATCTGTATACTTATTAAACTTACAGCGTCATATTCATTTAAATATGCGTGTTGAATGAATTTTAAGTGCTTTCCTGAGATTTAATGACAAGAAAAGCTTAATTAGAAGCACAAGTAATTTGTGACATTGAGTGTTTGCGTCAGTCATGGAGGTCAGCCAGTGTTTGAATGAAAATTTACAAAAACAATGAATACAGCTAGGAATTCATTCACTGGACACTTTGTAATCATGCCACAGGCTGACATTTTGTTTCAGAAAACATTCATTAAATTATCTGACATAGCAACAAAGTGAGTAAAAATCAAATTATTTGTGGAACTGAAAAAATTCTCTTTTCCTGCTATACACATGACTTACTGCGAGTGACTCACTCACATCTAATCTAAAGAAGAATTTTTGTGAGATGGTGATAGAAATTGGTTGATATGACAGGTGTTAAATTAGCAGGAACTAAAATTAGAGGCATACATTGAGGTCTAAGTTCAGATACACCAAAAAATTTGCAATCAGGACAGTGTATTTTTCAAACCAAATTATTATTTTATATTAATGTCAGTCTTAGCATTCCTCTTTGAAACTCAGCTCTTTGTATGATTTGCTGCTTGGAAACCTGTTACCTGTCAGCATATGGCAGGTTCTGAAACCAAGTCTCCCTAGGCTAGCTGCACCTCAGTGTCAGATAAATAAAATTTATTTAAGTTAGCTCTGTGGGAGCCTCCTATGAACACCTGCCTTTGTCTACATGGAGTATTTCCATGGACAAGGTCCACCTTTATTCTGTTCTCCTTTGCAACAAGGCAACACCCTTTATTACATACTTGAATCTCAGATCCTAAAAGGAAAAAGCTGTACTTGCTGTATGTTTCAGGAGAGGACCATCTAACAGCTGCCTTTCTTCAGTGCTTAATTCACCTATCTTTTATCTTTTTATTATTATTATTATTTTATTATTTTATTTTTTTGTGCAGTGAAGACAATTGTTACTGTCTTTTTGTCTGAGAGAAATGATGGGAGTCTAGCATCTAGAGATTTTCAGCCCATTTTTACATGTTATGGTGCTAAGCGTCTGGCTTCAGAGGAGTGAAAACCAGAGCTGCTCTTGCCTTGTGAACGTAAAAATACTTCTGGAGAAGCAGTATTCATACCGTTCTTTTGCAAGCAGAGACACTGAGAAACAAACAAACAAAAAAAGAAAGCTTACTTTATGAGAAAAGAAGAGAGCCATAAAATCATTGGTTCACTGTGATAGAACTTAGTATTTTTAAGTTGAGAAATTTAGAACTTAGCTGCTTTCACCTAAGTCCTTACAGTCGTTGTTGCTCTGGTGACGTTTTCCTGGATGGGTATACAGGTGTTATATTTATTGGTCAGATTTTTAGGGCTTTACCTTTCCTGCTTACAGTGGTCACATGATGTACTCTCCTCATATCTATGCTAGGAAAGGCAGCAAATACTGCGTCAGCCGCATTTTCCATTCTATGCTTTGTCCAGGTAGGAAGTAACAATGTTCTAGAGCAAGCATATACTGACACTAAGGAGATGAAAGGCTCATGACTTCTCACACTTTTATCAGTGTGTAGGGCCTTTCTGTCCTCACCACTCTGTGATAAAGTTAACAAAGCACTGAAATAGGCTAAGTACCTGACAGAGGTTTTTAAGAATAAGTTTTGCATGCATGTCACTGGAACGGTTTAGACACACAGCTGTACCTATTGGAGCAAATGGGGAGTGACTCAAGTGAATATTGTGATGTCTCTTATATCCACTAAAAATAAATGATTGGGTAATCCTTCCTGTTTGATGGTCAGACTCAGAAACTATAGTTCTATCTCTATAGTGGTATGTTTCATCTTTTCAAGTCTGTGATGTTTGCTTTCACTGTATTGAGAAATTGAAGTATGCATTTTAGCTGGAAAGAAAAAAAATATACTTTAAAAGTAGAAGGCAAGGTTAGATAAAGAAGAATGTGCCACAAGCTTATATTTGATTAGACCACAAATCTATTTCTTCTTAAATTAATAAGAGGAAAAGCTTAACCTTTGTTGTTGATTCTAGTGCATTTGGAGCCAGCTGCTTCCAAATGCAGCTGTCTTCCACAGACATTTGTTCTGTTTTGCCTAGAGATACTAGCCCCTTGGCTTAGTAAAAAATACTCTTTAATTTTTCCTGTGCTACCAGTCGGACTGACAGTGTCGCCTGTCATCCATCCCTTCAGTTGTCCAAAAATCTTGCTGTCAATTCTTTTGTCAATGGTAATTTCCATTTCTTTTTTTGTCATAATAAATCTTAGTAAAAATAATAGCAATAGTAATAAATCTTATCCTCACAAAGACTGAACATTTTTTCTAAAAGGAACAAATCAGACAAGACAACTCATAGAGGCCTGCATCTTTCTTAGACTTAGGCCAGGGAGGTTGATACCTCTTTCACATGAGTTTTCCGGTATCAGAATTCAGTTAATGGGTTTCTTTGTATGTGCATCAGTTCAGGTGGGAGAGGGCAATTAGGTCTAGCCTGATAAAGTAGACAGGAATCAGGAAGATTTCTTTGCTTCTTATGTGTTACATTTATCAAGGAAATAAGAACATGATCTAATACACTTTTCAAACTGGCAATCTTTTGGGAACTGTATCTCTTTCTCATTAATGTTTTTCTGATGAAGTTAGCTCAGTGTACTTGCAGATCTTTCTGAATCTGACAGACCAAACTTTCTAAAAAGAAATACCAATAATTGTTTTCCAGAATTAACTATATTCATTTCCGTGTACATTCAAAACCAGGGAAGCTACCAAATGGCTTGGGCAAAGCATCCGAGTGCTGTGAGTACACAATCATTAGACGCCCCCAGAACTTCACTGTGATGGAAGAAAACATCACTTTTACAGCAACTTACTGTTTTTGTCCTGTTTTAGATAGGGGAAGCGATGGCGCAAAGATTGTATATTAATGAATATAAGATCAGTTTGCAGCAGTAGGATACCTTAGGTAAGTACCATTACTGCTTAATGGCTATGAAGCACATTAAGGATTTTCTTGTTGTTCATTTAACTCAGTGCAAATGTTTCAGCTCAATAGTCTGTATGCAGTTTTTAGAGTAAACAGTTCCTCATTAAACATAAGCTCTGGTAGTCACATCGGAAGTTAATGGTTCTTCAAATATGAAATTAAAGATAACAGTAGGTTTCTCTCTATGATTATAACATCATTATTCCTTCACTAGGGGAAAATTTTTTACCAGTATGGCTATTTATCTTGTATGGATTGTTTATAGTATAGGCCTGTATCACAGACTGGGCAAAAAAGTGAAAACTTTTGTCTTCCTAAACAAGAAAAAACTACAAAATCTTCACTCAGTACTCTAATACTGGATGTGAAAGGGATGAAATAATCAAAAAACTTCGTAGTAGATATGGTCTTTCTTAACAGCATAGTGTCGTATCCTCTGCTGATGAAAGGATAATCACAATCAGTTAATCTGCATATTATGTATATTAGGAATTATGTGAACATGTGGCAGTTAGGTAGAAATTTATAGGATACCTGCAGGCAGAGTTTTTTCCTTTCCTTCAGCAGTTTGTTGCTTTCTAGGGGAAGCCTGAGGAGGTGTAATAGACAGCCCCCATGTTATGTTAATAAACATAAAAATCATCCCAACAGGGCAGAACAAGCCCCATCCAAATGGATATTGTGTATCCAGTGCTACAAAAAAGTTGATGTCATTTAGAGAAACTACGTAAGCTTTGGCATTTTCGGTTGTCTATCACCCTGATACATCCCTGGCATCCAAAACTCTTGTATGGGGGATTTTAAAGTTGAGATATACTATGAGGTTCACTGTGTTCAATTTACTTTCCTCCATGAAGATCTTATAAACCTCAAACAAATGCTGTTATCAGTCTCCCCCTCCTCAAGTGAAGAACTCCAGCATTTTAAACTTCTCTGCGTAAGACAGCTGTTTCACAGTCTTGATTTTTACAGTTGACCTTCTATACTCTTTTTCTAACTCCACTCCATCCTTCTTGAGATACGAAGTCCAGGACTGTCCACAGTTCTCTAGACAAACACTTAGTTTTATACAGCATCCAAATGATGACCTTTCCCTTATTCTTAGTTCTCCTTCTGATGTTGTTCAATACTTTTTGTGCTTTTCGGCTGCCATTTTTTATTCAGAGATATTGTGAGCTGTAAGGAATGACTCTAAGATATCTTCCCTGTTAAATTGAAGTTCATCATCGTGGAGATATGCTTTAGACTATTTTTGCATAATTTTGCGTCTGCCTTGAACCTAACTACCACCTTTTTTCCCTCAAGGTCTTTCTGGAGTTGACTGCCATTGCCCTTGGGGATTTCAGTATGGATTCCCTTCTTCAGGTCATGGACAAAGATGATTAATAAAACTGGCTTCAGCACTTGTCCCTGGTCTAGTCATTGTGTAGATAGATATTCTTGATACTTTTTTTTCCTAGAGCTACCATACTGTTAAAATATGAGTTATGCATAAAAGATACATTATGTAGCTTTAAAAGATAAATTTTAGTATAAGAAGTCTACTTATTAGGCACCAGAGAAAGGGGAAAAAATGGCTTCAGTCAGATCTTCTCATTATTGTCTTGTGCTCTTTGTCCTGGGAGAGAGTTCTTGGCCTTCTCTTCCGTATCCCCTAGGACTGGTTCATCAGTTTCTTATTTACTCTGTTTACTGAACTGAAGAACATTGAAGCCCAGGGCAATGATCAAGAAATACTGCGAAGTTAACATAAGAATTGTCCATTTAATTATAGCAATACTGAGGAACATAACATAAATTCTCAGATCACTTCTAAGCACCAATTATTAGCTTTTTTTATGTCTTAATGAATACGTTGCTTTTAGCACTGTCTTCCTCGTGGAACACACAAAACAAGCAAAAGTTAGTAGGCATAAATAGTAAAATCATCAACCAAATAGTAGCCAAAGATGTCCCCGAACTGAACAAAAATGATTTTAAATCTCAACATGAATGGAGGTGAGGAAGAGCTGTAAATATAGGCTTCTTGGCATACTGATGTGTTTAGCACCAGATTAATACAAAGATGGGAAAGCTGCAGTGTGCTGATAATTAGAAAACCCCACTATTTCGATCTCCTTAGTAGATTTGCATGGATCACAGACTCCATCTAAAGGTTTTTATTGAAAGAACTTATCTCATGTTTTATTCATGTTATCAGGTGCCATGACTAATAAGGATCAACCATTTCTTCGGGGATCACTACAAGCTGAGGTTTTGTTATATTTCCTTTGTGACAATACAGGTTTTTCTGAGACTCTAGTCACTTTTTTTTTTTTTGCAGCTCCTTGCCAAAAGGGTATAAAATAATACATAGAAGGGGTGTTTCTTCCCATTTATCCTCTACTTTATGATATCTACCTTGAAATGGACGCTTACAGCTTAGCAGAATGCTCTGAGATTTAAAAAAAATAAATCTTATTTTGATTTGTAAATATCAGAGGTTTTGCAGAAATACTGTTTTATTTACATCTATTCCTTCAGATGAAAGCTACAAATTTTCTTAGTCATTTTTCCCTGAGGAGTCTGCTAACATCTGAATCTGAAAATTCAAGATGATACTTAGAAATTCTCCTCAAATGCCCCAATAATATAACTGACATATGGAATTGAGGATTTAGCTCTAATGTTCTCCCTTTACTTTTAACCTTCTGTGCAAAGAAACAGAGCAGCCCATTTCTTTACAGTACTCTCATATTTTTTCCCCCATATTCACAGAATCATAGGGGTTGGAAGGGACCTCCAGAGACCATTTAGTCCAACCCCCCTGCCAAAGCAGGTTCCTTACACCAGGTTGCACAGGTGGGTGCCCAGGCAGGTCTTGAATATCTCCAGAGAAGGAGACTCCACAACCTCCCTGGGCAGCCTGTTCCAGTGCACTGTCACCCTCACCATAAAGAAGTTCTTGCACATATTTGTGTGGAACTTCCTATGCTCCAGTTTCTGGCCGTTTCCCCTTGTCTCAAGACTAAACAGACCCAGTTCACTTAGCCTTTCCTCACACGGGAGATGCTCCAGGCCCTTCACCATCTTTGTGACCCTCCGCTGGACTCTTTCCAAGAGATCCCTGTCTTTTTTGTACTGGGGAGCCCAGAGCTGGACACAGTACTCCACATGAGGCCTTACCAGGGCAGAGTAGAGAGGGAGGATCACTTCCCTCAACCTGCTGGCCACGCTCTTTTTAATGCAGCTCAGAATGCCATTGGCCTTTTTGGCCACAAGGGCACACTGCTGGCTCACGGCCAGCCTGTCATCCACCAGGGCACCCAGGTCCCTCTCTGCAGAGCTCCTCTCCAGCAGGTCATCCCCCAACCTGTACTGGTGCATGCAATTATTCCTCCCTAGGTGCAAGACTCTACACTTGCTTTTGTTAAACCTCATCTGGTTTCTTACTGCCTAGCTCTCCAGCCTGTCCAGGTCTCGCTGAATGGCAGAACAGCCTTCAAGTGTGTCAGCCAATCCTCCCAACTTTGTATCATCAGCAAACTTATTGAGGGTGGCCACTATCCCCTCATCAAGGTCATTGATGAAGATGTTGAACAAGACTGGACTTCTCTCTGTGCCACTGTCCTCCTTCTGCTGTGTCCTTCCAGTCAATAAATATGCAAGCACATTGGTATGGAACTCTCTGACCAAGCGCCGTGGGGGCAAGTTTCCCTTCTCTTGACCTCTGTGGTTTGATTTCTTTCCATTCATATAATTTTCTTTTTAGGTGTATCTATCTCTATTATTTTCTAAAAAATAGTGATGCTATCCAGCCTTGCTTTCCTTCAAGTTACGTTTTTGAAGTGCTTTCTCTGCTTTGTTAATCATGCCTGCAATCATCACTGTATGGCTATCTTTCATAACACAGTGTTTTGCTGTCTTTTGACCTTTCAGACACCGCATGCAATAAATACATAGCTGGCATTTATTTTTCTCCTGATCTCCCCAAGCTTCACTCTGTCCCCTTCTGATAGCTTTTGGAGCTCCTGCTGTCCCAGTCTTGCTATGTATTTGTAAAGTGCACAGTGCTGGCATTTCAGCTTTGTTAGTAGAAAAGGTCATTGGTTTTAGTACTCGGATGTCTTCCTGATGAAGACAAATGAAGAGAAGAAAAATTCACTTTTAAATTTTAAATTTCAATTAGAAAATCTTCAAAACTCAGTGTGGCACAGACAGTCAGGGAGTAAATGGGCAGGTTTGATAAGAAAAAATTGGTGAAGAGTGTGCATCCATTTCTTCTGCAGTAAAACCGAACCAAATCCAATATTGCTTTGTTAATCAGCCGGGAGACAAAACACTGAGAGTTCCACAGCTCAATTCACCTAAGCTTATCTTTCTGTCTCAAAAGTAGAAGTGGTTTTGTTTTACATCACCTTGTAAGTTTCAAGACTTCAGCGTCCAGAGTGACAAATGTTGTTCAACTACACAAAAATACATGGTTAATTAGTGCTTTTGTAGCTATGACTACCATAGTATTTTCAATGAAAAGTAACACTCAGAGTGTACTAAAAAGAAAATTACATAGCCTTGCTCACTAGCAGGAAAATTAGATTTAGTCAATGAGGGTAGAAAAGAATTGTTGTCTTCACTAACAGTAGATGTCACATTGCTTGTGTGCTGAAGAAGTCATTTCTATATTGCAGGAAGTAACAAGAGTGAAGATAACAGACTTTTTTGTTACAAAGATGTAGTATTCCATGCATATTTTAAACAGATTGATTACTACTTATTTTTTCCCATGTGATCAAGAAGTTTGGCTTTAGGAAAGTACTTGTTTTGGAGACTGACAATTAATATATTTTTTCCAATTGACTGCCAAGTTTGCACGTTTCCCATCATTACAGTACAAACTATAATGAAAAAGTTGTGACTGTTGTCCAGAGGCCAACATCCTGTTGGCTGCCAGGGGTTGATCTGAGAGCCAGTTAGATGAAGGACAGCTGGAAAGTCACAGATAGATATGGAGAAACTGAAGCTGTGCATCAGGGAGAAAATGAGTGAAACAGTGACTATAGTACAGTGTTGGTTTATGTGGTATGTGCTTTGAGAAACCACATAAAAGCGAAGTGTCATAAAGAAGAATGTGAAGGAAGACAAAGAAATTATTCTGAAAGCACTGAGAAAGTGAATTTTAAGGTGGAGATTACAAAGAGAAAACACTGAGATGGAAATGGAAAATAAATAGGAGGTCAAGATTGACATCATTTAGGGTGCAAAGGAAAGGATTGCAAATCAACTGTATATGAAACACTATACAGAGTAAGCCTCAGTCATTAAGTATTTTGGCAGTGAAGACCAATCAAGTTATGTTGCTGTACAGCATTAGGTAAGAAAGGCAGAGATGCTGTGATGAAAGTAGCAAACCAGGCCAATTATCTGTGTAACACGCTTTGTATAGGATGGGGAATACTCATCACGGTCAAAATTGAGAACTTCTTAACAACTTGTTCTCAAGTTGTTTTATAGATATAAACATGAAAATAGAGAACCCATGAGAAAGAAGGCTAGAAATAAAATATTTCTACTTTAGGACCAAGCACAGTAGGTAAGTGCATCTTTTGAAGTGGTTGTCAGTCTTTCTTGATTTTCCTGCCCTTAAACTTTTAAATCTTACTTTTAGATCTCTTCTACAACAGCATCTGAGAAGCTGGACACATACTGAAGAAACTCTTTCCCTGTTTTCAAGCTTGACTAGAAACTGGTCTGCCAGGAAAGGGAGGATTTCAGCTTTAAAATGAGCCTTTGGAAACGCTGCCCATGTGTGAATACTAATCTTGCATCCAGTGTACAGCTTGATCTTAACAAAGGTAGGAGCTGGAGTGTTAAGATGTTCTCCTCAAATGCATGGAGTCACGGGGCAGAGAAACAAGACTGGACTCAGCCTTGGTCTTTCATATCTCTCTGGACTTTTCTTACCAGCCCAGGATCTTAGAATCATAGAATCACAGAAACATGGAATGGCTTGGGTTGGAATGGTCCTCAAAGATCACGAAGTTCCACCCCCCAGCCACAGACAGCATTGCCAGCTGTTAGATCAAGTACTAGACCAGGCTGCCCAGGGCCCCATCCAACCTGGCCTTGAACACCTCCAGGGGTGGGGCATCCACAACCTCTCAGGGCATCCTGTTTCAGCACCTCACCGGCATCTCAGTAAAACACTTTCCCCAACGTCTAATCAAAATGTTCTTCTTGTGCAATTATAAACATAACAAATATCCTTTTTAAATGTAGAAACTACTGTGTTTTTGTTGTTGATTAGTTTGTTTGTTGTTTTCCTTTTCTTCCTATAACTGCCTGAAAACACTGGTATTTTTAGGGAGATGACATAATGTCCAGAATGTTGATTTGCAACAAGGTCTATTTTCTTTTACTCATTGACTAGATGTAGAGAGTTACAAGAATATTTAAAAAAAACCTCAAAATTGTAACTGAACACACAGTTTAATAAGATGAAAGGCAATGAATGAGTCTGCTGGAAAAACCAGCACAGTCTGAATTCCTGTTTCGGGAACCTCAGACTCTTGTTCTGGGTAGCTGGATTGAGAATATGATGCACTTTGCTATATGTCGTGCTGGGGATTGTAACTAATAGTAGACCCTTAAAGGGATGATCTGTAATTGAATCATATTTCTCATTAACACACATCACTCTCAGGTTTTTACTTGTTTTGATTTCTGTGGTAAGTAGTTCCAAATACCACTGAAGAATTTTTCACTGCTGAGAATCAAAATATATTTTTTAGGATCTGAATGACAGCACTGAGCAAAAGCACAGTGACTTCCCTTTCCTTGTTGTCACTCAGTGCTTTGCCTACATTTTGTCCCTTCCCCAGCATGGTACATAATGCATACTTTTTCATCTCTAAAGTATTTTCAGTTCCCAGCTCACTCTCTTATCATCTTCCATTCTACCATGCTTTCCTTTTATTCTATTGGTCTTTTCTTCCAATTTCTCCTGCTCTATAGACTCCCTTTCCAACTTCTTGGTTCTGCTTCTTCCTATTTTCACTTGTTCAAGTTGAATCCCTCTTTTCTCTTTGCCAGTTCCTCACTATCAGATATCTCCTCAAAGTGGCCTTCATGAGCAGATTGATCCTTGGCCGGGTTTTAGGCTTCCATTATCAAAGAAAGACCAATCTGCTTTTCTGATGAAAAATAAATATAATAGCACTATGCTCTTGAAAATCATACCAAGGAACAGCAAAGATTACCTATCTCTGTCCATATAAATTTGGCATCCCAAACTTAGTGAAAGCAACAGGAAAGAGATAAAAGATCGAACTTCAACGCATATGAAGATGAAAAAATGTTGAGGGCATGTTGAGTCAAAAATAAGCAAAAAGGTAAGGTGTAAATCACTGAGCAGCCTCATTTTGTCCTGAGCTACTAGATTTTATTAGAGGAATTTTGAATTCTTTCTGTTAAAGGGATAAAACTCATAGACTTATCTATTCAGTTCTTTATTTGCTGTGGTCCTGTTTGCTTAGAAAACATGAGTAAACACTATTTTCCCAGAAAACCAGTGAGCAGGCAATGAGTTGATCATTTTATTCTGCTGCTCAACACTCTTCTTGCCAGGGCCTTACAGAAAACAAATCTTTCTTGCTCTCCTTTGCTCTCATGCACACTCTATCCATTCAAACTCCACTTTGTCACACTTTCCATCTCTCTGGTGCTAGAGACCTAGAGACCCTCAGACTTCATGTCTGAGCCATGTCACTCACTCCTCAGGTTAGTGTACAGGTAGCCTCAGAGGCTGCAGCAGCAGAGAAGATGCCCTGGAACGTGTCCAGAGAGTGGCAACGAAGCTGTGAGGGATCTGGAGCACAGATCTTATGGGGAGTGGCTGAGGGAGCTGGGATTGTTTAATTTGGAAAAGAGGAGGCTCAGGGAAGATCTTATCACTCTTTACAATTGCCTGTAAGGATGCTGTGGTGAGGTTGGAGACTGCCTCTTCTACCGGGTAACAGCAATAGGATGAGAGAGAATGGACTCTGGTTGTGCCAGGGGAGGTTCAGGTTGAATATTAGGAAAAATTTCTTCTCAGAAAGAGTGGTGAGGTGGTGGAGTCACCGTCCCTGGAGGTGTTCAAGAACCACGTGGTTGTGGCACTGAGGGACAAGGTTAGTGGGCATGGTGGGATGGGTTGGTGTCTGGACTAGGTGATTTTAGTGGTCTTTTCCAACTTCAATGATTCTATGATTCTATGAGTTTGTCATTTCTACTGAAATGTACCCATACAGTGAGTTCTTCTCCCTTATTTTCCCTAATCAAAAGACTGACATCCTCTCTGAACTTTAGTACCATGGTGCACAAACTGAATACTGTGCTTAGGAAGCTGAATGCCATGGAGCAAGCAGGCATGGTACACAGGTAGCCCAGTCACCCTGTGCTCTCACTAGATCTGACATTTCTGAGAAGCCTCAGCTCCACTTTTCAGGCACACTAGATCTCATATATGTTAAATCAACAGCTGGGCTGTGGAAAAGCTGTGTGTTTCAGGCATACTGGATAGGAAGATGGGAGCCCTGGTGTTGTTAAGAAATTATAGCTACAAGTTGTTAACAGTGTTGAAGGCTTGAGACAAGTCCTTGTGCAGCTCATGTACTTTGTCACTGCAGTGTTTGCCAAGTGTTAACCAGGCATGTGCGTGTAAGACTGCTTTCTGTCTCAGCAGTAACTTTCTTCAACCATTTGGAAAAAAAAACAACAGAACAACAAAAAAAAAACATTTGAAAAATTAATCAATGAAGCTCAATACAATACTCAGTAGCATATTTAAGATTATTTTCTACTGAGGTCTATTTCAACACTTTGGATCTTCCAGCATATTTGATGCTGAAAATGTTTGCATCAGGTCTTGCAGTTCTGCTTGGTTGTTGGTTTTGTTGTTGTTGATTGTCTTTTTAATGAAAGATTTGTTGGTTCTAAAAACCTACACCAGTAATAAACAACAATGCAATACCTACACCAATAATAAACATCTTGCAAATAAAACTAAAATCAGAACTGAAAAAATAGAGTCAGTGTGAAAAAGGATGTTTCCATTGCATGCGAAGATTTTCGTGGTGTTAGAGGGTTCAGTGAAGTGAAAATAAATTGCTTTTATCTAAATGGATGTATCTAGAATGGTTCAAAAAATACTAAGGCTGACTATGTTCACTTCCATCCTGGAAATCTGATTTCTTTGATGTACTGAGTCAGGAACACATAGGATGGCGTATCAGTGTGGACAAGGTACATGCGGCAAAGTAGCAGAAGAGATGTACTGTGTCAGACAGTGCTTATAGAGAGACAGACAAACAGAAGGTGAGGGTTATTTACAGGATACAATTAGAAAAAAAACCCAGCAAGATGATTGAGCTTTGATCTGTGCTATTAAGTGTCATATCTAGTTACATGTAATGAAGCTGTTAGGCCATACCTTGTGAAGTCTAGCAAAAAGCCATATAATAACCACTTCCTACTGACCTGGTTTCATCCTCACTGCAACTGAAACTGCCTTTTGTGTGAAGAGGAAGGACAAGATGAGCAATAAACTGGGATGGGATAAGAAGGTGTACCTGTAAATCTTTTGCAGGACTGTCTCCAGTTCTCTGTTTTCTCCATAAGATTTCTGGACCTTTTATTCCTGAGCTAGCCACCTGGAGGGCAGGTGGATCATCATGCACAGACTCTGGAGATAATCCCCTGCCCCTGTGTCTCCAAGTCATTCATGCTGGTTTG
Source organism: Pavo muticus (assembly GCA_016647715.1). Taxonomy (NCBI): domain Eukaryota; kingdom Metazoa; phylum Chordata; class Aves; order Galliformes; family Phasianidae; genus Pavo; species Pavo muticus. Next base: position 2,346,928 of record JACDJE010000041.1, on the reverse strand, counting down.
CCCAGTGTTCTCCCTTGACTAGAGCAGTTTGAGTAGTCTTCAGATGCAGGATGGGCTGGAGGAAGAAATGCAGATACGTACTCTCCTAAATTCATCTCTTCTGACTTTTTTTTTTTTTTTTTTTTTTTTTTTAAAGAATAACGTGGGTGGATGCATTAAGACTTGAGGCTCTCATTGCAAACATCACAGAACTGCCTTGTACCTCATGGCCTTGGAGAAACCACGGCTTTATGTAGCCTTCAGATCCCAATCCAAGAAGCAGCTTATTGCAGGGAAAGATGCCCATGGACTAAGCAAGATCTTTCATTAAAACCTACCACATTTTTGATCCCATCGCCATCAGTGTCACAGCAGCCCACCACTCTACTAATCAGTGTCTCCCACAGCAGCACTCCCCCACCCCCCTTCCCTGCCCCTCCTGGCAGCCTGCCCAGCTGCGATGTGTATCAAACAGCACCATGCAGTCTCTCTGTGCCTAGGTGAGAACCAGGCTTCCAGCACTGTTTGGAGGACCCAGTGACATTTCCTGTCCTGAGGAGTGGTATCAGGTGAGAGATGTTGCAGAAACAAATGCCAGGAAGAGTCAGAAGTGTTCAGGAAGTTGTTCCAGATACGCTTTGTCACAGACAATAAGAGGATCTGGGCTCTCAGCTTCGGAGGGGGAAGCAGTGAGAGCTAAAATGATTCTAAAAGATATATTTAAAAAAACAGAGCTGTAGGATTAGATTGCATGTGGAACTGTATGGGGTAACTGGAATGGAGAGAAGAGTAGATTCTGTCATGACTGGACCAGGTATCCCTTGCCACAAGGAGGATGAGTGAGAGAGAAAGCCAGAACAGGGTTTTGTCCTTTTCATGTTCTCTCTGTTGGGGAAGGGAAAAGGAGGTGTGTTGTTAGCAGAATATTGATGAGCAGTTTGATTTTGTCTCCCAACGTGGGTAGTCATGCCAGATGTTTGTTTTAAACAGCAGCAGAGGATCTGAGGGTAATTGTCTGCCCAGAGCATCTCTGCCAGTAAGCACAGCCCTCCTCAGTAGTCACCTAAATCTCACTGTGTGTTCAGGGACATGGGAAAGCTGATATGATGCAGGTAAGCAAAATTAAATCCATTTCTTACCTCCTAAACCAAGTGCCTGCCAGGCTACAGTTGCTGTCTTTGGCTGTATTCCCCCCAGCACTTCAGAGAGCCACTGCTCACTTCTGGAATATGCACAGACTGCTGCCTCTCAGAAGAGATGTGCACCATCACCTCTGATCCCAGATAACTGTGACAGGACAAGAGGTAATGGCCCCAAGTTGTGTCAGGGGAGGTTCAGGTAGAGTATTAGGAAACATTTCTTCTCCTGCAGGGTGGTAATACATTGGAACATGTATTCAGAGATGTGGTGAAGTCACTGTCTCTGGAGGGTCACCAGCCATCGCTTCTCCATCCCCCATTCAACCTCCCTTCTGCCCATCGATGAGGACAGGCACTCCAATCACCTACCAGGCCCCCACCACTGCATAACACTGTACAGTCTGTCCCTGCTGGATCACCTTGCTCTTGCTGGGGCTCCTGTGCATAAGGGAAATGCTCTCCCTTCTGGGAAACTCAGCCCTTAACCAATCCCTGGACCCCCATGGTGGGAGCCAAGGTGGAAACCCAGGGGGAAATTCAGGGGACCCAGTGGGGCAAAATAAGGCCAAAAGGGTGGCCCTGTTCAACCCATTATCCTTATCCTAGGGCATCCCTTTCTGCCTGGGAAAGGCAGAAGGGAGCCAGGCAAGTACCTTATCACTTTGAGCAAGATGGTAAAAGTACAACAGAACCATTAATGTCAGGTGAGAACACCCTCATCTGAACCTGGAGAAAGGATCAACTTTTTATAGGAAGATTAAGGTATCTGAGGAATTTGGATTTGGCAGTCCTTTGGTATCTGTAAGAGATGAGATGGACATGGCATTTATTGCTTTGGCTTGAAAGTGTTTGGGTCTCAATTGCATCTGATACATGGTGCATCCTTAGATCCCCCGTCACTATTTCTAGTGCTGCTGTGACCTTATGGACCTTTTAATGCAAACTCAGTCTAAGTGCTTGTGTGGGTTTTAGTGCACTGGCTTGCCATACGAGTGAGGTCAGGTCTTCAAACAAAATTATTCAGAGTATTTACTCCATCATTAACTGTTGAAATGATGACTTCTTTCTTCAACAGTTTGCTTGAAGGTGAAATGGGCACCTGATTATTACAGTGTTATACTCTGTTTTAGCACTCGAAAACAAACACTGAGATCAGTATTACACTCTATTTAAGTTGCAGTTTTCTCTTTAGTGATGGATTTTCTTTGTATCTGTCTGGGAAGTGATTGCTATGGCTTATTTTTAAGCTTGGTCCCCAAAGGAAATAATGCTTCCTTGGCCTCTGTGTGTTTATACGTGTCTATGTGTCTATTCTACTCTGCTAACTTTCAAACCGCAGGCAACTTCCAATTCACACTAGAAAACTGAGTTTCCTGAAAACAAGCAGCTGGGTAAATGAGAGAAACTGTAGCAGTGCCTTTATGGAGGATAGGCTATTGTTGACAGCCCCAAATCCAGCCATAAGGATCAGATGGCAAAGGGGAATGGACTTCATCATTTCCGTTGCTCACGTTATTATTTGTTTTCCATACTAAAAGCTACAGAACAGGAATGAGGTCTTTCTTATTAGCACCTCCACAGTCAATCCCAATGGAGGATATTTCCAGGTAGCTGATAAGTCAATCACTCAGCCTGTGCTGGAATAATATCACAGAGAGCTGCTGTGAGCCACCATCTGACATTTGAGTTCAGACCTTGGGCGGCACTTGGTCTTTTTGATATTGTCAGGTGGCATTTCAGACTGAAATGCAGAGTAACATTTCTTCTGAAAGCAGTTATATAAAAATGACAGAATTTCACCATTTATGATACAGACGTGAGATCACTCCTGATAAATTTTTTTGTTTATGTGTAGGTGTCTGGAAACAAATGGCGTGATAAGTTTAGTCCAAGTCCAGCCTGGGTTTTACTTCTGCTTTATATTTGCAGGTGCTTAAAAAAATGACAAAGCACACTGCTCTACACAACATGATGTAAACACTTCTGAAACTAATTTCCCTCATCAATAATACAGCCATGGCTCCTTTCAGCTTAGGAAACCAGTGCCCACATGCAGGAGCCATCATAGCTGGAATAAAAAGGGGAAGCTCAGTGTAACTCCGTGACAGGATGGCTCGGCGCTGACTGGCTTTGCTGACTCCTTTCTCTCATATATTTTTACTTTCTGCATCTTCCCTCCAATCAGAAGCCACATGTCTATCTCTACTGCCATCCTTTTGCCAGCCCATTTTGGTCCGCATCTCAAGGACCCCCTGTTTCATCCTCATTCCTCTCCCTTCTCTGATATGAGAAGGGTGGGAATGGTCAGACCTTTTCCTCCAGAATCCTCTGCCCTTGCTATCTGAATACTTTGGAAAGCTCTTCCACTACCCCAAGGGCAAATGCAGCTCTCATGCCACATCTTTGCTCTTGGCTGCATGTCAGAGATACAGCTCCTTTCTCAGGGTGCCTGTATCTGATCAGGCATCTCCCTGATCATCACTAGTAGAGAAAAGAAGGCCCTTCATGGGAAAGGATTTCCCTTAGCACAGAGAAAATTCCTTCTCAGACTGTGGTTGTTCCTTTCTCCATGCTGATCCACTATTCCACCATGCACATACAAAGTTACTTGTGGCATTTCAAGGAAGTAGCTGGGCTATGGATTTCTCAGAACCTGATTATAACACAATTTATATCAAAAGGCTTTTGCTGTCCTTTTGTTCTTTTACAAGAACGTGATCTTTCAGTCAGCTCTAACTGTAACTTTTTTATGGCCTTATACAAATATGATTTACAAGTAAATGTCCTGATACCATTTGTTCCTATTTACATTATCTACATTTACTCTCTGTGACCTCAAGTACCTTCTATTTCAAATAGGAGGTTGGTTAGCTTCCTCCTCACAAATTCAATTTGAATTTTACTTCCATTCAAGGCTTATTTCCTTTTCCTTTTGCCTTTTTTTTTTTTTTTTTTAACCATCCTGACACTCACCCCAATGGAAAAAAATGCTTTAGACAGTTACAGAGCTGTGTGGCCGTAGTGGCAACTCAAAGACATACAGGCAGCTTTTCAATACATGTTTTAAGTTATGTGTTTCATGCCTTCTATGGAACCATGAAACAAATTGGGCATCTCATTAGTCACTTGGGTAGTAACAAATCTGAATGCTTACCATGTATCGATTAAACTACATCTCCCGTCTATTCATTTCTTGGGCAAAAACATCCCTTTCTGTAGTGACACAAAAGCAATTAGCCCTTAGTATCTGTTCTTGGAAAGGTTTAATTTATACTGTAAAACAAAACAGAACTTTGGATGTACACAGACACCCTCAAGCTTTATGCTAGCTGAGTCCAGGGGATGCTGGCCCTTGCTGTGGCAGTGAGCGATCCAATTTGAAGTGGTTACCAGAGCAGCTGAATCATATTTCTCCTGGGTTTGGCATCCCACACAGGGCTTCCATGTTCCCCTGAATGAAGTCTAACCAACTTCTCTAAAGCTGACCTGCAATGCTCTATACAAGCAGCACTGATAACTTCCTCTGAGCAATTTAAAAATGGATGTACGAAGTGCAGATTGGTGCATAATTTCAAGCAACACTTGCATGCGTTACACCTCCAAAACTTCACCCCAGGCTTAAGCTGTAAAAGGGATTGAAGATACTGTGAGCAGTACAAAAGAGTACTGAGGATAGTAAGAATGGGATTTTCATTTTTTCTTTTCTTTGGAATCTCTTGGATTATTGAGTCACTTCAGCTAAGATGACTCCTCAGCTACTGCTGGTAATCATGCTAGTAGCTAAGTTTCCTCCTACGCTGCAGATATTTCTTGACCTCAGAATATCTCCTTTGGAAACCATTTGCTTAACATACATTTCCCTTCCCTTCCCTTCCATTCTCTTCCTGTTTTTTCTCTTTTTCTTTTTTTTTTTCTTCCTCAGCTGTCATAGCATTGATTGTTTATAACCATCCTGTTATTGCCAGATACCTTCTTGTTTTCCTTTAGTCTTTTTCCAGTTATGACCTTATAGCAGAAGGTCTTCTGAAATCTGCAAATTTGCGTTTAACATGTCTGAATTTCAACTCCAGCTCTCAAAGTTATTGTCTTAGTTTCAGCTGGGACTGAATTGTTTTCTTCAGAGTGTCTGGTATGATGCTGTTTTGGTTCAAGGAGAAAAACAATGTTCATAGAATAATAGAATGGTTTGTGTTGGAAGGGAGATTAAAAGCCCATCCAGTTTCTATTCCCTGCCATGGGCAGGGCTACCCCCCATCAGCCTAGGCTGCCCAGAGCCCCATCCAACCTGACCTTGAGCACTTCCAGGGATGGGGTACCACAGCTTCTCTGGGCAGCTGTGACAGCGCCTCACCACCCTCTAAGTAAAGAATTTCTTCCTAACCTCTGATCTAAATCTCCTCTTTTAGTTTAAAGCTATTCCCTCTTGTCCTATCTTTATCAGACTGTGTAAAAAGTCAGTCACCCTCCTGCTCATAAGCTCCTTTCAAGAACTGGAAAATTGCAATGAAGTCTCTCTGGAGCCTTCTCTTCTCCAAGCTAAGCAATCCCAACTCCCTCAAGCTTTCCTCATAGGAGAGGTGCTCCAGCACTCTGATCATCTTCATGGCCCTACTCTGGATCTGCTCAACTCCTATGCAACCTTCTTATATTGGGGACCCCAGGCCTGAACACAATACGCCAGCTGGGGCCTCACAAGAGCAGAGTAGAGGGGGACAATCACCTTCCCCTTTGTGCTGCCATCCCTCTTTTGATGCAGACCAGGATACTGTTGGCCTTCCGGGCTGCAAGAGCACACTGCTGGCTCATGATCAGCTTTTTGTCCATTAGGACCCCCAAGACCATCTTGGCAGGGCTGCTTTTGAGGAGTTCATTTCCCAGTCTGTACTCATATCTAGGATTGCTCTCAAACGCAACAGCTTACACTTGACTTTACTGAACCTCATTAGGGTTCTCTTGGGTCCACTTTTCAAGCCTGTCAGGCTGATGTTTATAGGTGCTGCTAAGCAGTGTTGCACAGAGTTAAGGCCATTTGCAGCAAAGGGCCTAAGGAGCTGGGAGGGAACAGAATTAGGACAGCTGATTTAAACTGGCCAAAGAGATATCTCATACCATATAGCATCAAGCGGACGGAGTTTTGAAGGGAATGGGAGTTCATCTCGCTCTCTTCCACTGCTTGGGGGGCTAGCTGGGCATCAGTTGGGGGGCTGTGAGCAATTGCTTGTGCATCACTTGCTATATACAGTCATATATATATATATACAGTCATAACTATTTTCCTCTTCCATTTCTCTATCTTAGTAAATAGTTTTATCTCAACCCATGAGTTCCACATATTGTTTTTCTCAATTCTCTCCCCCATCCGACTGGGAAGCAGTGGGGGGTGAGCGAATGATTGTGGTGCTCAGCAACCCGCCAGGTTAAACCACAACAATCATCCAGTTCATTCTGTATGGTCGCCCAAGCTTTTTTCTGAATGAATGATGGTCCCTGCCATCTGTCATCAATAAATTTCATTGAAAAATATCCCATTGATGTGTCAGATCAGTTGTGAAAATGCAAGGTAAGAGAAATATCAAATTTTGTCCCTACTTTTGAAAACATCCCTAATAAACTCCCAAATGCCAGTACTGACATTTCCAATACTAGACATAATTTTCTGTCTTATGTAAGGATAATAACAAAAAGGTAAACAGGAACAAAGAAAAAGAAACAAAAAATAAATTCATCTGATTGATTTACTTAGAGTACTCGTATTTGTTTTCTCCTCTCCAACTTCAGCAGTAAATAATGATGTGGGACAGCTTGTCACTATTACGTGGAAGTACAGATGGACAAGATCCATCACATCATATAGAAGTCTTTTTTTGAAAATCAGATTCCTACTGAAAAGAGATATTGTATGACACATGCCACCTTTGATAGCTACTGTTACATTTATCTGGTTTTCCTTTTGCTTCTTTGGCTTTAGCTGTTTTCCAAGTCAAGATTTGCCCTGAAGCTGTGCAGGCTATCAAAGCTGCAATATTTACTTTTGCTAACCAAGTGATTAATCTGTTTTCCTATGTTTCTCTCCCTCTCTTTCTCTTAAAATGTTGTATTCTTTCCACTGTTCTTCATCATACCACTTCTCATTTTTTAATTTTAGTAGAAAATAGTTGATCTACTATTTTTGTTTTCCTCTTCTGTTTGAGTATTTTTGAGAGGAAATACTCAAGTTTTCTCTGTTTGAGTTCATGAGTTGTTTTTTTTTTATTTTTTTTTTTCCAGAACTTTTGTGGTAGCTTTCATTACCTTATTCCCATTAGCTCTGTGATCATTTGGATGCCTTAATTTAAAAAAAAAAAAAAAAAAAAAAAAAAAAAAAAAAAAATCATTCAGAATTTAGAATCCTTAATTACGACATTTACTTTTGTTTATCCTTCAATGTAATTTAACTTGAATTATCTGAGTTCCTAGAATCCCGGAGTATCTTCTACAGACACCAATAATTAAAATCAGCTAAAATAACATTGCCTGTGCCTGATGGCAGGACAGCCACAGGAGCTCTGTATTGAATGTGGTAGGCAAGTACAGAGCAGTTCTGCAAATCTGCTTGCAGATGTTGATGTGAAATGAAGGGTGAGATTATTTAAAGAGATCATAAGAGGGGAGAAGAAGAAGAAGAAGCCAAGGACAGACCCTCGTGAATAAAGAGACTGAAAAAGAAAGACTCACAGAGAAGTCCCTGGTGAGTTCACAGTATGTTACTGTTGTAGAAGCAAATGACAAGAAAAGTGAATTTACGAGAATAAATTGAACGATCCTGAATGACTGATGATTCTCATTGGTAGCACTGAAAACTTCTGGAAAACAAACAGGGGCTACATACATTCCCCAGATTAAAAACAAAAAAATTCTGGTACAACTTGAGCTTGTGAATGTGATTATAGATTGCAAGTCATATACTTAATGTTCTCGAACAGAATCCCAAGGCTCAACATACCTGTTAGTGCAGCATTACATATCCACTTCAAAACTGAGGAGTATGAATTATTGCTCAAATCTTGTACTGTTGCTGAACTATTTCTTAAAAGAAAAAGTAATGTGCTGAGATTGTCTTACTGAACAGGTAAACATTCAGCAGCTGTTCTCTAAGCATAGCTTTACTCAGTGTATGGTCTTTCGCAGTCTGGCTGTTGCAATTGAGTCATGCCTGACAGCCAAAAGTGTTGGACTGAGAATAACTGTGTGCGATATCTGGTGATCAGGTGCTAGAAATGCAACATTTGGTCAGTTGTTCAAGTCTAAGTTATTAGCTTTCAAATACTCTCTCGATATCTCCAACAAAATGACCATGGATCTTGATCTGTTATGGTCAGAAACTTTTCATCAGGTAGCAGAGAAATTCAAAGAGACTGTAACCATTCTGTCAGAAAGTCATTTCTTTCAGATTAATGACAAAACTGCTACTTCTCCTTGCGCTTGATTATGGCAACATGGGCAGGTGTTCTTGCTCCATGATAAGTTAGCTTGTGTGCTGGGGAATCTAAAACAACACTTTTTTTTCGTTTGGTTGTTTTACATACTGAAGTGTCGAGAATCTAAGACCTGAATTTGTATCTGTGAATTTAGAGATATGTCCCTTTAGATAGTTAGGTCCTTCACTTTCATTTTTCTGTTGACTTGCCTTAGCGCTGTACATTCACATGGGCGTAGTGGCAAGTGCAGGGAAAAGAACTTCAGCATTGTTTACCAGGCTGGGACACTGCCAGAGTGTTGTCCTTCCTTCTGCAAGTACAAGACAGCACAGCTTGTCCAAGTGTTGACAGTTAAACTGTGTTTTCTGGAAGGGAGTATAAAAACATCTACTCAGTGGTGCAATTTGCATCCTTACACTGATGGTTCACTTGGGGATATATAACACTGTTAGGCAAAGCAGTATGTAATATATGCTAAGCATTATGACTCACTTGCACAAGTTCCTTTTACTAGAGCATGACAGTTCTAAATCATGCCACTACTTACTGCTTTTATTTCATGAGATGTTTCTGAGATTTCCACTTTTGATACCTGTGCAGGACAAAGGCAAAAGAGCGAAAAGAAAAAAACTGTTTTCTCAGGGCTGACTTGACTTCCTCAAGTTAGTGAGCATTCATTAGAAATGTAAATAATGTCCTTTGTTGTTTTATCTAGAATTCAGTGGGTGAGGAGATTCTTACGCGAATGCTTTGAAATTTCTTTCCCTATGTAAATAATCACAAGAAGTCATTGAATTTTTTGATATTTTCCCTGCTTCACTATGGTCTAATCACAATCCAAACACATCTGATTTTCAACACGGCATTTGCTTGCCAGTAATCAGAGCTCAGATCTTTTCACAGAGAAAGCAGACATGGTTAAAAATGCTATTAATCTGAAAACAAAGAAGATAAGCACTGAAGTACAGGATCAGAAGAGGCCCTCTCATTTGCATGTCAAGCTTTATATCCTTGCATGGCCCATACCCATGTTGGAAATAGCATGAAGCAGCAGTGGCAAAGTGTTTCCTTTGCCCTTGGAGAGAAACTACTGAGAGAAAAAAACAAACAAACTTGGCATGCAGTTCCTCTCAAAGCAGCTGCAGAAAGCAGAGGATAATACAGCTGTTGTCAATAATTCATCTGGAAAGTTGATGCTCAGGGTAGTTGAGATGACGGATGGCAAAACCGTTCTGTAGACTGCCTCCCATCCTGCCTTGTCCTTTGGCCAGGCTGCTGCATGCTCAGGCGTGCTTCCAGTACAGCAATGGAGAGTGGAAGCCATGTATTTCTTGTAGCTTCCTTTGTTATCTATTAGGGCAGTTTTCCAGCTCCTTTGTTTTTTGGGATCCAGAAAAGAAACTCAGGGCTCCACCTTCCACTTTTCCCACATGAATAAAAAACAATAGCTGATAAAGAAAAATTAAGTTACAGTTTGCTTTTCTTTTTCATGTTGGGATTTATCAGTAAGTGTGGGCAACTTAGTGCATTCATGTAAATATTCCTAGATAACTCATATTTTAAGCCTTCTTAACATCTACTAAATGATTTAATAAACATGTTTTTATCTCCTCTACAGAACAAGAAAAAGTTGTCAATATTTTTCCCTTTCCAACGTCATTACAATGTTATCTACAGTCCTCCAAGGTCAGCTGCTTATAGGTAGTACTCCTTATTGACATAGTTTGTCTGCAGCAGGCACTTATTAGTTCAACTGATTTTCAATCTAAAGCCTTCTGTGAAGATTCGCTGTGAAATCAAGTGTTGCAAGAAAGTATATCTTTTCTTAACTTTTTACATGCTGTTTTCTTGTATTGTCCAAACAAATAAACAAACAAGCAAAAAACCCCCCAACCTAACAGAAATTCTGTAATTCTTATATCTTGTATAACTTTGACAGGTTAAATCTGTAAATGGCTAATTGCTATTTCTTTCCTTGGTTTTGCCTCCTGCATTATAGCAAGCTAACAGGATGAAGAGTGGTATCTCATATGGTGACAGAAGCAAGACCATGAGCTGAACAGCTGGAGCCTTCCCAGGAGCCCAGCATGAAACGGACTTCTCCAAGACTTTTTGATTGACATTCTTACCCCGTAAAAAGATCTTAAAACAGCAAAGACTTTAGATATCTCTGTTTGGGGGATTCTGTAAAATACAGAAGGTCAAACATCTTGAAGTTAAAGGAAAGTTTAAGGAGTATTTTGCATTTGGAATAGGCTAACGTACATGGAAAAGTTATACTAGCTGTTGCAACTTGTTCATCATGAAGCCATCGTGTACCTGAGGCATCAGGCAACTTCTTTTAAACTGAAACTCACAAATCCGGTTTGCTGGCTGGTCTTCAGGATGTGGTTGTCTTCAAGATGCAAAGCCTGGTTACGTTCAGGTACTTCCAGCTTCTTTGGCCCAGCAAGTTCGTCTTGACTGCAAAGCTTTGTTAGCACTTGGTCTCTCAGAAGAAGCCTGGTGGTGTTTCATATGTTGAAGCCTCATCTTTTGGTGGAAGAGAACAAAACTGTGACTAGCTCTCATTTGAGAATAGCAAAAGCTTTGTGCCCAGATGGCGGCACCTGCAGAAGAGTTAACAGTGAAGACAAACCAGCCTCAGCTGGCTGCACAATCTACTAACTGCTGTGGAGTGACTGAAGGAACTGGGGCAGTTTAGTCTGGGGAAAAGAAGGCTGAGGGGAGACCTTATTGCTCTCTTCCAATACCTGAAAAGTGATTGCAGTGAGAGCGGATCTGGTCTCTTCTCACTGGTGACAGGGGAAATGGCCTCAAGTTGCGCCAGGGGAGGTTTCGGTTCGATATCAGGAAAAACTTCTTTATAGAATGGGTGGTTAAGCACTGGAATAGGCTCCAGGGAGGTGGTTGAATCACCATCCCTGAATATGTTTAAAATCCGTTTGGATGTGGTGCTCAGGGACATGACTTAGCAGAGGGTTGTTGGTATATAGTATGGTTATGTTGCGGTTGGACTTGCTCAGGTTTTTTTCCAACCTGAGCAATTCTATGATTATATGATTCTATAATCCTCCTCCCCAGAATGGCAGAGTCACTTTTATTTAGCCTTTGTTTTATTGCTTCTTTCTATTCTTCTCTGATGCGGTCAATTATCCTTTGACATTATGGTACTTTAAAAGATGGATCCTGACATCATTTTGTAGTTTTAATTTTCTGTTTGCCATTTCTCTTCTTTTTTTTTTTTTTTCCAGCAATGCTAAAACCTCATTGAATTAATAATATAGTAATTATCTCAACAGTTGTTACTTATTGGATGTATACTTTTTCTTTTGCTTCATCAGATGACTTCTTCTATTATTAATTTCAATTTCAGATTCAAAGTTGTCTTCAGTGCGTTGGCTCAGAACCATATGAACTTTGCCAGGGGTGGGGAAAGATGGAAAGGAGGAAAGCAATTGATTCTTCAAAATTTCCCCTCATGCTAATTAGAGAACATGATGGAGATGGAATGCCATGACTGAATGGTGTTGTTTAGCTCTAAAAATTCAATTAAAATAAATTTTAATTTCAAAAGGAGGAGTTCTGAATAAGTGGTAAATGTTTCACATAACGATTGCTCAGTTGGGAATAAGATAATAGAATAGCTAGCTAGCTAATAACAGCTAGACTTCCATGTTAAGTTAAATAAGGTACTAGAATACAGGATATAGGAATATGAACTACAAGGTGCGACCTCGTGTGGAGCTCCATTCCCTGATATCAAAAGGTGATACACTCAAAATAAGACATAAGTATACATGATCTGAAGGATCATGGATACAGTTTTCCAGAAGCAAAATAAGAGAGATTTACTCTTGTTCAGCCTAGCACTACGAAGTCAGAGCTAAGATTGTTGCCCCTAAAAACTCTGTAGGAGGAAATATTAGGACAAAAAAAAAAAATAGTTTTTAAGCTAAACAAATAAGAAGGCAAAAATTCTCCAAATGAGGTATTAGTACATTTTGGCTGGAATTAAGAATTTTACAAACTGTCAGGGTAGCCAGGCTGGGATAGCTGCCCAGAAGGAGGTGTCTGAGTAAAAGCACGTAAATAATTGGAAATAAGATTTAATGTGCACAAAGGAAAACAATTCCTGCAGAAGATACTACAATCAGCCCCCATGCTGCCTCTGTGTCAGGGTGCTTCAGGCAGAGGAAGGGATTTTGGAGGAGAGCAGAGGGAACAGTTGCCTGGCAGATTCCTGTGCCCAGAAGAAAGAACTGAACCCAGAGCTGTGCTGTATTTCAAGAAATGTTTAGGTGTTTTACTAAGGGACATGGCTTAGTGGGGAAATACTGGTGGTAGGTGGATGGTTGGACTGGATAATCTTGGAGGTCTTTTCCAACCTTGGTGATTCTGTGATTCTATGATGCTATAACTGCTGAGGGGCTGCCTGAGTGGGCATGTCCTCTTGTGGTAGACCTTCAATGCAGTGACCCACTTAATGGGTCAAATTAAGTCCCCGCTATTTTTGGCCAAGTTAGGCCAAAAATAGGGGAATTTTGGGATGACCAGGCTTATACATCTTGCTATATTCCATGCATATTAAAAAAAATCAATTTTTCTGATCTTCAACCAGGTGTCATTTTCACAAAGTGAAATCTCTCTTTAATACTGTACATACTTTAAATAGTGAAGTGATAACTTAGTGTAAACTTGACTTGATTTAACTCAAAAGAAATAGCATTCTAAATTGCTTATTTACCAGGTGTGGGATCTTGGTTCTCTAATTTTTAAGACACTCCGCTTACTTGAAAAGTATTCCCCAAACCCATTTTGTTGAGGAAAATGTAAGAACTAAATTTTAATTAAAAGCTTTGGTTAGAGTTGCAGTTTGGTCTGAGCAAGCAAATCTCTGCTATGACGAGAAGATATGCATTTACAAGATCTCATATGAACAGCAACTAATGTCATTCATTTGGTCAATTTAATTACTTATATTGCTCAAAGAAGCTCAACCCCTGCCCAAATCCCTCAGATACCTTGGACAGGGACTGACATGGAGCTAATGGTAACTTTAATATCTGGATGTAGTTTGTTATAGCTTGCAGGCTTCTGGTTTCTTTAGACTCCATCTCCTTTTCAGTGCATTTGTTCACTCTTGTGACAGCTGTGTGTCATAACCTGTGACCAAAGTGACCCATACTCGCAGGAGCAGAACAAAGATCCAGTGGGAGCACTGCACTGCTGTCAGGTTTCACCTTCAGCAGGGAATTTCTGCCAATGCAGTGGAGCTGGTCAAAAGCCCTTCTTTTTCCTAGTCCTGACGAACACACACTTGTGCTTTGTGTCTGCATCTCTACGTCTTAGCTCTCTGTGTAGACAGGCAGCGCGTAGGTGGAAAGCAGGATGGAGATGAAAAACTTCCTACAGGTAGAAAATCAATTTGTCTTGTTAGCTTTGTTGAGCTTGAAAACTGATGCCCTTTCCTCATCTTTGCCTCAGCACTTCTCCACATTTTGGCCATTAAGACTGTAGCCTTTTGGGGGCAGGGATTATTTCTTCTTGGCAGAGGTGTCAAGACATTTCAGCAGAGAGGCAACAAATGGACAAATGAGATAGATAGTTTGTTGGCAGAAAATAGGAAAGAACTTCTAGTTCCGTAAAGGTTATAAGGCCAAAATACAGCCTAAATTGCAATATGTTCCTTTATTCTTCAGGTTAGACATTGCATCACCCACCCTATTTTGAAATTTGTTCTGGAACAAAAGACCAGGCTTGCACATATTGTTGACCTAAAATCCAAGCTCTAGCTAGTTTTTGCTTATTCTAAACAGAATGTACCCAGTCTTACAGCTTCTCTGAAATCTTGTCTCATGCTAAAGAGCAAATTAGAGAGCTGTGCGAGTGAGTGTGGGTGTAGTGAAGAAGGTAGGGAAGAAAATGGATTTCTGTTTACTTCATATCCCCAAATGCTCTATTAATTGCTTTCATTCCTCCCTCCCTCTTTGCCAATGATGACAGCAAAATCAGCTCTTGTCTGTTGCTATAAATTGTTTCCCTGCCAAATGAACACATGGTTATAGAGCCAGATAGTTTTAATGACAGAAATTCAAGGAAGTCTTGGGAAAATCTTCTTCTGTATTTTAGAAGGAAGAGTTGATAAGTGTCCTGCTTTTGGTAGCAGAGTGGTTATTCAGCTTTTCACTGGTCACATAAAGTGAGGACAAGCCTTCCGGATATGCTAGGGCAGGGAAGAGAGGAGTAAGCTTTTATGCACCCTGACACCTCTCCTCTGACAGAGGTGCCACTCCTCTGCTGAGCTAATGCCTCTCATTAAATTATTGAGAAGCAAAACAAAACAAATTATCTTATCCCTGAATTACATTAAAGCCAGAGGTCAGGCACAAACATAAATTGGCCAGCTATATGCTGTTTAATGTAACACTGCCTCAGTGTTTCTAAGCTTCTGATCAATGAGATGGCACAATTATTCTCATTTACAGATGGAAACTGGAGGAAAGTGTTTTTTAACAAAACCTCTGGGAGCACTGGTAGTAACCAAGCATTCGGCTCTTCCCCAGAAAGCCACTCAGTCCATCTGCAGCCCCCCACACAACTCCACACTCCCTGCCTGCATGCTGACAGCCACACTCCTGGGTGCTCACTTCGTCTACAGGTATGTTTTCCTCTCCCTTCTCCTGCTGCAAGAGAAGTGCATGCACTCAAGCAGCCTTTGCTCAGGGCTGTGCATGGTGCCTGCAGCAGGGCAGCTTTCCAGCACTTGCTGCCTGCTAATAGGGGAAAATTCCCTGTTCCTTTGTGCTGGGGCAAAGAAGAAACATTGTTAGTTTCGCAGTAGAGTTACTCAGAAGTGCATGTGGAAAAGCTGCAGCTTCTGTGAGTGCTAGCATATCTTGCTCTTCTAGGTGTGAAATACGTAATATATTTATGATTCAACAGACACTGTATTGACAGTTTCTCGTTGTTGTATATAAGAGAGGAAGTTCTCCTTGCAAAAAAACTTATTTTTTTCTGAATCTCATCCCAGTAGTTTCTTTAAACCAGAGTTTCTGTGTACTTATTCTGTGTACTTATTCTGTGTTTTTAAACACAGAGTATCTGTGTACTTATTACCGCTTGCTGAATACAAACGTCTTAGTATTACACAGGATGCATTTCCTTTTCTTTTACCCTCATTCTCTCTCCCTGAATGTCAATGTTCCTCGCAAAAATAATTTGTTTTGCTGTTAATTTAGAGTGTGTTCAATAGTTATTGAAGTAGAGGATTAATGGATCTGTCCAGTGGCAGGCAAACACAGCCAGCAAGCCTTCCCCTCAGCTCTTCTAATATATTGGAGCCCTTGGTACGGTATTTCATTCTTCATGCTCTCTTCTCAAGAAGAAGTACTTACCAGTTCTCACAGTCATCATGTCTACTACATGACCAAGAATACCATATCCAAGCAGAGGAACTTTCTGTGCGCATGCCTTGAAGAAATTTTCCCAACTAGCTGACCTACTGGGGGACATTAAGACACTTGTGCAAAATTATATCCCTAGAGAAATCTGCATTAGCAAAGCTGATATATATATTTTTAAAACATCTGCACGGAACACATCCAGATGCAAACAGCTCCATCTGTGTTTGCAACAATTCCATGCTGGCCATCATGCTAGTTGATCCTGCCCTTGGGCTGCAAAAAAAAAATAGCTGCAAGTCAGAGTCTGCTTTATTTATTTGTTATTATTATGCTCTGGCACCCTTTCAGCCACAAGAAGACTGTCCTGTTTCACATCCCATCCCTCTGATAAACCACCTCCATTATGTATGAGATGTTAGCACAATGGGGGAGTGCCAGTTGGCATAACTTCCTATTGTATTGATGAGCACATTCTCCACCCGTCACCAGCAGCTGAGTGTGTTGATTTACATGTCCTTTGCACCACAGATGAAACTGCCTGATAGATTTTTATGGCGGAAGGAAAGGAAAATGACAGATGCTCCAAGCCGCACCCTTTGTTGCCAAAAAGGGGTGAGTTTTCTGGTGTGTGCGTCACTTATAACTGGAATCAGAGCTTCTCAGAGCATCTCAGCTGCTGTTCAGGCTGTTATTTAGAAGAGCTCTCAGCTCATCAGGCATTGAGTACTAGAGAAATCAACCTCACTCACGTGTGTAACAACCCTTCCTTTTTTTTGTCCCAGTTCACCCATGTACCATTCTGACGTCAATTTTATCTGTCTACCACGTCTGGAGGAATTAAATAAACATGATGCCAGAGTGAATATGTGCTGTCTATTTTCATATGAGAGACAAGAGTTTGCTTTAGGTATTATTCTCTTTAAGTTAGTACAGTGCATGCTGGATTAAAAAAAAAAAAATGTTTCTACTGACACGGCTTGGAGAGAGTACCGTGGGCAACACAATTAAACAGGCTTATTAATAGCATGCTATAGAGGAGGCTGCTCCAAGGTCTGTCTCTTGGCCTCCTGGGTCATGGTTGGGCCTCCTTTTGCTGCTGAGATCTGACCAGGCAACCACATAGCTCAGAAGTGATTTCTGCATATGATGTGTTGTGCTGTGGCTTGTTCAGCTCTGTCCAAGCTGACCCATGTGGACAGTAAGAGCAAAAGTCTGTGCCTGGCTAAGAGCAACGGATGTGCTCAGGCACTTCCTTCCTTGCTGTGGAGAAAGAACAAGGTGGAGAATGCATCTTGCATGTGGTTTAGGTAAAAGTAAGACTGGCATGGAGAAAGAGATGGGATACTTTATGTCTACAAGTCTGAAACATTCTGGCTGTCTGGATAGTATGAGTTAGTATTTAGGCTTAGAGATTCACCTTGCTGCTGGAGTTTCACCAGACAAAAATTGGAACAACGTAGGAATAACTGAATCCAGACTCCCTCACAGGAAAGAAACAGGTATTTCCAGGCTAGATTCATTCTTCTTCAGACAGAAGTGAATCACTCTGTAGAAATCTCTCTTTCTCTTCATTGAGCATACAGAGAACCCATGGTGACAATTTCAATGCAGATATCCGTAATGTAAATACCTACCTCTGGTGAGATGAATTGCACAGTTAGTGTAATTTCCCAGTACTTAAAGAGAGGAAAGTGTCTTAAAAGTGAAAAATGCTCAATGATTTTGAAGAGGAGTCTTTCCTTCCTTATAGATTTATGATAACCTTATTAAGACACATTTGGCGAGATAAGCAGGGATATACTGCTACAAAGAGATTTACTGAGATCATGGTTGAAGAGGACAAGGTAAAGAAAGGCAAGAAACAGAAATCTATTGAACTTTTCATTATTCATGTGCTGTTATGTATTTCCAGAAGGGGCAAGGAAAGTTATGGAGATTTTCAATATTTGAACCAAATCAAAACAGAGAATGGGAAATAAGAAATTGAGGAATTGAGATTAGTTACAAATTAGCCAGCATTCATTCCTGCAGTGATCCTTTAGGAGGCTGTCATTTGGAGTTGAACCTTTCTCTGTGTCAGGCATAACAGCAAACATTTCCACTGAGCTGATCTTGAGCATGGTTTACAGTCTAAACAGGAAAAGTGTCTTTCAGCACTGTTACTCTCCAGCAGGCTCTGAAGTATATTTTCGAAGATACAACAGGCAGCAGTTATTTAACTATTGTTAATGTACAGGTGAGCAAGGATGAGACATTGCTTGTTCACCCACATCACCATTTATGCTTCTTAGAATAGAAAGAAGTGTCAGTGGTATTACTTACTCACTTCCTTAAGGAAACCCTTTGGCAGCTCTGACTTATTTTTCTGCCTGGAATTTTGTTTTGTGCAATCTGAGAGTAGAAGTTTTTAATAAGTTGTCACCTGATCCTTTACTCTTCATTAAGCACACAGTACTTCACAAAATAGTCTTATTGTGCACCATCAGAAATCACTCCAGCTGTTCTCTAAAAGGTTTTCAGAAGGGCATACAGCATTAGGTGAAGAGGAGATAGCGCACTGGTTTCCCACTGCCTGTACACTGATGGTGAATCACTGCACTGTCACCTAAGTAAGTGAACAACCTGGGGATAGAACAGAAGGTGCACTGCGCTTTAGCTACAACCAGAAAAAAAGCAAATGGCAGCTACAAGAGAGCCATGTAACAATTGCTGTGGGATGGTGGTACCAGTGAGATCATGCAATAGCACAGAAACACAACCGTGAGATGATGTTAAATGTGTGGCAGTTTACAGGTGACCGTGGGGTGATGCAATAAGTAATTGAAATTCATCAAAGTCACATTTTGAGGCTTTGATATTTTTAGAAATAGTGCATATACACTTTTTGAGGACTTGGGCATCAATCCTTGTCAGGCAATGATGGGGCAGCGTCTTGCTGAAAAAAAGCAACATCGTCATCATGGTGTTCATGGTAGTGATGGAAGACTGGATAAAGGGGAAATAACTGGATACAACAGTAATAAAAAAACTATTAGTGTCACATCTCAGAAACAGAGCTTTTTATCAGATATTCCCAAAATAAAATGAAGCGAGGATATTGGCTAATATCTTTGGAAACTGTTACTCAGATGATTGGCAGAAATTCTTTTGTGCTTGTGTAGGATGAAAAGTTTATAAATGCTGCAGTCTTCATCTGCACAATCTCTCCTATGTGAATATTTATTTGCCTAGGATTTCTAACATGGCTGTTTCATACAGTGTTTGACATTTGCAAGATGGTTTTTGCCTGTGGGGAAGTAGTAATTAATACTTGTAGGCTTCTGTTTTGTTTTGTTTTGTTTTTGTTACAAGATGTCCGTGGCCTTTAATTGGTACTGGAAGGGTCTTTCCTAGGGAGCAGAAGGGAACAGTAACTGTATGGTAGTAGAAACCATCATAGAAGTTGTACATCATAGAAGCTCCAATGTACTAGACTTGCACAGAGAAGTAGAAAGGCAATGTCTGGAAAAACAGATAGAAAAAGAAATATTCTTAAGACTTAGCTTTTTCCTCCCCTTGTGTTTTTTAATGTAATTAAGCATTCATTTGTTCCAACCCACATTCCTTGGCTGCATGTTAGTTTTGTTACTGCTTCTTTCCTAGCAGCAGTCTTTTCTCTCCTGTATGCTTTCTTTGTTTCTTATCTCTATTTCTGCATTGGCCACCTGAGCTAAGCTTCAGTTCCTTTTGCAAGTTCAGCTCCTTGGTCTTACTCAAACAGCCCTTGCTGGGATCCTGTGCTCCAGGGCTCTGGGAACTCTCTCCTACTTCCTAATGATTGCATCTCTGAAAACTCTGTAAGCATCATCATGGCTCAGTCCTTCTTTAGCCATCTTGCAGATTGGAGGTTGACCCTAATCCATCCTGTACCCATTCCTGTCACAAGAACCTTCACTTTTTGTTTGCTGATTCCACTTACTCAATACCGATCATTTCCCAAACCCACATTTTCAACTATCTGTTTGTGCAGGAATGTGATACATCAGTCTCAGTGACTTTTTATTCTTAAACTTCAGCTTTTTTTTTTTTTTTTTTTTTTAAATTACAGGCTTTGTGGCTCAGTTTGGAAAACAGCGATGCTTTGATCTTGAGATTTGCTGCAAGAATACTCTAAAATACAGTTGTTACAGAGAAGATACAGAGAGGGTTGGAGACAAACTATTCCCTTAAAACTGCTCATCTCTTCTGCTGTTCTGTAAGTGTCTGGCAGGTAGGTGTTTCTTTCTAGTTATGCTGACTTAAATTCTGATAAATATTTTATGAATTTTGCCTCTCGGATCAGAAACAGAAACCAAAGATTTCCTATCTGTGTAAGTGACCAGGAAGTTCCACTACTCCATTACTACAATACCTACAGTAAGATCTAGGAAGAAATGAGATTTTACAGGAAATAAAGGTTAAATCAATCTGATATATGTGTTAGTGTACACTGTAATGTGTTGAATACATTAAAGCCCTAAGGAGGTTGCTAAAAACAATAACAAAACTCACATGACTGTCACATAGCAAGCATTGTACCCACTGTTTTACTCCTGCAGGTCATGGTTGTCTTTACTCTTTAAAATCTTTTTTTAAACTATATTTTTTTTTAATTGAAAATTTGCTAAGGAAGAGGCATTGCAATACCCAAAACAAACTACTGCCATTATTTTTTATCTATTCCTTATCTAATGGATTGGATTGAATAAGCCAGCTCTTTTAGATCTGCAGTTTAAAGGACAGCTAGGTAATCTGTGCCTTGCTCTATTCCTTTCCTGGGCACCAGGTTCACCGGTTTCTTATTCTGGAGCTGCTGCTGGACCTTTCTGAAAGACAAAGCCCAAGACCTCCAGTTCTGTTTGCAGTGATGCATTAATAAAATACAGCTTTTGCTCTGCCATGTTCCATGTTCCCAATAGGACTGCAGTTCAGACAGCAAAACTAGCTGGCTGTCCTTAATTTTATTAAACTTCAAATAATAATCTTTGATCATTTTCCATTTTACTGTCATAGCTTATGAGCAATGAAAGAGCTTCATTAATTCTGATTTCTTGAATGTTATACAAAGAGCACTGTAGTGTGATTCTCCTGCTTTCAGGCCAGCATTACCAAACTTGTGTTAAGAACTACAAACACCACAAGGCACATATGGCATTTTACATTGTCTCAGTGTCTTGAAGACCAAGACATACAGTAACCTCGCATGGCTAGTCATGGTGCAAAGAGCTGGCCAGGGTTTCTGATAGGGGTGTCCTTTCCTCAGAATTGGGAGAGATTATATTTGCTAGACACAGCTGAAGACTAACAGACTCCATAATGATTCTCCAAGCCTCCAACTAAGATTCAAGACTTCAGAAAATCCTGATGCTTTCTAAATACAGGACTGGAGCAGGCTGGATAGTGCTTAAGTAATGGGAATAAATGAACACTCAGTGCCCTGGAGGTGTTCAGGGGAGAAGGGATGCGATTTTCACAGTCATTTGTGTCCTTTGAAAGGAAGGGAAAGGTAAATATTTACTGTTTAAATTCAAGAAACTGTTGTGAAATTTTATACAACTTACTCTAACCCCTTCTAAACTGTCACTGATATGTTCAAGCTCTTTTTTTCCCCTTGTAGTTAAATGAGGATGACACTGGGGAAAAAATAGATTCCTGTTTTTCTGTGTTGAGTACTCCAGTGGGATTTTGAGAGAATTTATTAAACAAAAAATACACAGAGCAAATTTGCAGGGTCAATGGAGAGGAATTACAGTCTCATACTCTGCCTATCTCTATCATCATTATTCCTAATAGTCTGTATTTACATTTCTAAGATACACTGTATCTAAAGGGGGAGGAGTAGCTCTTCTTCAGAACTCTGCATTTGGATTCAGTGCTGTGCTCTCACTGGACATAGAATGCAAACCTGAAGGAAGCTCATGCACCAAATTTGTTTGAGAATGTTTCTCAGTCCCAGATGCTGTAGGTATGTCCTTCTGTGCCCCTTCCTTCCTTCCTACCTTCCTACCTTCCTCTCTTCCTCCTTTCCTTCCCTTCCTTCCTTTCCTCCCTTTCCTTCCACCCTCCTTCTGCCCCTCCCCCTACCCCTCCCCCTACCCCTCCCCTCCACAGGTTTACCTGTGGTGGAAGAGTGATGGAAGGAAAATAAATCAAAACATATGGCAGAGCTTTTCATCTGAAACTCAACTTCCTATATCTTCCAATGTATGATTTCACTTGCCTGTTGTCTCCTGTCCAACCTCACTGTCATGTCCTCGTGTGGAACTCACTGTGTCCCTATAAATACATCCATTTTGGACATTCTATCACCTGTAAATACAGAAATTCTGCTTGCCTCTCCTGCAAGAAATGTAGATCACAATATGAGAACAACCCTGGGGGAGGTTGTTCATACCTGGGAACTGGAGGAAGGCCCTCTCAAAGGATGCAGCTTGGAGACACGACCTACCCTCACGTGTGGATGTAGTGAGGATCAGAACCACAATTCCTGTACCTTAAAAACATGTTTCTCTAGTGGCACATCTTCAATCAGCATAATTAATGCTGATTGACTTCAAATAAATTTTGTAGACTGCTCTTCCTGATGCTCTGGCTGCCTAGGTGAAAGAGGTAATGCTGTGTTTGTTTCATTCTGCACTATGTGTCCACATTTCCCATAAACTAAGGAAGTTAAAGCTTTATTTCCAATTGATTCCAAGTTAGATCAATCACAGCTAACAATACCCTGTGCTTCTATAATTAATTCAGACACAAGCACATAATTGTCTTGGCAGTTCATTCAACTTAGGGCCTGAATTTTGGAAAGCTTAAGCCTTACACCGAAGGCAGAAAGCACTGCTCCTCATGGCTTGCAGCACTGGGCCATTAATGCTGCCTGGATGCCAATCACCTTTTCATTATTACCATTTCCAAGAGCACTTCCTCTGTCATCCACCTTCACAAATTGTTTGTGATAACTGTTGTGAAGACGAGAACACTGAACGAATTAGTAATCGCACGTAGATTTAAAAAGCACAATCACATTTTTAATAATACACTGATGAATCAATGTTACGCTTTTCTGGCCACTGCATAAATGTTTACTGCTCCTATTTAGTGCCTTCCTTTCCCTCCATGTAGCATGAGAACATTACATCTGTAGCACTAATAAATAAAATGAAGTCCCAGTGTAAGAGAAGGTCTCAGCATGAGTTCTCTTTAGCTGGTTTATGAAATTTCATAGATCTTTGTTATGCGTGAATTCTACAAAACATTTCTGCAAATCACATTTAAATTCAGAAGACAAACAGTAGAGACATGTAGCTTAGCACTTTTCAGACGACAAACGTTTACAAGAAAAAATACAATGAAAACTTAAGATAGTGCCTGACTTCATTTCATGCAGTGCATCATGCCTTTTCATTTGCATCATTTTTTCTCATAACTAATTTAGATTAGTTGTTATTGAAATATGCAAAGGTGAAACATGGGTATCTAGTTTTTGTTTCAAGCAGGAGGCTGTACCATCTCATCTTTTTCAATTGGAGATGGTAGAGCACTCATATGTGAGCTTGGTCATGCTCACATCACAGCCTCATCTTAAAGAGTTCTTTGTAGGCAGATTGCTAGTCATGTAGCTGAGTGGCTCAGTATCAGAAGTAACCAGCTGTACTCTGCTGATGTCGGTGTTGCCCTGAAGCTGAAACATGCTTTTTCAGATGCTTTGGAGCATCTGAAAACACACTTTCAAGGTACTACTTTCCACTCCTCTTCTCATTTTAATATCCCAGTTGGAAGGTCTGAGTCCACCCCCCTTCCCTCCAGGTTTTGGTTCTTCTTTTCTCCCCAGAGCCAGGATACTGTGGAAGACAAGAATATTGGTGTTTCCCAGTTCATTATGCAGGATGACATTTTTTGTTTTCCAGCCTTTTTGCCAGAGCATTCATCTAGATTGCTTTAGTTTTCTTTACCTCCGAAGGATCAACACACCTAATAGACACCTTGGTTTTCCAGTTGCTGGGCTCTCTTTCAGAGGAATATCTGTATTCTCTCTTTCCTACAACACAATGGACTTTCCTCAATGTGGGGAACAACCCCAAACACTTAATTTCCACAATCTTTAGTGCTCCTCAGCTTCCTTATCTACTTCTGTCACACCTGTGATCTACCAGAAGTGACTGTATATCTGCTTGCAGATCACTTACAAGGTTGTTGACTACTGGGGAAGATCCACAAGGAAGATAAATCAGCAATTTTCCTGCTGACAGAAACTTGAAATCTGGCAATGAGCTTATTATTTCTCTTTTCAAGCTGTGCTTTTTTTCTTTCCTATAATTCTATGTTTTTAATCAGAATGTCATGAGTTACTAAATCAAATGCCTTTGTGTAAGTCTATTATATCAGTGCAGTTATGTTTAGCCATTAAATCTGTCATCTTATTGAAGAAGAAAATCATGTTTGCTTGACAAGATTTTTGTTATCCACAAAATTGTGCTGAGAAATACTAAGTACATTTCTATAATTAATTTTTTTTTTTTTTTAAATCAAATCCTTACATTAGTTTTTCTGGTATTTTACCTGCAATTTATGTCTGTCTGGGATATGAAAATGATGCTACATGGATGAGAAAATAGGAGGCTTAATTTCCTGTCCATCATTTGATAGTTTGTTCTGCACAGTGCTGACCTATGTGATTCCAATCTTACCTGTAAGAACTTTAAGATTTTTTTTTTAAATAGCTTGAAAATAATACAAAAAATACTTCACCTACAATAGACAAATATAGATGGAAGAATAAATCTATCACTTTTTGTCTTCACTTGAAGTACAATGAATCAAACTGATAAAATTCTGGGTTTGCCCTATCTAAAAGTTGCAAAGAAAATTCCGTAATTGAATTACGAATAATATTTATTTTCATAAATTTATTTAGAAGTATTAATAGAACAGAGTTTCAGGAAAGTGACCCTGCTTTTAGTCAAATATATATGTTCAACTCTGTTCCATGCCCACCGCCCCCTGGTGCAGACCCTGTCCCTAATCCCCAGCTGCCCCTCCCCTGACACAACTCCATGTCGTTCCCTCGGGCCCAGTCACAGCCACAGAGAGCGGAGCTCAGCGCTGCCTGTGAGGATCTGCAGCCGCCATGAGGTCTCCCCTCAGCTCCTCTGCTCTGTGCTGAGCAAACCCAGGGGCTTTGGCTGTTCCTCACACATCTTGCTCTGTAGACCCTTCACCACCTTCATAGCCCACCTTTGGATGCTCTAATAGCTTTACTTCCTTCTTATATTCTCCTAGTTTGTACACATATCTGTGATTGTCCTGACTCAGTTATACCTTGTACTTGGCCATGTTGAATCTCATTAGGTTTACATGCGCCCACTTCTCTATACTGTCCACATCCCTTTGGATGGCATCTGTCTGGGTCTGTTTCTTGCCCATTTTTGTCAATGAGGTCTTTTAATCTGAATGATATAATTATTCTGTTAGCTTCCCAAGGATATCTTATCTGGAACTGGGGTCTTCTTTTGTTGCTCAGGAAAGGCACTTGGGTCAAGATTTGACCTTGTCCCACAAAAAGACATACAGACCCTCAGAGGTAGCTAGCCCTTGATTTTCTCAATATAGCCTGAGTTTTGCATTTTGCTCTCCGGGATGCTTTGTAGATGCTAGTCCAGTTCTCCAGGATTCCACAAGAGAGAATAACCCTGGGAGCACAATAGAGAAAAGCCACAGGACTTGCTGAGAGGATTTGACCACAGCATCTTCAAAAATTGAAGGAAGACCTGTTTTCTCTGTGTTTAAAAAACATATTTTTTAAAAATGAACACCACAGAACCCACCCCCATTTTAAAAAGTCCCACTTAATCCTATATCCTGTTCTTGACTGAGGATTGTTAAAAAGGTTTAAGGAAAAGTTATAAAAATATTGTACATATGAAGGATATTTCCTGAGATGGAGAAATTACAAAGCCTGCTTAGTAGTCTTGGAGTAGTCCCCACAAACTCATCTAATCAATTTCTGGATCAATCTAAACTTCAGGCAGTCATAAGATCCTGTGATGATTAATCCATGCTTTAATTATTCACATTAATTTTCTTTAAAGTTTTAAACACACTGACAACTTCATCAGTGAACCTTCAAATATTCTGTTCTAATAAATAGTGAATGTGAGTTCCTATTCACTCCTACATGTCACTCATGACTGTAGATGAGTGAACTTTTCAGAGCTTTTTCTTTAAAGGATAAAAACATTTTGAGCTCTTTCACTTTTCCTCATATAAAAATTATTCCATACCTTTGATTGCTCTTGCCTTTCTTTGTGTATTTTCTACTGCTTTCCTCTTGGAGGATGAAAGAATCGAAACAACACATAATACTCACAATACAAACATGCTTCATGTGCTGGTGAAAGAGGACTGGCAGAGGATTATTATTCTACTTGTTCTCGGTTCCTTTCTTCAGGTTTCCTAATGTTTTATTTAACTTTTTGATGGACCCTGAGAATAGCATTGAGATCTTAATGGAATTGTCAACAGTAACTCAGAAGATTGCTTTTTCTGCATGCTGATAGCTCATTTAGAGCCCATCATGTTATGCAAGGTTAAGAACGGTTTTACCCATGTGTAATACTTTGTATTTATCAGCATCTCAGCTGCTGTTTTTTTTGCCCAGTTGCTCACTATTGTAAGCCATCTGCAGCACTTCACAGGTGAACTCCGTTCTATTGCCTTAAATAATAGCATATCATCAACAAATTTAATTGCCTCATTTTTCCAAGTGACTTATGAACATGTAGGATAACGTAAGTTTTAGCATAGATTCTTTCAAAGAGTACAAAGTACAAAGGCTATCATTAACTTAATTAAGTTATACAATGAGGTAAATAAATTTCTTAATTGGCAAGCAATACATGGTCTCTCTTCCTTTCCCTGTGATTTTTCAAAAAGTTTTAGATTTTTTATTTTGCTTTTAGTCAATCTCTGTGGACGCAGATGGAAGAATATCACAGAGGATATCACTAAATGTTTTTTAAAGATTCTGCCTTTTACTTTAGTGACTGTTGCATAGCTGCTATTTTTGCATAATAATCTATTCTGCTTTGCATCGAGGCCAGATCTTGTACCACTCAGTGGGGAGCTTCTGGTCTTTCATGTCATGTCATCATTAGGCTTTCACATCATCTGCTCCGTAGACAATTTTTTTTCCTATTCATCCTATACTCTCCACTTGCAATTATCACAGAATGAGAAGTCTCTAAGTCATGCCTTCCCACAATGTGCTTCAAAACTGCGTTGCAAAATCAATTGCGCTTTTACATTGTGTCTTTTATTTGCTCCATTAGCTCAGCTTTAGCAAAGATGAGAATTTCTCCATCCTCACCACTGCTGAGGATGAAAGTCACCCCTTTCTTCTGAGCATAGGAAAGGACTACATAATAAGGGACTTTTCAGAAAGAACCTGTTGATGGCCTCCTCGACAGCTAATTGGTAGTCAGTAGTTTTTCCTTTTCCCAAGCCTCTTGCATTGTGTAGAGTAGCTCTGTATTTAATCAAGGGATCTGATGTGCTATCAACCGTATTTCAGTTTTAATGTTTGCTTTGAAACTTACATACACAGTACCTTCTTTTCATTAGCATTTGCGGCCAGTCCTTAGCAATTACATTTTTTCCCAGGCATGATGCCATGTCTGTATATGGCTTCAGTTGGAGCATCAAGAAGTGACATGCTTCATCTGGCCTCTGAAACCCTCCCAGCATAGGGGGGAGAACGCACTCAGTGGGAGTTCTCAGCTGCAAGAGACCGTATTTCTCACTCTCCTTGGGATGGCTGGAGGAGGTTGATATTCATGGTTTCATTTCTTCTCTGCCATTCTTTTGTGGTATTTACAGATCAGGAACGACTAAGATTCTTGCCTGCAGGATTCTCCCCATCCCATTAGTAGATGGTGCAGGTAAAAAGTTGTGTAGCAACCAGGAATCAGAGTACAAGAATCACAGAATAGAATCATAGGATGGTTTGAGTTGGATGGGACTTTTAAAGGTCATCTAGCCCAATTCCCCTGCAATGTAGAAGCACAGTTCTGCACTGTGATATCATCACTGCTCTCCAGTCAGGATGGTGTTTGGGCACCTGGGGCAGCCAGGACCCAACACGGCAGGATACTGCTCCTCCTAAGGATACAAAAAGAATGGAGTGCACTGGAGACAGTGAGGGTCACCATGTGGCCTTCAGAATACTCATGCTACTGACTGAGGCCTGCCATGGGTACTGTGCTATGTTGGTCCTGTGCTTCTCCTAACTCCCTCTGCTAAACTTTGGGAATTCACATTGTTTATTGTAATTAATTACTCACCAAAATCTTCATATTTGGCACTTGTATCACTCAAGAGATGGAAGATGCTCCAGCTGAGCTAAGTTGTGGTGTTTCCTTGGGATAAGAAATCTTCTGAAGTCAGAGCCTTCTTCCTTGAAAAACTGAAGCCAACATGAGGATCCCAAAGGGATTCAGATTGATATTCCTCATGCTTTGTTCAGCGAGACATGCTCTTTTTCTCAGCACACAGCCATTCCTCTCTCTTCCAGGAGAGGAGCAGGATGGTGTTATAAGGCAGAGTGGGATGAGGTGTGGATTAAACAGAAACCTTTTGCCAAGTGAAGTTATCCAAAGAATAAATCACAAGGTTATATTTACTTCTAGAAACAAAAGAGCAGTTCAGGAAGGGGTCTGACAAGATTTCTGTTCAGCCATGTCTGGCAGCACTGACTCATGTCTGTGATAGAGAAGATATTCAGACTCTCCGAATTTTGCCCTATTTTCTAGACCTCTCAGTTGAGCCAGTGTCTGTGACAAACAGCTGAGAATCTTTAATCATGATAGTTAATGTGACACATGATTATTGCATGAACAAACAAAATCCATAGCAAATGTTAGCTCCAGATGTGTGGGACTGCCTATCAATGCTACTACAACTGAAACCTTTGGGTCCTGCTGTGCAGTAGGGGAGTTACAAAGTAGCTAAAATAATTTATATGGTGATTTTGCCTAGCTAGAGAGAAGGGAGCAAATGCTACATAGGCAAAATGGAAGCTTCATTTACTAGTCTTAAACTGAGCCAAGCCATTATCTGTAGCCAGCAAACTGCTTTAGTAGGATTTTACCCCTTGAAATATCACCATATCCAGTCTCTCTATTTGCACAGCTCACCTCTGGTTCTCCAAATTTTGCAGCTCATTTTGTTAAAACGTGTGCACCTGTGCTTAGTGTAGTCAGGTTTGTTCTCAGCCCTTCTCTCACCTGCAGTCAACGGCATGCAAATCTCTGTCTTCAGTTTCTAAGCACTTCTGTGAATGGGGTGTGCACAGCTACAGAAGCTGGTGTCAGACATTGCCAGCTGGCTGGTTTTTAGCTGGGAAACTTTTCTGAGAGAGAGGTAATACCGAATGATTCTTAAGCTGTCTAAAGGGAAGATGGCCAACAATATAAAAAAAGGAAAAGAAAAAAAAAAAAGGAAAAAAAAAAAAGGAGGAATGTTTTTTATTCTTTCTTCTGGCTTTTTGGAGAAAAAGAAATGTACCTCTCAGGTCAAGAGAGCACTAGAGACCTTTTCTACAGTGTTTATTCTCATTCAGCTGACACAGATAAAGGAAATGAATTAGGCTCTGCCTCATCATTTTTTTCATCTCTGATTTATTTGGCTCAGAGAACATCTATAAACTGCCAGAGTTATCAGACAAACAAAGTGTTGCATAGCTCATATACTTTTCTAATGTGCACAAGACAGCCAAGTATCATTTATTTTTACAGTAAAGTACTTACAAAAGTGGTACAGCTTGCATAAATATCACCAAGATGGTATTGTAACTATGAGTGTAGAAAAGAAAGAAGGAGCAAAACTCCCAGGCAGGCAGGAAGCAGGAGCAGTAGGTTCATGCTGACCATGTCTGTATGAATGGTCATGACCATTTGTTGGACTTCGTGATATACTCTGCTCCCTTTGACCACCCAGTCCTGAGAGCTTTGGCCATATTCTCTAGGCTAGGTGCTGCAGCAGGGTAGCTGTGCCTCTCTCTGGTAATGGAGACATCAGAACAAGTCAAGTCCTTACTTTGCTGTGCCCTTTTGACTCTGTGCCATAGCAACTGCTTCAGGGAAGAGGTTATTTCCATTTCCTGTCCATTCATTGCTTTCTGTTGCCACTCCCTAAGCATCTTTTCCCCTAAATCTTCTGACCTGTTGAATCAGAGTAATGAAATTTTTATGAAAGTCTGACTTAGCTCTGAGAACACCACTCACTGCAAATAACTGAAGTATTAGACCTTTCAAGGAACCAGAGTGTGAAACTGTGGGCCACTGAGACCCTTTCTTGTTTTTTTTTCATTAGCTGAAAAATTCCTCCTTGCAGAGGAATTTAGATATACATTTGGAGTATTTGACAATCATGAACTGTTTAGTGGGTATGGATGATGGGTTGATGGTTGGACTAGATGACCTTAGTGATCTTTTCCAACCTTAATGGTTCTATGATTGTATGGTTCTATGAATGGCACAAAGTTCAACGAAGGTAAGTGTCAGATGCCTCACCTGGGATAGAGCAATGCCAGACAAAGGCACAGATGGAAGATGAATGTCTGGGGAGCAGCTCAGCCAGAAGGGACCTGAGTGTGCTGATGACAGCCACTCAGCATCATCCAGCAGTGTGTCCTGGCACCCAAAGGACAAACCACATTTTGGGATGCATCAAACACAGTGTAGCCAGCTGGTCAAAGGAGGTGATGTTCATGCTATATTTAGTGCTGGTGTGGCCTCACATCAAGTGTTGTGTGCAGTTCTGGCAGCAGGCACTTTTTCTGGTAACTGATGACAGGACTTGCAGGAACAGCATGAAGATGTACTAGGTGAGGTTCAGACTGGACATTAGGGAAAATTTCTGTGAGGGGGATCAAACATTGGAATAGGCATCCTCTAGAGCGATTGATGCCCCATGTCAGTCATCATCCAAAAGATATTAGGTGCTTTGTTAGTCCTGAAGTAAATGCATAGTTGGACCTGGTGGTCTTTGTAGGTACCTTCCAACTGAACTATTCTATTCTATTCTATTCTGTTCTATTCTATTCTATTCTATTCTATTCTATTCTATTCTATTCTATTCTATTCTATTCTCCCCCTCTGAGAAAGAGGTGGAGTGGAGCATTAAGGGGGTGTGCACAGCTACAGAATCTGATGTAATACATTACCAGCTGGCTGGTTTTTAGCTGGGAAGCATTTCTGAGAGAGAGAGGTAATTCTGAGTGATGAATGATTCATAAGCGGTCCAAAGGGAAGCTGGCCAAAATATAAAAAGTTAAAAAAAAAAAAAAAAGTAGAAGAATGCTTTTTATTCTTTATTCTGGCTTTTTGGGAAAAGAATTTGCACCCTCCAGGTCAAAAGAACACTAGAGACCTTTTTTACAGAGTCTGTTTTCATTCAACTGACACAGATAAAGGAGATGAATTAGGCTCTGCCTCATCATCTTTGTCCATTTGTAGAGTCCTCTTATAAGTATGAACATCCACTAGGGGGACAAAAGTAATGTGCATTTGTGGTTTGGCAGCACATCACAAGAGTGGGAATTTTTGTCTACCCCTCCATCTGCTGCGGGTCACTTTGAATGACAGGGGATCTGGCAGACAAAAGCATAGCAGAACACATTTTCCTCTCACTTCTTTCCAGAACCGTCGGAGATAGCATTATGACAAATAATCATGATAAGAAGTTACAAATACCCCAAATATTTTTCTTAGTTATATTGAGGATTCTATTTGTTGCTGTTTCTCATGTCCTTGTTTCCTGAATATTGTACTGGATGATATCCTCATATCCTGCCGATAATAATCAGTCACTATCAAAACACGGATTAAAGTGTGTATTTAATTTTTTTTATATCTACCACACTGAAATACTCTTTCAGTAATTGAGAGGTTTGCATGATTGCTGAAAAATCCAAAATATTAACAAATTCCAAATCAAAATAGAAATATTAATAGACTTTGTGCTTATAGAGATTCAAGAAAAGTTTCTGGAAAGACATGAAGGACAGACGTTGGATATATTATCATGTTTCATTCATGGCACATGAGTGATGAGCCACCCTGAAAGGCTTGGACATTTTGGAATGTTGTACCAGAGCAGCTGTCATATTTAAATATATTTCTTGTCTTGGGCTCTCACAAAATGTCTTAAAAATGTTACCTTCAAAGTGTTGCCTAATTAATCTAATGGGAATTTCAGGCATTGTGATCTACTTGAAGAGGTATAATAAAGCATCTCTTAACAAGGTTTGAAGAAGATTGGATTATCATGGGAATTGAAATCTCCATGTCTTAAGCAGTATGTCATGTTTTTATGCAGGGTACTATAAATCTTAAATACAAGCATCTCCCCATTAAAAAGTGTCCTTGAATCTCTCAATGTGACCAGTATTTAGTTTTTTCCTGACAAAAACTGCAATGCAAGCAAGTTACTGAAAGGAAACCTAAAATATGAGTTCACAGAGGTCTGACAGAATAGAGCATATGCATGCTGTGTCTCCATGGTTAAATATGAGACCCTATAGGAAGAAGAGCAGAGTTTTTTTGCTTACAGCCAGGTCCCTTAGTCAAAGAGCCTGTACAAGAGTGAGTGTCATTATGCCCATACCCTGGCTGTTGCAGCATTTGTACCTCCCCTTGGAAAGAATCCTTGGCATTTCTGTAGAATCAGATCTTGGATCTTCCTTTGGAAAATGTTAGGATGGGCTCATACCAGCTAGGACCTATGTTTATGATTGCCAGAAAGCAGATATACCAACATTTGCTTTGGCAGACTAGAGGTGTTGTGCAATGAAAAAGATTGCCACAGAGATATTTGGAAGTGTTCTACAAATCCCAACCTTGTGCAAACTATAATGGTAGAACAAGATGTCAGAAAGGGCAAGGATAAAAGAATAGAACTGTGCTGAGACAATTTGCAGAGGTGCACCCTATGTGTGAATACTGTTTCCCAACTCCTTAACCACTGTCACACATATTCACTGAAGCACTGTTTAGTAATTTCCCCTCATGGGCAGCTAAAGTCCACCTCACCATTCTCGCCCTTTTCTTCCTCAAAGGAAAAGGATAGAAAAAGGCTTAAGGACTGAGACAAGGAGATCACTCACCAATTACTATCATGGGCAAAAAAAAACAACACCTCAGTGTAAGATTAATGAAATTTATTGCCTATTTGTAGCAGACTAGAGTAATGAGAAATAAAAGCAAACTAAAATCACCTTCCCCTCACTCGTCCTCTTCTACCTCCTCCCTGCAAGTGGTGCAGGAGAAGGGAGCTGTGGTCAGTCCATAACCCTTTGTCTCTGCTGTTCTTCCATAGTCACTCTCAGCCCGTGCTCCACATGGGTCCCTTCCACAATACTGCCTTTCCTGAACCGATTCCTGTGGGCTTCCCATTGACTGCAGCTCTCCTAGCACCGTCCCAACATGGCTCCGTACTGCAGGGCCCACCCTTCAGGCATTGCCCCACACGGGTCCCTATGGGTGGCAGCTCCCCCAGCCCTCCTACCCCATCGTGGGCCCCTCTCTATGGGACAAGGGGTAATGGGCACAAACTGCAGCACAGGATGTTCCCTCTGAATGCCAGGCAGCACTTCTGTGCTGTGCAGATGGACAGAGGATTGGCACAGGCTGCCCAGAGGATGAGGAGTTCCCTCCTTGGAAATCTTTGAAAACCACCTGGATATGATCCTGGGTACCCTGCTCTGGGTGTCCCTGTATGAGCAGATTTCTGGTCCCAGAGGTGCCTGCCAACCTCAGCTATCCTGTGATCCTTTTCTTTTTGGTCTCTCTAAATCTACACCACTCTGACTAACCCTCTCTTCAGCTTTTCAACTTTTGTGAAAAAGTGCCCTGACAGGACACTGCAGAGCCAGCTTTGGAAAGCAGAAGGCTCTGAGGGACACAAATGCATCTGCTGATGTGAAATGATATATCTCTGCCCTTCAAAACTACCAGACAAGCATGACAGCAATTATTGATAGACAAAGACCACTGCAGACTTATCCATGAGAAGGCCCCATTTTAGAACTTCACATCTAAAGGTGCTAAAGGATTCAATTCAAACCAATGTCTAACACCCTGTATCTCTCTGTAAGAGGAGTCTAATGGATCCTCATGGTATTCTTGAAGCTGACAGAGCATCCCTCTCAAAAGCAAGTCAGAGGTGATGCTGCACTCTGTAGTGCGTCCAGGTCATAATCACTGCAGCACATGGGGAGATTAATTGTAGCTTAGATTGACTGACAAGATTGGCACATGCTTAGTCAAAGAGATTATTTTATGAAGAGCTGTCAAGGTTTCCTACAACTCGTAGTTTAGAAATATGATTATTAACATTAGCTTTTTATTTCCATACTATTATAAAGCCAAACCTTCTCTGATATCTGAAGAGAAAGGTCATATAATAATTATGCTTCTAAAATCCCCGAAATAGTGTTTTCCTGATGTTTGCATTTTATCTATCCTGTAAATTATGAAATTCATTGCAATGAGAAACAAACTCTAAAAACAAAAGGTCTTATTTTTATCTTCAGTCATATGTCTTTGCTTATCTTCGGAAATAATCTTTACACCCACCTTACCATCTTCCATATGCTGGCAACAGCTGTATTCAGATGAAAATCTGGTCCTGTGCTCATTGAGGAAGTCAGCATAACAATTATGCACATCCAAACAATGTAATCAACAGGATCTAAATGCTCGGTGTGTGTGAAATCTGTGTGATTATCTTTATTCAGTGAACAGAGCTCAGCCACAGCAAGGTAAGGCACAATGAGCTCAGTGCCCACAATAAAGGTAATGGCAGTGGCTGCTCTGCTTTGAGAATCATCTTGAGGAGGAACATAATATGTTTTTGGCTCTGAAAAAGAGAGTAGAATCATAGAATTATAGAATCAATGAGGTTCAAAAGACCACCAAGTTCATTTAGTCCAACCACCGACCCATGCCTGTGACCACTCTGTTAGGGTAACTTCGGTTGGCTTTTTCACTGAAAGTAATGTTGGCTTTTGCAAACTTCTCCATCAAATTATCCATCACTTCTTTTTTTTTTATAAATAGTTGTCTCCCTGTCCATTTCCTCAAGCACAGCCATATGGCTGGCTTTTCCCAAAAAAGCATCTCACATTGCTTGAAAAGCTTTGTCCTTTTACAGGGTTTTCTCTGAAGCCTTATTTTCACATAGCAACTAGAAGAAATCTGCTAAGAAATCTGCTGTGGGAGAGAACTGGCAAGGACTATTTTATGGAAACCTTCCATCATCTCTGTGCTCTACACACAGCATGTTCACAGTAAGCCCTCATATCTTCTCTCCTGGTCATTGATGGTAGGTAACTCAAGAATTTCAATGTTTGAGATCTATTTATATGCATACAATATGCATAAAGAAGGAAAGCCCAGAAAAGCAAATAGAAGATAACATATTTAATTAATAATAGTACATTATAGGCTCTCAGAACATCACTGAGGGCTTGTTTAGCTTCCCTCATCTACTGTGTGAGCAGCAAAGAAGCACAAGATTGTGCAGGTGGACCTATATTTTAAGGAGTTACCTTGCATGCACTAATGTGGAGCTGGAAAAAGTATCAAGCATATTGGTTCAGGAGTCATTTTAAGACAACTCCACTGTTACAGCCTTGGATTCAGAAAGGCTTGTTAACGGGATATGTTGAATTACATTAGGTTGAACAAATAGGAAGTGTTTCCTTTCTGTAGGAAACACTTTATCTCCAACACTGGAAATGTTTCAGCTCAAATTTCCCAATTGCTAACAAAGCACAGATCAGCTGTGGCAATGTTTCACTTCCTGCACAAACTCATTTTGGCTCTGGAAAAGCTCTATGTATTGGAAAGGCTTTGAAGAATGGCAATCCACAAAGCCATCTTGGGATTGTGAGACAGCAGTGAAAACACACTTTTTTTTTTTTTTGTTAGTAAACATTGCCTTGTTTCTCTCAACACAATTTTATATTTCCTTCTTCTGTGCAAGAGGGTGTATTTGTAGATGTAATTCATAGATTGTAGATTTGCTTGTGTGTGTGACTGCATAGTGAATTCATATCAGATCTGTTCCCTTCTTAGGTAATAACTACACTTTCCTGGAATCTTTGCTAGAATTTTAACATATTTAGAACAGTTCCAACTAATAAATTGAAACTGATGATAAAGAGAATATCAGTCTACTAAATCAAAGGGCAATCTTTCCAATGCTTTCTGCTCCAACAGAATTAGAAGGCAGCTGAAGTTGCACAGTACTTTGCAGGACTATGCCTTACATTGAGATGATGGTGAAAGAAGAAAAAAGCAGTTTTAAATCAAATTAATTAAACTAAATTGATTAAGCAGCCTTAAGGATCCTAAAATATCTCCCAGTAAAAATATCCTCAGTCAGATCTGCACAGCTCTAAATGAGAGTGCAGCTAGTCGTCCTAATACAAATGTATAGGAAAAGAGGATTCGTTAGCTCCATTGCCTGACAAGGGTCTCCTTTAAACTTGTGGTGGAAAACTTAATAAAACCCAATAATCTGAGGAGTTATGAGGTAGAGATTTGAAACATTTTCTTAATTAATATATTAATAAACCTCAATGTCTGTGGTAGGAAACATCTCAATCTACCAAAACTTGTTTTATCAGTAGATTCTGAAAGACTTCCTGTATCAATGGAAATACTGTGAACTGGTAACTAACATTAGAAATGGACAGTGTACAACAGAAAAACTGTTTAAGCTTTAAATAATCTTGTTAATAGTAGGTCAAACACAGAATGAAATGTGAGCACCAACATAAATCTCAACGATATAATGACAAGCAGAAGAAACTGCAATATGAAAGGCTCAGACTAACAACATCTGTTAATATGACATTCCTTGGACAGGGAGAGGAGGTGATGGGCTCTGCTCCTGGGTGGATGGGAATGGCACAGAGCTGCCAGAGAAGGGTCAGATTGGGCATTAAAAAATGATTCCTTATTGTGAGGGTGATCAGACACTAGAAGGGACTTCCTAAAGAAGCAGTTGATGTCCCGTGCCTGGTAGTGTTCATGGGGCATTTGGGCATGTTATTGGATGTTCTCAATAACATGCTCTAACTTCTGGTTAGCCCTGAGTTGGACAGGAGTTGGACTTCATGATCTTCGAAGGTCCATTCCAACATTCTATTCCATTCCATTCCATTCCATTCCATTCCATTCCATTCCATTCCATTCCATTCCATTCCATTCTATTCTATTCTATTCTTATTCTTATTCTTATTCTTATTCTATTCCATCCCATCCCATCCCATCCCATCCCATTCCATTCCTTCTACAGCACACTGACACATCTAATACCCACATCCAGCTAGCAGTGCTCTTTGCTGCAAAGATGGAAAAGACGTTAAAGGCTTGGTGGAATAGACCGATGATCTTACATGCAATAAAGCTGAAAAAGAGCACTGTCTCCATCAAGCTGAGAGCTGCAGCTGATTCTTGGAGCGTGAAAGCTGTTGTGTAACAGGTGTGCAAATTGATATGAAAGTATGATATGAAAGATCACTAATGGTTTCTTCCCAATGAGCTAGATGCAAAGCCCACTGATGTCAACATAGCACAGGAGAGCTTCCATAACATAACTCTGTATTTCTCCTTTTATCAACCAACCTAGGGCAGCTGAATTTCATGGCACACATCTATTATGA
Source organism: Pavo muticus (assembly GCA_016647715.1). Taxonomy (NCBI): domain Eukaryota; kingdom Metazoa; phylum Chordata; class Aves; order Galliformes; family Phasianidae; genus Pavo; species Pavo muticus. Next base: position 2,309,202 of record JACDJE010000041.1, on the reverse strand, counting down.
ACATTTAATAATTGTAACACAGTTGCTTGGAGCCTTTTGTTTTCACAGGCAGCACTTCCTGCAGTGTTTCTGAGTCCCTTGCTCCATCTACATCCCCTTGCACTGCATCTATGCCCCATTGCTGCTGCATGTCAGTAACAGCAGAAATAAAAGCCTTGAAGATGTAGAAAACCTCTGCCAAATCCTTTGTGTCTGCTGGAAAATAAATGCTTCTAGTCCTTGAAATTTTACACACACACACAAAAAAAGAATGTGAATAAATATACTTATTAAGCCTGAGATGTTTTCTAACTAGAAAGCAACAAAAGCCTTCTTGTTTCATCTATCATGCTTTATTAGCTAGAAGTTTTGTGTAATACAATATTTACCTTTTGATAGAATGTTCACTTTGTGTTCATATTTCTATATAGGTCACTCTTGCACATTTTGAAAAGCATGGAGAACAAAATAAGAAAATATATACAAAGGCAAAAAACCCCCCAAACAGCAAAAACAAAAAACAACACACAAAATCAATCAAATGAGAATACATGCTTTCACATTTTGGCTTTTTTTTCTTATGAATTCCCTTCTGAATGTTACTTCAAAGAGCTGAAACATTAACATTTGTGCAAAATCTCATTTGATAAGGAAATTCTTTTTTTCAATATTTTTCATGTCAGATTACGTGGCATCTGGAAAAGAGAAAAGAAAGTGTGTTTCAAGCAAAATAAACTACATTACCTCTGTACACAGTAATTCAAGACCTTTTTATTGTAGACTGATGGCTGAATGCACACAAATATTACTTTACAAAGCATTAAGTAATATTTGGGGAAGATATTAAAAATGCACTGTATAAAATATGTACAGTTTTGTAGCTCATAACTAAGCTTTTCCATACATGTATTTGAAAAAATATGAAGTTTGTTGCATCTTCATCTGCCTTCCGAGTGAACTACTTCAAAGCTGGTCTATATATGAAACTTGTTCTCTCTGTTACAGTTTTTATAGAAAGCAAATACTGTGTGGTCTCTTAAAGATACTTTTAAAGTGCATGTCATGGTAACAGGTTGCCAGGCTCCCTGGATTGATTCCTGACTTCTTCTAGACTGCCATCAAGTGGTCCTGAATGCACTCTCAGAACACTTAGAAGCACATGCTGATTTTTCCTCCAGTAGGAAAGAGCTGAACTAGAATTGCCTTTCTGGAGTCTGGTGCTCAGCTATTATCCATAGGGTTCTGCTTCTAGAAAAACAGATGGGTTCTCCTTTGGGACTGCAAACCACTGAGTGAGGAAAATGTTTCACGGTTGTTTATTAGCTTTTTTCAACCTAGACTCTATTACTCAGATTGTACATCACACCTCTTCTCTTAAGGGCAATACAACACTTACAGGAGAAGTAAACCTAATTTTCTCAAAGATCACCATGTTTCCTTACTCTTACTGTTTCTCTCTTTCATCTTATTAGTGTATAGTGTAATCATAGATCAAGGGCTATGATTAGTCATGCCTCTTGCTCTTCACCTTCAACCCATTCTTTAGACAGCAAAAGTGTAAGCACTGTACATGAGATTGGTCTGAAACTTTTCTGAATTTGCTATTGTCTTCTCCTGAATGAGACTATGGGAATAAAGATGTTTTCCTTCTTAGTTTTTCTCCTGTTTAGTCTGATACATAAATAACCACAGGGAACAGAGGAAGCAGACCACTGCTCTACTAGATTTATGGTCTAACAAAGCTTGAGACAGATGTCTAAGGTCATCCAAAAGATTACTAGGCAATTAAGAGGCATATTCACAGCAGCTTTCCTCTATCATGCCAGCACGGAGCTACACAACCCCAGAGCAAATGAGCAGAGGGCTAAACCACCTTCTGGTGAGGTCTTCTATGTGCCCCATCAAGGTAACCAGTTTAAATAGTCTTAACAGCCTGCCTGATGCGGCATCATATGGTGGTGCCAGGGTGCCATTTTTTTCCAGAATGCTTTGAACCGGCTGGATGAGAAGACCTGTCCAGTAGGCATGTTATAATCCCTGCTCTTCACCCCATAGTTCAGACTGGTTTCTTACCCACCTCCCACTAAAACACTGCAGAGGAATGGTGGTGTGATCTGGAGTAATGCTTTGGCTGATTATGGAGCTGGATGTCCTGGCACAAAGCCCAGGTTCATCTGTTTCAAAGCAACATACTGGAAGGACATAAGGGACTGACTTTTCTTGAAAAAACACAGCAGCACTTACTAAAAGATGCTCAGCATAAGACAGGAATTTTACCATGAAGTGTAATTAATTTATACTAAGATGGATTAAATCATTTATTTCAAAAGAATTCTATGATCGGTTCCCTTTAATTCATATCCGCTTAAGGTAAAATAGAAACAAGCAATTAGGCACCTCTAAAATGTGTCTTGGTAGTGATTTCAAGATAAAACTAGCATAGCTTTCACTGGTAATCTTAGCATAGAACAGGGCGGTGTTTATTCTCTATTCTTAAAAGATTTTACAACTGCAGTGACAGATTACGATAAAGTATGAAGAAACCAGATAAATATAATTGAGGCAGCCAGAAACAACGGATTCCTCATCTTCTACCCCATCTGTGGCATGACCTACACAAACACCCTACCTGGGTAGAGACTCATGGGTTAAACATAAATCCACATCCAGGTTCACTTATTTCAAGGTACTGAGACATTCAAGGTGGTCTGCACTATAAAAATTCAAGTGTCCTCGAGAAACTGATACAGAGGGGGAATAAGTTGTTGGATCTCTGCAACCTTAACCCTGGTCAACAGCACTTGGGGTGCCAGAAGTATGATTTAACGATGAGCCTCTCCTTTCAGTGATCCCGTAGGATGCTGCACCCACCTCCCATATCCCTATGTCCTGCCTATGTAGCTACTTTCAGCCCCTGCTTACAGGCAATATGAGCAGGTGGAACCCTGTCATCTCCTCTAGGAATAGGAAGGGCCTGGAAACTAGAAGGTCTTCCCAGAAGAGATGTGTGGGCACTCAAGTGGTGTAGGGCCATTGGCTTTGAGGGAACAGTCCGGCTTAATCTGTGCATGTAAGGTATACAGCCCTTGCGCAAGAAAAGATAGCATCATCTACAAAAATGCTGTCATTAAAAAAAGATATAAAATAAAATGGACTAAGTGCATCACAAATATCTTGGTGCGGGTGCAGAAAGCTTTCAGGTTTGAATGAAGTCATGAAAATATTCTTTTGTCTCCTACCTTCTGCTGCCCTGTTCCTCTTGGAAATGGTGATATGGTGATAGGAGAGGTCTTTATTGATTTATTGAAGAATCACTGAATCGCAGAATGGTTGGCCAGGATGGAGAGGGTAAGCTGCCCCCTTATCATCACAGTGCCTAGCACTCACAATAAGCCACACAGTTAACATTCAGGGGATTGCTTACTGTTCAGATAAGCACCACTGAAATTCTTGCCTTTAAAGAAGGCTGGGAAACTAAAATATGAGCAAGAAGGTATATTATTTCTGTCTAACTGTGAATAAAAATACAGTCTTTCAGTTTTGTAATGGAAACATTCATTCCATACAAGTCAAACTAATTAGGAGAATCAGAGTCACATACGTGTTTTCTTGTTAGTTAGAGACTCTTCAAGTTATTTTTTTGTTTAACACAAAGAAAAATTCATTAACTTACACAAAATTTTGAGTCTTTTTCTACATAGATGCTCATCTTCATCACTGCAGCCCTTATTTTCCAACATTTTTCTTGCTTAAAACTATTGTTGCCATGAAGAAAAATCACAAACAGCTGAAATTTTCATACTTAACCATTTCCTAAAAGGCAGTATTTGGAAACACTGCAACACAGATATCCAGAGCTGAAGGACTCTGAATGCCTTACTAGATGTCAGTCTTAGAAAATGTATGTACTTCTTAATTCTTTGATTGTAATCTCTTTGATTATTTACATTGATTTTCAAAATGGATGAGAAATCACTTTAGAGCCAAACTGTGCTGAATAAACCTAAACCTAAACTAAAGCCAGAACAGCTGGAAGCTGTGATTTGCTCAGTGTCTTCATCTCCCACTACTTTCCATGAGAGCAAAGGGAATGTGGGAATCTCAAAAAATCAAATTCCTAACAAATCCTCTATAATTTCTGACCCGAAAAAGCACTGACGTGGCTCAAGACGTCCCTGTTAAATATTAGTTTCATATTTCACACTGATTCATCCAATGGCAGCTACAAATATTTAATGATATGTAACACTTCCGACCCCAGATGAAAAACCCACATCCTTGTAGTAAATAGCAACACTCCTACTATGCTGCACACAGCAGCCTGACCAAGAGACTTTTGGTCACCCACCCACACACTGCAGCTGGTGGGATGTGACATGGTTGCCATGTGTAGGATGGGACAGAGAAGACCAAGAAAATAATGGAATCACAGAATGGCTTGGGATGGAGAGAACCTCAAAGCCCACCCAGCCCCAATCCCTGCCATGGGCAGGGCTGCTCCCCACCAGCTCAGGCTACCCAGGGCCCCATCCAACCTGGCCTTGAGCGCCTCCAGGGATGGGGCACCACAGCTTCTCTGGGCAGCTGTGCCAGCGTCTCACTGCCCTCAAAATGAAGAGTCATCTGGCTCTGGGTATCTGGCATGGGAATTTACTATGTTTATAGCATTTATGGGGTGTCCCTCAATCTCCAAGGAACGTGGCATTTAGTTAAGACTGTATTTCAGAGCCCTAAAATGCAGCATTTCCCAAAAAGCATGATCTCCGGTGGCTCTCCCCAGCCCAGATGGGTATTTCTGTGGAGAAGGAAGCATTTGAGTGTGCATTTCTGCAGTTGCCTGCCCCATGGCAGGGGCTTTATCTTAGGCTTTTGAAAATTTATTGAGCACAAGCATTGCTGCAGAAAGTGATCCGGGTTCAAAGAGTTGGCGCCGCGTGTGTGCCAGCAAATATTGAAATAGCTCCAGATAAGGAGCTGGGCTTTTGCAGCAAGTGTAAAGTACATCATGTTTTCAAAACCAAGGTAATGAGACAAGTAGCAAGAAGCAGAAAAACCAATTACAGCTACAACTGTTTCGGTTTCATGCAAGGATAGTTCAGAAAACTTTCCTGAGGTCTCCCTTCCCTGACCTCAAATGCTGCATGGAGTGTTTTTGTTATTGTAACAGACGGATGACAAAGGAATAATCCCAACCTTAGATTTGCTCTTCCCATGATATTAAAAAATGAGTGTAAGTTTGTGAAATATCTTTCAAAATACTTTTTTGTTTGTTTGTTTGTTTCTTTGCTGTGAACCACGATATTTTCTTTCTCAGAATCACTGAATTGTCTTTAAGATATGAAATTGGGGGTGGAGATGTGGTGGGATTTGAATAAAATGATGAATTTAATGAAAATTTGCACTGTAATTTTCCTCTGTGGAATACATTGCTGGAAATTCTGGGAAGTTGTAGGTATCTTAGCTTCTGATGGAAGGTTTACATTTTACAAGTAGCTCCCTCTAAGGTTTTGACTATCAGCTCTGAAAACGAAGCAAAGAAAAGGAATACCAAGGAAATGAAGTAATGGTGTGTCTGTGCAGACACCTGCAGCTACATTTTTGGAAAGCACTTTCCAGATCAGAGCCAAAACCCTCTGTTTCATTTCCTCAGAGAAGTCACTTGCTCTGTTAGGAAGAAAAGGTTGAAACCCACAACATCCATTTAATTCCATGGTGCTGCATCTTCATAATAATGCTGTGCTCAAAGCACTGTAGTTGCACTGACTGCAGCCCTGAGGGAGCCGCAGCCAGCACTCTCCCTCATGTTTGCAATTTGTTCACATTAGAGCCGTGTTTTCTCCTTTCCCGTGTAAATATGAATTCAGAAATTACTGAAGTCTCTCATAAAGCAAGAGTAATCTGTTGTTCACTCCTGGTCAGGAGGGAACATGAAGCAGCACCATCAGTGCAGCTGTGGTGAAGCATGCCATTCCTTTGATTAGATTCCTATACGGCTGAAGAAAATATTAGTGAAAAAATCTAAGGCCAGATAGATGCATTCTCTCCATTTGGAAATGCCACATGGAATCTCAGGGAAAGCACCATCCTGCTGAAAATTGCAGTAAATGAGGACCTCGGGCAGCCCAGTGAAGTTAAAACCAAAGCAAGGAGGTGGGCTCAGGCTGAGGGTGATCACACTACAGTCATATGACCTTTCTCTACATTCACATCTCAAGCCTGACACAAAGTTTTTTCCAGATTTCATTTTTCTTTTGCCATGGTAAGAAAAAATGGATCATTGTCAAAGAGGATGAGAGCCATTAAAAACTCAATATTCCGCTACGGGGATTGCTTTATGGCCTCATTTGCAGCAGCTTGCTTTATCACGCGTGCAGCTTCATTGCTTGTCCTATAGCCCACATGCTTTCAGAGTTATCGGCAGAACTCTGTGCTCTTGTTTCCAGGATGGCTGGTGCCTGGCACAGTATCTGCTGGAGGGTGTATTTTGCAGGAGGAGGCCTGCCTTGCCAGGCTGCCAGACAGCTCTGTCCCTCTGTCTCCACAGATTTCTGTGAAGATAGAAGGAAAAAAATGATGGGTTGGAGATCAGTCCTTGCATTGCTAATGGCTTCTACTGCACAACCAGAATGTTTCATAAAGCACTACTGCATGATAAATCGCTGTGCTTCATTTTCTGTTTGTTCTTAGCCGGGCCCAGATAAACTTTATGTGGTACATAATCATAGAATCACAGACTGGTTTGAATTGGAAGGGACCTCAAAGCCCACCCAGCCCCAACCCCCGCCGTGGGCAGGGCTGCCCCCCACCAGCTCAGGCCACCCAGGACCCCATCCAACCTGGTCTTGAGCACCTCCAGGGATGGGGCACCACAGCTTCTCTGGGCAGCTGTGCCAGCGCCTCACTGCCCTCTGAGTGAAAAATATCCCTCTGACATCTAATTTAAATCTCCCCTCTTTTAGTTTAAAACAATTCCCCTTTGCCCTATTACTAATTGCACGTGTAAAAACTCACTCTCCCTCTTGATTATAAGCTCCCTTCAAGAACTGGGAGGCTGCAATCTCAGGTGATGAAACACACTCACTATCTCATATCTTGAAGGCAGGAAGAGTGAAGTTGTGATGTCTGGAAAACGATATTCTGTCTCCTTTGTGACATGGCAAAAGTGCACACATTTGAAAACTGTAAACATATTCCAACTCACATTTATTCACATTACTGTTTTCACATTGATGTGGTGCAAGACAATGCTCATTTCAGATGGGGCTACCAACATACCCCAGTAAACTCTTGATATCTTTTACACCATTAATTAATACTGTACTCATAACATCAATAAATACTTGAAAAGTCTGTAAATGACCTACAATGAACTCCTCTGTAAAAGTGTTTATTTTACCTTAGTTAAAAAGATTTATTTTGGTGTCAAAAAACGTCCTGCCAAGAAGTGCTGGGTGCTACTGTTCTGATGAATTTTGTGGACTGGTATGGTCTTTGTCACTGCTGTAAATAAGTCTGAGTTTGGTGTTGAGCAGAAGGAGCTGAAGAACCGTCAGAGGCAAACTAGATTTGATCCTGACACCCTCACTTCACTCCTGTTAAAAGCATCAGGTCTTGAAGCCACACAGCCCATTAAAAGAATTCTTATGAGCAGGTGCAAATGACTTGCTGCTCCAGACATGCTGCAGCCCAGGATGAGATGTAGGATGCTTCCAGCTCCCCTGAGTTCTCTCAGTGCATCAGACTTTCTTGCATACACATATGCATGCATGCACAGACTTCTGCACTACTCACTATCCCCATAGAGCAGAACTAAGCAGCTACACTGGGCATGCCATGCAGCTGTCCCCGACTGTGTGTTTTAGACATAGCCTTCATGGCAGACATGGTTGCCATTGATAAGGCTGAAGGTGGCCAAGGAGTGGTTGGTGCTCTTGAGGGAGGTCATTCGTGTGGTGCTCCTGGCCATGCTCTGAGAGCGGATGAGGAGGCGAGCTCTGCAGCAGAATAGCTGGTTGTTGAACTGTTTCCGAAAGCTCTTGCTGAGCAAGTAGAGTGCAAATGGGTTGACGCAAGAGTTAGTGAATGCCAGGATCCGAGCACAGATGCTGGCAATGAAATGCAGCACTGAGGTGTCCACCTCTGAGTAGTGGTAGGACCGGTATAAATAGATGATGTGAGTGGGAAGCCAGCAGAAGGCAAAGAGGCACACAAAGACCAGCACTGTCCTGGCCAGGCGTTTACGAGATTCAATCTGGAAAAAGAAAGAGAGATGCAGGTTAGTAGTCCCTAGTTTGGACAAGTAGCTGTTTTTCCCAGTGCTGCACCTTAGGGATTAGCAGATGATACCCGCACTAGTTATTCATGTAATATATATATATAATTTGATGTAAGCATTATATTAAAAAATATTATTAGTGTTATTATTATTATTATTATTATTAACAGAGTAGGGGACTGGGATATTTCACAGAGCACAGAGGCAGGACTTTCTCCCTTATGGTCATGTTGTATATGTACACAAATGTGCTGCCAACAGCTTACAGCCCTTGAAGACCAAGTCCAGTGTTCAGAGGCTGAAGGAGCTGGAGATGTCAACAGATGACACTCTGTGCTTATAGAAACACTGAGGCAGCAGCAATGTGGACCCTTCAGTTGGAAGAGCTGGGGCCAAAAGGAGCAGGTGGATGTAGGTGGTGAGAAGGTGTATAATCATCTCTCTTATCATAACTGGATTTACTCAAGGGGAAGGTGCTTTCATGATTCAGCCAACATGCAGTATAACCTTCACACAAACAAGTGACATTTTTGTTTTGCCTACATGTGCAGGCTTGGACTCAACCCAAAGGTACTGCTCAGCTGAGGGGAGCTGAGGTAAACTGTACCTGATCTTTTGTCCACCAATACTGCATGCTAAGATAACAATGCCACTAAAAAACTTATCTTCCTGACAAACACGAGAGTTATGAGAAAGGTCACACAAAAGGAGACGATGGACAGAGTTACCCACAAACATCTGTTGGACTACACTGCTGGCTGGAAGAGAATAGCCAGAAATGTGCAGGTATGACATCACTACATTTTCAGGGATCATAATGCTTTCCTGTCTGTAATGTCTGTCCTGTCTGTGTCTCTTCCCAGACTTTCAGGTATTTGCTGTCACCTGATCCTTGTACCTGAGCATAACCTGAATGGCCTGAAATTTTCCCCAACCCCATCCCCTCTGCGCTTGTTCCTGCTCTGGTGAGGCAGCAGTGCCACGCCAGGCTCCCAGCCACCCTCCATCCTCACTCACCTTCTGAACTGCACAAGCAGATCAGAAACAGCAGCTGACAAAGGCCTGTCTTTGATCGGGACAGCTGGAAGCAGGGAGTAGGCAGGAGAGACCTGAAGTGCCCATTCTGACTTTATTTTGTGCCCCTGTAATGGCACCAACTGAAAATTAGCCATTGTGCTTGGGAAGGACTGACATTTACCAGGTGATAATGTCTCCAAAGAGCGGGCTGAAAATTAAATCCTTTGCGAAGAGGCTCTGCAAGGCTAAGCCATATATATTTTTAAATGTATCCTTAATTTGATACAGGGCTATTGAGGCCACATCTGCACTATACAGAAAGGAAGCAACGCAATAAAGAAATCAATACCAGTTGTTTCAGATGGAGACCTATAGCTCCTGAGTGCACTGCAAGACAGGAATGATGGACTGGTGGTACTAAACTGTAGACTGGCCTTTTGCTTTCTGTGGACCTTTCCCCCAAAACTAAAGGGAGAAAGGGCTGCTTTTACTACTCGCTTTATTGTCACTAATCAAAACAGTCATTAAATCAGCAGAAAAATGATCTCCAGGGAAGAAAGATTTATACACATTCAGAATAGACGAAGAGAAAAGGGTTTCAGGGATCACACATCATCTCATGGGCAGAAAACACATTTGTTTCACCTCAGCAGCAGAAGGCTACAGGAGATGAAATGACTGTTTCGTGTCATCCTGAAGTGGAGATGTCAGCCTGATGCAATTACGTGAACACTCATTCAGCTGAAGAATGGCTTATTTCAGTTTAGTTTTGGTTGAAGAACCCCTCAGTTGAAAGGAAGGGGATCTGTCAAGGCAAATAAGTTGTTCAGAAACAAGTTGTCCTGCTGTTGCTTTCTTGCTTAGACAAGCCCAAGGCTCAGATTTGTTTCAGGTTATGCAGTGATCTGAAGCACTCAATTACTCATGCTGGATTTGAATTTACCATAAGAGATTACTCTTTTTCTCTCTAGAGGCTTACAAAAGGAGTAGGCAAGAGTGAGCAATCTCCAGTAGAAAGCCAGGACTTAAGTTGGCCAAATCCTAGCAAAGTCACCTCATTTTGTGTAGGATCTACACATTTTCAGCAACACATTTTCAACCAGAGCATGAGACTCCCAGCAGTCCCTGATTGTGAGCTCTGCAATGGGATAGTTTGGGGAATTTGAAAAAATAAAACAAATACTCCTTGAGTGACAATAACAGAGGTAAACCCTGATTTCAAGGGTACAAAAGGAAGGTTAAGAGTCTGCATCAGTCCAGATCAAATATGTCCCACACAGGTAAATCAGATCAGTCTTAAGGTGAAAGTTGAGGATACCACCTACTGGACTGGAAGATTGACCACTCTGGATCATTAGAAGGCATATAGTAAGTGGGATGGTTTTTCTGATCAACATCATCTCCTCTGGAGACCACAGAAAAAGAAGCATTTTAAGAAGGACAAATACAACAAATGAAAGGTTTCAGGGAAAGAAGTCGGACTTCTCCTTTTCTCCTGAGATTTCAGCCTGGACTGCAACACTGCAAAGATCACACCCTCTACAAGATGTGTAACTTCCACACAACTGTTAGGACTTCTCACCATCCTACTCTGTTCTTTCTCCTGATGACCCTCCATCTGTCACCATTCTCCTGCCTCTACTTCCCCAGTTCACCTCCAGCCTGCACTTTTTCCCCAGCATGGCACAACACCAGCAGATGACATCCCATTGCTGTGTCCCATTTCAGCTCTGAGGACTGAATTGGAAAGCCAGCATTTCCCTCTACATGAAGAGAGACTACTTAATGGAGTAAGTCTTTTTCCTAGGTCCTTTTTGATACAGAAACTTTGAGAAGTTTTCTGCTGTGTTACCCCTCAGCTTCAACTTCACACCACCACCACCAGCTTTATCCCTTCTCCTGCATCCTAGTCAATACCTTCCCAGACACTGGCATGAATCCTCTGCTGTGCCATGGTAACTGCCCTGCCAAAGTCTCTGAACTTAGGAAAATCAGATTACTGTTGTGACGTAGTTTATGACAATCTATTAAAATTAGCACAGCAGCTGCAGTTTGCTTTAGTGTAAATTTCCCTGTGCGATCCCTCTTTACTGGTTCATGGGAATTGTGGATTTTTGAAGAAAGTGAAGTCTCTACCTGTTTTCTTACGTGTACATTTCCTTCCACAGGGATGTTGTAAGCACTCCGGATCAAGTTCTTAGCAATGAAATAATAATATACTGAAATGACAGACAGAGGAATGATGTAAAAGATCAGAAACGATGCCATTGAGTGGATTTTGGGATGCAGCCCATCAGAATGTGGGTAAGGAGCACAGCTGATGAAGGTTTTATTAGTCCCTTTGTCATGGAAAGGGTGTAAATCTGAAAACACTGCTTCAGGGATGGCAAGCAGCATGGATGCAATCCAGATAATAGCAGCTCTCACACAAATTTTCATCAGTGCATGGGATGCTTGGATCTCCATTGGTCTTACTATAGCTTTATACCTAAAAAGAAAAAAAAAAAAGAAAGAAATTATTTACTGACATCAATACCGATCATTTATAAAACTAAGGCATTGCATTTTTGCTCATACTTAACAGATACCTTCCATTTAGGAAAAAAAAAAAATTACTCAAGACTGAAAATGGTTATAATTTTAAATTTTGCTATTTTCAAAAGATTTCTCATTTTTAACCAGTGCCACTTGTTCTGAGTCCATCCACTTTCATGTGTATTGGCTCTGGGTTCATTTAATTTGTCATTCATTCAACAAAGCACAGTGCTGCATGACACTAATAAGTCTGTGTCCGGATAGGGTTAAGATAGGATGTGCCACCATAGACTTATCTTGAAAAGCATTACAGCAGTTTACACCTCACTGAAAGATCCTGTTGAAGGAAATTGGATGGGTTACTGAGTTTGTAGATTTTGCCACACATTTCATTTTGAGCTGTGAGTATGCTGGCCTTCTAGAAGCAAAATGTGATGCTTTCTCAAGCTACAAAGTGTGTAACAGAGGCAACAAGTATGATGTTCTGCACTGATTTAACTGGGTAATTGCCCTATTTACAGGACAAACATGTATTCAGCTTCTACTTAGAAGCAAAATCCTGTTCAACATACCTGCTCTTTCCCTCTGTGTATGTAGTCGTATCTATATGTGCCTATATCTGTGTATGTGTATTTTACATCATACACATATGTTTACGTAGGCATTTATATTTCTGTACATAAAAACACACATAAGAACATACATACTGGTATTTACATTTACATTGTGGATGGTCACGCACTGGCACAGACTTTCCAGTGAGGTGATTGATGTCCCATGCCTGTCAGTATTCAAGGGGCATCTGTGCAATGCCCTCTTTAATATACTTTAACTTTTGGTTAGCCATGAAGTAGTTAGGCAATGGACTCGATAATCTTTCCCTTTCCCTTCCCCTCTCTCTCTCTATCTTCCTCTCCTTTTCTCTCTTCCTCTCCCTTTCCCTTTCCTTTTCCCTTTTATCTGGACATCCTGTCACCTGCTGGTGTTTCTCCATACGGTTCCACAGGTGCCTCAAGTAGATGGATTGCATACACTTTCCTCATTAGTTTTCTGCTTAACAACTGCTTCTTCTCAATACCTCCAATTCCTCCTTACTCTAGCTACACAGCTACAGTAGTCAAATAGTATTTTCCAGGCTTGCTTAGCACCTCTTTAGCTTGCACACTGAAGCTGGATGGGGGTTAAGTGGTGTCATACTAAAAAGTGCAATCTTCCAGGCCAAGATCATAATCTCAGGTGAAGAAAACCATGGCACATACACAAATATGGTGCTGCAAATGTTGCAGTAATAGAATGGATGAGCTAGGGATATTACTAAAAAAATGCAGCTAAACCAGCTCAGTTTGCAGTTTGCTTCACCAGAAATTTGGCAGAAGCACTAGCTGAATGTCTTCATTAAAGCCTAAAGAACATAAAAGCAAAAAGAAACAAATTATGACATATTCATAAATTTAGTTAATTCAAAGCTATTTCTGTAGGTGTTTATTATATTCTCATCAACTTGGCATGTTAGTGTAATTACTTCAGGGATTTTTTTGTATATCATACAGCCAGCTGAGAGAATATTTTCCAGTATTAATTTCCAGTAGCATGAATGAATGGAAGTATATAGAGAAAGAGTCTATTAAATTTCTGTTAACATTAATAGATTGAAGAGAGACAGAAAATCGATCCATTTCAAGTTATTAGTACATTTTAATTGGAGATGTCATTTCCAAACAATATAATTTTGAAAGAACATAATTAAAAATGGCTAGGAATGCTGGCACTGATAATTAGGCATTTAGTATATTTTATAAAGCCTGCTACAACAAATATAAAAGAAGATGTGAGAGACTTTTTACTTGCAAAGGGCTCTCTGTAGAGGCAAATCACGAGGTCAAAAGCACAAAAAGATGAGACAGGAAAAACAAAGCAAGAAAAAATAGGTTTTAAAGGTGTAGTTTGTCAGATGTAGGAACACAGGTGCAAGTTTCCTTAGGAGCCCAAAGATAGAATCAAATTATTTTGTTGACTGTATCTCCATGACATTTTTTATGGTGGGCTAACTTATTCAGAAAACTTCAGTGATTGTGTTCATCTGAGTATTAATGCTTAATTGCTCAGTATTGATCAGGTGGGAGCCTTCATTTCCAGCCACCTTACAGACAGATCAATGGGCACACCCCCAGGTTATGTTTCATCAGTTCTGCCTTCCCACATTGGCTTTGGTTCTGGACAGTGGCTGCAGAGGGTTGCTCTGTTTGAGGACACAACCACAACAGGGTGGTTGTGCATGGGTGATCAGTCCCCTTGGGCTGGAGTCAGTGTTGAAAGATGCTAGAAAATCTTTCTGTGTTGGATGCTCCTGAAGTGAAAAAGCTGCTACTCCTTGTGGGTTTCTGAGGGGGGCTCAGGAAATCCTTTGTGAGTTTATTTTTCCACACAGTTTAAATGATAGAGTCAGCCCTGAATTTTATAATCTAGTTGCAAATTTTTAAGCAATGCAACAAGGTAGACTAGTTTTGAACAGCACCTAGACCTATTTTTCAGACTCTGTCTTTTCAGCTGATATAGTAAATGTTATTCTGAACCTTTCCACAATTTTGTCCACTGCCATTTCTCTTTTTCACTGAGATAGTCTTTTCTTGTCCCCTGTCAGCTTTATAACAGTTGCATGCCCAAATTCTCAAACACCAAAAAATCCCAAGTCTAGAGAAAGTCCTAGTGGCTATTACATTTCCTGCTAAATGGCCAGTCCTGTGCAGTCGAGAACAGGGCTCTCTCCTGTCCTGCAGACACTGCATCTCTCCCACTGGTAGTGGGTTTTGTGCTGTCTGGACATGATGGTGGCCAAGTTCTCTGTCAGAGTACTGAGCACCATTTTCCTCCTTTGTGCAGTCAGATCAGCTGGGGTCAGCATCTCAGGAACTTATCTCTGGAACGCTTCCAGTTTTCTGAGATAGGCTGCCCTTTGAGATATGGGAAACAGCTAATATGTGCCATTTACACCTCCAGCAAATGTCTTTTCATAGAATCTAGACTCTTTAAGGTTGGAAAAGACCACTGAGATCATCTAGTCAAAGCACCAACCCATCACACCATGCCCACTAACCATGTCCCCCAGGGCCACACCTAAATATTTCTTGAACACCTCCAGAGACGGTGACTCCACCACCTCCCAGGGCAGCCTGTGCCACTGCCTCACCACTCTTTTGGAGAATAAATGTTTCCTAATATCCAACCTGCACCTCCCCTGGCACAACCTGAGGCCATTCTTTCTAATCCTATTGCTGTTACCTGGGAGAAGAGGCCGACTCCCACCTCACCACAACCTCCTTACAAGCAGTTGTAGAGAGTGATGAGGTCCCCCCCTGAGCCTCCCGTTCTTCAGACTGAACAATCCCAGTTCCCTCAGCCACTCCCCATAATAGCTGTTCTCCAGACTCCTCACCAGTTTTGTTGTCCTTGTCTGGACACGTTCCAGGGCCTCCATGTCTGTCTTGTCTTTCTCAGGGCCCAAAACTGAACACAGTACTTGAGGTGCAGCCTCACCAGTGCTGAGTACAGGGGCATGATCACCTTCTTGCTCCTGCTGGCTGCACTATTTGTGTTACAAGCCAACATGTCGCTGGTTTTCTTGGCCACCTGGACACACTGCTGGCTTACATTCAGCTGGCTGTCAACTAACACCCCTAGATCCTTTTCCTTTTTTAACTCCTTATAACATGCTATTTCGTCTCCCAGGAAAGGAACAGACTGAGGGTAAGGAGCTGAGGGCTGACTGAAGCTGAATGATTCAAATCTATTTCTCTGTGTCTGCATTAGGCCATGGAGATACCATCCATCTCAACTACTACAGCTGCCCAAGGGCAGGGCATCAGCCTAGGTGCCCTCTATAGTCAGTGGAGAGAAAGAGGCAACTCTGGAGGTAATTTCTTCAGTTCAGAAATAGGTAACTGAGAGGAATAGGGTGGTAAGTCCTCTGGAGTTACCTTGTTTCTGCTTTCCATAAGCAGAGACCAAGCAGTAAGATAACTAGTTTCATCACTTATTTTAGTTGGTTAAACCTAGGTACTTGAATTTCCCATACTTAAAATACAATATTTGAGTAATCTAATCAAAATCTCTGTTTGTCTGCAGTAACTCTACTCATGGATGTGTATTCATCACCTCTGCTTGCTCTCACGTTGAGTTTCTGAATGATATGATACTACTCTTTTTCAGCAAAGTCCTTCCTCTATACATTAAATTCCCCTATATATTAAAATAATTCTTCACAGACATCAAAATCCAAAAGTATGACTCATGCCTTGCTACAAAGACCAAAACTTAAAAGTATGCCTTCTGAAGATTCAGTTGAATAAAAAATGGCAGTTAAGAATCTGTGTCAACTCCAATCTCTCCAGCTGTCAAAAAGCCCAGGTGAAAATGACTGGGCTGCCGATCTCATAGGAAATAAGAAAGAGATGCTGACCTTTACTACTGCTCAGTCTTTGAACTTACCTCTTCCTGCTGTGCTTGCTAAGTACTAGCCTGCCTGGCACAGGAGGTACCAATGACCTTCTGCTCAGGATTGTTGCAAGCATGTCCCTGCGTCTCACGGTCTCAGTGTCAGCCCACACTAAGAAATTACACATGAGGCTCTCTGAAATGCAATTTATACAATCATAGGATAGCCTATATAGTAGGTCAGAGTTTTAGCCAGTGTGAGCACCAATTTGTAAGACTCCAGCAGATCATTAGCAGTCCATGAGGTGCTGTTAGAACTCACCCTGATATGCAATCCTCTCAACTACTGGATGGCTCCAGTGCTGTCCCTCTTCTCCAGGTCTGCCTTCAGGCCTCCAGGAGAAGCCTGGTCAGAGGGCTGCTTCAGTGCAGTGACCCAAGTTATGGAAAGGGCTTGTGCAAATCCATCACTCCTTACTGCAAAATGATATCTCCACCAGACAGGACTGGCAGAGGTTTGGACCAATTGTACTTTGAAAGTGAAAGCTGGCCAGGTACTGCATATTTATTGCAAGAATTCAATGACATATAATGCACGACCATACCTTAATCTAATCCCAACAATCCAATTTTTGAGTTTTGTGAATTTACTTTAACAGCTAGAATTTAAAACTGTGGCAGTGTGTGCCTCACCGTACAATGCTGAAAAATATCTTATACATGTCTCTTAGGATCTCTTCTGAGCTCCTTGAACATTTTTTTTCTCACAGCGGAGACTACTGAAGTGACAATAAACCACCTAGATGTGGCACCTGCACAAGGTTTTTCAGTGGTAGGTACCTTTCCTATTGAGGTTAATAAGTCGCAGAAAGTGAAATACGGTGTCATTATCATTGTGTTAATAATAATGTTACCGATGTTAACACCACTAATGTACTCTGAAACTTTGACTATACAAACATAGGTTAATATTGCACAGTTAGTCCCAAAGCCACAACTTCAAATTTAAACACAGAAATAGCTTTATCATGAAAAAGACAGGTGAGGTTCCAAAGAGATGTTAAGGTTTCCTAGATGCAGCTTCTCTGCTGGCACAAAATGCGCTAGCCATCTCTGTGCTCCACAGCTGAGACAAGTAAATGCACACCAGCTGAAGTATGAATGGCCTTTGCCCTTGAAATCATGTTGCCTGTATATTCCTGCATATCTGCATAGGCAGATATGAAGACTGCTTTTTCTCTCACACTGGAGGAATAAGGATCTTATCCCCAAAATGTCACCTCCAGTGCAACCTTCACATTTTTTCTTTCCACCTTCACGAATTAATAAGTTCTGCACCAGAGGGCGGTGGACATGGAACAGGCTCCCAAGACAGTGGGCACAACGCCAAGTGATAGAGTTCAAGAAGAGTTTGGACAATGCTCTCAGAAATATGGTTTGAATTTCTGATGGTCGTGTGAAGCCAGGAGTTGGACTTTATGATCCTTGTGCTTCTCTTCCAACTCACAGTAGTCTGTGATTCTATGATTCTATGAATTTACTTGCTGCCTGCTACAGCATCTACAAAAAATAAATTAAAACAACAAAATAACAAAAGGAAAATGGGAGGTTTCCTTTGGATTTTAAATTAATGAACTCCTTATGTCGCTCTTTCTTTCTAGGGAAGTGCCTTCATGGTATGTGGAGAAGATGGTGCTGTAGCAGCATTAGCTTGCTTTCCTCTTCTATGATTGCTTTGTTTAAATGTTTTCCCCCTTCCCTTACATGAGCAATTAAAACTAATACCAATGTTCCGTATAACATCCATCATTGTACACCTGGAATGTATGGGATGCAAATAAAGCAGCTTTTTTTAAGCTTGGAGATGTCACTTTCTGAGGCATCTTTAAATGTAGCGTGGGACTGCAGCTGCTGACAATGGTAGTGGGGAAGAAATCTCCCTCCCTCATGGCAGCACAGGCAACTCTTCATACAAGTGAGTGACTGCAGGAGGTGTTCCTGGTGACATCCCTTCCAAGGCAAATATGGAGTCATATTGCATGCAGCAGGACCTTGTGACTCTGCAAATATATTTGCAAGAAATATATGAAGAGAAAATAATCCTCCACATCCTCTCTAATAGGATATGGGACAGTGTCCCTCCAAGAAAGGTTAGCAAGAGTACCTTAGAGTCAAGGAACTTTTCCTCTAAATAACATCACCTATTACACTGTCCAAACTGTTTCTATGAAAAGCTCTTGGCTCCTACTCCTAAATTTTCATCACGGTTTAAGAAAGAAATGCACTGAAAATTGTTCCAATGAACTTTCAAAAACCTGGCCCGCTTCTACTTCATTGCCAACCACACTGCATAGACTGCAGCAGGGCGACAGAAAGATTAGCTGTATTTCAGACCCACTTTCAGGTTTTTCTCTGAAGGCAGAAAGCCACTTACAAACTTTTGGATCTGTTTAAAATAAGCTCTATTTTGAGAAGCTGGGCAAATGTGAACCTAAAACTTCAATAAAAAGCAAGGATTAGTTGGAATTGTCTGAAGCCTTACAAAAACAGTCATGTAAATTACTCTGAAGTACAAACATTGAGTTCTTCCCAGCTCTACAAAATGAGCTCCTGAAACTGTAACCAATTCCTATTGTAATGATGGGAGACAGAAGACATGCCTCTTAGTCAGCACATCCCCATATTTCTTCTGTTCCCACTTTTAAATGAAAGAGGGAGAAAACTGTACAGTTCTCAGTTCATCTGTTCCTATTTTTAAGCTTACTGTGTGCACCTTGATCTGGTCTTGTCCTGCAAACAGACTGAATGAAAACCTTATTGAAAATCTGTAATTATGTTCTGCTAGTATTACATTATTGATTTGCTCACATAATATGCAGGACTGGCTCAATTACCATGTAAAAAAGCCTCAAGCTAATGAGAAAAAGTTGATGCTATGCAAAGGCTGCACATAGGAAGGATATGGAGCCTTGCTGAGAGAAAAGTTTTGACTTCGAAAACCATGAAAACGTCTTAGTAAGTGTTAGAAGAAGTTTATGAGAAACGTTATGTCCCAAACTTTCTTATTGTTTCCACCATGAATACTATGAATATTTATAGCTCTGAAGAGAAATAATTGTAGAAATCCACAAAGTTTTTGGACTGTCCAACCCATCAGCATACTCTGGCAATTTATTTCAGGTCTATCTGCTTTCTGTATACTTAGTAAATTTATCATTATTATGCATAACTGCTGGGTGAACACCTGTCATTAAAAACTTAAGTAAACTGCACACAGGCACAAAGACATCTCTGATGGACTTGTCTTACACGCATTAGCAGGTACAGTCTGTTTTCTTTCTCTTTCCATTAACTACACTGAAATGGAAAGAAACAAGATGCAGTGATGGAAGTGGTGTAGTTCTTACTTTTTAAGTGTGTGTTCAAATTTCAGTCCATATACCTGTACACTCCTACATCAGTCTGAAATCTGAATGAATGGGAATTTCAATCCAGGAATGACTGCGGTCTCCATTAGGATGAAGTATTTTACAGAACTTTAAACTGCACTGTACCTTGCAAGTAGGAAAACTTACATACTAACCATTTAATAATGACTGTGTTATTCTTAATCATGGCAGTCGAGAGCACAAAGTATTTCAAAAATTAACTATACATACAAAAAAAAAAAAAATGGATGTAAAGATCACTGAAGAAAATAGTGAGTGTCCCATAGGCAATGCTGTCCTTCTTAGAAAGACCCCTTTGCACCTAGGATATATTTTCCCTGCAGGTGATCCTTAGTCAAGCCTCCAAATGAAACCTTGGTCCCAAGTCAAACATTTCAGTGGCACCAGCCTAGATGCGTGCAATTGTATGTGAGGTGTGCCATCTGAGGGAGGGCTGAGACAATCAGGCTTATTTCTCCCAGAAGCATAAAAGGTAACCTAAAGTATAGCCTCTTAAAAAAAATTATTATATATAGATGTGTGTGTGTGGGGGGGTAATTGCTGGATATCTCTCTGTTTCTGCTACAGAATTTCATTGGAGTTTCTAAAAATGGCAGTTTCTCAACTCCAAAAGTCCTGCTTGTGATGTGCAATGAATCAATATTGCACCTTGATCTGACAGAGAAAGCAGAGCGCATAACTGACCTATACAAATTATCAGTTCCTGACCCTATAGCAGCCATGGTGTGCTTATCTTTGTCTTATGGAAAAAGAACATAAAAAAACAAAACAAGAGAAACAGGCTTCCTGCCTGTAAAAGCAGTTGTCAGTACAACAGACTGGGAATGAAAAAGTAAAGTGGACGATACTAATGATATACATCAGTAGCTGACCCCCTGCCTTCCTCATCACCCCCACAATGCCCTGAGAAAACTGTTAAGGGCAAAAAACTGTCCTAAGTGAGAGAAAATAAGTTTCACTAAAATCTCAAAGAAGTAATTAAAAAAAATCAATATAGAGCAGATGGGAAAAAAAGCAAAAGTAAATGACAGCAAATATTAGAGTTTAAAAATGTCGGTTTCTGATAAGGAAAGCTGGAGGAGCCAACAAAATATCAAAGGTCACTGTGTGACAGACAAATGCACATTTTTAAATATACCAGGAACAAAAAAAAATCATTAAATGGTGAAGATATGAGCACTGATGGAGACAGGGTGAGAGGAAATCGCTAGGTATTTAAGACCAAATGTGGAGGAGGTGTTCGGAGCATGTGTGCAGAGCTATAGTAGTAGTAGAAAAGTCACCAGCTGTATTAAAGAAGATGTGAGCCAACATCTGCCAGCATAATACATTTTCACACCAGCAGGCCTGAATAATTTTCACCTAAGAGTATTAAAGGAAAGAGCCGGGGAACAACTGGTGCTAAATTTTTTTACAAATATTGAAAAACTGGAGAAATTTCCAAGAATTGAAGCACTGATTTACATTGTGCTCCCTCCCTCCCACATGCCTTTGCAATCTCTGCCACCCTCACATGGAACAAGAGTTAAAAATGGATGTACTGGTTGAAGACAGGGGAGCTGCAGCTGGTGGGGACCTAGAGCACCAGTGAGTCGTCAAATACGCCAGTAGGAAGGCAACAGTGAGTGGAACCATTTCTAGTCTGGGTTCTGAGAAGGTGCTTTAGCTGCAGTGCTATTTATTATGTTTATCAGGTGCCTTGAGCACGCTATAAAACCTCTGCTGGGAAAGTCTGCAGATGGCACAGCTCTTGACCACTGTAAACGAAATATTTCAGAGTCATTGGGATAAACAGCCACGGTCTAACAGAAGCCATTTTAACTCCTACAAGTGCAAAACAGTGTATTAAACACTCAAGTGAGCAGATTATGGCCAAAAAAAAAAAAAAAAAAAAAAAAGAATCTTTCAAGGGAAGAGAAGACAAAACTTTAGAGTGCTTCTTTTTCACCTGACAAAATGAAGCGTCCCACACCATTCTCATGGTGTCAAGGCTTTAGTGCAATCACTATACTCACTAGCACATGAGCTAGAGAGTATAAAGCAGTGAGCTGTGCTTATATGATGCTTATGTCCTTTGTGCAGCCTTGGCAATGACAAATGTCTCGGAGGCCATCACCTCCTTATGAACCTTTATGAACTTTTTATGAACGTTTAGCCACAGTGGGGCTAAATGGTCCACTACTATCCACTGTTGTTATAAGTTAGGTTGTTAATAGCATCATGGAAGTGATAGTGCCTTTGGTACCTCCAGCACTCTATGACCATGCTGAATGATCTGTCTATGTTACTATATGCTTTTAAGAAGGATGTGGATGCCCCATCCCTGGAGGTGCTCAAGGCCAGGCTGGATAGGGCCTTGGGCAGCCTAAGCTGGTGGGGGGCAGCCCAGCAGGGCTTTAAGGTCCCTTCTAATCCAGACTATCCTATGATTCAGTGATTCAGTGATTTAGCGTTTTATGGTTCTATAATTCTGTGATTCTATGTCAAACACCAGGAAGCATTTTGAACAGTCTGTGAAAAGGAGACAGAATTAGAGAACACTGCTTTAAATTAGTCTAGCTGAATGATGGCTCCCAAGGAGCCTTGATCACCACATGAAGGTATTTTCATGTGAGAGAATAAGCTGGAGCAAGGGATATTTCCATCCTACTGAGAAAGGCACAATAGTGAGGGGTCAGACAAATTTATATTTGAAATATGACAATTTCTAAGCAGTGAGAATAACAATACTGGAGAGCAATAACAGGGAAAGGGCACCTTTTGTTAGAATAATTAGAAAGTTTTGCAGTGTCACTGAGATGATCAGTTTTAATCCAAATGCTGTTATATGTGCAGAAGCCTCTGTGTACTCGTAGGGGTGAGAAGAGAAGCTGAATTTGTTGGCTGGAGCCATCAGTGCTGGCCCAGCACCTGCCTCTCTGGCTCTCCTGCATCATTTGACCAGCCATGACTAAATCTTGTGCTTCAGAGCTGTTTGGAGGTATGAAGAAATAGTTTTGGCTCTCAGGATGCCATGGTGCTGTTTTCTGTCCTGCCTTCCTACAGAGCTGCAAAGTCTATAGGCAGAGGGCAGGTAAGGACAAGATGGGCAGAGATCTGGCAGTGCTTTTTACTTTGATGCTTGGCAGATTTCTGCATTCTGGTTAAACTGATCCCTTGCTTGGGGTTGAGAAGATAATTTCCTGCAAGTGACTCCAGCTTTCTGCCTTTCTCTACAGCACACAAATATGGTAGTGCTGGATGCCTCTTGGTGCCCCACTGCTGCAGGGGTCCAGGCACCACCTGCATTTCTGCCCAAGGCACAGGTTGGTCTCGGGACACTGAAATTCCCTGTTTGAATTGATCAGATGATACAGGGGCAAAGCAAAGAGCCTGTTGCAGAGAGAAGCTCGGGCAGGACCTCACGACCCCTGGTGACCCACATGGTGTGAATGAACTAGGTGTGTAGGTGTGGAGCTGGTGAGAGGCAATCCATAGGGGATCTGGGTTCTCTCTCAAGACACTACTCAAAATAAAAAGAAAACACGTTATTGCAGAGGCTGTCTGCAAGCAAAGCAGCTGTAGGATGTTTCATTTCACTACACAGGCCAGCTTTTTTGGCTGAACTCTCTTCTGCCCTTTTTGGCCAGGCTGTTGTCCAAGTCTGAACACCAAGTACAGATGCCTATGCTGATGGGAAAGCTGATGGCACATTCTCCATGACCAGTTGCTCTCCTTGCTAACAGTGTGTACAGCACCTCGTATTGTGAGACCATGACAACTGATTGGGGATTTCAGATTTTACTGAAATGTAAACAATAGGTAATCCAAATTTTCTTCCTCTTGATTGCTTAAATGTTGACACTCTCCAACACATTATTACTGACTCTAGCCTCGGATTTGTGTGCCAGTTCACTGATATGAATGGGAGCTCTAATTCCTGGTTATAGAATTGCATATATTGTGTTTTAGCCATCTGCTCCTGCTAATCAAGATACTCAGAAAGTTTGTGCTGTTGATCTGTTTCTCTTGGTACAGATGGATGCAGGAGCTTAGGAAATGAGAGCTAAAAAGAAGAGTGTTGACAATGTTTATATTGTATTGACACAGTGGTCAGCAACACAGGATCTAAGACTTTGTGCATTGGCTGAAAGAGATAGAATCATAGAATCCTTAGAGTTGGAAGGGACCTCTAAAGGCCATCTAGTCCAGCTCCCCTGCAATGAACAGGGACACCACAGCTACATCAGGTTGCCCAGGGCCTGATCCAGCCTCGCCTTGAAAGTCTCCAGGGATGGGCCATCCACCACATCTCTGGGCAGCCTCTGCCAGTGCCTCACCACCCTCGCTGTAAAAGACCTTTTTGTTATATCTAGCCTAGATCTACGTTCTTTAAGCTAGAAACCATTTCTCCTTGTTCTATTACCACAGATCCTGATAAAGAGTCTGTCCCCTTCGTTCCTGTAGCTCCCCTTTAGATACTGAAAAGCCACTATTAGGTCACCCCAGAGCCTTCTCTTTTCCATGTTGAACAGCCCCAGCTCAATCAGCCTGTCCTCATAGGAGAGGTCTTCCATCCCTTGGATCATTTTTGTGGCCCTCCTCTGGATGCATTCCAACAGGTCTATGTCTCTCCTGTACTGAGGACTCCACGATACATGTGTCTCTGAGCATACCTTCTGCCATCAGCACAGGAAGAGCAGTGGCAGGGCCACCATGCCAGCAGCATGGATCCAGTGGTGCCTCCCAGTGCTTCACTTAGAGGGAAGTCTTGGGGATGGCACTCAAAGCCCCTCAAGATTTCCTCTCTGGTTTGGAAAGACTAATGTTCTGGATAAGATCATATCAGTAGATACAAAATATGCATGCAGGGGTATCATTCTCCTTATTTGCATTGAGCACACTGAGGGTTGTCTTGGTCACTCAGAGAGTGACTTTCTCAGCTACCGTTTTAAAACCATCCTTGAGGCTGCACAATAAAATACAACACAAGTAAATTGCCCCAAAATAGAGTCAAGGAATCATTAGAATTGGAAAAGACGACAAAGATCATGTAGACTACCCACCAACCCATCACACCATGCCCACTAATCATGTCCCCCTGTGCCACATCTACACATTTCTTGAACATCTCCAGGGACGGTGACTCCACCACCTCCCTGGGCAGCCTGTGCCACTGCCTCACCGCTCTTTCTGAGAATAAATGCTTCCTATTATTGAACCTGAATTTCGTCTGGTGCAACTTAAAGCCTTCACCTCTCATCCTATCAGCAACAGGAAATCAGCTTGGCTTTCCATAGCTTTATTCTAAGGTAGCACACCTAATCTCCCTTTTGTGGAGATATAAATAGAACAAATGGCCTTACATATAGACACTACTCCTTCTCTGGAATTGTACAAACTATTAAAGGTGGGAGCTGGAGACATCCAAAGCAGAAAAAGGATGAGTCCACAAGCAAAGTTTTTGTATATTCAGAAACATCTTTCTAGAAATCCTGGATCTGTTTCTTTCCTTCCACCACTGTTATTTTTTTGAGGGAAAGGACTGTGTGCCTTTTTATTTCTTACATAAACAAACTGATGTATGAGTTCAGAGTAACATCAGGAGGTTGCAGCTGTGACCCACTCCCAGAGACCCACTGCAACCCTGCATCCATCCCTGCATCCCAGCACTGAGGGCAACATTTCCAAAAGTCATTATCATTATTAACGTCCTCATTCCATGTCTTGGAGCTCCTCCACTACTGCAACTCCTGCTGCCTACAGCTTGTCTCAGCAAGGTATGCCACCTGACATCAGTTTGTGATGCCATCCCATGTGTCTCCCCATGCTAAATGCCACTCTTTTCTCTGACTGGCTAGCAGCAGCTTGGGGCAGCAGGTATTTCTGCAGTTTTCCAGCACTAAAATCTGGATAATTTGAGGTGCTTAAAGTAAAGATTCCACTTGAAAACGCCAATTATGCTTTATACACACTGCTGTGTGCTTGTAAAAACAGCATTACTTCAAGAAGGCTTCACTGCATGAACACTGTGGCATTTCAATTTTTTTACTATCTCAGTGAAACAGTGGGCAAATATGATCGGTGCCTGACAGCTTGGGTAATTTAAATGCAAATGCCTAAACTCTGTCAGTCATATAAGAAACAGTCAATTAAATAGAGACATCTCCCATGACAAGGGTAATTAAATGGGCCGCTTTTCCTCTTACTGTGCAAAGATTTTCCTTAATTTCCTGCCACTTGCTGAGCCAGCTTTCCTGCCTGGGCTTGCAGCCCAGGCCCAGGTGTGACTGCTTGTGCACCTCTGTACCTCCTTTTACACCCAGGAGGAGTGCAGGAAGCCAACTCATGCTCCCTCTTTGCAGGGATGAACTGAAGAGCAGCTAAAGAAATCTGCTGCCCTGACAGAGCAGAAGAGCTGCTCAGACAGATGTCATTCCCCTGCCAGAATCATCTGGAGTCCTTGTAAAGCACCTGCATACACAAGCATAACTATTTGTTTCCTTGCTTTGTTGCTTAGCCCTGTTGCCTTATCACTCCTGCAGAGCGGCTGTAAGGACACCACAGGCCTTAACCCTACCCTGGTTGCTTGGTGAATTTGCCAGACTCAAAGAAAAAGTCCTGCAGGCAGCTCCCACTGCTCCTGTAAATGCAGCCAGACAGAATTTTCATTGAGAAAGGTTTTCAAATGAGCAACCCATCCTCTGCATAACCTCTGGGTCGTGGCTGGTCAAACCACTGAGCTGCTGTGGGTACTCTGTGATGGAGGCTGGCACTGAACTCAGCCTCTGCAGTCACCAGGAGATTATACATTTGGTGTTATTGACCCTACCTAACACATGATGATGAACTGGAGATGGAAAGAGCAAAAGTCTACCTCAGGAAGGTACATCCTTCCGCCCATGGTGTGGGCTGAGCACAGTGTACTAAAACCAGGCCCCTCGACTTCAGAAGGGGATCCAAAGCAACCAAGATTGTTTGTGCCATTGTGGAAACATCTAGCATACTCATCTCACTCCTCTCCCCCATCATGTATCTACTCATCACATCTACCCATCGATTTTCATACTGTGTTTCAATGGTCACCTCTTTGGGAACACTGTTGCATCACACCCCAGTGCTTTTCTTTACACATTTCTTATTTCAGAGATGCCAGATCTCTAGCCTTCTCACATATAGCATCTAATCCATGCTAAACAGGAAGGCTTCCTCTATCCCCAAGGAGAGAGGGAGAGATCACAACACAGTAGTTCAACTTGTCTCTGGAGATATCTTTCTCCATGGACCAGAGACATCTTGCTGACTACCCTGAAGGGGCTCCTCACTTCGAACAGAAAAAGCCAAGGGAAATGAGCTGTGTCTGAACAGTGTCACATGCTGGACTCCCAATTCCGTCTTCTACTCTGATCTCACCACTGTACCTGTTGGCTTCTGCAGACATTTCCCTGCA
This sequence comes from Pavo muticus, assembly GCA_016647715.1. NCBI lineage: Eukaryota > Metazoa > Chordata > Aves > Galliformes > Phasianidae > Pavo > Pavo muticus. The sequence goes on along the minus strand of JACDJE010000041.1, from coordinate 2,282,087 downwards.
GGGCTGAGCTGGCCAGCACCCCAATTTCAAGGTCATGTCTTACCTCAGATGTGGTCTGCTATGGAACTGCTATAGGCCCCAGGGCCAGCATCTCTTTGCCCCAGTGCTGATGGTCCCTCCAGAGACCCAGGCAGGCATCATCATGCTGCTCACAGCCAACTCACATCTTGGAAGTTTTCCCTATACATTTTATTTTCTTAATGATTCTGACGTGATTAATATTGGGTCTCAGAGTTCAGGGTGAGAGTTTTTAAGAAAATAAAAATAGAATAGTGATATGTGAGCTGACAAAACGTAGACTACATCGTTCTTTAAGAAAATTATCCCAGCACTGCTGTTAATACAGCAAAACAAAGGCTTCAGTAAACATAGATAAGACCTATTTGTGGTTCAGTGAGCAGCAGTTAAGATTCATAGACGTAATAAAGGTAGGATTTTTATTATCTCCTTCTAACTGGATAACAAATGCATTCAAAGACAGTAAAACGGTCACTTGAAAATGAGAACACAAAGCCTTCTTTCACACATGACCATCTCCCTTATGGCCAAGTGGCATGAAAAAATGCTGTAACTTTTTTCTTCCCCCCCAGTGCAGCATGAGAGTTAACACAATTCAGATTAAGCTGAAGTTGAGAATTTAAAGTCACCAAAACCCACACTTCCACAGCTGCTCTTTCTTGTGTTGCTGCTTTGTTTCAGGTAAAAAAAAAAAAACAAAAAAAAAACACCATTGATGTGCTGCTCAGTAAAAGCATTTTCAGTATTTACCTTATGCAGCGCTTAATCAGACAGCAACAAATCTCTCTAATATAATCTCCTTTACACATTTCTCTTTTCCCGACACTTTTTAGAACAACTTAGAGGACTCCTTTGGAAAGATGAGTGTCCTGGAGAAATACTTATTGTTTTCCTACGATTTTCTTCAGAGCAGGTGAGGTTCCAGCTGTCACAAAGTGTAGGTGATTCCTTACTTGAGAGTTTGTGCAGTTTTCCCATTTTGCCAACACTTTCTCAGTAAATGTTCTGAAGACTTCTATCTGCACATTGCCCTGTTTGTCATCTGCTATTGGGGCAGACAGTATTATTTTTATACACTATCATGGAGGAGTTGAGCTGCTGTGGCTAGAAAGCGTATTGGCTATTCTCTGTGTCTGAAACACAGTGATCCGTTTTCACTGAATCCCCATATATTATACTGAAACTCCTTGAAAACTGAGCATAAGGAGCCTGTTATTTTAAAGTAGAAGGCTGAGAGACACAGCACAGCATGCAAGGCACTGCTTAACACAAGGCTATTTCCACTTCTTTGTGACTCAGAAACTGTCCCAAGAAATTTTTGAGCAGAACAAAACTATACCGATCTCTCTCACCAGAGATATTACTACCTCTGTGAGATTTCCTAAGTTTAACACAGTCACAATGCATTCCACAGTCTCTTCTGAATTACCAATACTAGGAACAAGATGTCCTGGCCTCTCTGATGGGCACAGGAGTTCCTATAAAAGACTATAAAAGTCCTGTAAGTACCTACATTCTTTTTGGAAAGGAAGGCTTAGTGCTTCAAAACAATATTCAGATTCAAAGTCTTTTGAATTTAAATCTGAATGCTCTGAGATAATTTTACAGATCCTCACAGAAATCCAAAACAGAGATGGATTATTAGAAGTGTATCACCTGCAGAAGTCAAACTTTTTTCATATGATCTAAAGCAGCACATTTATTGCATGTTATTTTCACCAAACTTCATTGGAAGACAAAGTTTCCAAACCAACAGTGCAGACCAATTATAATTGACCAAGCGGTAAAACATTTAATAGAGGGAAATGTACTGACTGCAGCAAACTGAAATGCCTGACTTCAGGCATCTTCACTTGAATACTTTGAACATATTTCATGAAATATTGCCTCATTTGTGATTAGCCTTAAGGAAGCAAGACACTAGAAAGAATTTATTCTAACTACACTTCAAATTGCTGCTGCAGTGCCTTTGCACATCATGAAATATGGATCAATTATCTTTTTGGCAGAGCTATCTTTTAGTAGAGCTTCCTTCACGAATGGCTGCTCTTTCTCTGGGCTTGACCCACTCTTGGTGTTCTTTTAATTAAGTTGGTCTGTTTGCTAAACTGCACAAACATTTAGTTTAACCTAGAAAAAGTTACCTGCATTCACAAAATTCCTCAAGTTTTGTGCTCGTAACCACCCAAAATTAAGTGAAGTTGCTCTTTGTCCAACGTTAGGATAAAAATGCCTCTTATGATCAATTTGACCTGAAAGTATCCATTCATAATTGTGCATTTTACAAAATCAAGGCTGCAGCATCAAGCTTACCTGTCAGCTGAGAGAGCAGTGAGAGTGAAGACTGACACCCCTACAGAAGTGAGCTGTATGAAGGGAATGAGCTTACATCCGATCCTGCCAAACAGCCACTCATCAGCAAGGTACCTGCTGGCATCCACAGGCACACAGGTCACTAACAGCAGCAGGTCACCCAGAGCCAGGCTGGAGATGAACAAATTGGGGACATTTCTCATGGATTTCACAGTACAGAAGATCTTAATCAAAGTGATGTTACCGATAAGGCCTATCAAAATGATGATCCCGTAAATGGTGGGGATGGCATAGAGGAAGGCTGGGTAGAACCACTCATCGCTGAGGACGGAGAGATTTGCGCTCTGGTTGGCAGAGATGTTGTAGAGGATGAAGTTATCAGTTTCCAGGTCCAGCAGCAGGCACTCTCCAGATGCCATTGCCCTACTTTCCTCTTTTCGGAAGACGACTTTCCTTGAAAATCCTCAAATAATTTTTTTTTCCTTTAATTTTGCCACTTCTTGGTTGCTTTAAACAGTCGTAAGAGTTTAAAAGTATATCACCTTGTGGCACATATCAAAAATAAATAGAACAAAAAGCCTCCACACATTGCTCAACAGTACTGCTTCTGTAAACTGAAAGGAGAACATCTTCTAGCAGAGCCTGAATCCTGGAACTTGCCTTTTCCTCATTGCCTTGCCTCGCTGTTAGCTGTTCCCCAGCTCTGGCAGGCCAGTTATCACACCCAAAGACCAGTCAGTGGGAGACATTTTCAACAAGAAGGCTAGCTAAATTCCCAGCTTCAGCTCTGCCGAGCAGAGCAGAGTCTGAAATAAGGGAATTACAACCAGCGAGAACTTTCGGTAGCGGCCGTCACACTGCATTCCCCGACTGTTGCAGCTCTCAGCTCTTGCACTCCGCAGCCGGATTTAAAGTGAGGGAAAAGCACTTCTCCTCCGACGGCTCGGATCCTATAGGCAGGATCTTCCGGACGTCAATTCCCCCCCGGCTTCCCATGATGAGAGCGGGCTTGCTGACACGAGCGCACTCATTCCGCGGGAGCCGCCGGCAGCGCCGGGGAATGCCAGCCACCTACTGGACGATCCCATCACTGCCTGATAGGAGTAACGCGGGGAAAGAAAACCTCCCTTAACTCTTTAGATGAAGAAAAAAAAATCTGCTCTCTGACACCTCTTGAGATGAGGGTCACCGCCTCAAGCGAAGCTTCGTTTATTTCGTGCTGAGGATGAGAAAAGCAATTCTGCTCTCTTAAATGAGATCGCGCTTTGTTTGCACTCCGGTATTCATTGTTCCAGTGAAGGAGCGTAATGATAAGGAGCCAAATTCATCCCCCAGGGCAAATGAGCTGAATAAAGCCAATTAAGATAAAATCAGCAATACAGTTAAGATAAGCAAATGAGTACTAGCGCTGTGCACCTGCAGTTAGCCAAGGAAGCCTGAACTCTGCATACTTTCAGTTCATGTTTTAATTTGGAGGCAACAATAACAAAGGACAAAGCTTACCATTCGGTGCAATCATCACTGTTTACGGGGTACCCACCACCACCCACAACTATAGGTAACACAGCAGAGAGAAACTTTCTCAGTTGTAACAGTCTGAAAATGCTTTCTTAGAGCTTAATTAAGGTAGAACCAGCACTGATGCCTTACTGCTTTATAACAGATAGGCGATTTAGGGTTATATACAAGAACTTTCAGGACTGCAGAGAAATACAGTTAATTTGGAAACCAGCCTGCAGAATTAAATGAAGCTGTAATTTACATTTCCCTGTGCAACTGCTCGCTTTTGCAGGCAAAAGAATGTTTTATCCATGGATAGAATGGCTTGGGAGTGAGGGGGGAGGTGATTTGAATCAGACATAAGACAATAAAAGTCTGACCAGCAGTTTGTTGAGAAAAGAAATATTCCAGAATGTGATCTGGAAAATATCACTGCACTTGAGAGCCATGTCTCAGAATGGGATCATAGAAGTGAGACTTTGGGAGCTGTTTTCCTGCCTCTTTCTTGTGACCCAGGTCAGTGTTTTCAGCTGCTTCACTGGTGTTCACTCTCAGTCAACAACGGACTTATGTGTATGCTTAAGTAGGTGAAAAACATATGTTTTCAAACTGAGTATCTGAGAGAGTGCTGTGCTGAGAGCTTAAGGGAATAGAAGAGAAGCCAGATTTCCTGCTATTCCTTTCAGGCAAAAGTCTGCTTTTAAAAATATACCACCATTAAAAAACACCAGTGCTGCCTGATCCATGTGCACGGGTGGAAACACTTTGGTGGGTTGGGACCAGCTCAGTGCAGGTGGGGCAGAGCCCAGGCAGAAACAGTATGGTGCTCAGCACAGCACAGCAGGACACATGTTGAAGGCACGGGGAGACATCAAGGGGCTACCAAAACAGCCTGGCCACACTGTGTGGTGGGACACCTCTCCCAGCTCCCCCAGGTTTGTTGAGAGACTGATCAGAGGAGCTCCTCTTTGATTTCCAAGCTTTGTGATAATGTGACACTGCTGTAACAGAGGGAGAAGCCACTCAGTGTAATCCTGATGGATCCCCATGTCTGGCAACTTCCTACAATCCCTTTCTGCCCCAAAATGAATGGTAAACTCAGAGATCTGTAAGTCTGTCACTGAGAGCCTGAACAGCTCCAGCTCTCACTGCTAGGCTTTAATCTTCCGTATGGACAATAAAAAGGTGCATTTGCCAAAAACCCTCTAACAGAGCCAATAAGACATGATTCATCACAGTTTAAATGGTTCTACACTGAAATCTTTCATTCTGTTACATAGTAGAGGAAACAAAGCCAGGAAAGGGAAAGCACTGCTGGAACCACTTGCTATCTTCCAGCAGGCTGTGTTGTTCGTGCTTCTTTTCTTTTGAGGTGAGTGCATGCAGGTCAGTCTGTGTCCCAGGCGTCTCCACCAGTGATGAAATATGTTCTTGTGACCTCTGAGGGGGTTCACTTCCCCTTTGTAGGGGGATTTACTTTGTTTCATGGTGCTTTTCAAGTCTAAAGTTACGTATTTCTAGTTTTTGCAATTGATAAACACAGGTTTCTGGTTTTAGGACATTTTTGGCTATTGAGAATGAGCAATGGAAAAGACATGAAGAAAAGGAAAAAACTAAACCCCTAAAAAACCAGGCTTCTGTTTCTGGTTCTGTTCACAGATCCTGTGAAGCCTGGAATACAGTTTAAATTATAAAAACATTCATTGTTTATGTCAGACTTAGTATACTCCTTTGAGTTACGTGCCTGCTACTGACATGTAGAACACAGGCTTTATTCAGACTGCCAACAAGCTTTCCCATAAGTAACTGAGGATATTTCCCAGAGATGCTTTTGTCTCTGCATAATTTGCATATGCATCTTTCATAATGAGATGCTTTGTTTATTATAAATTCTTTTGTCTTCCCTGAGCAAGCAAAACATTTGGGCATTTCTACGAGCATAGGCACCCAAGCTCCCAAGTCTCTCTCTAAAGGAAGCACCATTACCCATGTTTCACCAGGGGCAACCTTCATGCACATGAAGAAAAAGAGTAGCTGGCACAAAGTTACTCAACAGGCTGCTGGCAGTCGTGAATAGAGTAACACAGGTCTCCCTGCTCCTGCATTGCAATGCTTTTCTGCTGGACAGTGAGAGATTCCACAGATACTTTGAATAGATGCTTTTTTTTCAGCTCTCAACTTCTTCCCAGCCTCTGAATGAGAAAAGAGACAAATGTATTTCTCCTTAATTTTGCACAGTGGGGTAAATTTGTGAAAGAGCTTCGTGAGTAAAATTTTCAAAAGAAGTTAAGCTTACTTGAAAGGTAATGAATTTTAGGCTTCTACATTGCTCATGAACTCACCAACTAGAAATGGAGCCAGATTTCCAAACAAACACAATCTGCATTGAGGGAAATATACGAGGACTCGTTTTTCAAAGAGCTCAATGAGCTGCAGCTGCCACAGAGAGAGCCACAGGCAGATTTTCAAAGAGCTCAAACTCTCAGTGCACTGAGATCTTTGGAAAGGCACTTATCATTTATTCTTTATATGTAGAATATGTATTTTTCGTATTCCAGTATGAATAAGATTTTCTGGGTGGAAATCTAGTGCAACAAGATTTTTCTGAGTTGAAGCACAGCACTCACCTGCTGTTTGGGTCTTGGAGAAATGAAGATGTGGGACCCTTTCCAGACAGAAGAGAAACCTTGCAGGCCTCAGGGACTGAAGCTGATGGCAGCCCCTGTGAGGCCCCATGAGGACACTGCCATGGCCACCTGAAGACCCTGCAGCTGGCTGAGGCCAGCAGCGCTGGGGATCATCCCACAAAGGGCATGGTTCTTTACCAAGAGTGTCACTTGCATTATCTTGCCAGACGTGACTGTCCTTGTGGTGGCTTCTTGTGCGTCTCTTTGGAGGAGAAAGATAAACTCCCTTTCCAGTGACTGTGGATTGCTCCCTGCTGAGCTCTTGTCATGTAGCATCTACTGATTTACCAAATACTCTCCTGCAAATTATTCACCTCTCAGAGGGAGCAACGTGACAGAAAGCATCCTTCTTATGCTCTGTTCAAGTACGGTCTTCATTTTTATTGCTGTCACCAATACCCAATCACGCTGTACTCCATGTCTCAGTTCACCTCTCTGTTTCAGTCACTGAAGTTAGCAATAACTGTTCACAAAAGGTTAATTTCCTAGCTGAGTTCATTCCAGAGATCTGATTTACAGCAGAACTTTACGGACTGTTAATTGTATTAAAAAATTATTTTTTGAGCAGTGATCCAGCTCATCTCTGTATGATATGGAGGTCAGAGGGGCTGGAGACGAAATGAAATAGAACTCTGTTACAGAAGTCCCTTGAGTGGATACCATGAGATGGTTTCTTGTATGTGCAAATATGGAAATGAAGCAGTGTTAGACTTGCTCCTTGATCGAGCAGCCCTGCTGCAGATGAATATGCAAGCCACACAATGTGAAGCACTCCCACTGTGCCTTTGAAAACAGCTTACCCATCCTAAATTAAACAACTCCTTCAGCTTGTTATTGAACTTCATAAATCACATACTCACTCCCAGCATCTCATCATGACATAAAATCATCAAAAACGGAGAGGATGTCTGAACTGGGTAGCACCTATGTGCTCACAGAGAAGGACAGATTTGAAGGAGAAAGCATGCAGATACTTATTTACAGGAATCTCCTACCAGGCTTGAAGAGTAGAAAAAGCAAAAGTAAAATGGCACCTGAAAATGCAGAAAGTGAGAGAGAGATTGTGTGGTGGAGCAGCAGAAGGAAGGAACCAGCCTGTGCTTTGTAAATTTGGGATGGAAAGGGACTTGAGAATGCATGTGTGAGATGCTCTGAAGGGCAGAGCAATAGGAAAGGGTGCATGAAGAGTGTGGTTTGAGCTAAGAAAATAGAAAATGACCTTTGCAGCTGCACTTTGCACATATTGGAAGAGCACATCTGCATTTTTTAACGAAGAAATGAGTTTGTGGATACAGATGGCTCAAAGGGCAGAAGAAGGGTATGAAGCACCCTGAAGCCCCTCAGACATCTGAAGGAGATTTAAAAAAGCTGTAAAAGATGCAATAGAAGGGAAAAAGTAGGCAGAAGAAAAGAGACTAGTTGAGTAAAACAGGTAAAGCCAAGGTTTTGGCTCAAGTGTACAGACAAGTGTATCGTAGAATCATAGAATCATTTGGTTTGGAAAGCACTATTAAAGGCCATCTGGTCCAACTCCCCTGCAATGAACTGGGACACCTACAGCTACATCAGGGTTCTCATAGTCCCCTCCAGACTCACCATGAGTGTCTCCAGGGATGGGGCACCCACCACCTCTCTGGGCAACCTGTGCCAGTGCTTCAGTACACTTACTGTATTTTTTTTTTCTCCTAACCAATCTAAATCTTCTGTTTTTGTGGCCCTGCTCTGGATGCACTCCAACAAGTCCATGTCTCTCCTGTACTGAGGACTCCACATCTGGACACAGTACTCCAAGTGAGATCTCACCAGTGCAGAGTAGAGGGGCAGGATCACCTCCTTCACCCTTCTGGCCACACTTCTTTTGATGCCGCTCAGGATTTGGTTGGCTTTCTGGGATGTGAGGGGACATTGCTGGCTCATGTTCAACTTGCCATCCACCAGTACCCCCAGGTCCTTTTCAGCAGGGCTGTGCTCAATCCTTTTGTCCCCTAACTTGTACTGATAGTAGGGGTTGCCACAACTGTTATGCAAGACCCTGCACTTGAATTTACTGAACTTCATGACGTTCATCCAGGCTCACTGCTCTAGCCTGCCTAGGTCTTGGGATTGCATCCCATCCCTCATCTGTGTCGCCCACACCACACAGCTATCATCCTATTTATTTGTCCAAGGAGGGTGAAGGTAGTGCACAACTTCAGCTAGATAAGGCTGAAAAATGAAAAACAGACTTTTGTTCTAGAAACTTAATGCAGTGGCAGGGTAGAAAGACAAATTAAAACACAGACTTTGCTAAGTAGGTGAAATCTGAGTAGAGTCAGTAGAGTCTTTATTTAAATATTGCAAGGCTGTACAGGAATGCTAGAGGCCAAAACATCTGTGTTGAGGCCTTCAATTGAGAGCATCAGACCCTGGATGGATCACTTTGTAGGCATTTGTAGATACTGATTTAAGATTGACACCTCCCCCTGGCCCCTGGCATGCAGAGTTAGTGTTCAGGATCTGCAGCCCTGGTAGCTCCTACCCTGAGCTGAGTGGAGCTGATGTGCTCACCCCAGTTTCACCCCTTTCCTAGTGTCCTCCTGTGGGCACTTCGGGTTTGAAGCTTTCACTTCCACTGCTGATGCTGAAAAGCAGCTGCTGCAATAAATTACTGCTATTCTTTCCCTTTTGTAATGAAAGATGTACTGAAGATGTAATTTATTTTTTTTTAAATCTTAGTTGCCATGGGAGAGAACAACTCTCTAGCTAACAGAAGGACAGAGAAAGTTGGCAATATCGTTATTAATAATAATAAAAAGGATACTCTGAGAGATAGGAAGAAGCGAAACACCACAGTGTAAACTATTTATTTTAAGGAAAAAAAGAGTAAAATTTGTTGTCAACAAGACTGTTCAAATTTTTTTCCCAAAGCCAGCTTGCAAAAATCACCAAGAAATACACTGAAGAAACACAGCAATGTGATATTTTCATTTAGCATCCTTATACTGTACCTGAGGGATGTTTCAGGAAGCAAATCGCATAGCACAGGGGCATTCCATAACAATAACTCTGAGCAAATTGTTTTTTTTGACATGTAGTATCTGATTTGCTTTTTATTATCTTCTCTCTTATGTGAAGGAGAAGAGATCTCAGATAAAGGCAGTGATTTGCCTCTGAAGCTAAGCAGAGTCCAGCTGCAGTTGAGACAAGTAGGATGGAGCACACTCTCTGCCAATGCTCTGCCCCATGTTGACCTGGGTGAATCCCAGCGTCAGCCATGCACCTCTTGGTCCAGACCTACACCCTGTGCTGCGACACAGCAGCTTCCCATGGGGAAGAGGAACAAACAAGCAAACAAACAAAATCCAACAAACTACAACAACAACAAAACCCAAACAATTCAAATCCTTACAGAAATGCTGAGGGTAGTTTTGATTGAGTATATGGCCACTAGATGACATGGGTGAGGTGCGCTTGTTGCTGAGCAGTGCTCTGACTTACAATCTATCTGCTTTACACTAAGTGCTTTGTGATGCTGTGTGCCTTGTGGGAGTGGGACAGAGGCAGGTGGGCACTGCTAGGCACAGGAACCCCTATGTATACATGAGTAGGGACTGCACAGTGCAGGGCAAGCGGTGTCTGCAGAGCTCAATCAATATATCTTCTAAGTCTTCTGCAGGTACAACAGCATGTCCCCTTGCTAGAGCTAGTAGCACATGGAGGTGGCTCTCCATGCTTCACCTCTAGGAAGGTGATTGTCCCCCCGTACTCAGCATTGGTGAGGCCGCATCACAAGTACTATGTTCAGTGTGGGGCCCATCGCTACAAGAATGACATGGAGGCCCTGGAGCATGTCCAGAGAAGGGCAACAAACCTGGTGAGGAGTCTGGAGCACAAGTCTTATGGCGAGCAGCTGAGGGAACTGGGATCGTTCAGTCTGGAGAAGGGGATACTCAGGGGAGACCTTATTGCTCTCTACAACTGCCTGAAAAGAGATTGCAGTGAGGTGGGGATTGGCATCTTCCCCCAGGTAACAGTGACATGACAAGAGGGAATGGCCTCAGGTTGCACCAGCGGAGGTTCAGGTTGCATGTTAGGAAAAATCTTCTCCGAAAGAGTAGTGAGGCAGTGGCACAGGCTGCCCAAGGAGGTGGTGGAGTCATTGCCCCTGGAGGTGCTCATGAAATGTGTAGATGTGGCACTGGGGGACATTGTCAGTGGGCATGGTGTGATGTATTGGAGCTTTCACTAGATGATCTTAGCAGTCTTTCCCAACCTTAATGATTCTATGATTCTGTGATTCTATGCTCCCGTGGCATGACACCTTGTTGGATATATTTTCTCATGGAGAAAAGTGCCCTGGAGAGCAGGGCTGGATGTCTCCCTCTCAATCAGGGCAGTTACTCTGATCTATCATTTGACTCCAGGTAGCAAGAAACTACATGAGAGATTAATTAGACAATGCCCTTCTGGGCAGTCTGTGTCCCTGCAGGAGACAGAGGCTGTTAAGGAGCAAAGAGCAGACACTGGAGGACACAGAATATCTTTAGCAAGATCACAAATAAAGCCCTGCTAGAAGGATGGGATATGAGGGTGTTTGGAAAGCATTTCACACAAACACTTGAAAATAAGTCCACTCTCTCAGACAGAAAAATGACTATAAGGATGTCATCACGCTCCTGGGAGGACACAGAAAAATGGGAAAATGAAGTGCCATTAAAGTGCTCTGCTTCACTGAGCTGTGCTGATGCATGCCCTGATTTGTAAGATACTTTTACAGCTGTGAGAGGAAGAGGCAGAAACTGGGCAGCGCTTCCCCTCTTGCCTTAGTTTATTTGAACTGTGTTTAATTTGGTGGGCCATGCTCCCTTATGCCCACCATCTGTTGGCACAATGTATCTTTTTGGCTTTATATATCAAGATATCATCTGTCTGACTGGATCTGTCACTATTGGTAGACTCTGGTTTTTGACTTGAGTGGCTGGACAATAAATTACAAGAAACACAGTGTAATACTTGAGAATGAATGACTTTGAGTTATCGTACTCACATCTGATGAAATCTAACCAACACTTTTCCAGTAAGAAAAGCAACCTTGGAATCACGGTAATTAATTCTCTGAGAACATCATCTTGATGCACACTGACCTAAAGGCAAACAACGAGTAAGGAACGATGAAGGAATAAGTAGAGAATGAGTCATTCATTTTAGTGTCTGGGCTTCCTGCCCCTTACAAATCATAGCACTAATTGCATTAAAGAATGGCAACTGCTCTGCATGGCATGAAATGCTTTAATCTGCATTTGCCAGCAGTTTTCACATGGTAATGCTAGAGGCTGTTGGGACATACTTATTTGCAATACAGTAGAAAATTGGATGATGATGAAGCACTGGCTGGCAATCTTTAGTTTTTAGTATTCCCTAATGCAAATATTCACATTATTTCATGCTGAGAAACTAGCTATATGCTAACAAAATCCTGGAGATTATTGTCCATATCTCCAGAAGTCATCTGCAGGCTGATCTCAAAAACATGTAAGTGCTTTTGGCCCAGACCCTCAAGAACATTTAGGAATATAAATCCCACTGGGGCCTTACTGCGGGTTAAGTATACTTTGTGAATCCAGTCATATATAGATACTGGCTATAGATGAACAGAGCTGATAAAACCTGGATTAAATTTTAAATAATATTGTCTGGATGTTCGTGACATTCTTGTACTAATCAACATATGGACATATCCAAGGCTTACATTCTGTGATGGAAGCTAGTATTTCAGCTGTAAAGACAAGATATGAGACCTGTGCTCTGCCTATGTGCGAAGCAATTTATCACTGTCAAGGATATCCCCAAATCATCATATTCCAACATAAGATGAAGGTTATGTTTTCTTAATATTTATTCTCAGGCTCAGAGGAGAGAATCGGTATTTGATGTAATCATCACGTTGCTGACACCTAAAAGAGTTCCCACCTCTGCTCACCAGTGAAGCTTGCCTTGACAGCTAGAGGTGCTGTATGCTAAAGAAATCAGAATGTTACCAAAAAAATTAAAATTCAGTATCTGCTACCAACATTATCAGATATTCTAATAAGCTAGACAGAAAGGCAATGAAAGGGAACAGCAATTTGATATAAATATGGATTACTATGATAGCAGACGTTTTTAATCTCACATTCAGTATCCTTCAATGAAATTCCACTCTTTTTTTAAATCCAATTGAGAACAATGCAATCAAATTTCTGAAGATTCATTATTTGTATAAATGAATATTATTTCATTTCAATATTTTTCAACAAATTCAAATGAATTGTTTTCAATTCAGCCGAATAAATAATTGCATTTCCCATGATGTTACGTTACTGTGTGAAAGCTTTATCTGGGGAGCAAACTGTCAAATCTTACGGCATCCTCCACTGTGGAAAATACATCTAGATCCATAAAAGAAATAGCACTATAAATCACTGCTATTTACAACAGAGGATTGGTGTGGAATGTAACTTAATATTTATTTATAATTGCTTCTGAATTAGACATTTCTGATCAGTTCAGGAAAACTGATGATTCCAGTCTGAACTAATTAAAAATTACAACCTTGATTTAAAGTTTCCTGATAGGAAGTGTGGTTTTGTATTTTCAGTCAGACCTTCTTATGAAAAACATGAGAGCTCCTGTTGCTTGCTGTATACACTATGCTGTCCTCATCCTTTTCTAGACTACACAGTCATCATTCTGCTCTTGAAGGAAAATAAAATTCAAACTCAAATAAATAAAGACATCAACCCTTGAGGGAAAAAAAAAAAAAAAAGAACTAAAGTAACTAATGTAAAGGAAATACTCAGACTCTTGAATCACTTTGGAACAACTCATTTAAATGCATCCTGCAACAAACTGCTGTTTTATCAATTTAGAAACAGTTGAAGGAAACATTTGACAACTGTCCCGTACCACACTGACTTAAATGAATGCATCAGACAGCAATGCTGTTAAAGAAATTTGCAGCTAAATATCTTCTGGTTTCAGTGAATGAAGACCACAGACTAACAAGAAATAATAAGAGATTTGAGATTTTATGGATTTTAAATGCTTCAGGAAGCAGAGGGTTTAAAAACAAACAGGAACAAAAAGTTGGGAGTTATAAACAATTGAAAAAAACATTTAAAGCCTTCCACATCCTTACTGAACCAGCCTATCAGTGTAATAAATTGTTCAGCAGTCCCAGCTTGGCAATGAGTAGCCAGCAAGCCGGTGAAGTGGAGTTATTTCCTCAGCATAGCATTGTGCTTCAGCAAGAATCTTACTCTTTATAATCCCAAATAAGTGGCTTCTGTTACAATAAAGCAACAAACGTAACAATTGCCTTTTCTGTATTTCATGGAAGTAGTCCTATTATCTACCTGATCACAATGTTAGAGGAGACAGAAATGCAACGACAAAATGAATATATCACCCTTGAATTTCAGTGAAACTTTGAATAAAACAAGGGACAAAAATGTCTTACAAATGCTTTGAGGATCTTGTATGGAGGCAGTCCTGTGGAAACATTTAACAGGAATGGGAACTGTGCTTTGATTGGACACCGTGCTTGAATCCCTTTCCTCTGGCATGTGCAAACAAGATATTTACTCACTTAGTAGTGATTTTCATCCACCACACTTTCCACATATCAACATTCTTCTAGCTTCCCTGTGTTGTTGATTTGAATATGGTACACTGTGCTAGCAAATGTAAAAGATCCGTTAATAAATGACAGTAAATTTGTGTTCACAGATTGTTTCCACCTGAATTAAACCAATCTGATCATAATATGCTCCTGTCTGCTCAGCAGGTATATGTCACTTTTAAAAGAGCTTCACATTTCAGAGATCATAGGGCAGGAGCTACAACATTAATACTTACACAATATTGGACTTCCAGGTGTTAGGGAATATGCATTTTTTCACTTAAATGTAAAATATAACACAAATCTCCCAAGAAAGTTATACTAATCTTTGGCGGACTTTCCTGCTAATTGAATTCCCTCTCAAAATATTCCTGATCTTTTTGGTGAAAGCTGGGTGGAAGAAAGGGCAAGGAAACTCTCCATCATGAGCAGATGCTGTACTGTTACATATATGTAAATCTTCTGAAATGTCATATGAGTGGACTGAGCAATAAAGATATAAATTATGTCCGTACAGACAAAAGACTTAGCACTCCTATAATTCTCAGGTCTTGGTCCACTGATTGTCCAAGCTGCATAAACACAAGCCTGCAGTGAAAAAAGGCAGTTTCCATGGATTGCTCTCAATAGTAATCTTGAGTAAGGCTTCATCAAGTTTGCCTCTTTTAACTCAACAAGATCTTCCAATGCTATTTCTATGGGTCTGATACCCTTAGATATTATCCAGTGTTCTTATGCCACCCCTTCCCAAAGCACAGCCTGCATGTTCCTATTGATTTCCATGTAATCTACAACAGATACAAAGAACACAACACTAATTTATAGAGCAAATTCTCAGCTACAAAACACTGTTTTTCAACATGTTCAACACCATTAGCTATGCATATTCAGAATAACAAAGCAGAATAGTCACTCTCAGAAAAATAACTGTTCTGCTTGGATATTTGACTCGGAGAAGAAAGCTGTCAGAGGAACTTGAACTATCAACATCTGTACCACACCAGTGATGCTGCCATACTGCAAATGCTTGTTAAAACTCAGGCAGTAACTGGGAACAAAAGCATCCTTCAATCACGTTCTGTAAGACTAAGTTTTTAAGCTAATCCAGCCTGATCTTTTGGGCTTGCCAAAATATAGATATACTAATGTGAAAAAAATGCCATGTAAATAAAGAGTAGAAATAATTAGAAGTTTTGCCTTCTAAGTCTAAAAGTTATTGAATTCCTTAGATGGAAAGAAAAAGCACACAGGAAACTAGTATTAAGAAAATGTTTTATTGCTGCTTAGCTGCAACTCAATTCACTTGAAATGGTCCATTTGCTTTAGGCATTGCAGAAAGCAACCCAGTTAAATGTGATGCAGTTAAAGTGAGACCATGACCATGGTATATAATACAGCTTTCAGATAGATTCCACCTAACTCAACCACAAAGCTTCAATTACATCTGAAAACTCAGCAAGGACTTTGTTGGTCTTTTTCAAACTCAGAGTAGTCAAAGGGAAGTTTTCCATTAATGTGGGTAGGCTGAATGGTGAATGCTGCGTGTCAGTGACTAGTCAAAGTACTTTTCCTGCTATGAAAACCTTGCCTAAATGGAACATTAAAGATGGCAAGTTCCTTGTATGCTGAAAGTTACCCTACATTTCCCATATGAGAAACTAATTTGATACTAAAGGACCAGAAAATCTAGACAATGTTCTTATGAAATCTCTGTGAGGTAGCTGGTAGATGAAAATACCTGTTTTGACCTCTGTGTGTATAAAGGCAATTTGAAGTGCTCTTTTCATGTGGGCTAACACAGCAGGAGCCTCAACTCACTGCCCAAGCTGCTCTTTCACTCAGAGTGAATACCAACAGCGCTTATTCAGTGTTTCATGAGGATAAACTAACTCACAGTGCAAAGCTATGAGAAAAAGTCTTCCATGCTGAGAAATCTCTTCTAAAATCTGCCTGTGGAGTTCAAAGACTGTTACTTACAAGTACAGAAAATTTGCTCTGAGTTTCAGTATACAACTATAAATGTTTCCAAACCTTTATAATTTCATCTGAAAAGAGTAATTTCTGCAGTTCATAAAACTGCAGAATTCCTAAGTGGCCAAGTCCACCCAACTCAGGTCCGAGGAGCAATGCAGGTCCCAGCAGTATCTGCAGGACCCCTCGATGCCACCAAAGTGAGCAGTAATGCAGATATAATAATCCCAGAGAGACTTTCTCCTTTGTTATGTCCTCACTTTCGAAAAATGTGGTTCTCCTCTGTCCCAGAAATGATTAACAATCATCTCCAAATTTTGGAAAGAAACATGACTGATGAGAACCTGGGTCTACAGAAATCAACAGTACAAAGCACAATGACTTCAGCACAGGCAGGATTGTGGTCTTCAGTGTAAAAGCATGTGTTAGTGGGGCACGGGCTCCCATTTCACTCCCAGGATCAGTGCCCACAGCAAGCACACATTTAAGGCAATGGGACATCCTTACGTTTCTCACCCCGGATTTTCATTTTCTTTCCATTCCTGAGCCTTGAACTCTCTGTTAACACCTTTGACTCTGCACCTTCCCCTGGCGCAGCAGCCATTGCTCCGAACAACCTATCTGTAATAATTTCCATCATCTTACCCTTCCTTGGTTCAATGGACATTAACATTTGCACTGGAGTTGGCCTAAATGACTTTAATCAAGAGGAACTGGCATGCTGGCCAACTCTCCGCAGATACCTGTCAGAGATGAAGGACTGCCATCTTTTCTGTATTAGATGACAAGATTTTAAAAACTGCCCCTCTTCTTGCCTTCCTCAAGTTCAGTTTTTTCATTAGAAATAGATGAAAGGATTTTGGACTTTTAGATTAATTCCACAGGCTGCAGTTCTGCAACATGGGGACAGACACGGGGTATGATTTATGGTCCTTTATCTAATTCATTTTTGGGGTTGCTTCCTTTTAAGCTCAGACATCAAAGCCTATAGATAGAGGTAGACATCTGTTTGAAAACAGGTTGTGCAATGAAAGTCAGGTAATTTTTTCCTTGGAGATGCAGTTCTTATTAAATGAAGGAGGCAGGAGAAAGGTTTAATTCTGGAATTTCTGGTGTTAGAATGTTAGAGAAACACCAGTCTCAGCCAGATAAGCAACTCCATATAAATGTCATCATTCAGCAACTTCATGGCCATTGGAGCAAACACCTGCGAAGTACGTGTCAACTCATTTTTCTTTCACTGAAGACAGAAATAGACAATTACAATGGATTGAGACAGTTAAAGCCTAACTCATTCCCCTGCAAGACAATTATTAATCTTTGGTGTTTTACTTTTGACACATATACTTGTTTAGAACAGCAGTTCATATTGTCTCAGGGATTCCAAGAAGTAAAAACACATAAAGTGTTCTTATGCTGTGAAAAGAAAAGAATAAAGTCATAAATAAAACTCTTGACCACTCTGGAAATGAAGATTTCTCTCCTTAAAAAGAAAAAAAAAAGGACAGCTGCAAGACATTAACACAATCCATGCTCTCTCAAGGCTCTCACACTGTCTTGCTGCATCGTGCATCTCTTTGCTGAGTTTTATTCTCAGTGATAACTCACCTCTGCATGTTTCAGTGACCCCACTTCAGCTCCTTCAGAGCTTCTTCTCTTGTTTACATGCCAAGTGCAATTGTATTCCCTCCAGGTGTCTAGATCTGAATTATGTGAGACCATATTTGTGTTGACATGTGAAATGAGAATTATGCTTTTTAATAGCCACTTATTTCTCCTTGGAAATGGTGAATTCACTTGTGTCCATTCCAACAATGGTTCTTGTTTATGAAGATTTATAACTGAGTCAGGGATACTCTGAAATAGCCTATGTATCCCACACGTGCGTGACATGACTCTTTTAAGGATTAGATTGGGAACAGTAAGAACCTTCATGTTGGCCTAATAACACTTGACACTTCTTTCTGATTTGGCTACTGTTGCACCTGCGACTGGGCTGCACCATCTTTACATATGCTAGGTAAGATTCATGAGACTGTTCATGAGATAAGACACTGCTCCTCATAACTGATGGCACTGTAGTCTCTAATTACTTTAAATTATTTAAATAATGATCAAAAGGCAAATGTGGAGACTGTAGTATCAGAGTTAGATTGTGTGTGAAAGTAAATCCTTTCCCTATCTTAGAAAACTAAAATATTTATGAAGGGAGCTCAAATTATGAATCAGCCAGGTGTTTTTTGCTTCAGCTGTGTAATTTCTCTTTCCTTGCTTTTGCATCGTGGTGTTTTTCACAGGACAATCTGTAAAGTGAACAGCCTGGGATTTTTAGAAGGAATCTTTCCTTTTTTGTTAACCAAATGCTTGTAATAAAAATCACAGCAAGCTCTGTAGTATATTTTTCCTTTGGAACATGCAAACTAAGATTAGTCAACAATTAAGCTATCTGGTACTTATTTTTACATGCATCATCAACATTTAACTCACAGCTAGCAGAAACTCTTGACACTGTATGAGGTAGAGTATTAAGCTTACTGTTATTTTCAAAGACAAAACACTAAAACATAATACCCCATATTTTCAGGCAAGTAAATCTTACATTAGTGTTGAAAAAAAGAGTACCTAGCTACAGCTTTCATCCATTTCTCAGTGACTGTCTTCAGAACATGGTCAAGATGGTTCCTTTTTAATGTAAAGGGTTATGATTCCTCATTTAGATCGATGAGATTTGAGAGCGCTCAACACCTTGCAGGATGAAACACAAAGTCTCCCCTTTAAAGGCCTGTACAAATTAACATCCACAGGCAAATCAAAAGATGACTGCCGTTTTTGATCGCAGACATATAATCATGTGACCAATTTCCTCCCAACAGGACTGAGAGCAGCACAGCACAACAGGCCTGCTCAGAAGAGAGGTTGTCTCACACAGTGCAGGAACCATGGAAATAGCCACTTGCATGCTGCAGAGAGCTGATCCCTCCTTGTTTCTAACGGTGCAAAACAGGAAAAGGACAAAGGATTCAGCACAGGGGGCAATGACAGCACTGGGTCTAGGGTAGCATCTTTCCAGGAAAAGCAGTCATTTTGCAAGAACAAAGCCTGGAAACAAAAATGCCTTTGCTCCAGCAGCAGAGACGGGCTACAGCTTCATTAATCAAAGAGACTTAACATCAAACACTCATCCCTGATCACATGCTCTGAGTTAGTCGGCAAGCAGCGAGTAATGCAGATCACGGACAGCTGAAAACCCATCTTAAGTGAGCTATTTCTCAAAGCTCTACCAGATCTTTGCTAGTTTTCCCTGCCATCAGTTATGGGCAGCCATGTTTGACCTGCGTGCTAAACACTGTCCTGACTTATCTACATTATCTCCATTTCATTTGGTTGGGATCAGAGAGTTGTACTGGGTTCAGGGCTGCACATTGCAGAAGAAGTCCTATAGCAGAATCCCTTGAAGTTTCTGCTTCAACCACAATTACTCCTCTGATAAAAAGCATGTTTTTAAAGGACAGCTTTTTTCACCCTGCTGTTTCTAAAGCAGAGCTATAAACTAAATGCCTCCACATTATGTAACTGGGCTCCTTTGCAGAACTTTCTTCATGCAGTATAAACAAAGCAAATACACCCTTTGATGATTGCCCAAAATTGCCATTTCTTCTGCCCTTTCCAAAGGGGTACTTTTTATCTGTGCCATCTTTTCTCTTGCGTTATGCATTAAGAGATGTTTAGCAAGTGTGGGTTACTCATTAAGAGATGTTTAGCAAGTGCTTTGTCCCAAAGCTCCTTTTTGAAAAACAGCTATGTTTGACCTGCTTTCTCTCTAGCCCTCTTTCTAGTGTGTGTCCTTTCCATTGATTCACTCAAGCCCTTGGCTATTTGTGCATTCCCTTCAGGTATTAGGTGATACTTTCCATTTGAGTTCCTTTCTCTCTTTGACACAGTGCATTTTAAAAGTACCCTCTTCCACTATGTGATGCCCAATCTTAAGCAGCTTCTTTTATGTCAGTTCGTTCTTTGCTTTGCCAAAGCTTTGCTAAGTTTCTATTCCTAAGGACATTCTTGACAGAAAAAGCTTGGTACAAGAGCACTTCTGACTCTTTGCTGCATTGATGTTGCAATATGTGCTGGCTTTGTATTGCGTTAGAGATACCTATAAATATGAGGACTTAAATCTGAAGACGCAACATAACCTTAATAAAATAAGGACAGTGAAAGTAGGAATTCCCAAATGTGGGCTTTAGAGAAAGGCATGGGAGCTGAAAAAATACAAAGCTCAAATTTTCCTAAGCTGCTTAGTCAACGCCAGGAAAAAAGCAGCAAGAGATGGATATTCCCAGTAATGAGTTTGTTTTATCTAGAGAACAGTCTAATAATTATTGAGAATTAAGATTGGTGTGCCATTTTTGTAGGTTTAAGATGTAAGCTAAGAGGTGCATGTCTGGCTTTGAACTTCCAATATGATGAGTTGCTCAAAGTCTAAGCAAGTGCGCAGTTAAAAAACTCCAGCATACTTGTGCTTAAAAAAATAATTTTAGTGGGGTTATTGTCACACAGTTCTTCCTTACTTCTGTAACTGTTTCAGATAGTAAAATCCATGATGATAATTAGCTTCTTAATATCACTTTATTTTCTTAACTCTTTTCCCGGAGCCCTTCTTTAATAACAAAGCACATGAAGTCAGTCCTTCTGACGAAGCTCTCTTTCAGTTAGCAGCATTTGTCAGACTGGAATCCCTGTAGAAACACTAGAAATTTGCTATTGGTTTCTTCCCTACAGTCATTCT
Organism: Pavo muticus; assembly: GCA_016647715.1. Lineage (NCBI taxonomy): Eukaryota > Metazoa > Chordata > Aves > Galliformes > Phasianidae > Pavo > Pavo muticus. Next base: position 2,261,176 of record JACDJE010000041.1, on the reverse strand, counting down.
CTTTCCTTATCATTCTGTTAGCATTTCTGAACAACAATCACGTAATTTTTCTGCAGACACAATTTTTGAGTCAGATTCATGTGCAATACTGTAAATTCTTTAATATTTCTGAAGGTAAATTAATGAAGCGTGTACGTTTTTCCCTTGGTCTACATCTATAGTGTATGTTTAATTCATCTAGACTTTACTGCTCTTTACTAAGGAACACTCTTTATATTCTTGGTAGGAAGATTGCCACTCTACAGTTAATCTATTGCTTCTAGCCTCTGATGAACAAATCATACCGACTGCAGAATTTAGCAGAGTGAATCTTTGCTGCTACAACTAACTCCTTTTTTTCCTCCCCGAGTTAAACATGTAACATTTTCAATGGCTGGAGGACACAACTACTTTGTCAATCAGAGATCCTGAGAACAGTTTTGGTACCTCTGCAAAATCAGGGCTCTGCTGAAGGAGGTTTATATAAGTATATACATGTACTTATATATAACTGGAGTATAACTGGCTGTAAAAATCTCAGCTGGCTTCCCAACCAACTGAATACCTCCAACAAATCTTGTTTCTTGCTGCTACTGCACCAGCTCCTTCACACTTGTATGACCTAGATTTGAAGTAATGGGCCTCTTATTATTTTTCCACCTCCTAATTCTTTATCCTTAACCAACGAACCAGACATCTCATATACTGATAGCACTGAGCAGTGAAACACAGCTCTACTACATCTCCAAATGAACACATCTGCAACAGGAGGGAAGGCAACAGTGTGAACAGAAAAAAAAAAAACAACACAAAAACACCTCTCAAATATATTTGAGATGATGACATGCCCAAGTAGGATAAGAACACAGAAGGTGCAATGGTTCGGTAAAAGCAATAAATAGACTTCTACCAATCATGACCCTCTGCTATGGGAGGTGAGAAGCAACCATCAGCCGGGTGTTCTAGGGCTGTGCATGTGCAAGGCTGGAGGTGAAGGGCAGGATTTTGCCTCAAGCTTCTGGCAGCAATCAAAGAGCCCAGCTGAAGGTGAACTTAAAATCTTTTAAGTCAAAATGGAACATTTATTTGCCTACATGCAGCGAAGCTGGAGGTACTTACAGTTATTGACTCATTCCAAAGTGTGTGCCCTTGTCCAAGCTTTACCTTTGTATTTAGGGGTTTTACACAATGTGTTTTCTCCAGCGATAGAGGAAGAGTAAGAAAAGAAAAAACTATTGATTTTAATGATTTCAGGATCCTCCACTCACAAAGTAAGAAACTGTCTTCAGTGAGAAGAAATTGTCTTATGGCCACAAAAGATGCATCATAACCGAAACCGAAACAAACCAAAATAAAAAGCATCTATTTAAATGTCTCTGTCAAGTTTTTAATTCCCCATTAGAGACATCTTAGTGGATTCTTTTATCTGAACACACTGTATGCAAATCACTGTTAGAGTCCTCCATAGCAACCATTACTTGTTTTTTCTGCTGCAACTTAGAGGTGAAAACCTTCTTTCTCTATGGACCTCCTCAAAGCACACTGCCAGCTCTAGAAGACATTTCAACACTGTTTTCTCTGGTTAACCAATCAGTCGTAGTGCGTTACCACACTGGTAGTTGTTACAAACTGTTTCTGCTGTTCTTGGGCTTCTTGTGCAGAAGATGGGAGAAATCTTGACTGGTTTACTATAAACTTTTACCAGCGTTCTGTCAGTGGGGTCTATCCATGCGGTGACTGCAATAAGCAATGCTACAGGACATCAGAGATGTTACTGGTCATCTTAAAAATGGTGGTGGTCACAGCAAACTGTTTCCTATGTAGAGAAAATACGGATGAGTTTCTGCTTACACAAAACTCTCTTTGTGTTCTGAAGAGAAGGCTCTGGGGAGAGGCCTTTCAGTATCTAAGAGGGGGCTACAAGAAAGAAGGGGACAGACTCTTCAGCAGGGGAAATGATTTCAAACCGGAGAGATTTAGATTGGATATAAGAAAAAAAGTTTGTGATAAGTGTAGTGAAGCACTGAAACAGGTTGCACAGAGATATGGTGGGTGCCCCACCCCTGGAGACACTGAAGGTCAGGCTGGATGGGGCTCTGAGCACCCCGATCTACCTGTTCGTTGCAGGGAATTTGGACCAGATGATCTTTAAGGGTCCTTCCTAACTCTAAAGATTCTATGATTCTGTGATTCTATGTGTAAACCTGAAGCACTCCAAATGCATTAGACTACAGAGGTATTTAATCTTGACTCATTACTGTGAGTGATTTGTTAATGTTTTGAGGAATAAAAGCAAAGATTTAGTTTTTTTTTTCTTTTTATAACAATATTTATCACTTAGAATAAGTAGGACAGCTTCCTGAAATTTGAGAGAAACCTTAATTAATTCTTACCTAATTTAATGTATCACTGTGGAGCCAATATTGCATTTCAAACATTTAGAGTGTGCTAGTCATTATTCTCCTGCCTCCAATGTTCAATCAAGGGTTCTAGGAGACAGAATAATGGAGAAAAACATCTGTTGAAATATGATCAAAGAAAACACTTGCTACTACTTACAGAATTTAAATGTGTTTGTAGAAAATTGAATGATTTCATAAATGATTCTCAATGGGAGTAAATTTACTACTATTTTTATTTGTAATAATTCAGTCATCAAAAAATAGAAGTAGGTGCTTGATGATAAAAGTCTTTATGATTATTTACAAGTATAATTTTGACACCGATGCAAAGACAATTTCAGTAGAATAGCTTGATAATTTTGCATTTAAAGTGGGAGAAGGCAACTGAAGACCAGGATGTCTAGAGTATGATTTAGTGATTACGTCATATTTTGAAAATGGAGAGCTTACTCTAAAGGTTGGGAAGAAGGACCTTATAGTCTGAAGATGCAGATCAAAGTCAGAAAAGACATAGTTCACAGTCTAATATCACCTCAAAATCACATAAAATTAATGATATCCTTCCCAGTAGCTCAACATTACTGAGTACTACTAACATGACATATAACATGACATATGTATTAACTAAATAAAAATTATTTTATTCCTTTTTTTCTCATTCCCACATGGAAGACAGTAAAAATAAAATCTGAGTGGAAGCAAATAGTCTCTTGCTTGATGTTCTAAGCATGTTTATTTCTTTTCTTACATGCTTATTTCCCAACCCTTTCTATTAAATGTAAAGGAAACCAATGAAACTTGTGCAGCAAAAGGTGCAAATTGCAAATTTCTGATGAATACTGTGACAGTCTGAAAAAAAGGTTGAATAACACATGAAGACATTTATCTCCTCTGGCAAATCCTTCCAGTGCAGAGTAGGACTGACTGCATTTCTCTTTATGGAAACTTAAGTTACATTCAATTCTGGCAGGGTAAATACATAGATGGCTGATGGCTGTATGACATGTGAGAGCATAGAGTAGAATGAAGCTCAATACACTTAAGTAAGGAGGGATGTGACTTGTACAATTCCCCATCAAAACAATTAGATCCATGCTTCTTTTTTGTCTTTTTTTTTTTCCCCTAAAGAATATTCTCAGAAAACTGTAAAGAATAAACCAGAAACACTCTTTTTTTTCTGGACTTTCCTTGATTAAGCAGGTTTTGAAGTGGAATGCCATGATCCCATTAAGGCCATGCTGTTTGGTGAGTACATTCTGAATAGGTGGAGTAAGACAGAATTAAATCTTCACTGTGTTCTTGTAATAGACATTATCCGGCACATGTTTTCATGTTACTCTTCGCTGTCTTAGCAAAACATTACTTTGGGCTTTTTTAATGACATATCTTGTTCTTTCAGGGAGAGTTAATGCTTTGGTAACAAGGGAATAAACTCTTCCCTGCAATATTTGTTTCCAATATAGCTTTACTCCTTTAAGAAAAATCACCTTAAAGGGTGGGATAGGTTCTTTCTTTCTAGTTAATAGTCACTTTAGTATTGGTTAGGTCTTAATGGAAGGAAGAGCTGCTTTAAAAAAGGGGTGGCCAGCAGGGAGAGAGAGGTGATTATCACCCTCTACTTGGCTCTTGTGAGGCCCCATGTGGAGTATTGCATCCAGGCCTGGGGTCCCCAGCACAAGAAAAATGCAGGGCTCTTGGATTGGGTCCAGAGGGCCACTAAGATGATCAGAGGGCTGGAGCACATCTCCTGTGGAGAAAGGTTGAGGGAACTGGGATTGTTTAGCTTGGAGAAGAAAAGGCTCCAGGGAGACCTCATTTTGGCCTTCCATTACTTGAAGGGAGTGCATAAACAGGAGGGGGAACGGCTGTTTATGAGGATGGATAGTGATAGGACAAGGTGGAATGGTTTTAAACTGAGATAGGGGAGGTTTAGGTTATATATTAGGAAGAAGTTTTTCACTCAGAGGGTGGTGATACATTGGAACAGGTTGCCCAAGGAGGTTGTAGATACCCCATCCCTGCAGGCATTCAAGGCCAGGTTGGATGTGGCTCTGAGCAATCTGGTCTAGTGGTTGGTGACCCTGCCTATGGCTGAGGGGTTGAAACTAGGTAATTTTTGAGGTCCTTTTCAACCCAGGCCATTCTATGATTCTATGTTACTAAGAAGGTGATGCTTTTAGATCTGCAGGAGGAATATGCAGATTCCTGGGGCCTCCCTTCCCTCTGAAGGGCTTTGAAGAGGAACACTTGGACACTTGTACTTGCTACAGCCACCACACTAAAACCTGGGTTGATAGCCTCACCTGCTGTGCAGCAGCTGCACTGAAAAGCAGACTTTAGCTCCTTAGTCCATTACCATTTTTGTTTGCTGTTATTGGCCTGTGCTGGGGCAAGCTAAGGCTGCAGTGACTTAGTTGCATGTGATGGGAGGAGAAAGAAACCTCTACCCTGAGAGTTTATAACATTTTGGTTTTTCTCTCAAACCTGCTCACTGCTTAACACATGCCAGGCTTCATTTGTCAGTGTCTCTTGAATAATCATCCTTTGAAGCCACTTTATGAAGAGGCTCACTGTTAAGGTTGTTTATGAACGCTAGCAAATGAGTTCTCATTAGAGATAGTTATATGCTACTACATTAGCATGAAATGATAAAGAGTATCACAGGGATTACATGACTGGATGCAAAATACATTAAGGACTCAATGTGGAGTCCAGTAGAGCTTCTGGGTCATATATACATCCAGTTTACCAATCCCATTTTGAAAGAAATGTTAAAAGACATTTTCTTGCTCACATACCAAGAATACATACGCTCAATCTGCCAGGCCGTGTTTTCAAACTTGTGCAAATGTGTCAATACTTATATATATTTGAGACACATCTCTACCACCAATAAATTAAGCATTGTACGGCTCTGCATGGATGTACCAAATCACCTCCAAGAGCAGACTAAATGCTTTATATCTATGATATGCCAGCAATAATTCTCCCTCTCTCAGCAGCATCTATTAGCCTGAGCACTGCAGCAGGCTAACAGAGCTGGAGTATCAGTTAAGAGGAGGGGTCTCTGTGCACTCCACAGCCCAACTTCCTCTTTCCATTACTGCTTATGGAAGTTTTAGCATTAAAGCAAGATCAAAGTTCAAGAGACATCATATGAAATACTATATACAATTTAACAAAGAATAGTTTACCAGAGAATACCCTTTTCATTAAATCTTTTTTTTTTTTTTAATTCAGACTTTTTGATGCAGTTCTCTGGAAGGATGTAGAGTCTAAGCAGTTTATTACTGTTTTAAAACCAGTTTTAATCTGCAGTTCTAAAGCAGTGGTTCTTTGTATTGTGCAGTGAAATATCAAGGATCTTAGCCTGAGAGTTGCAGAAATTTAATTAAAAGAGAGCTTGACATTTCTGAGCATGCATGCTCTTTGTATTTCAGTCCACACGTGCAACTGACTGTTTTTGCATCTGAGCAGAGAAGTTAGTAATACTGAAAAAAATGATGGTGTTTCAGAAGATGACACGACCTCTTAAGCTCAGTTTTAAATTTATGACTATTTTTGGAATTGTAAGATGCGGGCACTACAAATGTAAATCACTGTCACTTGAACACAACTCACTAGAAACATTCCTGAGAAGCTGGCTTTGTTTCTATCTCAAACAGGCTGAAAGAAGGCTACTTTTTAATTTTCTTTTTTACTATGAGATTTCTTACTCTACTCATTTATCATAATATAGCAGAGAGTTAAATCAGTGAGAAGATAACAGATTTTGCAGTATCATTCTAATCCTCCATGATATTTGAAAGGCTTCTCCTTATTTACTAAATTAGTCTCAGTTTTACAAAAGCAGTTCATAAAAATATTAATAGAATTATTCTTGTTTATAATGTGCTATAACCTCACATTTTCCATTGTGTAAAATTGGGCCTAGGATGTATTTACACAGTAGCACTGCTAATTTGTTCATCCAGTTTGAAGACCTGCATGTGACCTTAGTGTATAATCAGGGAAAGCGTGGGAGTATGTATTTCTATCACATCTTCAGAATTCTGTCTGATATTCTAAGAGAGGAGTCTTATTTTTTATTTGAGTCTGTATAGGCTGCTTTTATGAGGTACTGACATCAAGAAGAAGCATAGAAGACAGGGAGACTTCCCGATATGTCGCATAGGAGGTTCTTCCCACTTGTACACACACTCCTTGTCCATATTTATACATCAGACCAGTGGGAAACAGCCTATGTCCACAGAACTGGATATTCTGGAGGACGCTCCAAAATGAGATGGCACTGTCTAAACTGCCAGCTGTTGTAGATGGCTTTGATTCATGCTAGCTTCCAAATAGTGCCTGAGGTCATCACAGACTAGAACCACACCCAGGACCCATCTAACAATCTGCCAGTAGGGATATAAAGGGCTCAAAGTCTGGAAAACTCCTTGGTACTGCTTTAATTTTCAGGCAACACCACACAAATCTGGAAAAAGAAACTCCATTACCAGTCGTGTTTTATCCCCACTGTGTGTTTACTGCAGCTAAGGCATTCTGCAACAAAACCACAATTCTTAGGGCTGGAGCTGTCCCTAAAAACATATCTGAATCTGTCCTACTGGTGCTGGTACCCAGGGATATCTCTAATGATGGAAGACAGATAAATGCCAGAATGGGAGTTGGTAAGAACAGTGTGATGTGGTTCTGGCTCTGGGGCTAGAGTGATTAGCTCTGAAACTGCTGTACCTCACAGCCATTTGCTCCAAGGAGCCTTTCCTCTATTCTTGCCATGTAAAGCTCTCCTAACACATTTAAAATGTACCTTTTGGACTTCATCCAGATGTGCAAAAGTACACTTATTTCTAATTCTTAAGCTTGGCACAAGTTTGGCTTCTTGAGACTGACATCATAATTGTAAAATGTTTTTAATGTTGATGAGAGCCAGGCTGAAAGACTTTATTTTGTCATTAACTCCCTGGGCAGAGATTGAGACCATACTGTTTTTATTGTAAAGGAACAAAACTCTCATAGGTATTAAACTAAATAATTTCTTTATGCTGAGCTCTAAACAAAATATCATTTTTAACACTGTTTTAAGCAATAACTGTTTCCAGGATTATTACCTTAATGAAAGCATTTATCTTATTTTTCTTATTATTCACACTTTTATTATTCAAAACCTCTGGTGGATTTGCAGGTACTAGCATGGCTACACATAGACAATTTATGGTTGTTTCTTTTGGGATTGATTTGTCAGTTTTATCCCCTTTCTTAAATTACAGTGAAAAAACACAAATAAGCATAAAATAGCTATTATACCTACAATTTCAAAGATGACAGCTCATTATGGAAATGACGGCAAGAAGCAGAAACAGCAAAGATCTTCCTATGCCCCAAAGCTGAGTTAACTTTGAGAGAGAGAATTGGATTGTGTGAGGGTAGAGATCCTCCGCACTTTGAATAAACTGTAAAACATCCACTATGTTTCCACACTGCTCTGCTCCTTGTAGCTGCATAACCATGTACAGATCTGACATGGAAGCAGAACAGTTCAAATCCAAATTTAAGTAGCATATGGTAAATAAAAATGTATCAAACCTACACAGCAAAATATAGACTAAGATTATCCATCTACATAGGGTGGTAGAATAGTTTTAGTGCTCTACAAGATTGGACCATTTGGCACTTCCATAGCTTGTCAGACTATACCAAAATACGGAGGCACTTTACCATATGGAGTAAGAATCGAAAATAAAACAAGCTGTGGTGTCTAGCAGCTGGTATGTCACAGATAAGTGAAAGCAACTGAACCAAAACTGTAACTATTGACATAAGTGATATCATAACTGCGTTAAGCCAGATGGTGAATACAAACTGGCATGATTCTACAGAAGTGAGTGATTTTGTACTGATTTATTCCACTCGATGCGCTGATCCTAAGGCATTACTGACCAAACAGGCAGGGGGTGGGTGCAAGTCATAGAAAATTAGAAGTAGCAGCAAGACATCTTGTGGCAGCATGTAGCTTCATCAGGAGCGACATAATAGCACAGTTTTCCTGGTGAATTAAAGCCTCCTAGTTATTTCAGTCATGCACATACACCACAGCACAGGAAGTTAGCTCTGGAGTTAGCTCTAAGCAATCTCCAGGGTGACAAAAATTGTACAGAGAGGTAGTATCAGAAACTTCCATTTCAATGTATTTGGCTCAGTTCTATGCACCTTAACTCTATACTTCCGTGCATCGGTAAATCTAGCCTCAGTGGTCCCTATGGTTCCTGTTCATTCTTGCTGCCCTGCAGCTCACTTCTATTCCTTGTTTCAGTACAGGACAGAATGCTGGAGTTATTTATGTTAATAATATCCATGCAAAAATTACACTTGGTCTGCGTCATTTTTAGCTAGGTTGATTTCACTTGTGTAATTGACACTGCAGACACAAAAATGTGGGTTCCCTTAATTGAAAGAGGGCAGCAAATTACTCCATAGCAGCAGAGCTAAATGGTCAATGATTAGAATCTCTTCAGCCAGACTTGAAGCTCAGGAAAAAATGGAAATATATTTAACATTCTGCATGATTTTTCAACTGAAGAGGAAAATTCTCACTTCTGCTTTCCCAGTGGCACCACTTTAACATCAGATAATTATCCTTGACATGTTCTTAATAGATTAGAAAGAAAATTGAGGTTTTTATGAGGTTTTCACAGATAATTTTTCCCACTTATAAAATTAAACATCTGCCTTTTCCAGTGTTTTCATACATCTTGTGTATATAGATATAGATACACTCTTAGATATAAATAAACACATATATACATATATATGTCAAATGTAAGCACAGATGTTCACACACTGACATGCATATAGAAATCTAACAGCGGCCAGAGGTACTTCTCGTATGTATGGAATGACCTTTTCAGTCCCATTGTCTGCTTAATATTCTTGGTTTTGGGTTGTTGTTGTTGTTGTTGTTGTTTTCCTTTCAAATAGATTAAAAAGAACTTGTTCTTCTATTGGGCAGTTATTAGCAGTGCAAGTTCATTCTGTATGTTTTTCTTCTAGATGTTCTGGAACATCTACTCAGAATCAGAAATTAAATGCCATCATAATTAATATGTTGAAAATTTTGATCAACTTTACTGCTGGTTAAAGAAGATATGAAATGACTTGGTACTGTGAAGTAGCAAATTATCAGATTGCCCATTCCTAGCCCAATTTGCATTTCCATCTGCTTCCCTCTCACCAAAGAAGCATTACACATGATTCAGGTGCACATATAGACTTGCTGAAGCTTTCTGTAGTCTCAGCATCCTTGCTGCACTAATTCAGGTTGACCGCAGTGAATTGAATTGGTACACTAATTTTTTCAGTAAAGAAAAACAAACAAACAAAAAAAAAACAAATAAAAAACACAGGAAGAATGAATGAGGTAAATTGTTTGCTTTTTTTTGTTGTTGTTGTTACAGACTGGCACATGCTGTCAGTAAAAATTCTCATGACTTCTAATGACTATATAATCTGAACAGCTTTTTTTTTTTCTGCTGAGTATCACAATATTTTCACACAATCATAGAATCATAGAATTATAGAATGGCCTGGGTTGAAAAGGACCACAACGGTCATGTAGTTTCAAACCCCCTGCTATGTGCAGAGTCGCCAGCCACTAGACCAGGCTGCCCAGAGCCACATCCAGCCTGGCCTTGAATGCCTCCAGGGGTGGAGCATCCACAACCTCCTTGGGCAACCTGTTCCAGTGCGTCACCACCCTCTCAGTGAAAAACTTCCTCCTAATATCTAACCTAAACCTCTCCTGCCTTAGTTTAAAACCATTCCACCTTGTACTATCACTATCAACTCTTGTAAACAGCCGTTCCCCCTCCTGTTTCTATGCTCCCTTCAAGTATTGGAAGGCCACAATGAGGTCTTCCTGGAGCCTTCTCTTTTCCAAGCTGAACAAGCCCAGTTCCCTCAACCTTTCTTCACAGATGTGCTCCAGCCCTCTGATCATCTTAGCGGCCCTTCTCTGGACCCGCTCCAAGAGCTCCATGTCCTTCCTGTATTTTGCCTTTAAATTATTAGTTTGTGAGGTTTTTAATATTCTTCCAGAGTGTTCAGTGCTGTCACTGTCTGACTTTTCATTTCCAGGTGCTCAGGTGACTGCAGTGGGGACCGTAGCAAGCATGCAGACAGTGCTCACTGTTTCTGCCTGCTTTAGCCTGTTCGGACAACCCATCAAAGTCAGCGTGCAACTTCTGGTTCAGGAAAGGACTTCTCCACCAGATCTAGAGCTCCAACAGCTGGGGAAACAGAGGTTATGGCAAAGAGATCAAAATGTTCTGATTCTACCAATTTATCAACACACTGCATAAAAGCCAGATCTATCTAAAAGTAGATAAAATCCCAGATATGTGAAGCTATCTACTCCTTCTCATTTTTTATTATTTTTTTAAAGGGTGTAATGAAGTAAAGTCATGCTTTGGTAATATTTATGACAGTGGCCAGATCCAACAGGCCCCCCCCATCTCTGGCTCCCAGCAAAAAGTAGCCAAATGGAAAGAATTTGGCAGAGTCTACTTTCACTCATAGCCACCAGGTCTCTATTCTTTCTGTCTTGGAAAACCCTGTATGAACTGCTACCAAAAACCTTTGTGTATCACCTGAAATACTGAGTTAGCTTGAGCAGACACTGAGGTGAACTGAGAAACTACAGGGGAAAACAAACTAAACTAAATAACATTCACAGCACTGTTTTGCTCGGAGTTAGTCTCACAAGAGCTAAGTCATCTCTAAGTAAGTCATCACTCCCAGGAAAATGTAGCTACAGGATGACTTTTCATTTAGTTGGGGGATATACGCAGGGAGGGAGTAACTGTAAAATTTTGTCATGGCTTTTTTTTCTCATTTAGAATCACAGAATCCCTAAGGTTGGAAAAGAGCAGCTGAGGGCCCTGTTTTTGCTCAGCACAGAGTAGAGGAGCTGAGGGGAGGCCTCATGGCGGCTGCAGCTCCTCATAGGGAGCGGAAGGGCAGCGCTGAGCTCTGCTCTCTGTGACAGTGACAGGGCCCAAGGGAATGGCATGGAGGGGCAGCTGGGGGTTAGGGACAGGGTCTGCACCAGAGGGCGGTGGACATGGAACAGGCTGCCCAGGGCAGTGGGCACGGCCCTGAGTGCCGGAGTTCAAGGAGCATCTGGACAGCGCTCTCAGACGCAGGTCTCTGGAGCAAAGCCAAGAGGACTTGATGATCCTTGTGGATCTTTTCCAGCTTGGTATATGATTCTATGGTTCTGTGATTCTGTTATGTAATTTATATCTAACTTGAGTTGTAGATAAGTACTCATTTTAAAAGTCCTTTGGGATACTAAGATATTCTAATGAGAGAAACTCATTATTCAAGATACTTCCAGGCCAGCTGGAACTGCTGAATCAAGACTAATTTAAACCAACTCACATGCCAGCTGTGTTTTTAAAGAATATCTGTGACCACTGTTAGCTGCAGATAGGGATTTACCAGATAAAGAAAAGTATATGCACAAATGTAAATGACACAATTCGATAATGGTGATTTTATCTCAAACTCATAGCTAGTGTGCATTAGGCTGTTATGGTTCAAAGGTAATGTATTCTGTTTATACAAGGAATGTTATTACAAAGATACAAGGAGTCATGTTGCTAAAGGATAAATTCTAAATAAAATGCCCATATATTTTCATCATATAAGAATAGGCAGAGTAAACAGCTTCCAAGGGAGATAACTGTGTTTGTTTTATTACTAGGCATCTGTACCACTGATGACAGCGTTCAATAGTATTTTAGATAAGTAGCAGAATATATCTGGCTGTAAGCTGGCAATTAAAGAGTGTGCTGCCTTTAGGTGTTTACTGTGAAAGGTGATTGTTTCTTTTCCTCCTTTGAAATGTATTATACCACACGCTGTCTGCAGGAGATGGAATATACTACAATTTAAAACCATTTGTGAGATACTGATCAAGAAAAGAGGTTGTATTCTTAGTAAATAACTGTAGTTTCAATACATTTTGGGAGCAACGAATGTTGATGTTAAGGCTGTAAATATTTCATTCATGAGAGGACCCAAAGTCACAAATGTATGAATGTTTTGTCCTTTACATAGAGCAACTACCTCTCTTTAAATTGCTTGCAAATGGAAAAATAAGCAAGCAAAAAAAGCAACCACAGCAGTGTCTGAGAAGACAAAAAAGATTATAAAAAATAGGGAGGCAGGTATTAAGGAAGAATTAAAAGAGCAGGAGCTCTAGGTCTGAGAAATGATCCATCTAGGTCTGCATACAAATGGACTGATAGGTATGAATATAGTAAATTCATATTCAGTAATAATGCTAGATACTTTGGAGAATTAGATCTGATAAGGATAATGGCCAACGAGTCTGTAAGGGAAGGTTCTTCTTTGGGCAGTTTACACTTAGTATATGTCCTCAAACACAAAGAAAAATACCCTCTACAAATGTATCCTATCAAATATGGTTGTAGATATTACATGTGTCTGATTCTTCTGTGAATTAATGAATTCTTGTTCTCCGCATTATCTTGTGGCAGTGCATTTCTTGTTCTGTGCACTCTGTGAGAGTATTTCCCTTCAGCCTTTTCATTTCATTTAATGTTACCTTGTTCCTGTCTTCTGAGAAAGGGCAAATGAGAATCCTTTGAGTTACTTTCTCTGGGTCATTCATTGTAACAGGCAGATATGGTACAGATTCCTGTTATTAAGTTTGTTCAGATTTTCCTGTTATGAGATCCTGTTTTCAGTTGCTTCTAACTTCGTCAGACATGAATGCCTCAGGCTGAAAATGTCAGTGCTACATGCCTGCCTTGAGCTGATTTTTTTTTCTTTTTTTTTGAGGATTTCAGGCAAAGCAGTTTAGCCACTTCTGAGAATGAAAGAAACAACCAGTTAGTTTTCAGTGTTAAGAAATACCCCATAATCTCATTTTCAGAGAGACAAAACCTGAGCCAGAGGGCTCATGGTCTTGAGACCTATGGGCTTTCCATCAGAAATGTACTCACGGTCACTGTGGGGAGATCTGTGCGGATCTGGCTGCATCCTCCATCTGAGGAATTTCCTCTTTCCATCTTCAGTAAAGACCTGGGGGCTTAATAGTTTTCTTTTGAATGTCATCCCTGATGCCTTCTCTGGGCCTTGAGATGTCCAGGTAACTAGTCTCCTACTTTGCAGAGCAGCTGAGGTGCCCATCCCCTGACAGTACCAGCCCAGCCTAGAAAGAGACAGTGGTGAGAAACATCAGCAGGGGAACACCAAGGCTGGGAGTAAGAGGAGGGTGGGGAAAGACAGGTCAGGGAGAAGTTGGGATTAACTGGATGAGAGTAAAAGCCCATGGGAGGCAGCAGGCTGAATCAAGGTACAGAATTAAACTTCTTTAGAGGTGGAGGATCAGCATCAGTCCTTGCCTCTGGTGCCGTGCTCCTCTGTAAGACCAGGCAAGGGAGCTGGTGAGACTTTCATGGCATGTGCCTTGTTTCTTGTGACGTGATTTGAGACCCTGGAATCTGATCTATCAAAACACTGAACACTCAGAGTTGCTGCTTGAGTTAAAATGTGTTATATAATGCTCTGAGAAAAGAAAATTATGGTACAACATCTCTGTAATTGGGTATTCAAAATTAATGAATATTTTTTTACTCTTAATAGCTGTGCTTCAGCTCCCTCTTTGGAAAACGAAGCCCTGCTCATTTGATGGAAATGTAACAGAACTACAAATCCTTAACAGATCCAGAAGCAATGGGCATCATGGGATGAAATGACTAATTTTGCCTCCAGTGTGCAGTTTCAGCAACCTGCAGGAGGTAAAACATGCAGCCAAAACAGTGAGAGAGAGCAAAACACAACAACAAAGAGCTGCTAAAGCCGTACTAAAAAGCTAAGGTGTGCAGCAAAAGTCAGTATCGTGATTACCAATGGTAGGTATGTCTACACTGGGATTATTATTGAATATGGAGTCAGAAGAATGCATTCCTAAGCACAGTTTATGATAGTTAACTCAGCTTCGCAAAGTAGTACAGTCACAGCATCATAACATTCAGGGAGGGCTGTAAAGCTGCACTGAGCAGCTGAGGAAATACTGGATGAGTGCTCTGAGTTATGGCTGTGGTGACATAGGCTCACACTGGTCAATGCATTTGCATTAGAGACAGTGTGGACAGACCTAGGGCTGACTGAAAACACTCCAGGAGCTAGATGTAGCTTGCAGCTCCTGAACTTTGAGCATTTGGCACTGCATCCCTGAGGTTCCCGTTTTTCATTTTGTCACAATGTAAGTAACCGTACAGCTCCTGTGTGATGCTTCTCCATCCCCTCTCCCAAATGAAGAGGCTCAGTCTCCACAGTTTCTCCTCGCTGGAAACCTCTCAGTGATTTGCATGCCTCAGTCTTGAATGACCCCAGTTTCTGATCTACCTTTTGAAAGAAAAGAAGCATTGCTCATTTATAGCCTAGATAAGCTGACTGCTGCATGGATGTTCACAGGGCTGCTTTATTCTTCAGTCTCTTTTCTTCTTAGAAATCCACCCATGCTAAAGCTATTGAAGCATTCAAAAACTTTGTTCAGATGTATAAATTTTCACATCTACTTATTCTGACAAGAGATAAAGACAAAAAGCTGAATACTTCTTTGGCATGGACAAGTTGAGGCAGGGGGTGGAGGGTGTGTGTGTTAATGTAAGCGTGCCAGTTAATCTCCATTAAAAACCTGGAGTGAAAAACAACTTATTTTTTTTTGTGGTGTTCCAGTCAGGAAAGTTCTCATAAAAAGCAAACCAGGAAGGTATCATCTATAAACACATTTCAGAAGAGTGTCTCAGTTCTATAAACAGTTCATTTGCTAACGTAGTAACAAAGTGCATCACAAGTTCATTCAGCTGACAGAGGTAACGAAATCTCAATTGCACAAATGAACTGGATCTGTCCACATTTCAGAACACACACATAGATGTGAGGCAGATAAAATAGAGATAGTGCCAGCACCGCACTCATTCCAAGCAGCCCCAGTTTCCATGAAACTTGGTGAAATCAGTGAAGTTAACATTTTCCAAAATGAGTAATTTCTGAGATGGACACAGTACTAGCTGTTGTTTTTAAATACAAGATGAAAAATATATCTTGGCAGCAATGTCTGCAGTGCCTCTGGATTTCTCCAGCCACAATGGCATATTTACCTCCAAGACATACCCAAGACCAAGAGACTTGAGGTATCAACAACTTCCCCCATTACTGGGTCTGGATGACTTGCACACACTGCACATGATAAGGCATGCAGGTATGGGGAATTCTAAATGTATCCAACTCCAAGTTGCCATTAAAATTTGTTTCTCACCTAAAACACCATTAGTCACTGCTTTTCTGCATCCCATATTGAGCAGCTGCTTGTCCAGGATTTGGTTCTCAATTGCTTCAGAAAGAATGGGGTGGATTGTTTTCTCCAGCTGAATGGATGAAAACATAGACTGCCTCTAGGCAATAGAGAGAAAGGATAAAATGTCTGACCTATTTTAGATATCTATTTAGATGATCTATTTTAGGATGAGGTGACTAGAAATGCCCACTTCCCTCCCTTGGTTGCACAGGAAGCTTAGGCACCCAGCTCAAGTAGAGGAAGTTAAATAAGCACATACATGTTAAGTTGTGTTATGAAACTGACCCTGGAAGGCATTGTATTTCCTTTCTCTAACAGGCACAGTGACAAGAAACACACATACTAACCTACATGATACAGAGTGAGTCAGTGTATTCTTTGCTGCACCCATCAGTCCAGAGCTAGAAGCAGAAGAGACTTCTCACAACTTGCTGGACAGGTATATTATTTTGAGTCGAGCCAGACTCAGTAAATACAAAAAAGTTATTCTTGGTCTCTAAGCAAGGACCATGAGAATAGGAAAAAAAAATCTGCCTACATGGAGTTATAGAGTAATTTCATTTGAAAGGGACCTTTGTCCTCACCTATGCTTCCATCTGCACTGCTGTGTCTAAAGATAACGTGTCATATTTTATAATTGGCCATACGATAGTGTCTGCAGCATTCAGCATTATATTATATGATTTTCAGTCACAAAGGACATTGTTTCTTAGCTTGGTGAAGATGTCAGATGTGGAGTGCTAATTGCAAACTATATAGTTACTCTAGTGGAGAAAATCAGGAAGTAAATGTATAACAATTGTACTCATTTGTCCATCATGAAAAATGATATATTAAAAATGGTGTTATTCTTGAAAGACATGTAAAAGGCTATTTTATTGGCGTGAGTGATATAAGTCCAGATAAAACTGTTCTAATAATCACTTGAAAACCAAATATTTTCTTCACTATTTAAGACACTGTGTCCAGTTCTGGGCTCCCCATTTCAAGAAGGATGGGGAACTTCTAGAGAGTTTCCAGCAGAGGGCCGCAGAGATTATGAGGGGCCTGAAGCATCTCCTGTATGAGGAAAGGCTGATAGATCTGAAACTGTTCAGCGTGGAGAAGAAAAGAAAAGAAAAGGCTGAGGGGGGATCTTATCAATGCTTATAAATATCTAAAGGGTGGATGGATATCGAGAGGATGGGGCTGGGCTCTTTTCAATGGTGCCTAGGGAAAGGGCAAGGGGCAATGGATGTGAACTGGAACAAGGGAAATTCTACACAAGCATGAAGAAAACTTTTACTTTGAGAGTGACAGATCATTGCAAGAAGCTACCCAGAGATGTTGTGGATTTCCTTCTCTGGGTATATTCAAAATCCACCTGGACGCCTTCCTGTGCCATCTACTGTAGGGAACCTCCTTTAGCAAGGGGTTGATCTAGATGATCTTCAGAGGTCACTTCCAACTCCTATGTTTTTTGATTAGTAAGAGCAAAAAATAAGTGTTAGATTCAATAGAAACCTTTCACAGTATTAAATCAGAGGTGATAAATGACAATAAAAAGCAATTGTCATGATTGTCCTATCAATATAAAAAATTGTGAAGTTGTGAAGTATTATAGCTGAATCAACGTTCTCTTGAAGTGGATGAGGCAATTAACATCCCTAAAATTTAGTAGATGTTTAAGAGTTTGGAATTCCTACATCTAGAGATGTACTGATTTTCTGTGAAATGCTTCCAGTCCACAGAGAAGATAGAGATGCTGGAATATTGGAAGAGATAAGGTGTCATGAAGAATTGGTAAGATTTTTTAACCTGTCCAATACTGATAGCAACAGGACTATGACTCCTGAGTATCTTATCTGAGCTTATCTGACCACATAGAACTGATTGCTGAATAAGTGTAAGAGGGGACTAGGAAACATCTGCAAAAGCTTTTAGCAAAAAAGAAGATATTTGGAATAAAGCAGTGCCAATATGGACAGCAAAGAGCTGGGAAGTGCTAAAATTTTAAAAGAGTTTATGTCAAGAAGATGATGGAGTTAGCAAAAGTTTATAGCTCTCCAGCTCGTAAAAAAAAATAAAGATTAGGGACAAATCAAAATGCATTTTGCAAATTATTGCAAGGAGCATGAGGAACCACGCGACATTAGTTAGTGTGATTTCTAACACAGGTGATAAAGAAAGGTTTTACTGGATGAAAAAAGACTAAAGTAAGCCTGGTAGATTGGGATTGAATAAAACAACAGATTGATCAAATGGTCAGAATATGAATTTGGGGATTTTCAAGAGATATTAATACAAGTCGTGGCTATAGCATGTGCAGGTAATTCCATTTTATAACTCCAGTCAGGTAGCCTTGGCAGACTCCTAGATCATAATGCAGCTATCCTGAAAACTTTCCCCTGTATTTGTTTCCAAAAGGAGTATAATATGTACTCAAAATTCATCCCTCCATATAATCAAGGTGTGACCAATCTTTCACACCTTCAATCACATCTTTCAGGTGCCCATGCAAACAGTCTGAGCCCTGATGCTTCAAGACCAATAAATGCTGGTACTGGATGAATCCATCCCTTCCTTTTCCTGATGGTACTTTTGGTATCTAGTGAATTTAGAGTGAGACATTCAAAGAACTGCCTGCTCTATCCAGAATTGCAGTAGTACTGTGTGTCAGTATGTGGTGTTGACTTTGTAAAATGCAGAAATATTAAAATAAAATGTTAATCTGTGATAACTATTTAATATTCTCTCAACTGACATGTTCACCATTTCTAAATTGAAGCAGTGAAGCAAGGCAGATGGCAAGCAGAAATATTTTGACGTTAACCTTACTACAGGCAAAGCCTAGGCGTGCATTTACTTAAATGCACAGACTTAAGAAAGGGAATAAATCCAGACAGTTACAGATTATGAATTTAGAAATGTATTATATATACATACATACATACACATCCGCACACGGAGTCATATATCACTTGAATATTGGTAAGGCTGAAATGGAAATTCGGGGTATAAGATTGATGGACAATGAAAAGCAGATGTACCTTGGGAATTTTTCTCAGTAAGAGCTGAAGGACTGATGTTACATGCTTGGAATTGCTGATTAAATGCAGTTTTGAAATAAAAAAATCATGGCAACTAATGAATATAGATTAAGAGAAGTGTAATGCACCAGTAAGCAAAAGACACCTGAAGTATCGTGAGAGATATAACAAAATGTGTTAAAGGAAATGGCTGAAAGTGATAACTCACACAAAGAGTGGTGCTTATGCTCATAAGAAATATCTTCTCTGACTCAGGAAGGTGGTCAGCCAGAACTTGCTCAGGCTCAGCCAAAGTTGACATGGTTTAAAATATTTGCTTAGATAAAAAATGCATGACTATATCATTTAACATTTATCTTTGCTTTGTAGGTTGACTTTATTACTTATAATAAAATGTCATGTTTTATAAATCTCAGAGTCTGTTTGCAGTTCTGCTTTTTACCCTTTATTCTCTCCCAAGCCTTTGAACAGATTGAAGTAGGGCCATCAGAGAGGGGAAGGTGGGCCTTTTCTAGTCCAGCAACCTTAACTGGTGGCTAATTCATCAAACAAAGCAGGCAACAAATTCACAGCTGTATATGTAACACAGAAATATTAGGCATTAATTAGTGAATTTCCAGTTGTTGCTTTAATATTTTCTATTTCAATTTGTGAATACTTGTCTCAGTGGAGGTCATCTATTTTACACGTGCAGAAGGGCCAGTTGCCAAAAGGGTCAGTTTTCAGGCTGGTGTCCTTGGTTGCCTGTTGTGATTTGCATCAGAGGTTTCCACGTGCAGAAGGTAGGGCGTTAAGCATGAGTGGGGGGTGGAGCAAGAGCAGTGTGGATGCTTTCCGTGCAGGAGACTATCCTCCTTCCCAGGGAGCTGAATCACCATTAGGCTGCAGCCCGGGTCTCCTAGGATCACGTTGATAAGTTGCGATGGCAGAAATCATTGAATCATAGAATCATAGAATGGCTTGGGTTGAAAAGGACCTCAAAAATCATCTAGTTTCAACCCCTCAGCCATAGGCAGGGTCACCAACCACTAGACCAGATTGCCCAGAGCCACATCCAGCCTGGCCTTGAATGCCTGCAGGGATGGGGCATCTACAACCTCCTTGGGCAACCTGTTCCAGTGTGACACCTCCCTCTGTGTGAAAAACTTCCTCCTAATAGCTAACCTAAATCTCCTTTGTCCTAGTTTAAAACCATCCTCTCTTGACCTACCACTATCAACCCATGTAAACAGTTGTTACCCCTCCTGTTCGTACACTCCCTTCATGTACTTGAAGGCCACAATGAGGTCTCCCTGGAGCCTTCTCTTTTCCAAGATAAACAAGCCCAGTTCCCTCAACCTTTCTTCATAAATGAACTCATCTCTCAGCATCCTGATGGTGGGGAGATTTCTTAGAGCAGCAAATCATGTCATCCTGCTCTGGAGCATGCTCCACTGTACTGGTGAGGTGCTGCACAAGCAGTCCCTCAAATGTAATGGAGAGCTCTGTCAGGTTTAGATTGGGGTTGCTAAAATGATGCTCTTCCCTAGGTGAGGAAGGCCGCTGTTGAGAGATAAATCACAACAGAGTTCTATGCTCTCTCATAATGATAACGTTAATTCAAATCTGAGCTACTCAGCCTCAGATTAGCAGGACAAAATGTAAACAATCATTCCAAGTTATGACAGAAAGTTAAATAAACATCCTCTCTTTTCTGACTGCAGCTGGAAGGATGTTTCACAGGGAGATTGGAGCAGTGATGTGAGAACTTACACTGGTGCTGCTGGCACACCTCTTGGCTTTCCTTATTCCTAAAGATGGACCAAGCTGAGTCTTGCCAAGTCCTACAGACATGACTTAATGGCCATCCTATAGCATCACGGATATTTTTGGAATGTTTGAAATTCTAGTTGGGAATAAACAACTTTAAAATATAAAATGATTAATATTAGAAGTCATTTTTTTTCAATTAATTCAGTTGTATCTAATTTCAGCTTAAGATTACTGCTAACTCCCATACAGAGTGAAAAATAGCAGATATTATTTCCCCTGTAGTACTTCAGTGGGTGACTGAAGCTTTTCCATGTCAGCAAGAAGTGCAGAACAGTCCAGCTTCCAGCTCCACAGGCTAAAACATCTGGGCAAGTTCTCAAAAAAGCCACTAGTTCTTGAAGCATTTATTAAAGCTTTATTAAATATGCTTCCTCAGTGACAACATTTGATTTAGTTTCATCTGAAAAGAAATGAGTTCAGGTGCTCCAAGGGGCACTCTGCAATGAAAACCAAAGATAAACTAGGGATAATCTTAAGATTTGTTTCAATAGTGCACTCCTGATCTGAATGAACAACACTAATTTAGAGATACCCTGAAACAAGACATTAAATGAAATAAAAGAATCATAGAATCATTAAGATTGGAAAAGACCTCTAAGGTCATCTAAGATCTAAGATCAAACCCATCACACCATGCCCGCTAACCACATCCCTCAGTGCCACATTCACACAGTTCTTGAACACCTCCAGGGACGGTGACTCCACCACCTCCCTGGGCAACCTGTGCCACTGCCTCACCACTCTTTATGAGAAGAAATCTTTCCTAATATCCAACCTGAACCTTCCCTGGTGCAGCTTTACACCATTACCTCTCATCCTGTTGCTGTTACCTGGGAAATGATAACGTCCTTCACTATTGTCTTTCCAGCCCTCCCCAGGTCTCCCTATCCCCACTGTTCTTTCCAATGCTAAGGATGAATGAGTGCCTTGATATCCCATTAAACACCTCAGCTTCTTAACTACTCTATTAACCTATGGTAAAATATATCCAGTATTGTTTCTGTCAAGCATTCTAATGAAAAACTTGTAGGATTTTTAGCATTTGGCATAAACAGTAAGTGGTCTGAATCTTCCTAACCCTGTCCATTGATTGTATTTTCACATGTGACTCAGCACAGTTTCCAGTGGGGCTGAACATGGGTTGCTGCTGTGCTCTTCTCCAACCTTTGCCAATTCCTCAGCAATGGCTCTGGACCACTGCCAGCCACATCACATGCTGTTCTGGTTCACCATCACTGTGTCAGTATAAAAAATATAGTACAAAGCTGATATGCTGCGCCATAGCTCAGCTGCACTCCTTGACCCAGATCCTACTGCACTTTTTGGACGTGTCACTAAGAGATTTGACATTTCTGAAGTAATTTGAAGGCAGTGCAGATGCTTTCCTATTGCTTTGAAAATATCTATTTCTATCATGTCCCAACTGTTTTTTTCATCACTGAGAATAAACTTTAACAGAGTTTTAACTCTCTGTCACTGATGTTACTAATACTGCAGTTCATCTGGGACTGTTTTGGCTATTTTACAAAACTTGCAGACATGTCATTGCAAAAAGCCTTTAATAACTGATGGGTCCATATGTGTGTCCAGATGCAGACCCTGCTCATCACTGCTGTGGCAGCCAGTTACACATCCCTGATCTACAGCCTTTTTGGATTATCCTCTGCCTTTACTCTCAGCTCCCTTGGGATTACAAATACTTAACTAAAGAGCAAGCTAGCTCATGGCTTGATGCCCGTAATATTTAGAGCTCTTTGTCAACCCTCTTCTTTTTATGTGAGACAAAGATAGAAAATAAGGACCAAGCAGAAATCAAGAAGAAGGATAAAGAGCAAGAGAACAAGAACGGCTCTCTTTCAAAAGGAAGGAAGAGAGGCTATAGGCAAAGTGAGAAGAGAAAGACATGAAGAAGGTGGAAACAGAGACCTCTAAGGAGAGACAAGGTAAACCAGGAATAGGACAAAAAGGTCAGAATTTTGTGGGTGAAATCAGAGAATAGAAGATGTCAACAGCTATGGTGAATGTGTGTTTAATAGAAGGCTCTGCAGCCTGTGCTGGATATTTCATATGAAGTATTACAAAGTTTATATTTCATATAAAATAAAAGCTCTGTACTTGTGTCTATCAGAATTTGTGTTTAATTTCCGGATTGTGTTTATTCAATTATTGTGCTTCTCTTTTCTTGAAAGATCTTAATTTGTTTTTACAAATCAGCACTTGTTTTCAGCATTAACTACGTGACAGATAACATGAAATATTGTTTTAGGAGAGATTAACATGTAGCAGCTTCTTATGAAAACTGGGTGACGAATAGCACTATGTGTAAGTGAAAGATGATCTGACAGAGCTCAGAATTATAATGGTCGTTGCCACAGCCCACTTGCACATCCTTCTTTGAATATAGCTCTGGATCAGACTATTTTGCTTTTCAAGTTGAAACCAGAGATCCATTGAGATGATATATATTCTGCCTCTGTGAAAAAGCATTCATGATTATGATGCTTCCATCAGGGATCTGTTTCTGCAACACCAAGGCTATTCTCTCCTCCAGCAAGACTTATTTGAAAGTTAAATAGTGCTAAAGTGAAATCATGAAACAGTCTGGGAACTGTAATAGAGTTCTTGTTTGTGCCTTTTAGAAATATATATATTCAGGCTTGTGGAAACAATATAATTCAAAGTAATCTTTCCATGATGACTACAGGCGAATGACTTGTGAAAAAAATTGATTCAATAGTTTCAGACAATCAAGTTCCAGCTGAGTTCATTTCAAAGCTCATGAGGGGTATTTACTAAATGGAAGATAGATTTGGTGTGGCATCTGCAAAACAGGAGTGTGTGTGGAAGGGGACGATTCTGCCATGTGTCACCGTGGGCATTAACCTCAGCAGCTACTGCAGGTATGTGTCATGTGTTACGGATGGCTTAAGAAACCAGAGCTCAGCTTCCCTTCTGGAGGACAGGGCACTAAGCAGCATGGGGCACCTCGCAAAACTTTGAGCCTGCTGGCTGTAAAGGTCTGGCTCCCATGGCTCTGGAGATGCCTTGGATGAAGGGGACTCCTTACGGGACGACAGTAGGGATGCACGGTTTCACCAAGCCATTCTCCATGACTGGCAGAGACACAGAGGCAAGCTTGCTGCTTTGTCATCTCTTCATCCCTATCCTACTCCTCTCACTGAGGACTCTGATCACTGACAGAGAAGGTCAAAACAAACTAAACATGATAAAATGTTTATGTCAAGCAGATTTTAAAATTCATTTCTATGTGAGCTAGTCAACTGTTCAGTGGTCACCACTGCTGCTGTGTCCTTTTGTTTGCACGATTTCCCTGTGCAATGTCTTGCTGTGTCCTCAGAGGTAGGGGGACATTTGCCATTCTTCACCTGAGTGGTCCCATATTGCCTCTGCAGTACAGCTAGCTGGGAAGCGGCACTCAATTCAATCCACTTTCTGGCATCTCCCTGATGGGCTGCTAAAATGCTCAGACTCATGGTAGGGATGGGTGACCTGTGGGCGTTGTTAGCCTACAGAATATATTAGTTTGACCTGAGCAGAGGGCTGTCATGAGGCTGGGACAGCCCAGCTCTGCATCATTACCATCTGGCTTGTCTCATTTCAGGAAGACAACCCTGTACCCAGCCCACATTTAAAAGTCAGGCTCTGCTCAGTGCATCTCATCCCATAGGAAAAACAATGGCCATTGCATGGAATGTACAAAAAGAAATAATCAGAACCATCCTCAGTCTCCTTGCTACTGCCCACCTGGGTCACATGCTGCCACTGGCAGCAAATTTGTGCGGGATTCTCTGAAGGCTTGACCTACTGATCTATGGGCTGTTAAGTGGATGAGAAAAAAATCTCAGTCACCTGTTGAGACTGTACAGCTAGAGGAACTTGTCTCCTTGGGCAGGCCAGAGTTTAGGCTGTCAGATGCTTTTCTGGGTATATCTCAGGAAAAGGACTTTACCATAGTTTTCTCCATGCTGATGGATGGGAAGAGGTGATGCGCTTTGTAATGTGGTCATCAAGTCCCATTCAAATGTGTCCTTTCAGCCTAGCATGCAGAGGCAGAAGCAGCATGTTTTTTTTTTAAGAAATCAGACACTTTGCTAGGAAGTAAGGAAGAAAATGTAGAAACTAGGAATTGTTGTAGAGGGGTCACAGGAGGAGGAGGATGCTTTGACATCCTGGAGCAGAGGTCTCTGCCACACTCAGTGTGGAGAGCTCTGTCAGTCCTGCTACTGTGAGGAACAGTGTGCTCTTGGAAGAGAAAAGCAAAAAGACAAAATGCCAGGGTTAAAGGATTGCTATTTTGTGCCTGCATCCCCAGCCTGGGCTTTTATTTGAGAATGTTAGTCATAACTGCAGCACTTGGGAAACCTGCTGCATGGGAAAGGTCTAATTAACACTGAATCACCTGTCCCCTGCTAGCTGCCATCTCGCCTGTGCAGAGTGGGTGACAATAAACAGTTCAGTGTAGGTGGCTCTCTTTATTAGCTAACTGGAGGTTACTGAAAGGAAGAGGAATTGGGGGTGGGGAAAGAGAGCCCCAGCTGAGAATTAAGCTGAAAACATCCATTGAATATGTGGTTGGAAAATGATAGTACACCATAGTCAAGAGAGCAAATACTAGCTCATTCCAGTAATGGAAAGGAACAAACACACTCTCATAGCTCCCTCTCAGCTGAATCATTGCTATCATTGTTGAGTGTTAAATGAACCATTCCTCTCGTTATCCACTTTGTTGTAGTTTGGGGATGTGGTTTTGCCTGTTTCTTAACTTGTGTAATGGAATGCTGATGAGTGCAAGCTGGTCTGGTCACAGAAATGGAATCCCCAATCTCAAAACTCTTACGGGAACCATGTCAGAGATGTGCCAGGGGAAACACAAGAGTATGGACTGGAGATTTGCAAGCAAAGAGCATCCGTTTAGAAGCACGGCATGGGTATGTTGAAGGCACTCACAGGGAAGGAAAGGCCAAGACTACGTTTAATTCTTTGCCTTGAACAGTGGAGACATCCTGGGGCAGATTTCCTGATTGTGCCCCCTTACAGTGTGTATTGGTTCAATTTTCTAAGTGGTCTTGTTCCACATGAACAAGATTGCTGCCTCTGCTCGAGGCTGACATCAGCAGAGCTCTGGTGCCTAATAGGAGCATGAGAGTCTGAACCAATGATTGGTTCCAGCTCCAACCCACATGTGGGATCGGCCCTTTCGGAACAGGCCTTCAAGCTGATGACAGAACAGATGTCAGGGCATCAGCACTAATGTCTGAATTCACAGATTCACACATGTTGCCCTGAGGTATTTGTTAATGTGAACATTGGCAAATATGTCACATTTTACCTTAAGAGAGAGAAATATCGTTATGATTGTAGAAAATAAGCATTGCATCAAAAATGAAAGCCAGGTAACTCTTAGCATTATCAGGCTTGTCACATATTTTTCAAGATCACGGAGCATTTCTTTTCAAAATGTGCTCCATATTGCTATTTTCCTACCATGTTAAGCAAAGATCTCACCATCTGAAGTTTCAAGTACAGAAGCAGAGGATTCTTCAGTGCAGTGACAGAGCCAAAGGAACCTTCCATTGATGCTTTTTGCGAAACTTTGACATAATTGATCCTGGCAAACAGAGTGCAAGACATGTCAAAAAGCAGAAGTGAAGGTGTAATTTGGGTCACCTTTCCTGTAACAGCTGCCATCCTGAATCTTAGTCAGGAGGTCAGAAGGGCTGTTTCAAACTCAGTATGAATTCCTGGCTTTCTGGGAGAAAGTTAGAACTATGACAGTACGCTGTTTTTGAAACTAGAGACTATGCAGCATGCACTTTTATAGGGCAGTAAGGAAATATGCATCTCTGTCTTTTGTCCATGTACTTGCCTACAGTGACAGAATCACAGAAGAACTGTTTGGGTGTCTTCACCCATCAAACAGCTTCCAATTATACATTCCTGCTGTTTTTATTCTGGGAGGCTGAGAAATGCACAGAAGGGAAAAAGCAGCGACCACTGGCAGTAAGAGCTCTACGTAGCACCCACAGGAGGGTGTTTGGATTCATGTGTGTGAAGAAGAGATGCCTGGTTTGTCTCTGCTACCTGAAATCAGGAGTATTTCAAATGAGAGCCACCAGGTAATGGCAGTTATTTCAGCTGACACGTGCCTCGCGTCCACTGTTTTGAGAAACAGGGTCGGGCTAATAAATAGAAAGAGTTTGAGTCACAATAGTCAAAGAACATACACTGATTAAATTGACTCAAGGCACAACTGTATGGTGTGCTAAAATAATAGTATGAACTGTGGGTCTGTTTTTAAGATCTGACATTATTTCCTTAACTGCACAAGTTTCAGTAAAGCACTCACCACACTCCTACTGCAAAAGTGGCTTTACCTTCAATTTATCTGAAAGAAACTACCTCACTTCAAGTGAACTTGTGACTGCTGAGCAGCCATAGTAATCAGAGTCCTGAAGGATCCCCAGATTATGTACTTTTAAAAGATAAGCTTTCATAGAATGGTTTGAATTGGAAAGAACCTCAAAGCCCACCCAGCCCCAACCCCTGCCATGGGCAGGGCTGCCCTCCACCAGCTCAGGCTGCCCAGGGCCCCATCCAACCTGGCCTTGAGTGCCTCCAGGGATGGGGCACCACATCTTCTCTGGGCAGCTGTGCCAGTGCCTCACTGCCCTCTGAGGAAAGAATTTCCTCCTAATGTCTAAACTAAATCTCCCTTTTACTTGTTTTCTAGTAAAACGGAGAGTAACTCTTCAATCTTGATGATACATTTCTTGCTTTCTAATCATTTCAAAGTCTAACTAATAGAAAATTTTCTCATGAGCTGAATACTCACTCTTCAGATTTGCAGAGCAATTTAAACTGTAGTAGCACATACAGTCTCAGATAACTTGCTCAAGCCCAAATCATATGAAGTTGACTTTAACAAGAGCTGAATCTGATGTTAATGGAGTAGCACAGTCATTGTTATTTGAAATAACTGCTAAATTAATTTATTAATAAAATTGCTACTTTGTTTTGCATGAAACACTGTTTCTATCAGAAAATTGCATGGAATTATAGCTCAGATATATTTCTTATATTTTGAAACTAAGAGCTTTTGAATGAACTGATGTTGCAAGTAATTAAACTGCCAGAAGTTTTGCTCTCTGCCTTAAAATGGTGTATTATCTGAATTTTTATAATGATACTGCATTTTCAGTTTGACAGCTGAGTGGTATGACAATGTAATTTCAAAAATCAGTCCATGCAATCCCTATCACACTGAACTGCTCACCTGAAGTTGATCTGCCAAAGGTTAGAGACGGACAGCAAAGGTGATTGAAGTGTGGATCATCTTTTATACAAGGAACAACACAATAAGTTAGGGGTCTTTTTCCATAGACAAAAGAGTTGACTGACGTGGACACAACAGTTTTTTATGAAGTCATGAATAACACTTATGCAATGACCAGGCAGTTATGACATGCTGTTCCCCAGCATAAAAGGAAAGAGGCATCAAATAAAATCAGTGAGATGTAGAACAATCAAGAGAGATTCCTTCTTCTTCACATGTTGCATAATTATACTGCTAAGCTCATTGCCTCATATTGTGAATGCTGAAGTTGAAAAGGGCTGAAAACACAGTGAGACAAACCAATGGAAGAAAAATGCATTAAGAGCTTAAGTACAGAGACATTGCCTGTGGTTTAGGGGTGTCTGAAGCACAGAATTCTAGGGATTTAAGAATGCATCAGTGAAGTACAGATTCAGGTGTACTCCAGTGCAGAAGCATGTTTATCTACTAAGAGGATCACTGGGTGACACAGTAGATAAGCTGACAGCCCCTAGGGCTTTCAGATATGCACATGGCTTACACCCTTTGTGTATTAAAAAATCTGTCAGACTCTGACTTCTAATAAATGCTTAGATGTGTGCTTCTAGCTCTAGATATTACACTGCAGGAAATCCCAGTGATCTTGCTCGGCACCAAGAAATTAGGACCATGGATCTCCATCAGAAGTCACACAGCTTACCTGTAGTCAAAGATTAAAGCCAGTATGACTCTAGACGGTGTATCTTGTACCTGGTGTGAAATGATAGCCCCCTAGAGTAAGGTATATACAGGGTCTTAACACTGTTTTCAACACAGCGTGTTACAATTTTCTGTGCATGACTATCCAGGATATTTCATTAGAGGGAATGATCTCTGAAAAGAACACTTAATGCTGTTTGTCTTCAGGAGGTCCAACACCAAAGTAAACTCTGTAAAAGGATGGCTCTGAACTGAAGGAAGACACTCTTCTACAATCTAAAAAGTGCGATAAAGGAGGCTTCTTCCTTCAATCTTGCGGACAACAAGTAATGCCTCACTAGTCTGAATTGCTCAATGTTTTCTGTTTCTTGATTTCCTAAGGAAATTCAATTTTGCAGCTGCATACTTTGCTGGTCTAGTCATCATTCTCTCTCCCCATTCCCCCTCCAGTTAACTTCTGAACTTGCTCAACAGTAATGAAATTTAGGAAAGTCTCAAGGACACAAAGAACTTCCTGAAAACTAGTAACTGGGTAGAGGGAAAATCAGATTAGCCTCCTCATTGGCAGCACATAGTCTGGAGTCATTCTGACTGGCAGCAGCTGACTGACTTGATGGTGCTCACCTTGACAATAGTGCCCAAGTGACCCTGAGCCAGTCCCATTGTCACTGCCTCCTCCTTGGTGTGAGCATCCCAAGGGGAATGGGCAGGGAGGTGGTAGGGAGCTGTGGGGTAACCTCATTGCAAAGGAAATGAAAGCATGGTGATCCTGCTTCACAAAGAAGATGGTCAAGCATTGGAATGGGCTTCCCAGCACACTGGTGGAGTTCCCACTACAGGAGGTATGTAAGAGATGTGTGGACATGGCACTCGGGGACATGGTTTACTGATGAGACAGATTGATGGTTGGACTTGGTGATCTTGAAGGGCTTTTCTAACCTAAGTGATTCTATAAATCTATGAATCTTCTATGATTCTAGGACCTAGCTGCTTACCTGAAACCACTGTTTTTGTTTTCCTGTGGAGCTTTTGTACTGTCTCTGAGCACTAACTGTTCACCCAGTTGCTCCTGACGTAAGCCATGCTGCTGTAAAGACAGTCCTGTTGAAATTTAAGATGCTAGCCTAAACTGCTGCTCAAGAGGGAAGTGAGCTGCCCTGAGAGAGGTCACAAAGCAGAAGCCCATAGGTCTGCCCAGGAAGCAGAAAAATCTCACAAACTTGGAGACATCTCTGTATTTAACAAGAGGCGAGGGGACCTGAGCTGCAGCACAGGTACCACATTCACAAAGGGGAAATCCAAGTTGCCAGTGATCAGACATAGCTCTAGCCATACAGGGTAACTTCCTTCTTATTTTTCCTCTGGCTTTCACAGACCAGAAATTCAATTTCCTCTTGTAGTACATCTTATAGTCCCCCCTCTGCAAAAGGGAATAGAAGGGAGAAAAGAGTAAGAGTTATTCCTTTGCCTCAGCTTTGAGCAGATAATGGTGACAAATGAGGAACAGCAGAAACCATAGGAAAGAGTTCACTATTTGCAGAGTCCTGAATGTTAACTAGCTGTTTGCAACAACAAAATACAGAAGTTTTTGCTCAATCTCATTTTTTGTGCCCCAGTTTATTACAAATGTCATTTAATAAAGAATGATTTTCACTATGAATTTTATTTCCTCTGAAAAAAATTAAGAATCATTAGCGGGGAAAAATGATTCAGTCTTTTGAGAGATCTAGTTATGTTGCAGAGCTCAGCTGCCAAATTACTATAAAAGTCCCTGGGAGGCTCTCTCTATGCAGCATGGAGAAATAACATGTAACAGTCAAGACGCTTACAACGTAATTTAAAATGAAGCCTTGGGAATATTTATTTAATAGCAAATTCCTGTTTGTATTTCTGTCTGAACACTAGATGTTCTTAACCATCAAACTAAGTGGAACATGATCTGCTATACTCTTTAGAAGCTTCCCAATAAAATATGTTATTCTCTGGTGTTATATAAATGTTTTGAATAAACATTTGTGATAGTGTTCAACAAGTGCTACTTAAATCAGAATCTCCAGGTTAATTGCTAGAAATGCCTTGTAGATCTGCCTCTGTTTTTTACTTCCCAGTTCAGTAAATATTATTCTGAAATCAGAGGACATGTACAAAAGCAAATCCGGCCATGGCTGCTCTTGACATAGGTAATGAAATTAAAATTCTTGTAGTTCACTGAACAAGAATTTTGTGCATGAAATCATGCTAAGATTGTAGGGGAAATACTTGGTTTGAATCTAGCTTTCTCTTTTTACCAAAGGAAACATTTTGGTCTGAGATGTCTTTTTAGTTGATATGCTACCTAAATAATTTATGTTTACTGTTCATAGAATCATAGAAACATTAAGGTTGGAAAAGATCTCCAAGGTCATCTGGTCCAACCACCAACCCATCACACCATGCCCACTAACCACATCCCTCAGTGCCACATCAAAACAGTTCTTGAATACCTCCAGGGATGGTGACTCCACCACCTCCCTGGGCAGCCTGTTCCAATGACACACCACTCTTTTGGAGAATAATTTTTTCCTAATATTCAACTGGTACCTCCCCTGTCAACTTGGGACCATCCCCATTTGATCATTTCATCAATCTTGAGCTCTTACATGACACCAGGATCAGAGCTTTACACTGTCTCTGCATTATAAGCCCACGCTTCAAGTATGTTTGAGCTATGGCAGGATGGTAAGAAGAAACTTAGGGTGGAATTTGTTTCCTCTGACTTGTGACATCTACAAGACAAAAAATGTTTACAGGTGAAGCAGTCAGTCAAAACCGCCTTTACAGTCAACTGGACAAAACGGACATTTCCATCATACAGTTCACATTGCTATTTTCACAGTCCAGCTTGCAATGACACAAACTGTTCCCTGAGCACGCCTCTGTCCCTGCATTGTCCAGGGAAAAGAAAGTGACTGGCTTAGTTCGCTTGTCAGCACTGTCAAGATTTGCTCAGACAAGTCCCGTGATAATCATCAACTGGCAGAAAATCCATTGTGATTACAGGAACACTATTCCAGTGATTAAGCATTTACTTTATCTTGAAAAATTCTAGCTTATTTCAGCCTTGGGTTTGCATTATGTTTCTTTCCACTAGATTAAGGTGAAAATGTACTGTCAGACACATCTTGCCTCATCTGCCACTAAATAATAGCTGGTCTTTAAAATAAGAAACCAGCATAACCTTCATTATCTATGAGAAATGACTGCTGAAATTTGTACTTGAATGGCTCTGCCGAAACTTCATATGAGGTAGGACATGCAGTGAGGACCAGCTGGTTAGGCAGCAATAAAGAATTAGGACTCCCAGGTGCAGCCACTAGTAGAATAACTTGGATTTCAGTGCAGACACTAGAGACAGACTTTTGTACCCCAACACATGCAACAAATGTGTTTGAACACAGGTCTACAAGTGAAAGGAGGGCACAAGGCTTAAATGCCAACCAATGTCTCCTGGTTATATGGTGAACACGCCAAGCAATGGTCATGGCAGAAAGGATTCAGGAGATTTTTGAGCTATAGGAAAGTCAAGGAGAGCTTAATTCTTTCCTTTCTCCTTCCCTCGGAAGTTATACCAGAGAAATACTGGAGCTGTATTCCAGAGACGGTTGCCTCCAGGACCTGCTGATACACTGGTGAGGACAGAGCCATGGCTGCATTTGGGGCTACACCTTCATGAGAACCTGCCAGTCACATTAGAACAACAGTCTTCCTTCTCGATTCAGTCATCCTGGGCTTGGAAAGGGAGGTCATGCTTGTATTTATCTAACAGTAATAATCTAGCCTGTCTAACCAATGGATGAAATGCAGGTAAGAGAACATTTAGGTAAATGTATTGCAAAAAATCAAGCTGTTGTTTGGCAGCCAGACACCAAACCTTCACAATCACTTTTTACTGCAAAGCTGCCATAGTTAACACCCACTATGTCTGTGTTGCTGTGTGACTTCAAGGTGCAAACCTGTGGTAGCTTAAAATGTTATGAAATGTGTTACTTTTGCTCATTTTGCTTGTAATAAGTAAGCTTTGCTTTCAAAAAAGAACACTTCTTAAACAGTCAAGTAAAATTAGATGAGAAAGTCCCATTCAGAATTAATTTCAGACTAATCATTGTTCACAAGATTTTACAAATACCTTTTGCTAATGTGTTTTCCTGTCCTAATAAATTCTACTTGTATAATTAAGTGGGCAATCTACTTTGAAATCTAACTGTTGTTAAGGCAAAAAGAATGGGCTTCTTTTTGGCAGAACATGAAGGACAACTAAAATATGCCCATGAATATTAAACACCTTCTCTCCTTTCAAGACTTCTTTTCACTGAGCTACCAGTTTTCCTAATGAAATAGCTTTCCAGTACTGTATTCTGGTGCCTTTTAAATTAAACCAGTTTAGTACCCACATGAAGGACCTTGATTTCTGAAAATGTCACTGAGGACTAAAATCTACATCTGGGAAGAAGAAATTAATGAATTCGGAACTAGAAAATGAAAGTAGTTCAATCAAATGCTGAAAATCATTTTCTGATGTGTCTCTTTTGAAGAGAAGTTGAGGGAGCTGGGCTTGTTCAGTCTGGAGGAGAGAAGGCTCTGGGGAGACCTCATTATGACCTTCCATTATTTAAAGGTAGATTATAAACAGAGAGAAATCAACTTTTTACATGGGTATATGGTTATAGAACAAGGAGGGATGCTTTTAGACTAAAGGAGGAGAGATTTAGATTAGATGTTGGGGAATTTTTTTCACTTAGGGTGTTGTGAAGTGCTGGAACAGGCTGTCCAGAGAAGTTGTGAATGCCTCATCCCTGGAGGTGTTTAGGGTCAGTTTGGTTGCGGCCCTGATCTAGCAGCTGTCAATCCTGCCTGTGGCAGGAGTGTTGGAATTCAATGATCCTTGAGGTCCCTTCCATCCTAATCCTAATCCATTTTATGATTCTATGATTCTGTGATCCTATGATTCTATGTCTTCTGGTCATGCTCTACCTTTGGCCTGAAAAACTTGTAGTTTATATCTTATGAGTAGTCATAGCCAAAGAAACCATAACAATACTGACAGATCACAAGAAAATAGTCAGCTGAGTGGATGGCTACTATAGAAATGTATACCCACACACCAACAGGTTGCATTATTAGTGGCAAGTTTTGTTAGACTTTGTGCCCACAGAAATCCACGTTACACTGCAAGAGTACTTGCAGAGTACAGCTGAAAATGTTGAGTTCAGAGGAAGCCTCCGCTACAACAGCTCCAGGCCAAAGTTGGAAAAATCTAAACATGGCTCTCTAGCACAGGTGTAGATCCCTCACCAACAGGCAGACTGATGTGTCCACTGAGCATAGGAGGCACCTTAGTGTGATTTTATGGATTGGAAATGGAGAAGTGGCAGACAGGATCTGATGCAGGTAATCAGGCATCAAAATATTGCATTGTTTGTAAGGTCGCACCATGGCTCCATAGGGATGGGGAGTGGCGTAGGCCCTTGGGGTTATTTTCCACAGGGCAGACTCCTCTGGGAGTCCCCTCCTCTCTCCATGTGCTGGAAGGCAACCCAGGCGCAACAGCCACATTTCAGACATTCAAGTTGAAAATAGAGCTGAATCCTCTTCTGAGTGACTTAAAATCCAAGAGCACACAGAAAGCCCAGGACTGAATAGGAGCAAGCCAGAAAACAGAGAGCCAGTCCAGTGGTTTTGTATATAGACAACGTGATTCTCACACAAAAAGAACTTGGTCTATTTAGAGACCTCATTGTACAACAAATCCACGAGAGATGGCTAAGAAGTGTGTTATCAGGAGAGAAATGCTAGAGATGAACAAAAAGGCTTCTTTGAAGAGAAGAACAAAGTGATGTCTATCTTGTCTGTGGCTGTCACTTCCCTTGACAGCCATGGCTGAGCTGCTCTGTCCTGTTAGGAATGAGTCAATCCATTTATTTTCATCCTTATCTCTAAGTATCTGAAGCAGTGTAAGAAAAGGGAAATAATAAATCTAGATCTGATTAGTGGAAATTTCATTTGATGAGTCCCTTCCTGGGTGAATGAAGAATTCAGCCCATTAAAAGATATTAATCAAAAAGGCAGTGTAAAACAGCACAAAAAGAGAAAGAGTTTGAGTAAAAGTTTAAAAAAAAAAAAAAGAAGAAGAAGAAGGAAACACACAACACAACACAGCACAGTAAAACATTCCAATTAAGCATCTAAGCTTTTCCTTGTAAACAGCTGAAACTAAATTTAATTTTGTTTACTACAGTAGGAAGAAAAATCTTTTTCTTCCTTCAAAGCAATGAGTTCTCACTTTCTATATAGGAATCACTCTATTTCATCAACAAGAAGAAATGGATCTGAATTGTAACCAAAAGAGTTTTTTCAATAACTGTAATTAACAAGACTTGTAGAGAAGTGTGACACTCAGAGTTTCTACATTCACCATGACAAAAGCCCATTTTGTCCCTCTAAGGGTTTTGGAACTGTGTCTCACAGAAGGCGAAAGAAGATTAGGGCTTTTCAAGAGAGTTTTTGTTAACATTTGCTGTACCCAGATCTAAACCACTTGTGTCCAAGTCACACAGACTCTTGCCTTTTGGGGTGTACTTCCTCCAGCCATGCACCCAGGCTCCAGAGACAAACAAGAACATCTCTGCCACAACACCAAGATGCTTGTGAGCTTTGGGAGAGGATGGTGGGGTAAACTTGGGGAGGGCAGGGTTGGGTGTCCTGGCCTGCTCCCTGCAGTACAGCTTTGTCAGGGTCTCGTCCCTTTGTCCTGCCTGGCCACGCTCTGGTAAGCCTAGGGAAGCTACTGTGGCTTCAAAAGGTACAGCTATGGTATTATGTGACCCAGCAACTCCTTTTCTATTCTATTCCTATGACTAGGCTGGCTAGAGCTCTGAGCACCTTGATCTAACTGTAGGTGTCCCTGTTCATTGCAGGGGAGTTGGACTAGATGGCCTCTAATGGTCCCTTCCAACTCAAGCCATTCTATGATTCTGTGATTCTATTCATTTACGAATAGTGGTAACATTCCTTATTTTCTGATGATATTTTTCTCATATCAGACAAGAAACATTCCTACTGCTCTGGAAGAAAATACATGGAAAAGAAAATTAATTTCCAAGGTTCAGAATCACCCATAGAGCTTTCATTGTTTTTAATTTCTGGTTTGCCTTAAGTAGATGAAAAATTACTTAAGATGCCAGAAGTGCACAATGCAAACAGCTGCTGCTCATAGTCCATGGAGACTTCATTAAACAGTAACGAAAATAGGCAAACAAGGAAATACACATCAAAATTTTTGGAAACAAGAAAATCACTTAGAGGGATGGCTGCTAGCATAACACAAGTGCTCTACTTGATATGTGAGTTAATTTCTTAGAGGAGCTCTTGAGAAAGCATTAACATAACTTCTGCATATTATTTTTACAAAATAATCACTCATATTAAAGATGACAATACAGTTGGATGACAATATCACTAATCATAAGAGTGAATTTTGAAGAGGGAAGGCAAAAGGGCAAGCAATGAAAAGCAAGGAAAAGCAAGAAAAGGACTTGGATTTGACACACTGAATCAAGGAAATCATCTTGGTCCCTGAGGAATTGAAAGGGAAGTAGAATCACAAAAGCTGTATGGAGACAGCTGCTATTCTCTGGTATGTATGCCTTTTTTGCCTGTTGGAGCCTGTCACCCAATATGCATAACTAAAACTGTCCCCAGGACTTATCTCTGAGATGAAATATATTTTCGTATGGAATCACATCTCCCTCACTCAAGCTGGCTCTGTTTTTCTGAAATCATCTGGGTTATTCAAGGAGAAAAATTTTAAATAGGCAATTTTTTAGCAAATTTTCTCTACTTGAAAATCCATGGTTTGGTTCAAGGAATGGGAAATAGACTAGGCCACCTTTTATCTTCAGGAAATCGTTTTACTCATCCCTAGTAAAAAGAAAAAAAAAAAAAAAAAAGGAGAGTTATCTCTCTCCCTGTTCTGATGAAAAGCCTTAGACTGTGCTGAAAGTCAATTGTGACTTAACATCCATAGCCACTAGTAGCAGTGTGGTTAAATCTGGTTTTAGTAGGAGAGAGCAGGCAAATACATAGTAGAAAAAGTAGAGGCAGGCAATAAAAAAATGTCAGTAGAATATAAATTATTTCTTCTTCCTTAATGCAAAGCATAAAATATCCTTTCTCCCGAAGCGGGAAGTATCAGTAGAATGCAGACAATGTAAATTTGCTTCTCTACGATAATTCCTGTGCTCTGGAACATGTGTGTGTACACGCTATATGAACTGTGCCTCAAATATGTCCAAAGAATCTCATATCGTACAGGATCTGAATCAGAACTGTGCTCCCAGTGAAGTCCTAATATGGGAATTTTATTATTGTAGCATAACAAGCAGGCTTGCTAGGCTGGCTAGCTTCTTGGCCAATCATTTGTTGGGTGAGCAGTTGAATGCTGACTTCATTTGCAGCAGAAAATGAATTTTCCTTTGCTATCTTGGTCCACTGTACTTCTCACTGTCAAGGTGCAGGGACAATAAATTCTACAGAAAGTTTGTATTTGTCACTGGCAAAAAATACACAATGATTTTTTTATCATTAGGTTCTCTCTCACTTGGGGAAATGTCTTCTCTTTTCCTACAGCATTCATCTGGAAATTGCTACACAAGGACATTTTCCTTATTATAGTACAGCAATTCTCAGAGCATTTAAATCACCAAGCGTGTGCTAGCAAGCTTTATTCTAGTGTTAGCTCCAGCCTCTGCAGTAAAAATTTTCACTGCACTCTTGGGAACAGGAGGAAATGGTTGAATTTAGACTAAATGTGTCTATAAATGCAGTGCCTAACTTTATTAAATAGTGATACTTAGTAGGCTAACATACTGAACAGCCCTGGACAATAGGCTATAGCTAAGTCCACATCTCGCACCAGTGGAATGTATAGGGAAAGGGAGAATGAAAGCCCTTTAGAAACTCAGTGAAGCGGCAGTGAGGCAAATAGTGGAGTGGTAAAAATGCTGCTGCAGAGGGCATTCACATGGTGCCAAACCATGAAACAATTCCTGCAAATGCAGCATAAAAATGCTGATGGCACACAGGGTTTTGCCAAAGTCCAACTACAGGATTCATATTTGCATCAGCAAATCCATGCACTCGCAGCCATGGATGTGACTGCCCTGGCTGAGAATGTATGTTAGATCGGAAAACCTTTTCATGCCTCTTTTTATGCCTTCATGAAACCGAAGTACAAGCAGAGGGGCAAGATTCAGTAAGATTCCGCTATAGAATCCATACTCTGTACTTCTCCCATCCCTGACAGGTACAAAGTGTTATTCTCATTGGCCTCTTCTCAATAACTGTTTTTGCTGATTTAAAACTAACTAGCTTTTATTAAGTATGTGGGTATCATTTACCACTTGCCAGTCTTGGCTTGAATCCTCTCTGGCTTAGAGGAAGTTAAGCACAGGTTTTGCACTTCTTGTCTCCTATTTTAACATGAAGGGCATTGTTCACAAACTGTGTCAGACCTTCCTCCTTTCAGGAAATCTCAGTGAGCAGGACCCAAGAATTTGCGGCTCCAAATGCTGCTGAATGCCTAGGAGGAGAGACATCAAGAATCACCTTATACTTAGCAACTTCCATAGCACCTCTTTGCTAAAAGGGTGAGACCCTTGAAGGAGTACAATGCTCACCAAGGATTGTTGGAAAGGCCTAAGACATCTAATGCCCATTGCAGGATTCTGTTGGTTCCAAGTATGTAGCTGCTGGCAACGCAAGCCTAGATTCAGAAGTATGCACAATATGCAGTTGTCCTTTGAAGAGATAAGAAAGAAGAGATATCACAGGGGAGAAACAAAAATATAAAGTGGAGACTGGCAAAGGAGAGGTAGAAATCTCAAGTTCTATATCCAGCACAGGGGGGATATTGAGCACTATTTATTGAAAGTGCAAATTAAAGGTGAATCCAAAGGTGAGAGAAGATGTTTTCTCCAATGCTAGTGAGAGAAGTGGGGAAATCAAATGGCATTTTTGCCAGGTAAAGGAGGGTCTTTAAACACAGCTGTCTGAATGGCTAAGTTCTCTTGCAGAAGACTGGATGAGCTATAAGGGAAGATGCAAACAGAAAACTTCTCATAGGGAACATTGGCCAATACAATTAAATCATGCCATGAAAGTCATATGCTCTCTATAGCTGA
The DNA here is from genome assembly GCA_016647715.1 of Pavo muticus. Taxonomy (NCBI): domain Eukaryota; kingdom Metazoa; phylum Chordata; class Aves; order Galliformes; family Phasianidae; genus Pavo; species Pavo muticus. Next base: position 2,222,309 of record JACDJE010000041.1, on the reverse strand, counting down.
GAAATCATCTTTTCTGTTATCTGAAGCCAAGAAGTTCTGCTTTCTACAGGCCATTGGCAAACCTCTATATGATTGACTGCAACCATCACCTAGTTTGATTATGCTCTTTTAATTAACTCTGTGTGGCATTTGGTTCACGTTTGGTTGTTTACAAAAGAGAATCTCTTGGACCATGCTAGCTTTGCCAAGCACCTTCTGACTTGTTACAGAAATGTTGCTCTGTCATAGTAAAATTATTGCACTTGAGTGAATACACTCAGTTGTCCTTTTTTTAAATAAGAAATTCAAAGTAGAGGGGGAAAAAAGGTATAATCTGTGGAATAGATATTAGTAAAACATGGTATTTTTCATGATATAAACGAAGTAAGACAAGCCTCTTGAACTCCAAACTCACAAGACTACTCATGTTTTAGAAATATTCCTGAGAGTAACAAAAATTCTTGCTAAATTTAATTTATTTGAAGAGAACTTTTTTTAAGGAGATCCAACCATAAGTAGAACTCAGGAAACTCACACTGAAATGTATTTAAGCAGGTATAAAAGCCCTGGAACCTCCACCTGGTTTTGTTCATTATGTTGTTCTCTTCAGCTGCACTCATATGGAACCATGCAGAAGTGCCCAGATACATTCTAGTTCAGCATTTCTGTTATTGTAGAAATAGTCTGTTTTGTGCCCAGATGAAATAGAAGGCTTTAATGTGATGACCAGTGGATGGCTCAGGGCATGTCACGGGCTTTTAAGTGGAAAAAGGTAAGACTTAGGTTCAAGTCTTGCTCCTTCTGAGATTGCGTGTACGAGGTAGTACCTGTGACTTGTGAAAGGACTGTCTCTGCCTAATGATTGACATTCTTATAAAGCCCAGTGCCTTAGAAAAGTAGGAGCCAACAAGAAAAGCACATACTGTTCCAAACTGAAGGCAAATAGTTCTCTTTGCTACTGAAGATTCAGTCTCTGCACTTGTTCAGCTTGTTTATCTTCAGCACCATCTGGCAGTTCAGCACAGTACCTTTGTATCCAGAAACATAAAATAGTGCCAAAGAACAACCATTTAAGTCTGCCTTTTATGCCTCATTTTATTTATGTTACATGCTTGTTTCCAAGCATTTCTTAATCTTATTGATTAAAACATTAGGCTATCTAATTATTATTGGCAACACAAATCACTCTTTTATATCAAACTTACATCAATAGTTATTATTATGTTACTGATGGTTATATTATTATTATTACAATTTAACCTTGTACTCTATTTAATCTAAAACAATTTGAACAAACAAACATTTCTTCTTTTTCCTTTCTAACTGACAAATAAGGTTAGTATTCACCTCTGGGTAGTAGAACTGCTTTTATATATCCATAATATCTAAAGTTCATTCTCCTTACTTAAAGTAAACTTCCAGAACTATATATCTGCAGGGAGTTATTCATATTCATACGTCAGATACACTACAACTTTGGGATTATACTGAGAAGTTTAGTCAGTGCTCACTGTTTCACATGTACCAATATCAAGTTCTACTGATAAAAATTTGTTCTCATTTAGTTATCTCCTTTTCTCCTGTCCAGTATTTAACATTAATATATACCCCAAAAATCTGTATAGCTTGCTAAGACTAAAATGAAGGAAAAGAGGAAAGAGAGAAAGAGAAGGAGGAAGAGAGGAGGGGAAGGGACAGGAGGGGAATAGAAGAGAGGGTAGGGGAAAGGAAGGGAGAAAGGAAGAGCAGAAGGAAGGAAGAAAGTTAAGAAAGAAAGGAAAGAAGTTAAGGAAGTTAATGAAGGAGGGAAGGAAAGAAAAGGAAAGAAGGAAAAGAAATGAGAATGTGGAAACTAGGCAGTTAATTCTGAGTCCAGGTCATCTACCTCATGGGAGGGTTGGTCTTGAAGAGTTTATGGGGTACACCATGAGAAATGGACAAGGAATCATCTGTTTTCCCTGATCATTAGCTGCTTTTTAACTACACATAATAAATATCAGGTTAGACTCAGCTTATCAAATACAAGTTGAGGCCCATGTGAGAATACAATTGTTATCAGAGTATCTACTTGTCTTTGTGTACATATTAGAGTGTACATGCAGTTGTACATAGTTTTTGTGTGTAGTTTGAAGGCCTGAAGATAACTTATAGAATATACACTGACCTGCTATGTAAAAACATTGTATATGAGCACAAGGATAGCAAAAATCAGAGGTGAGATGAAGTGTAAGCCTCCCTATAAATTTTCATGTAAACATCTTTTGGCAAAGTTGCAAATATTTAAAAAAACATGAAAAAATCTTCAATTTTTAACCTTCAATTAAACTTTTTTTTTTTTCAAATATAACTTAAATCATTATCATTCGTTTATATGTTATTAAATAGCTAGCTTTTTCAAACATTAAAAGTATAAACTCATTCTCTCTAACAAATAAAATTTATACACTGGCTTGAGAACCCCCTAAAGCGTCCACTCCCCACACTTACATTTGCACAATTTTATCTATCCACATTCCATGAGGAACCCAAAAAGCTTGCAGTTTTTAAATGTAAATGCATCTGTCTCACTCCCTCCTGCACGCCATCCTCCCAAATCATTTAACAACAGTAACACTTCTTCAGCCTACCACGGTGAACTCAAGGTTGCAGATAAGTCATGGCTGGAACTGGCCCCCTTGGTCAGATGTGCTGTGAGCTGGGTGCCATGACTGTAAATTTGGTGGTGTGAGGAGCACCTGCAAAGGGCAAACGAGCTAGGTGAGGTACCCACTCCCAGCACTGTTTTCTGTATCTTCACTGAATAGGGGAAAAAGGCCAAACATTTAGAAGCTTTCTCTTATTGTCGGGTGTTTAATCTTTTTGAAATGTTGTTGCCTAGAACAATTTAATTTGCATTTGGTGAATATAGGAGGCACAAAGGCTTTTATTATGCATGATTACTATCAGTAATAATGGGTTTAAATTGATATCATCCATGTATTCTCATATACTACATTTCAGTAGGCCAGAATTCCCAATATCCTTTGCTACCTAGATAAGAGAGTCACAGGATGGATGCAACTAATTTCCAGGAAATTGTGCTTCCCCTTTCTATTTTAATTGTTATACGGTTACTTTCAATTTCATGAATTTCAAATAGGAAATTATAGCATTCAGTCTGTACCAAGGTTACTATGACATAGCAGCTTATTAACATATATCCTACATGATTTACTAGACTGGAGAGAAGCATTTCAAGCTTTCCTATAATTTTGTCATCAGATACTAGATCCCACATATCTGTAGGATACTTTAAATCACTCTTGAGCTGGAATACATGAACCGATTGCCATTATTGTTAGTTGATGCACTCTTAAAAGTTGGGCCTTGTTTGTATTATTTCTGCACTGTCTACTTGATGTTTCCAAGAGGTACATTTCTATGTCCAAACTTTGCTTTCAGTGAAGCAAATGCTCTGAAATGGTCCTACCGTAACTTCATATCTCCAAGAAAAACAAAACCTACCACACTCACTGTGGGTGTGATTTAAGCATATCCTATGATTTATGTTGTTTATATGCTATACTGGCATTTCAATGGAAACCGAAAAAAGTAAGGTGGAGAAGTGTGAAACAGGAGGACACCCAAATACATGACTTTTTTAATTTATTTTTTCCTCACAACAGTGCAGCACTCACACAGAAAATGTGTCTGCTTGGAGCAGTAAGGGAGCAGGAGGAACCCAGTGGAGCAAGCAGGCAGCTTGAAATGCCTTTCTTCTAAATGGTGCTTTGCTCTAGGAAGATTTTCAGTCACCAATTATGACTCCTTTTGAAGCCAGAGAGAATAAAGTTACTAAATGAGAGGGTAAATAAGGTTCACCCATCTAACAACATTTTATTACAGGGCGACAAGATCAGGTAATGCTCTTAGAAAAAATGTGATAGCAGTGGGATATAGTAGAGATGAGGAGGCATCAGAAGTGTTCACCTGCAAATTATAACAACTATATCTGGGGACATGAGGCAACCTTAATTTGAAGAGAGGAGATGAACTTCTCCTCTTTGGTTATGACTGCCAGAGTGCTTAGTGAGAAGCAACAGTGCATCTGTTTTACTTCTGGCTAAATGGCTGTAACAGTATATGGTTACTGGCTCAGAATGGAAACCCCTGCAGCTGTCACAGCAACTGTGCCAAGGATAAGAGTGCTGGGGGTGTGCCATCTTGTCCTTGGGCCTCCAAGACTGATCAGCCAGAACAGTGGGAGAAACAAATAACCCCTTTATGCAATGCGGATGGTGGGTGAGCATTAGGTCAAGCGTCCAGGAGCATCTCTGCAACATGTGACTATATTGCTTCTTAATGGATCTCTCTATTTCCAGCCTATCTTAGGTCTGTATTTCCAGCCACACAATAAAAATGGTCTCACCTTCTCCACAAGGCATTGAAAGAGCCATTGTTTAGGTTTAAGTGCCTGCAGTGTCACATTGCCAAGCCTTCAAAGACTGCCAAGTTCCCCTACGGAAACCTAGGATGCGACATGTGCTTGTTAGAATATTGGAGTCATCTTTATGTACCACAGAAGACACCAACACCATCACTAACATGAATGATTTGATGCCTTCACAAATCATTTTTTTCAAACTATATTCACCGAACAAAGTGTGGTAATAAAACTACTCCAAAATGTGTTAAAATGACTTCAAGTGAAAGTGCTGTGGACTGATATGGTTATGAAGGCACTTGGAAGCTAAGTTGCTCTTAGGCCCATCAGCAGCAGATGGGTTTAAACAAAACAGTCACTTATCTTCATTTTTTATAGCTCTGGCAATCCAACTTAGATGCTGATGTGTGCCTACAGTCTTCACTGGGAAAGATGAAAAGGCCTCATCAGATGTGAAGCATCACATTCTTTCAGGACTCAATTATTTTGTTTAACTGTGAGTTATCTATGGAATTTTCTCTTAAAATCATAAGGAAATGTCATGTATAATTCAGCCCAGAATAATTGCAGCAGGCAAAAGGAAAGTGCAAAGCAAGAATCTAAGAGATTACCCTTCTGCAGATAGGCAGAGTTCTCTCTTGGTGACATTTTAAATAGCTTAAAATGGATGTTTTTGAAGCTTTGCAGGTACCAGTCTGGACTGTCTGGACTCCTAAACATTACCACATTCAAGGGGACACAGGTTTGCTCAAAAGTGCATAAAAGGGACTCACCAGCCTGTAGCTGTGTTGATTTCAAGCATCCCATTAATAAATCACTTCATGAATAAATCACTGCAAGTATAGTACAGGGGAGATCTCTCAAGCTAGCAGGAGATTGAACAAACTGATCTAGCCTTTTCCCAGCCCTGAATTTATAGAAGACAAAATGATGTAATCTTTCCACGTACTGACAATAAAATTAAGTTTTCCTTACAGTATTCTCCTTGAGACACGGGCAAGACATTTGCACACAGGAGACGGGTTCCCACTAAATTGAATAGAGCTATTTTCAGAGTTTTTCTTGTGAAATTAAAAATTACACCAACCATTAAGAGTTTGTTAAAAGCAACAACAGTAAAACAGTGGATAGTAATGTGACTGTGTCCAGTGAGAATTTGATTAAGTGCTTTCTGCTATATCAACTTCACTTACTGTAGTAAGAGTAGAGTGGGCTAAAGCAATCTGGGAACATAAGCAACATTTCATTTCTTCGAAGCTAAATAAAAGCCAAGATAAACACTTCTGATGAAGATGTTTCTAGAACCATCACTTTTCTCTTTTACAAGTACATACTGATGAATCCTCCCAAACTTCTGTGGGAATACTTACATTTATTTGAATCAGTTTATAGGTAGTTGCACTGAAACACCAGCAGAAAGACTGACAAAGCTGACATTAGGACTTCACCCATCTTTTGCCATCTTAACAAAAGTCTGGACAAATTTTACTGAAGCCAGCTATTTTTTCAGTGAGTATTTAAATAGATCTAAAATCATTTCACATTGGTTATATAGCGAATAGTGTGTGCAAAATTCATGAACCTGTTAAGAAAACAGGCAGACATTTTGTGGAAATGTTGGAATTAGTATTGAGGTGTTTCTGGTTTTTATTTCCTATTTTAAGTTTCTAGCATAGAAGTGGAATGAAATTGCAGAGCTTGGTCACTTGTATTCCAGACAGCTACAGGAATATGCAACGAGCCTGAAACAGATTTAGAAGACAATGATGTGCATAATGTTAATTGCTAATTAATGCATGTTTGATTAGAATTAATATATTAATTACTTTTTATTCAACCAATTCTAGATGGTGTGCATTGAGAGAAGGTCTACAGAGAACTGAAAACTAGCAAATTATTCTTCAAGATGCATCTGCAGAAGAGAGAGCTGTATTGTTTAAACCCCTGAACCTTGACTATAGGCTTCTGTTGCATCATCTGGTAAACGTGATCCCATTTCTACCAAACAATGGAATTTAATTACAAACACTTATGAGTGTGTCATAAGCAATGAGGTACTCACAGATGGTAAGTCCTTCAATAGCTTTCCCTGAAAATTAACAACAGATAGTAAGGTACCCCAGGGAAGACAGCAGGCTCAGCAGTTTCCTGGGGCACATGAGCTTTTTGAAGACAACAAAGGCTTTTTTAAGGTGTTAAACAATGAAACAAATTGATCCAGTTCTGTGTTAATAAAAGTAGGTTATAGCCTCAGATGTTACACACCACATTGCCAGTGTTTTCAAAAGACTATTCACTTAATTATATCACATTTAGAAAAACAGTGAAAAACATGTAATTAAAGATGCTACCCACTAATGAACTTTATGGATTATATTGCTTTAGTATTCACTATTTCAATGAAAATAAACAGAAAATTAATCCAGAAAATCTCTTCTGAGATAGGTTTGAAAAAAATTATGTTCCAATATAAAGCAGAGGTATTCATTCTTCTTCAGTTGGAGTTCAGTGACAGAACCTTGCAATAGTTTTATTCTGTTGTTAAAGGATACTTTAGAATCTTCATTTTAAAATAGTACTCCATCTCATAGTAAAAGATCTCTTCTGGTATAAGCACAGGAAAGAAAATAAACCATTTTTAAATCAAAACACTTAACTTCAGTTCTAGTACCTCACAAAAGCCTTCGCAACTAAAAACCCATGAAATGTGACACAAATAAAAATATACCATTCAGTTCATGGCTCAGCAATGATATCATGAACTCTATAAAAAAAAAAAAAAGGAGAATAGAAAAATGATATAATTTGAATTAGGAATATACAATAGAATTAATGGACAAGAGTTCTAAAACAATCAAACAGAAGTGTTTTTCCCCAAATCACAAATCATTAATAGGGATAATTTAACAGTAGAGGCAATTCTCAGAGCCAAAGGACTACAGTAAATAGATAAATAAACAAAATTGGTCAGCGGTAGTTTGGCACTAAGATGCAGCTGGAATCAGTGCTTCAGGAGGACCATGAATTGCTATGAAGTTAGGAGGCTGCATGGGGAACTGTTGCCCCTTTCTTGATGCCTGGCTCCATATATCCATTGCAGCCCATTATACAAAGGAGGCTGATAGACATGGCTGTTGGTTTGACACAACAAGGTGACACACTTAACGTATGGTTTTCCTTTTTGGTTTGATCATTACGGTATCATTCAGTTGAAGCAGAAACCCAAAGGACAATGAAAAACATTTAATAGCCTCCTGCTTTATGAAATTATCTGAAGTCTGACTGCAAGAGTGATTGCTCTGCAAGTTGTCTGGGGAGAAAATATTTCTAAGGAATTCACTGCTGACCTATTTCCAGTAATGGCAATGTTATAGAAAGAATGAAATTATTGTATGATGTGTGTAAGGGTTACCACACAGATTGTTTGGCTGATCTTTCCTGCATGCTTGGTTTTTGTTTTTTTTCCTGTACCTACAAGTATATCACGGAGTAGAAGGAAGTGGGAGTGCCTGTGGTGACTGACTGAAAAGTTCTCATGAAAATATTAGGTCCAATAACAGTAATCTCCTTTAGAAGTATGATGGTAATTATTTTAGCACAGTGAAATGCACAATGAAAAGAGGAAATTGACAAGGCAAATTACAGTATTTTAAGTGTAAATGAGGCACTAGACCAGTAGATGTGTAATTAGCCAATCAAAAACTATCACAAGTGGATTTTTATATTCATTGTTTCTCTCCACTTGCAGTGGCTTAAATATCTCCTGAATCTTAAAAGGAGGAGAATGACTCTTGCTAATCTACTTTTCCTATCGGAAGGCTCTATGGGTACCTGTACCTGTCACATGTTTATCCCCCCTCTTGTAACATAATCACATTTCCCTTTTCCTTTTATAGAATCATAGAATGATTTGAGTTGGAAGAGACACTTAAAGGACATCTAGTTCAAATCTTTTTCAATGAACACGGACACCTACACCTAGATCAGGTTGCTCAGAGCCCTGTGCAACCTCATCTTGAGCATCTGAAAGGGGTATCTACCACCTCTCTGGGCAACCTGTGTCAGTACCTCACTATTCTTATCATAAAAACAAAAAACCCCCAACCCTTTACTTGTATCAAATCTAAGCCATTTTCCGCTGTCCTATCAGAACAAATCCTACTGAAGAGTCTGTCCACTTCTTTCTTATAGCCATCACTTTCCTGCAAGGTGGCTACTCCTTGTGGTGATGGAGTGCAGAGCAATCCAGAAGGCTTTGTCCCAGTCCTGAGCACTTAGACCAACCCACCAGCAACGGCACTAGTTCAGTTTAGTTTTTCTGACCATCTGTTCTAGAAGAAAGCCAGGGGACAAGGTTTTTTGTTAGAACTCTGAAAGAACTCATATATTTACTCCAGAAGCTGGTGAACAAAAATTGCAAAAAATCATGCTTCAAAGGAAGGCAAGTTTGTAAGATGTTTGAAATGTGTATATCTGTAAAGGCTTGTATAAGTGATATTCAGTGAATCCACTTAAATCCCAAACATTTTCTTTTCTAACCTTAGCTCCACTCTCAGATGTGAGATCACACAAGGAGCACATTCATTCATTCATTCATGTGTCTGTGCATTCCTTTCAGTTTTTCATGTATCACAGAATCATAGAATGGCTTGGGTTGGAAGGGACCTCAAGGATCATCAAGTTCCAACCCCCTTGCCACAGGCAGGGTTGCCAGCCATTAGATCAAGTACTAGATCAGTATGCCCTGGGCCCCATCCAACATGGCCTTAAACACCTCCAAGGACAGAACACCCACAACCTCTCTGGGGAACCTGTTCCAGCACCTCACCACTGTCTCAGCAGTCTAAAGCTCCCTTGGCTGGAATTCCCTAGATGGGCTACATCCAAAATAAGAGCAGGTACCAAACACTGTGAAACAGAATGCTTTGTAATTTAAATCTTTTTTCCAAGCACGGGATTGAAAGATTGAAATAACATTGCAAAGGTCTATTTTTTATGGGGAAAACATTTTTTAAAAATGAAATACACCAAAAATCATGCACTCATGCATGTGTGTCACAACTCAAGATCAGGCATTTCTGAAACATTATCTCTTCTGGTAACACTGGGTACCAGACAAATCCTCATTAAGTTTGTGGTTTTAATATGGTTTGGGAATTTCACATTCTGCGCTGATAGCACTCAGTGTTCACAAATACCACAACAGCGCTATCAAAATAGAATGGAAATGAAATTATAAATGAAAACTTGCAACAAATAAAGGCAAATACTGAATCACCATTCTGATCTCGTGGGCTTTAGCTAGGTGCTTGCTTCAGGTGGCCAAACAATACTGCAGCACATAAACTGAGAGGTTAATTCAGCCTTTAACTGAAGTTCTGGCCTCTGAAACCCTTTCTGAGATTAGGTGGTCCATGACTGTGAGGAAGGGTAAAAGATTTTCTTGATTGTCCAACTCACTGTGTTTTTAAAAACCGTATTAAAAAGTGATAAATGAGCTTGAAATGCTGTGAAATGTATGCTAATATGCTTCTATCCTTGAAAAGCAGGACTCTGGAGGCAAATCAGTAGAAGTTATTAAAAAAATTTCACTGCAAGTTTTTAATAGGTCTGTGGGTATTTAAAATCTAAAGTAAAGTTATTTTAATGTACTTGTTTGTTCCTTCTTGCAAAATTTAATGAGAAACCACAGAACTGCTCAATTCCCTGAAAATGCATAGAATAAAATCAGATAATAAAATGCAGAAGACAAACCACCAGTTTCCAAGCCTTCATTCAAAGCAAATCCAAAATATTTTTTTTCCACGAGGCCTAAACATATTACTTATCCTTTTCTCATTACTTCCTTTTTCCTGGACAAATATCAGATCAGAAAGGGATGTTCTAAGAACAGGGGCTCAACAGCTATTCGGGCAGACCTGAGATCTGCATTATTCTGGTACCTCTCTGCTGCTGCTGCTATTTCAGTTAGGCAATGACCCTCTCCCTGCTCTTATATCAGATATTAACATCATAAACCCCAACATGTCTAGTTTTCGCTCTGTTACCCAGAGAGGTGGTAGATGCACCATCCCTGGAGACACTCAAGGTCAGGCTGAACAGAGCTCTGAGCACCTGATGTAGCTGTAGGTGTGTAGGTTCATTGTATGGGAGTTGGACTAGATGGACTTTAAGGGTCCTTTCCAATTGAAAAAATTCTATGATTCTATGAACAGACTTGTCACTCCTTTGTAAGTGGTATCTGGGCAAGGTACTCTGGAAGACACTTGGCAAATGTAGCCAGTAATTTGACTGCAGTCCACAGAAACATAAAGTTGTAAGACTTGTTTTATTTATGCTGACATCATAAACATGTCCTATGCCTGTTCCGTGGAAGCATTTCTGTTACAAGTTGTTTTGAAATAAAGAGTGAAAATGCATCAGTCTATACAAACTCATGGCAAAATCTCCACCATTTATCTTCAGTTGTTGAGACAAATTAACAAGCAGAAATGCTGGTAAACTATCTGTTATTTCTCATTTAAACCATATTGCTGAAAGCCAAGTGTCAAGAGCTATTTGTACTGTTGAAACCTAAGAGGATCAGCCTTACATACTTTTCTTATGTAAGAACAATTACAAAAAAATCCCTGTTCTAGAAGATTTTACAGTCAGGGTAAGACATTACAGACATCAAACACAGAAGGGAGTATTGGATAGTGGTTATCCTAAAACGGAAACACCCAAATCCAGTGATAGGCTTTAATTACCTACGTATCTTCTCATAGACACATGACAAAATATTAGAAGGCTGTTTTGATGTAACAAAGGTACACACGATATCCGCAATTCATTTTTTCCACAGCATCCTTGTTCATACACAAATGAAACAGTCTGTTTGAAAGGATCCTTGTTTCATCGCTTTGTAGTTCCTCCAGTCGGTAATGTTTTCCTTGACTTATGACGTTGAAAAGTACAAACACTTCTGAGCCATGCTTCCAGCCCTTTTCACACTGAGCTTCCCATCTTAGTAATTAGTGCCTCTGAGATATCTCATCTTCATTTTTCTAGCTTAATATTTTAGATAATCACTTTAGTATTCTTTTCAAAGTTGTAGTGCTTCTATTCATTAATAATAAATGACACACAGAAGAAGAAAGCATATTTAAAGTGTTACGTATAATACGAGGTCCAAAAGTCTGATATTTACTTCTCTGAGATACAATGAATTTTCATCTCTAAGTCGTTGTGCTTTCACTCATTGCTAGTAAGCTGTGCTCTGTAATGGTAGAAACGTTTTTAAAAGCAAAAGGTGTAAGACTGAGTCAAAATGTCATAAGGGTCAGTAAGCTTGTTCATAGGAAAAGTACTTAAATTCAAGAGAAAGTATCCTGGATAGTGGGCGTGATCATGGGTTTCTAGTCAGTCAAGAAATAATTGGACATGCTGAGGGGATAAAGACTCAGGAATTTGTTTCCAGTAAACTCCATTTGCAACAGATATAAAACTTCCACTCCCCTTGAATAAAGCTGGATAAAACATTAAAAGTGAGGGCAAAGGAAGCGCACATGTAGCAGTGCAACCAGGCTGCCAACAAAGTAGCTTAATTTTAAGTTCCCTAAGCCAGCAAAAATGTGACTACAGCATCAAAAGTATTCACTAAAGCAGTGCTGAGGCACAATTTTGATAAGAACCACAAGAAATAAAAAAAATCAGAGAACTTAAAATAAAACTAAAAATAAATTTATGCATAAATACACCGAAGAATGTGATTTTCCTCTCTGAATGTATTTATTCAATATGATCTTCAGTTCTTCAACTACTGTTTTGAAATTTTTTTCGATGAGTGTCTGAATAGCTTTAGTCTCTGAAACTGAAAAATATGAAGCGTCAAGCTTTATAATCTTGTGCACTGAGTACAAATCTTTCTTACCAAAGGAGTGAGGTAAAACACAAAACACCTTAATTATTCACAGATTTGATACACTGAAGTGCCATTAACATTCAGGACTCTATCTTAAATTAATTACAACACAGGAAGACTTGGAGCAGAGGTCATTTAGAAAAGCATCTAGGCAGGAATATGAAGAAGGAGGCTGGCAGGACATTCAGGAGAGGAAGACAAATGCTTGTTGGCTCCGGGATCCAAAAGCACCCTCAAAGAACCTTGATTAAGGAGACTTAAGGTACCTATGTGTTTTTATAGGGTGTATTTTATTGGAACGTTTGTAAATAAGTTTTCTGACACAAGATCAGCACTGTGGGATTAATTTTCAGTGACATTTTATGTTGTAGAAAACCCTTCTTCTAAGCTCTCTGTATTGTGTTTGACCTCCAGCTGTGTGTAAGAAAGCTGCGTATCTATCATGGTGCCTCAGGCAGGTCAGACTCAAGACAGTTCGATGGGGAAGTGTGGTTGGTAGGACAGGCTGACAACTAGGTTACACATCTCACAAAAATGGACTCCTTTCTTTTCTCCCCAGGCAAAAAAAGGCAAGATACTGAATTGCTGTAGATGAGGCACCTGTGAATGGGTGTCCATGTCCAACACCTCCTCTTTCATGAAGTCCTCCCAGACAAAGGGAAAAGTTCCCAGCACACAGCATCACTCCTGCAGTGGGTAACACACAGGCCTTCTCACTTTCTCCAAACACTGACCTTTTCTTGCTGGGAACCTCTCGCCCCTGGAAAAGTCACAGACATTCTTCTTCCTCCCCTTGATGCTGTTAAATTTGGTTGCCCAAGAGGTGGTGGGTGCCCTGTCCCTGGAGACATCCAAGGTCAGGCTGGAGGGGCTCTGGGCACTCTGATCTACCTGTAGGTGTTCATTGCAGGGGAGTTGGACTAGATGGCCTTCAAGAGTCCCTTCCAACTCAAACCATTCTACAATTCTATGATTATAAATAAATGATGACACTAGAGCAGGGCAGATTCACACCAACATACAGACTTAAAAGGCCTCCCATGTGCAGTCTCTCCACCAAAGAAGAATGCCAGGTATGTTTAGCTTATTTTCATTTCTGTTGCAGACTGTATGCACCTAAAACCAAGTAGGAGTATGCCTACGCCACCTAGAAGTGTGCATGGGCACTTCTGGGGGCATATTATCCCATGTGCATGGGGGATGTGGATATATGGACACTAAGTTTATCATTAACTGGAACCCCACAGGAAGCATGCCTGCACTGACGGCACACTGTGCCCAGCCAGCTAGGCCTGCTTTTCAAAGAGCTGGCATCTCTCTATCCGTCCTCTTATGTATTGTAGCAATAACAATTTCACACTAACAAATTCACTACAGTCAGTTTTTCCCAGACAGAGCACACAAACTATTACAAAGGAAAAGGTTAGATGTTAAGAAACTCTTTACACAGAGAGCAGTGAGACGCTGGCTCAGGCTACATAGAGAAGGTGTGGATGCCCCATCTCTGGAGGTGCTCAAGGTCAGGTTGGATGGGGCCCTGGGCAGCCTGAGCTGGTGGGGGGCAGCCCTGCCCATGGCAGGGGGTTGGAAATGAATGATCTTTAAGGCCCTTTCCAACCTAAGCCACTACATGATGATGAAAACTGCACCACCTAGTCTTCTCTCTTTGTCAGAGCATCACATGCACACACTGGCTTCCTACTGTTTTGTCAGTATCCGCATGCAAGCAGTTAGAAGAAATACACAGAAGACAGTGGCTCAAGTACCAGCTCAGGTATGCAGTATGAATTTCATGTCAGCATGTCTGTTATACAAACTGCACACTGATCCCCTTATAGTAGCAATGCCTCCAGAGGGATGGAGCTCACCAAGGAGAATCAGCTGGGTCACACTAAGGAGCAGAAAAGAAGAGATGCTCAAGGCCTCACAGTCATCAGGGCACGAAATGTGTCTTGTTTAATGCAGTGAGACTGGTACCCTATGCAGCAACATGATTCTGAGGGTATATGAGCAAGTGCAGTGCATGTTTTTCTACCAGCACTTGTTTGCATACCACACACTCAGCCCACGTGATGCTCACAGAGCACAACAAATGCTGAGCAGTGATTTCCAACCTCACTCATGTCAAGTGGTTCCCATGGTGCTGCATCAATCTGTGCAGCATATCAGCTTGGACCTTGAATCAGCACAGCTGGGAGTCATGGGGCTGGTGCCTGTACTCAGCCCAGCAGTGCAACACAGCTGTGCTGCTGTTAATCAGCAGCCGGCTCCATGCAGAAGCAGTTCAAGTGCCTCTGCACTGTGGTTGCCAGCAGTCTGCTTTCCCAGTTTATCACATTTGGTACTTGAAGTACTTGCAGTTACTCTGTCTTCCGTTACTCTGATGTTAAGTGTGGTATAAAAAGAAACATCCAAAATACGACCTCAAAACATCGCTTCTTGGCCAAGAGTAATTTTAAGCACTCAGTCCTCACGAAATGCCCACAGTGGCTATTTTAGAGTTGTGTTCCTTTCTAAAATCCTTTGTGCTTTCATACAAAAAAGCCTTTTTGCCAGCAGCCTCCATTGCCAGCTCTGTTGCAAGCTGGAAACTGACCTTTACAAAAGATTAACACGAGTGGAGCAAGAGCTGACAGGCAGCCCAGCAGTGCTACCACCTCTGTGAGACACAAACCATCATGCTAATTTATGCAGTGGAAGATCAAAAGGAGATGTATCCACACATGGGCTATTCAAGTGCAGCAATTACTTTCTGAACTCCAAACGGAACTTTCCCTTGAGCCAAGCAGACATATACTTTCCTTCACTGTAAGGAAGCGTTGTTGAAGACAGCTGGGGTCATTTTGCAGAAAACAAGCACTTTTATCAAGAGGAGGCTGAGTATAAATCCCTCCTCCCCTGCACACAGTGACTAATATTTCACTTCAGATGTGGTCTCACAACGGAGAGAGGGCTCCAGAAGTGTGCTAAGCATCAGTTTTATTAGTGCCATTGTGTTTCATGAGAGCCCAGCTTTTCCACACCTGAGCACACTTCTCAAGGTACGCAAGCCAATGGAAGGCTTCTTTGTCACAAACAATAAGCAGTTTCACCAGGAGAGCACCAGCTTTGCCAATGAACAATGTGGTTTCTTCTGGATTCTTGGCAGCTAAAATATCTACGCTCCAATACCAACAGCACAGCAGCCCAGTTCTCCTCCTTTCCAACGCAGGAGTGGAGCACTGATTTCAACGGAGAGCGTGATGAATCTCACAGTCTCTCCAGCTACTGCATTTTTCTTACACTTCCAGTGTTCACACCACAGGATAAACAGAGGCTTTAAATCAATTAGTGAGTGTTTGTAAAGTTCCCTCCAATCTAAAAAGCCAAGTACAAGCTATTATTAAATTCTTGTTATAATTTTGCTATCATTAATCTTTCAGCTTTATAGGGGGAGGACAGCTGACAACCTCCTTAAAATTTCATTCATTTCTACTAATCAGAACTATTAAACAAACCTTTCCCAGGATGAATATATTAAACACCACCAAAAGCTAATTGTTACTTATGCATATTATCGTTCATTTTTGACCCAGTTGATGAACCAAGCTATGGGGTCATCTGTGTTATTTCTCTTGAATCATAGAGTCAAGTGCTCTGGAAGCACTGCATGCAATGCAGCTCTCTCCTGCACACAAGGGCAGCCCAACAAAAGCTGTTTATTCCCTCACAGACACCATCTGCTTTCAGCCAAAGCTGAGCTCTTGTGCTCTTGCTGCATATTTTCTGTACAGTGCTGTCTGTGCTGTTTCACAGTGAGCCCAGTGTTGCCTTGACATCTTTCCCCACTTTTTGGGTGTTCCTTGGGAGAAAACATTGAGGGTAGAGAGGTCCTACAGACTGGACTGTTGGGCTGAGGCCAGTTGTATGAGGTTCAACAAGGCCAAGTGCTGGGTCCTGCACTTTTTGGTATTCTGGTGATGAGTTGATGGTTGGTCTAGATGAACTTAGTGATCTTTTCCAACTGTAATGATTCTATGATTCTGTGATTTAGATGCCAGCCCATAGCCAGCCTCTCTTCTCTTCCATGTTGTTTCCTCTGACACAATGCGTGATGTACATTCTCCGTGTGTTTTCATCTGAGCAATTTTCCTTTCAGAATTTCTTACTTTAAGGAAAAGACTAATACACGTCCACATCAAAGCTCTTGGAAGTCTCACCACAGGTGAATATTTACAGTGTGGTCTGGGGATGAAATTTGCGAGAAATTTCTATTCAGAAAGACTGGGCAAGCACAACACAATACTTGGCCAGGATATAGCAACTTTGCACTGTAATTATCTTAATGCCTATGCTCACTTGTCTTAGATGACTGGCTCTGAAAGGACTTCCATGAAAGAGATGGAACTGTGCCTTTTTTTTTTCTAAGCAGAATATAAACAGGAGATGAGGGAAAGGTGGGAGTGAGTGAGTATTGGGTGTGGGAGAAAAATGAATGTTCTTGTCCTCTTTATACACTGCATCTGAAAGCCTCCTGTCACTGCCAGATGTCTGTCATCAGTCACACTTCCAGTTTGTCTGCCAGCAAGGCAGAAAGAAATTGCTCTGCATGAAAGTTAGCGACTGTTTTGAGTAATCTGAATTCAATCCATAGATCTCTCCCAGGGTGCCAGTATATGAACCTGTGTTAATCCCAAAGGTCAGCAATCTCCCATGCTTCTCTCTGTCTGTCCATTCAGTGAAGAAAAGAAATCTTCTACAGCTCTCTTGCCAGTTCTCTCCTCTGCTGTCACTTTAGGAGGAGACATTGGTACCTGTTATGCCTTCTTTCCTTTTACATGTGTACTGCAGCTGGGGAATCTTTAATCTGGCAGTTTTGGCAGCGTGGTCTGATGGTACCAAAATCTTTTGACATGTGCATCGGGTGACCCAACACCCATGGATGTAGCATTCCCATCTCTGTGACAGGGTATTTTCTGCTCTGGGCTGTAGCTAAACCCAAAGCTCTACGTGGAAATTTAAATTAGAAATAAATAAATATCTATGACAGCATTATCCGAGTTGTTAAGAAGGATTCAGCAATCTCTGCTATGTTCCTGGTCCTGAAACAAACGCCATGTGGGCCAGAGCTAATGGGAGCTCTGTGGGCTGTGGCATTGGGCTGCGCAGGGATGAGCTAAGGCAGCGGCAAAAGTGAATGTAAATGACAACTTTGCCCTGCACAGTACCCAGGAAAAAATCTGACACGAGCACACTATTGATTGTGATGAAAGAGTTAGGCTTCTTTCTCTCTTCACTTTTTCAAAATTGTTGGATAAGCAGGACAGAGAGGCACAGGAGCATCTCTTTGCCTGGCACTGACTTTGACTTGCTGTTATCAAATGGTATGCAGGATATACCTGCAGCAATGCAAGTAATTGCTGAACATCTTCCCTTCAGCTCTCACACCTCCACCTCCTCAAACTCAAGGTAATAATTTGATGAATCACTGCTATTATATTACAATCTCCTAAAATCACATCGTCAGGCTAGATTGATGTATGTATATTTTCCTTAGTGTCAGAAAACTGTTTCATAACATATAACAGAAAAAGGTGAAGAGCTCTGAAAACACCTTTCATAATCTTTTTCTAGTTTCAGTTATGACATTCCCAATCTACTGGCTGTTCTGACTGCAGATGCTGTTAACTGGCTGTGCAAAATTATAGCACGTAATTTTAAAGTTTAATTAAAGTTTAATTTTCAACTCTTTGAAAGGGTAGATAACACCAGGACAAGGGGAAATAGTTTTAAGTTGAAGGAGGGAAGATTTAGGTTGGATGTCAGGGAGAAGTTCTCTATGAGAGTGGTGAGGTGCTGGAACAGTCTGCCCAGAGAGGTTGAGGATGCCCCATCCCTGGAGGTGTTCAAGGCCAGGTTGGATGGGGCCCTGGGCAGCCTGGTCTAATATCAAATGTGGAGGTTGGTGGCCCTGCCTGTGGGGGGGGGGAGGGTTGGAGATTCGTGATCCTTGAGGTCCCTTCCAACCCAGGCCATTCTGTGATTCTGTGATTCTGTGATAAAGTAAAGTAGCATTTTTTGACACCTACTTTCTTTTGGCGCTGCCGTAAGATGCGTCTTTGAGGCTTCCTAGCTTCTTTGAGTAAAGGCCTAATACTATCTCAGCAACAGTGTGCTGCCATGTAGAGTAGCAGAATGGTAAATCTCTGGATCTTAGGACTGGTGAATGCTAAGGATATGGAAATTGAGACAGCTCTTCTGGTGCTAGCCAGGGAGCCCTTTAATATCTCCTTGGACTTTTGTGAGCAGCCTGAGCTTTTGCTGGAGACAGCTGATGGAGCTTGCCTTTGTTTGTAAGCATTGACAGGAAT
The DNA here is from genome assembly GCA_016647715.1 of Pavo muticus. Lineage (NCBI taxonomy): Eukaryota > Metazoa > Chordata > Aves > Galliformes > Phasianidae > Pavo > Pavo muticus. The sequence goes on along the minus strand of JACDJE010000041.1, from coordinate 2,203,654 downwards.
TACAGTCTAACTGCAGCATGTTAAACTGCGTCTGTATGCTTTGGTATCAAATTATTTCGTGGGCAATATTTCAAAATCTCTGGACACTTTGCTGGAGAAGCAGGCATTGCTTGACATGGTCATTGTTGTTTTCTCCTTCCCTTTCTGCTGCATTAATCTATGACAATCCACAAATTTTGGTGATGAAACTCAGTGGTCTTAGATGAACTTAGTGGTCAAAGAGGATGGCTTTGCAAGATGCTCTGAAAAGAAGACTAGTCCAGAGATGGGTAATCCTCTCTGAAATTTTAGCCTGTAGCTCAAGAACAGTGTCTGCAATACAGACCCTTTGTGCTGGGCTCTGGGAACTAGCCTGGCAGAGTCAAGAGTGAGCCATGAATGATGATGAAACCAGTCACGTAACTTCACCCAGGGCAGTGACTAAGAGTGCTGGAAACTGAAACCAAGATTCCGGAATGACTGAGAAAAAGGATGAAAAAAAAATGAGCTCCAGAATAAAATATTTACAATGGACTGTGCCATGGAGAAGGTAAACAACTGCTTTCTGCACATAGTGCAGTAGTTACCTATGGCACAAGTTTTTGCCTGTACATGTAGTCATCTTACTATGTAATATCTTACTTTATTAGTAAGAAAGGAATTCTGGCACTGAAAGGCCTAATGAATTAAAGCCTCCCTGGGGTGGTAATCTCTTCCTGGAGAGATTTATGTGATGTGTACACTGTTTTCTTTTTTTTTTTAATTAATAAAGGTATAGGGCAGTAAGCTTTGTTAAGTTGTTAGAGTTAGAATGTGTTTTGACTAAGTGGAAAGAAAAGTTACTTTAATTCTTAAAACAGGTAAGACATTTAATGAGACAAGTTGCTTTCATTTGAAAATATTTGATATATGTGTAAGATAATGCTATCATGAAGTAAATGCAAATGAAATTAAACCAAAGCAATAGAGGACACTAAGTTTATTGAGAGGTGCTATATATCATCTCTAGTTAATTTATAAACATGTAAATTAGGCAGGCTGAAGACAAAGAATGTGTCAATCATTTTTTGGAATGATTCCTCAAGATGATGTCATCATGCTGTGGAGGACCAATGAACAAATGGTGGGACATAACACACATCTACCATTTATCTTTTTTTCCACCACACTGAGGTTGTTAGTATGGAAAAGCTTATCTGTTTTGGTAAAGATGTCTTGGATCTTAGTAGAAAAGGTAGTTATTTCAGACTTTTTTGATGGTTTAAAGGAACAGATCCCATTCAAGCTACAAACTTCACAAACTAGAAACTTCATTAAATAAGATTAAGGCATAAGAACCCAGAAAATGAGGTAAATTTGGAGGATAAGAAAAGAAAAAAGGTTGGAAGTGTTGTTTATATCTGACTCAAAGGTTAAACATGGAGTTCATCATCCTGAGAAAGAAGTAGTTAGTACTTTATGTGAGAGGGAAAGGCAGCCCCTCAAAGTGCTGCTTCTTGCTTATCAGGTTCATCTCCATCCTGCTTGGACCGAGGGAGACCTTTCCACCTGAGCGCTCAGAATGAGAACATTATATAGTGGTGTGCTGAAAAGGAAACAGTGGCTCCCAGCAGTGCTCCATCAGGAGGACTAAGTCAGGGCAGCAAAAAGACTTCCTATGGCAGGGATACAGGGAGGCGAGAGTATGGTGTGATTCCACTTGATCTGTGGGACATCTGTAGTTGCGCACAGATTAGCAGCCTTGTGGCTTTTGGACACTTATCAGACAGAGGCTGCCAAAGGGAAAGGCAAAGAGCCCTGCTCTTTTAATTGAACTTTTCATCTCCTTTTCTTTGATTCCTTTTCCTAAAAGCAACGTTTTCAGCAGATCTGAAGGAACGTCTCTCTTTTATTCCTCTCCTATAAGAAAGTGTGCAGTCGTTTCCCTGGCGGTAGACGTCCACAAATATCGATGGCTTTGCAATTAAGCTTTAACAAAACATGCCCGTTTGGTGAAGATCAAACCAAACTGAAACTGTCAGGGCTCGGTGGCCCTCTCCTGGCCACACAGTGCCATGCACTTGGCCTCAAAGGAAACCCCACTGCAGTGCACACAGCCCCCAGCTACTTTTGCAACATAAAGCAAAAAGCCGAATATATTTCCTTTGGATCCAACGGGTCGCCTTCATGTTTTATGTGTCAGAATTTTGCCGAGCAACACGCTAAGTATGACCAAGACTCCTTCATCATCTGCAACATGAAGAATCATCAATAAATGGTTATATGTGTGTTGATCATTAAAGGTGGGATCCATCTCTCCTGGCTTAGTCACTTCAGATCTTTTCACACCTCCTCTAGGTTAGTGTCCTTCAGTGTCTAAAAGTCTTTCAGGTTGAGATGAGCTGCTTGTAAGCATGCCTATTCCTCTTCACCACAGTATATCCACCCAGAAATTGCCAGGTAGTTTTCCTCATTCCTGTTTCTCCTCTTACTTCCCCTATAGTGCAAAACTGCTATTCCAGTGAGGTCTGTCACATTGTGTTAGTGTGTAAAATGGTATAAATATGTAGGTTGCTCCAAAAGTAATGCCTCCTATTTATTCCCATGGAAACTACAACAGATACAAAGTATACAATAACACTGATAAAGCAAATTCTCAGCTACAAAGCACTATTTTTCAACATAGCCACCACTATTAGCTATGCACTTTTACCAGTGATTAACAAGATCCTACATGCCAGGCTTGTAAAAATTTGCACCAGCAGAGGTGACCCACTGTTGCTGTCACCGCTGCTGAAACACAACACCCACTGCCTTGCTGTGCTCACATCCACTGTTTGGTCTCCACAGATGTTCAGCAAGGATCAATGAATGTCAGTACATACCATTTTTTCTGCACAGAGGAATTCAATGATACCCCATTGCCTCATCCATCTTTCCATGTCAGATGTCATTTTGTCAGACTGTCCCTCTGCTGCCATTTGCCACACGGCAACAACGTGTGATGGGATATTGGTGGGAAGGTTCAACCTCTACTTCCATACCAACAACATCTGCCTCTGACATCATGGACCAACATGATAAAATAGGATGCATTTCTTTCAGAGCAGCCCACGTAAAATCAGGAGGCCTAAATCTCTCTAAGGAGAAGGGGATTTTATTTTATTTTTATCACTACTGGCATCCTGCTCCTTCCCTCCTTTCTCCCCTTTCTCCTCCTCCCTTTCTTCCCCTTCTAGAAGTGGGAAGGTATCCTGAGTTTGTGAGTCTTGTCTTTCATCTGGCAACATAGCAAATTCTTCCTGTCTTGTCTTTAAATATTTCACTAGCATATCTGAAATACAGTGCACTGACAACATGCCTTTCATAAAGACTGATAAGTCACACAGCAGGAAAAAAAAATGAAAATGCCCATTAATCATAAAGTGCTGATGGAGTTTGCAGGTGACAAAATAAAGGGCATTGCTAGGTTGCTGTTACAGCATGAGGTCTGAATGGTCTGGTAAAGCAGTCAAATAGATAGGTATATATCTTTTATAATACCACATGCTGTGTTGTGCAAGTGGGAACGGGGATCCCCATAGCATCAGCGACTCTGTCCTGAGAATGCTAGAATCATTCAATCATAGAATCACTAAGGTTGGAAAAGACCTCTAAGGTCATCCAGTCCAACCACCAACTTATCACACCATGCCCACTAACCACGCCCCTCAGCATCACGGTTGCACATTTCGTAGAGTCATAGAATCATAGAATGGCCTGGGTTGAAAATGACCTCAAAGATCATCTAGTTTCATCTCCCCTGCCGTGGGCATGGCCACCAACCACTAGACCAAGCTGCCCAGAGCCACATCCAGCTTGGCCTTGAATGCCTTCAGGGATGGGGCATCCACAACCTCCTTGGGCAACCTGTTCCAGTGTGTCACCACCCTCTGAGTGAAAAACTTCTTCCTAATATCTAACCTAAACCTCCCCTATCTCAGTTTAAAACCATTCCCCCTTGTCCTATCACTATCCACCCTTGTAAACAGCTGTTCCCTCCCCTGTTTATGTGCTCCCTTCAAGTATTGGAAGGCCACAATGAGGTCTCCCTGGAGCCTTTTCTTCTCCAAGCTAAACAATCCCAGTTCCCTCAACCTTTCTTCATAGGAGAGGTGCTTCAGCCCTCTGATCATCTTAGTGGCCTTCCTCTGGACTCACTCTAAGAGCTCCATGTCATTCCTGTACTGGGGCCCCAGGCCTGGATGCAGTACTCCAGATGGGGCCTCACAAGAACTGAGTAGAGGGGGACAATCACCTCTCCTTGCTGGCCACTCCTCTTCTGATGCAGCGCAGAACATAGTTGACCTTCCAGGTTGCAAGCGCACACTGCTGGCTCACTTTCAGCTTCTCATCCACATTTCCACATTTCCACATCCACATTTCTTGAACACCTTCAGAGACAGCGACTCCTTCACCTCTCTGGGCAGCCTGTTCCAGTGCCTCAGCATTCATTTGGAGAATATTTTTTCCTAATATCCAACCCAATCTTCCCATGGTGTAACTTGAAGCCATTCCCTCTCATCCTATTTCTGTTACCCGGGAGAAGAGGCTGACCCACACCTTGTCACAACCTCTTCATGTAGTTGTAGAGAGCAATAAGGTCTCCCCTGAACTTGCTCTTCTCCAGACTGAAAAATCCCAGTTCCTTCAGCCCCTCCCCATAAAACGTGTGCTCCAGACCCTTCACAGTTTTATTGCCCTTCTCTGGACATGCTCTAGGGCTTTGATGTCTTTCTTGTAGTGAGGGGCCCAAAACTGAACACAGCATTCAAGGTACAGCCTCACCAGGACTGAGTACAGAGGGGAAATCACCTCCCTGCTCCTGCTGGCTGCACTATTTCTGATACAAGCCAGGATGTCGTTGGCCTTCTTGGTCACCTGGGTTCACTACTGAATCATATCATTATTTCCTGCATCTTTTTTATCCAGGTGATCTTGAGTCCCAGTTGTGACTGCTGAGTCCAAAGCATCAGCATGGCCCCAGGAGAGACAAACCACCATGGACGAGAAGATACCACCCTTCCTTTCTGGCTTGCATACAGCTCCATGGACCCTTCTGCTGCCGCTGGCTTCCCGCAGTGCCAAACAACAACAACAACAAACAAACAAACAAAAAAGAAACACCAGAACAACCAAAACAGGCATCAAAGTGGAGCAAAAAGGAAAATCAGACTAGTGGAAAAAGCTCTTCCCTTGTGAAAGACAGAGGTATCAGCCCACACAGCTTATACAACAGTGGGCTAAGGGCTTAAACAAATTTTGTAAGACTCAGATGAGAAGAAAACTTGGTTAAGCAGCTCTTAAACCTATGGGATATAATGAGCTACCAAGACAGGAAGCAAATGGGAAGAATTTTCTTCCTAAAATAGGAAGATAAATGGCACTTATGGAAAAAGAGAAGGAGCATAAAGGCGTAGAGTAACACCTGAGAATGAGACTGTTAAAGGCATGTGGATATCTAAAAGCAAGAAGCAGCCTTTACTGACCATTTCAGAAGCGTGTGTGATACCGTACTCTCATTAAATTGTCTCTGTGAATCTGAGACTTGAGGTTAGGTATGAACACACAGTATAAGTTGATGGCTAATCTAACCCTTTGTTTGCACAGCAATCATTTGGAATGCTTAGCACAGAAAGAACTCCTAGAAAGCTGGATATATCACTCTTACTTGCAGCAATGTGATTTCTTTCTGAGGAGCAGGCTCAGGGTATAACAGTCTGGCGATGCAAAGAAGAATATGGATGTCCAGCTAGCACAGAATAGCATCATTATTACAGTCTCCTTTATACTCCTCCATATTTACTTATGGAGGCAGGAGAGTTCCGTGTAACCTCTGAGGTGATGAGACCTTCCTAATATTGGCTATGTTTAGCATGTTTTAAACTGCGAAGTACTGAATCTGTCTCACACACCCAGAGCTATCCTGCAATTGACTTCTGTAGATTTTTGCTGCTGGAAGAACAGACAATTTGTACATCTCCTGAACTTTGTGATTAAAGCCCTGAACTCCGAATTCAAAGAGAGAGCTGCTTCCTAGACTCCCTTGCTTTTTCACTTCTCCCATCACCTGTCCAGTAATATAAACCTCTGTTTCTCTCTGGTAGCAAACACAAAGAGAGCTGTCAAATGTTAAAACATAAGAAGTCTTGGGTTGTGAGAACAAAGAAGGCAGCTGCCAAAATATGCCTTGCCACACCTGTAATCAAAGAGTTTCTGATCTAAACATCTGAAAAGAAAGAAAAAAAACCATTATTTTGGCTTCCGGGGTGCTAAAGCCATTCTGAAATCACATTTAAATGTACTTGAAATACAATTTCACTTTGAAATGAAAAATCAGTATCTTGTTTAATAGACAAAAATGCTCCTAATGTTTCTACCTTTTGCTTTTCCAGTACTCTAAGTGATTCTGCCAGTTTGGCTAGAACTTGCAAATAATTTCAGCCAATGCTCAAATGGCTTTTCTTTTTTTTCTTTCCATAAAATGTGCTTTCTTGTTTTCGTTAAGGTAGGAGGTGGAATGGTTCTTCCTTGCAGTACCTCACCCTGCACTTGTACAGGCACACAGCACTGTGCGTGATCCTTTGGAGAGGGAGACACAGCTAATTCTTCCTTCAGCCAAAGGGAGAGAGAGCAGAATACAAATGAGCTGCTAGGACATCCCTCTTCTGCTTCTCTCGCTTTTTGTAACCCATGTACACAAACTTAGGTGCCTATGAGAAAATGCCTTTCCTTTTTCTCCCTAAGAAACCGCATTACTTATAGGTATCTGTCATATTCTGCCCTTGTACTTTTAGAGCACAGAGAGCACTGCTTGGCTATTTCTAGCTTCAAAATACTGGATTAGACAGAATGAAGGTTCAGCTCCGTACAATCCCACTGCTACAGTCCTTAGCAATGACAATGTCAAGTTGTGCCTGTCCTTGATACTACTATAGAACAGCAGTGCAGTTCATTTTTTTTCTGAGTAACGTGCATATGCCTTCAATTTCCCAGAGTCTGACTCCCATCTGGAGTTCTATATCAGTGCTAACTCACTTTGCCTCCCTGCTGCCAAGAATCGTGTAGGTGTGGCACTGAGGAACATGTTTAGCGGGCATGGTGGTGACTTTTGGAATAGTGATCTTAGGGGTCTTTTCCAACCTCGATGATTCTGTGTTTGCATGTGTTTGTGCTACACTCATTAAACAAGAACTTTGCAAGAATGGTGTTTGATTTTCATCTAGTGGCTGCAACTGTATCTTTGAAAAGAAGAGCACTGTTAACATTACAGAAGGTGTAACAACTCAAAAGTTACTTTACTTGCAAAACTTCCAAACAAAGACCCGAGATCAGATGCAGTGACTGAAATTATTTCTGCTGTCAGAGTACATATCAGTGAAATAAAATGCATTGTTAAAACATCAGTTTGAGAACGACAATATTTTCATGGAAGACACTTAGAACAGAAATATTTTTCTATCATCTGACATCCTTGAATATCAGCTCTGGGTCTGATCCGCATTATCCAAGTGGGAATAAGCCACAGGGCTTGCATGGCCCAGAATGAGGGAAAGAAGCGTATTTTTTTTCTCTTTGCAAGTCTTGCTAGATTAATGAATCTGCTTCAAAATAGCCTTGAGACACACAAAACAGCATCCCAGCTGACAGTGAGTGAAATATTTGGTCTTAACTACCTGTAAATAATTTAAGTGCTGAAAAGTTTGGTGATGTCGATTAGCCTAAGGCAGTTAATTATCTAACAAGATTCCCAGGGAACACCAATAGTGTTTTCTGCCTTATTAGGACAATTAGGACAGAATTCTTTTTTTTTTTTTTTTTCCTCCTATTCTGGCAAATGCCTTCTAAACAGAAAATAAAGTGTGCAAGTTGAAAGTTAAAAACTGGTATAAAAAAAAAGGCATTTCAGTATAAAGGATTTTTAAAGAAAACATGCTGAAGGCCATGATGACTTTTGTATCTCAATGGATAGAAAATATAGACTTTTATCTAGCCTTCATTACTACTCATTGCATTGTTTAAAACCATTTCCTATCATTAAAAGGAAAAAGAGGTGCTGTAAATTAAGGTAACAAGCAGCTTTTCTAGAGCTGCCAACAGAGCATTTACAGTACTGCATGCACACACGTAGGCATGAATGCCTTCAACCAGGCACACTTTGGTTTATGGATTTCATTCTATATATTAATTATTTTTCTTCAATATGGCTGGTTATGAGTACTTAGGAAATGCTTTCCATCAAAGGACTGTTACAGTCTAAAAGATTTTGAAAATGAAGCCATTTTTCTTTCACTTCTGTTCTTGTAATTTATTGAAGGAATCGAAAACGGCTTTTCAAAAAATGATGGGCTAACCAGAAGGCTTTGAGCTTCCAGCTTCCAGGCTCCTGTAAGGCTGGCTGTCAGGGATGGTGTCTATTTATTGCCCTCTGCTGGTACCGTCCCTATATTTGATATTTCAAACCTGACTTGTCTACCATTTGTCTCATCATTTATTTGCCATTCCCTAACAGTGCAGATGATGTTTTAGAAGAAAGACAGATTTGAAGATTGGTACTGGTAGGATGAAATGTCATGTGCTTAGTTGTGCAGAAATGATGTTCACAAATGAAGTGCTGGGGAACTGAATTTTTTAGGCTATTTCTTTAATGGGATCTTCAAACGCAAGAAATAATATGAAAACCTTCTCTACAGAAGCAGACCCTCGAGAAAGGGAATCATGCTTTGAGGAAACTGAAAAAATTACTGCTGATTTCCTCTTAATAGAAAGCTCAAGGCAGTAAAACTGAAGATGAGGTTCACTGTTCTTTAAGTATTCATTACTTCACTAAATCATAAAAGGAATATTTTAGAAAAGAAAATAGAATAACCTAGCAAATAGACTGCAAATTTAACATTCCATTTCGCATTTTTACAGACAATATATCTGTTCTTAATACTTAATATAACAAGGGATTAAGCACTTTTGATGAGAAACAGTATCCCTTACTCTTAACTACTTGTCCTCAGTCATGGTAACATCTGCCAATAGATGAGGTGCTTCTCAGTTACTGGAAATGATAAAAACAGGTTCGTTTGTGGCACCTTTCTGTTCCTAAAAGAAGAAACAGCAGCTTAAATAATGACAGTTTCTGGGAAGTCTCAGGCTGCATGGTCTAGCTGGGTTCCCTCTGGTTTATGACCTAATAATTCAGCTGCACAGCTGATCTCTTGCTCCCTCTTTCCTACATGTTCCCTCCCCTTGCTGATCCTTCGTCTGTTCCTTTTTCCTTAGTCCTTTCCTCTTGCTTAGCTCCAGTCTTCATCCTGTCCTTATCACTTTTCCATTTTGCATATCTAAAGAGTTCAATACTAAAAGGTCTAAAGGAAAGTTTTACACGTAATTTACTAAATAAAACTAGCCATAGGCTGTCACCTGAAAAATAAATTAAGCCCAAAATACTGCAGAGGTCAAAGCAGACACTTTAGAGCCAACAAGCCTGGGTAAGTTATCAAAAGAAGTCTAAATGATGGTATCCCTAAGAAATTTGTTCCGGGAATTTGTTGTGCTTCCTTTACTTAACACCATTGCCTTTTAAAAAAATTATTTTTATTTGAATCCAACTTCCTATGACATTGTTACAGTACAGCACTGAATCTTTCATGGATCAAAGACCACTTTGGTGCCGAGCATTTCTTTCTTATGAAAATACTCACAGAAATCATATCACCTCTGAACTTGCTTTTAAATAGGCTGAAAGATTTAATACTGTCATTAACTTGTATTCACAGGAGTGTGTTCTCTAATTTCAGTCCTGAAAATAACCAGATCACTTTTACTGAAACTTTCTTTCCTCCAAGGTCCCGCTCCTCCACCTCTGGAACACACCAAACTCACAGACCTCACCAGCCTGCCAACACTCAGCACTGAAATTATACGCAAAGAGCAGCAGGGTCAGAGCATAACACCCACGGCAGTAGTAAAGCTGCAATAGGTCCTGGATCTTACAGAATCCATTATCCTTTTCCTAAAATTCCTCTTCCAGTAGATTCCTATGAGTCTTCTATTTTGGTACTGAAGATCCCAGTATTAATATAATGAAGTTAAGGTATTAAAAGTATATTTGCCAACGATACGCTGAACTTAGTTAAAAAAAAGATTACATTTCTTGAAACACAGCCCCCAGTTTACCTGATATGTTTGCACATGTGTTCTGCATTCCAGTATGCAAGCTATAAAGTCCATTTTGAACAAGCATTATGTAACACGGTTATATACTCACGATTACACAGTCCCTTTTGACCCTTGCTTTTCATAGACTATAATATCTACAGAATTACATGGAGAAAGGAAACTCTGAAACACCTTTGCTGGTTTTCTGTATATGTTTAAAAAGTCTTCCGAAAGAAGTTATGAATATTTATTACAATCATATATTTAAATGGCCCTTATAAAAGCTTTATCCACAGATGAATGGTGCATAGCACAGAATGAATAAGAAATTGCTGAATACAATGGAAATTCTGTATGACTTCCTTTGCGGTTCTGAAGATCCCCTTTTGCTTTTCCATGGAAGAGAGTTATTGAGACCTGCTGCATGAAGCTGGCACACTTCACATCACAGAGGAATACATCAGTCCTAACTAGCAAAGCAGAAGATGGACCATACTGCATAAGGAAGGATGAAATTGAGTTGGGCCATGTTAAATTAATGGGTAAAGCTTTCTGAAATACAATTTTATACATGAAGCTCTGCTACTTTCACAAGTTGCCCAAAGCAAAACTCTTCAGTTGAATTATTCACTGAGGGCAGAGAGAATTCTTTTCTCCCCTGAGAAGTGGACTTCTAACCCCCCACTGAAGATGCATATTCTTCCATTTCAGAGCTCTACTCCATGCTGGATAAAACTGGATTGCTGCTCTGCAGCTGCCATGTTCCCTGGCAGCTCTTGCCAGGACATCTTGACAATGTGAGACCAGTTGACTTTACAGCTGCTCCCCTCTTGGCTAATTTGTTTGGGGACACCAGATTTGTACAGCTTGTCCTCAGCTTTTCATAGGCATCTGCTGGATATAGCATTCTTCCTGCTTATTAATCTCTGTGGATCAAACAATTTCAAAAAGGAGGCAGGTGCCAACCTCTCCCCAGAGCACCAGTTGGTGCTAAAGGCAATTAAGGTGAATACCCAGCAACAGAAGTTGAGAAAGATTTGAGATGTATAGCATACGCTGAATGGAAGCTGCAACCTGAATGAACAATATCCACTGTCGCATTTTCAGAAAGCCTCCAGGAACTTGCTGTTCCAGCAGGATTCTTGTGAGTTCCAGGTCAATAAGTTTTTCTGTTTCTCATGGCAGCTGAGTATCATCACATTCAGAGACTCCCTGGTTCCTCGAGCACGTCTTGCATGGAATTCTGCAGTGCACAAAACTTCCCCATGTGGGGCCAAGACTGACAGCAGGACTTATAGGATCATAGAATGGTTTGGGTTGGAAGGGACACTTAAGATCATCTAGTTCCAGCCCCCTGCTATAGTCTGGGACACCTCCCACTAGACCAGGTTGCTCAAGGCCCCATCCAGCCTAACCTTGAATGCTTCCAGGGAGGAGGCATCCACAATCTCTCTTGGCAACATGTTCCAGTGTCTCACCACCCTCACAGTAAAGAATTTCTTCCTAACATCTAGTCTAAATCTACCCTCTTCCAGTTTAAAACCATTTCCCCTTGTCCTGTTGCTGCATGCCCTTATAAAAAGTTCCTCTCCAGCTTTCCCATCAGTCCCCTTCAGGTACTAGAAGGCCACTGTAAAGTCCCCTCAGAGCCTTCTCTTCTCCAGGTTGAAGAGCCCAACTCTCTCAGCCTATCCTCATAGGGGAGGTGCTCCAGCCCTCTGATCATCTTTGTGGCCCTCCTCTGAACCTGTTCCAACAGCTTCATGTCCTTCTTGTGTTGGGAGCCTCAGAACTGCACACAGTACTCCAGGTGGGATCTCAGCAGAGCGGAGTAGAGGGGTAGAATCACCTTCCTTGACCTTTTCGTCACACTTCTCCTGATGTAAGGAACTCCCCTTTCTGACAGCATAGGGCTTTGCACCTCTGAGAACCTGCTTCCCAGCAGTGATTTTAGCAGCAGGCAGCAATTTCAATGCATAAACACATCTCCAGTGTCACAGAGCCCTAGTCCTTCTCTGCCCAGCTACTGCAGCTGAGCTTTTGTTGTCCATTTATAAATTGTAAGTAGGAGCCTAAAAAACAATAAACATAGGAGCCTAAAAAACAATAAAAGATGAAGGGGGAAAAGTGACATGCTGGAAAAGTAGGATTTCAGTTCCAAGTATGTCACCCTGGTCATTAATTTGTCACCTGTGGTCTTGGCATTACTGCTGAGCCAGAAGCGGTGGGTATAATCAGGTATCAGCACTGTGAACCTTAAAGCACAGGGTTTATAAAGCTCTGTAGCAATTCTGAAAAGAATATGAATAGCAGGAAGACTCTTTAAGCTAGAAATATGCTGCTCAGTAAGAGCTGCAACATCAGTTCATGTTCACAGGAGCCCCTGAGACTGGGAAACATCCCATTTAAGGCCTTTGTAGCTTGAGTATCAGAACTGTTCCAGGGCAGGGGAGAGAAGCATGGGGCTCTCTGCTGAGGAGGGAGGATGGGAGAATCACAAATGGTCACTGTTAGGTGGGATGAAAGGGCCCAGACACACTGAAGACATGCTGTCAAACCAAAGAAGGATGGCTAAGGTACCCTGCTGACCGGCAAGGCTGATAGGGATAAGACTTTATTTTGTTCAAAAAAGAAGAGAAAATAAAGTCAGAGAGCATGCACCTTGGTGTGGGGGGATCACACTGTCAAGTCCTCAGGTTACTGGAGATGTGGGACCAACTCTAATTGCTAAGCACCATGGAGAACTGCACTTCAGATATTTATTTTTTTCTCTTTTGTTTCCAGTTCCAATTTCTGTAATGAAATAACACAGACATTTTTCTAAAATGAACTTGCTGTTTTGTTTTGAAGTTTATATGTTACAAGACAAGACTAAGTTAATCCTGGCAGACATTAAACAGTAGAGGACTAGTGAGTCACAGCCTAAGGAGCCCTTCATGATGTGACCAGAGCTACAGGAACTCTCTTAGGAGAGATAGGCTACAAATGACTGTACCCCTTGGAAACCTTGGTTTCCTCTAATTATTGCTGCTATCACTTCTAGTGAGCCATCTAGACAAATATCACTTGGTGAATAGCCCTTTATTTCTAGAAAAAGTTTCTAGAAAAGTATTTACTTCTGTCATTATTCACATCCTCCATATTTTGCCTCCAGCTATAGTAGAAAGAAGTAAGTTTGCCTGACTTCAATGCAGAAATACCGCAATCCCCAATCTGATATCAAAAAGGTTTAATAACCAAAGACTAATTTAGAAGAAAATAAATAGCTTCAGTTATGTTGGGAAATTCACCACTGTAGCTAACGGCATTTTTTTTTTAACCTTTTAGTGTACAGTATCTTCTATCATGAGTTATTTCAAATCAGCTGGGCCTTACATTTCGATAGTTTCGTCAAGCAAGGGAGCACAGGTAAACCAGGAAGATGCCACGCAGAAGGTACCTACTGAGAAATAAAAAGTATTTCATGAGGTCTCTCTGTTAACCTCTCAGGCTTCATTTAGGGCTTTAGAAGCATATGGAAAAGCTCTGAGCAAAAATCGTTCAGACTTGGCAAGCTTTCCTCCACAGCAGCTTGTTAAAGAACCTATTAGGGAATTTAATGATGGACTACAAGAGTTCATTGGCCACAAATCATATCAGTCCAAAACCTGGCAGAGGTTCTAGTTAGTGTATTAAATAATTTTTGCCCTTGTGAATGGATCAGGGAGCCAGGGCATGGAAGAATAATGAGCAATATAATATCTGCTCTTACTGAGCAACCTTTGCACAGTTATTGAGATTCAAGTGTCAGCTGTCAGCGGTGTTTGTATTTTTCCTAAATTGACTGATTTTGCTTCAAAAAATGCTACTAATTCAGCTAAATAAGGAAAGAGAGGATGACATGGGAAAGATGCTTTGAAAGAAGGCTACAGCTTCTCATCAGGCTGAAAGGAAAATCCAGTTTCCTCAAACTCGCACTTAATCTAACATGATAAGCATCTTATCCCAGCACTAGGCTGTTGATTCTCATACCCCACTGCAGCACATTGTGCTGCTGGTTGTGCCAACCACAACATTCAGCTCCAGGCATAATATAAGCTGTCTTTTCATCCTTGGCACACATTGCTTCAGTGATCTAGTCACCAATCCACTGCTAACACTGCTATATCCTTGCTAGTGGTCTCCTGGACTCCAATCCAGACACAGGTGGACCCAAGAGCCTCTTTGCAGCACCAGGTACATTCTGAGCAATTTAAGCTTTCCACTGCTGTTTGCCCCCTCTTCATTTTACAATGCATCTTCCTGAGGACACTTTACATCTTGCTTATCTTCCTTGGATGAAGGTAGTCCTTGATAGTGACAGCTATCAGACAAGATTCCCAGGTGACGTGGGTTTCCCACGGATGGGACTATGGCAGCAGCTAGCAGCAGTGGCGGTCAGGAAGGCCTCACAACCAAAGTAACCTAGCACATTTTTTTCTGTTGCCCAATTATCCTGCAACGGGAACCTCACCTCTCCCACCTTGTGCAAGGTCCATAAACACCATGGTTGGAAAACAGGAGGGTAGAAGAAGAGAGATAACATGCAAGTATTGTGAGCGTCCTTCATCTTAGGGGCTACACTGACAACTCACTCTCCCTGTAGGGTAGTAGGTTGGGGAATATATTCTTGCACTGAAGTCTTTCTTCTATTACTCTTAAGGTAATTTAGGTGTATCTACATTATCTCTTCAATTCACTCACTTCCGAAATTGGCGAAAGGCCGTGGTACAGAGTAGGGAAACAGATTTCACAGGTGTTTGTTCCATAAAAAGCCTATAGACAGATGTCTTGCATAGTTAATTAGCCTTTCTTTTTCAACATTTTTTACAAATGACAAAGAGATAAACTAAAACGTCTTTTGTTTTTGAAAAACACGCACTGAAGAGCAGAGCAATTTGCTTTTGTTTTTTCATTTTGAATACTAAGCAATTCCTATGCTGTAGCATATGCAGGGGATTCTACAGTATTATCAAGTGAATTTACTGAGATTACCATTTTTACAACGGATGACTGGGAATTAATAAAGATGACACGTGCTTGATAGGAATACACTGTTTAAGTCTATCTAAAATTAGGAAGTGAGCCTGAGACTTTATTTACCTAAGCTTTAGTTCATATCTTATTGTAAGAAATAAATTCTACTGTTCAATTATTTACAATCCTAGCAGTGCTGCTTTCCCTTAATATAGATAATATTTTATTTATAGATAAATATACATTATACTTAATATAGCAGTTATGGGAATGCAATAATTAAATACACACAAAATAACTGAAAAACTGCAAATTAAAGAAGTTAATACTAACTGAAGAGACAAAATGATGTTGATATTAGTAGAAAAATTATTTGGTATTTCTGACTAAATTCTACCAAAAATATATTACTGCTGTCCTCATACTTTGCACTATGAAATTAACTTGTCACTTCTGCAGTAATGCTTTATTGGAGATGTATTAAGGTCATGTCAGAATTTCTAAGCAATCAAAAGTATTTCACAAAGGCAAAGATCAAATGTAAGAAAGTAAATAGGAATCCTACCACAGGATTACTTCATAAGCGAGAGTTTTGGCCACTGAATCTGAGCACGTTGGAGCCTGTTAAATATTAACAGACAAGTGCTACAGAAGGATTAGCCTGGACTGTGAGCAGATACTGCGAGAGGCAATCCCTTCTTGTTGGGTCTGAGTGGAACTGACAGGGTAATATTTTCCGATACCTTCGAGTTGAATGCAGGAAAGTGGATGTCTATTTGATATCCTAAATTGTCAGATTTTTTTAGTCAGAACATAAACTGAAATAAAGGTGTTTTTTTTCCCCAATTCTTAGCACTGTTCCCGCATGTGGTAGTTATGAAATACTGCAGATAAAGATTATTGAATATCTTTATTTTTTTTCTTTTTCAAATAAACATCTTCAATTTCACTTGGCCATAAAGCCTGAAAACTTGTTTCTGATGGCTATTTACCAGAAAATACAGCTAGTGGGAACAAGAGGCAAGTTCTGGCCTAGGAGGATGATGAGGACCTTGTGAGTTTTCAATTAATCTTTTAATCTTTCTGCAAGTGTCTTTTCACACTGAGTTACTGAGATGCTGTGACTGTCTCTTATTCACATCATCCACATTGTTAGAGCTGCAGAATAATTGTAACCAGCTCTACAAACTGAACTGTGACCAGAGCTGGCTCTGGTAAAAGCTCAGCTACTGTATTCAGGTGATTATTTTGCCGCAGGAATCCACTTTAGGCATGGCGGTTGGTGGCTGGGTGCCAGAGCCTGGCAGTTCTCCAGGCTGCTATGCCCTGGTTGCACCCAGACTTAAGTACTTCTCTCTGATTTGGGGCTGCTAAATGCTTCCTAGGTAACTAAATATGGGTCATTTAATTTTTCATAATATCACATAATAACAGAACTGTAGGGGCTGGAAGGGACCTCTGGAGATCACTGAGACCAACCCCCTGCTAAAGCAGGTTCCCTCAGTAGGTTGCACAGAAAAATGTCCAGGGGGGTTTGAATATCTCCAGAGAAGGAGACTCCAGGCAAGTTTGAACTGGTAATCAGGGAAGGATTATTGGGATTCAGAGAGAAGCAGAAACCTGAACTTCAGGAGGAACATCTGACCTGATTGATTAGACCACCTGTGCCCACAGCCTGCAGGCACATCCAGTTCTTTTGAGGACTTCTTAGCCATCCTGTTGGAAACACACCCTGTGTCAGCTGAAGACGTGGACTGCTGGTCACAGAGAGCAATGAACTGGGAAGGGCTTGACGATCATGATAACATGGAAAAATCAACACAATAAAGAGGGCTAGGGCAGGAAAATGGTCTCATCTCTGTATGCAGCAGTTGTCACACTGTTGCTAGAATAACCTGAGTACAGGGAGGATGCAGAAGGGAGGGAATTCACAGGGGGAGCACAACCTATGATACAGAATGGGGAGGGGATTCCTGTGATGCAGAGGGATCAAGTTATTCAGCATGTAGAGGCACTAAGTCCTTCACCATGTTCCTGAAAGTATCTTACAATCATTTTAGATAAACAGGTGAAAAGATGCTGGCATTGAGGCTGCTTTTGCAGCCATAAATACATGGGGAATGGGGAGGAGGTGAACATTAGTATGGTCTCAGCTCATTGCCAGCACTGGCCAGTGCTGTGAACTGACTCTGTTATGGGCTGATAGAGGAGTAACAAGCATAGGTCCCCCCTCTTCTCCCTCTGCGAGCTGCCTCCAGCCCTGGTTCTCCATCCTGCAGGCAGCAGCTGACCAATGCTTGCTAGCTGGAAGGAGAACTCTGTGTATGTAAACTCAGCCTCCACACAGGACACAGTTTCCTTGAAGTAAGGAAAGCAGCATCTGGAATGCTTTACCAGGGGAATTGCACAGGCTTTCAAAATGAAATTGTGTCTTTCTGAGCTGGCTGTCATCCAGCTGCAGAGAACATCTCCGTATCCTGTTTATACAGAAGAGTAGAGTGCCTGAGCACAAGGGTTCCTTTCACCTCTGCCATCTGTGCAAGGCACACCTGACATTTACAGATATTTTGGTTCCTGATCATGCTGATTCTGCAGCAAAGTGCGGGGCTGACCTGACCCAGGGCAGGATGCGGTGCTGCTCTATTTGCTGCTTGTCATTGCTGGCAGATGGAGGGAGGAGGGAAATGAATCACTTTCATTGAATTTTTCCCTGCTTTTTTTTTTCTTAATGTCAACCAGCACCACAGATGATTAAAAAAAAAAAAAAATGGGACAGAAATAAAAAAAGACAATATTTGGTGAAGAATTTCATGATTGCTTGCTTAAATTTTCAAAATAAGTGTGTGGATGGAGAGAAATCATGCCTATGCTGGCAGAAGCAGCTGTAAGGAAGCAGGGTCACTTGCAGCTCAGTGACGAGCTCCGGCAGCTGCCCTTTTGCTCAGCTCCATCCATTCAGGCAGGTCTGAGCCCAGGGCACTAACTGCTGAGCCTCTGCTGCTGCAGGTAGGATATGCTGGGTGGGACAGGAACATAATCCCCCCTCCCTGGCTTTCTTCTGCCATCCCAGTGCCTCCTGGCTGTGAAACAGAGATGTGCCACTTCTGTTTTACAGACGTTGGCTGATGTTTAATGTGTGTTCAGAGCAAGCTGGCTTCCTTGGGCATGCCAGCTGCAGTGCAGAGTGAAAGGAAAGGCAAAGAGGCACTTAAATGAACTATTAAGCCCTCATTGCGTTGCAGTGAGAATAAAAGCCTCTCTGTTGCCAAAAAATAAAATCAATTGGCAGTGGTACAGAAGCTTTCTTTTCCCTGTATCCCATGCTTGGACTCACACCTTTGCTATACTACACTCTTCCACAAATTGACACCAGCTTGGACATGGCAACACCTGCCGAATGGAGCTGCTATGGGGCTGGCCTGGACATTGCTCTTGGGGAGCATCAAAACGTGCCTCAGGGAGAAACTTAGGGGTAGACACTTTGTGTGCCTGGGCCCACAAACCTGATGGACTGATCAGCAAGCATGGGGCAGCACAGGGGCTATGCATGCAGTCAGGGATGAGGGACTCACATAGTTTGTGAGTACAGATGTACAGCCACAGCCAGCATGCTGTGAGCCAATACAGCAAAGATGCCCAGTGCCTGCAGGCAGGCAGCACATAGCCATCCACTAAGAGGAGGACCTACAGATGCAGGCACTCATTTTTGAAAGCAGCCCTTAAGGAGTGGGAGGTAGAGCAGCTCCATATCCACTTTATTGCTTTCACCTCTGAGCTGGTCCAGGAGCTGGAGCTGTTTCCAAAATACTCAGGGCTTTGCTTCCCCACCTATAATGTGCACTCTACCAGAGCATGTGAGGCAGCCCCAGCAAGGGAACCTTGATGGCAGTTATCCTCTATTGCTAACATATTTCTGCAACCACACTCTTGACTTCTCCATTATTTCCTGAAGAGGCTGGACTAAGGGAAGTGGAGGTTCAGGAGAAGGTCAGGATAGGATCAGCAAGATGAAGTTCTTCACCAGAGAGTGGTCAGGCCCTAGAACAGGTTTCCCAGGGAAGCGTTCATGGCACCGAGCTTGGCAGAGTTCAAGAAACATCTTGATAACACTCTCAGGCATATGGTTTGGTTTTTGGGTGGTCCTGTGTGGGGCCAGAAGTTGGACTCAATGATCACTGTGCATCTCTTCCAATTCAGGATATTCTGTGATTCTAAGTGGATTTTTATGTTGCGCAAAAC
This sequence comes from Pavo muticus, assembly GCA_016647715.1. Classification (NCBI taxonomy): domain Eukaryota; kingdom Metazoa; phylum Chordata; class Aves; order Galliformes; family Phasianidae; genus Pavo; species Pavo muticus. Next base: position 2,184,271 of record JACDJE010000041.1, on the reverse strand, counting down.
ATAGCCAATCATTGGGAATGACCTATCAAACGCAATAGCTTGACTCCTAATTTCACAGGTAATTCTTGAATAACCAAGGGGGGAAGAATCCACATCTAAGTGCACCCAAATTCTATAAGCTTTGCACTCCAATCAGATTTTGCATGTTGGTATTCTTATCACTCGGCTTTGTACCTGACGTTGAGAAACAAGGAAATGTGGAAAACAGATGAGGCAGTCCTAAAAGCTATCTATATCAACCTAAATTATGAGAATCACAGACTTTCCCCTGAATAATGCTTGCACTACCTTTTTCCAAGCAGTTGCACAAAATCATTACACTTTGCAAAATTAATCTGTTTGCTTGACTTCTGAGAAATAAATTGCATATATCAGCATTTTCCTTTCATAAATTCATAAATGATTATGATCTCCAAATGCAGGTTTCTGGGCTATGATTAAAAGTAGACCATTTTACTTTAAAAGCTTTGGGGTATTAGTGGAGGACCTGGGTTTATAATGAAAACTGAAAATGCTGCGTTAGTTATTTAGCATCCCCAAGCTGCTCAGAAAAGCAAGCTCAAGCCTGTGAGATGAAAATCCGACCGCTAGATGGCATCTTGTTCTCACAGTAACGGGCAGCACTCTTCCTGAAAAGAACATGAAGCAGCGGTGGGCATCTCGGTAACACAAAACCCCTCCGGGCAGAACAGGAGCTCACAGCACTGCCCAGCGCGGGGTGGGATGGCAGAAGCAAAGCAAGGAGCAATGAGCTCACCGTCTTCTCGCCCCACCTTAACTGCAGGTCTCCCATTCATGGCTCCTGATGGAAATGTCCTCATGCTTTAATTGCTGTAATTATACAACAGCAAAAATCAGAATCCACCACGAATGTAATGCGGGCACTTGGAGGCTTTTAAAGAGGAAGCTGATCGTTGCAGCGGATTTGATAATGACACTATAAGATAGCCTGGCTGATTTTCTCGACAGGAAAATACTTTGTCATTTTCAAGGGTGAGGCCGCTGCTTTCTGTAATTCTTCATTTCCAGTACACACCTAATACTTATGGTATGTTTCCAGTTATCTAAGAGTGATGTGAATTCAGCTAAGAATTGCTTTGGTAAATATTACCACAGGGAAAATGTGACCGTCTGGAATTGATGTAGTATGAAAGCTAAATTAAAAAATACGCCCATTTCAGCTGACACTGCTGTTTAAAACAGAAGGCTTTCGACATGAAATTTCTCTTATTTCTTATGTGCCCTATTAGGTAGTACCTTTTTGGTCTCAAAGCACTACATGAAAGGACTTGACATGGGGTGAGGACCTTCTCCAGCCCCAGAGGTGCCCAATCCCTGAGTGCCCTGGGTTGGGTGGCCATGCCCTGAGGTCTCAGCCAGGGTTTGAACTTGGCAGAAGGGATGCAGTAGAAATGAATGCTTTGCCTTCTAGCTGGAGGCTGCTGACATCTCCCTCTTGGCCTGAGTTGTTCTGGGACTATGGGCAGCCCGAGCGCAGGGCAGCAGGGCGAGCAGGCTGAAGGATGTGCTGCCAGGAGGAGCAGTGGACCATGACATTCCCAAAGCATCAATGCATTTGGAAGGGAGTGCCTTGCAAAGCAGGGCCTGTCCAAAGCCTGCTCCTCTTGGGCACGCTGCCCAGCGCTCTGCTGCTTCGCTGCTGCTGCTCTGCTCCCTCCAAAGTAAAATATCCTGTAAACCTTCTGTAAATCATGACCTAAGACAGCAAAAATGCTGCATTCGGCTGAAGCTGCAGTGCGAGTTTCTGGAGACAAGCTGCAATCATCCGCATTGGATTGACAGCCACCCCCTTACAAAATTGGACACGGAGTCTGGAATGACTGTGAGAGGTCACAAACCCACTGCAAGGGCCCAAGAGGAAGACAACACTGGCAAAATACTAAGGCTTCAGCTCATCACTGACCCATGAATATTGACTGCTGCATCACTTCTGTCTTATTGAAGGCTTTCACTAATGCACTGGACAAGTATTCTGCTGCAATTAGCATCTGAAATCTAAGAAACAAAAGCACAGCCCTCTTCAACTGCGGCTTGGAGGAATGCCATATCAAAGTTTTCCCAAGCTCTGCCCCTTGTGTAGCTGTATAAGAGACTCCTTGTTCCACAACATTAAGCAAATGACTGTGTGCAACTCCCATGTTTATTAGTGGGAAGCGACACTTTCCAAAGCCTCGTCTGTTTATGAACCAAAAGAATTGCGCAGTAAAAAATAAAAATAAAAAATTATAAGAAGTGTTCAGAAAATAGCAGGGAGGATATAATTGAAATTGTCCTTTCCTTTCACACAGCGAATTCTGTGTCATTTTTATGCAGCCTGTTTAAAAATGGCTCTGTTCTGCTTGCAGTAGGAAAACAATGGTGTAGACAATTTATTCAGAACAATCACTTATTTGAGATCTGTTGTAGTCAGAGAGCTTCGACAAAGCTTGTGTCATCACAGGAGCCCATGAATGCTATTACATATCCACACACACCTGATGTAGCATTCCTGACACTTCACTGCTGTCTGAATTGCTGCAAAAAATATACTGTAGGACACACTTCAGATCTGAGAGTATCTTGCAAGAATGTTGACAGTTTAAAAGACAGAATTTAGGTGTTTTTTGTTTTTTGTTTTTTTTAATAAACATTGCTAAGAAATCTATGTTCAGAACGATTAATATTTTGTTTCTACTATTGCAGTAATTTCTGCTTTTCTCCTCTGCACTGTTTGCACCCAGGAGAGCTAATGCTACTCTCTGCTGCACCTGGATAAAAGCCCACCTTGAATGCCATTGTGCCAGCAGCTCCAGAGCTCGGGGAACTTTTGGCTCCCAAAAACTGAATATTACTAAAGCAGATATGACTGCTTTGCTTGCTTACCAAGGCGATGAGCTTCTGCAGTCAGAGACGGAGCAAGACTGACCCAGATTTGAGATCTTTCCATCCAGTCTGGTCTGGGGACCAGGTCTTCCGCTTGCACCTGAGAGCTGGGACTTCACAACAAAACTGTTCAGACCTGAAGATCCCCCCAGGTTTACCTCTGTTACCAAATCTGGGAGCACTCCAGAGCTATGAGACTTGAATCAGAACAAGAACTAAATGTGAACTGGCCTCCTTCCTCTCCTCCATGCAGGCACCCACAGGCACAAAGATCAGCTTCAGTTTAAATAGCTTGAAAGTAGGTTCTCCCGGAGTTTCAGCAACAGGAGACGTCTGAAAAATATATGATGTAGGTAGCAAATGATACATGCAGGCTTCTCAGGTTCCAGAAAGAGTGGACCTTTCCAAGGTTAAGTAAAGAGAAGAGGCAGACAGATGAAATGGTAAAGGCAAAATGTACTTCCCTTGTTTAGTATTCCTCCAAGCTGAAACTGGATCATCCAAGATATTCACACAAGCTCCACAACTTCCCTTCTGACCATGAAGATTTAGTTGCCACTGAAGGTCAGCCTAATTTGACATGACAAATTCTGTGCTTGAATGCTGTTCTCATTCATCACCCCTTCTACCAAAACAGCCCTCCTTTTTTTTCCTAAAACAGAGCACATGGCTCAAAATGGTGCAATCTGCGCTAGGGTTATGACCAGCTCAAATGAATACTGTGTTAAATGGGATCAGCCAGGGTCCAGTGCAGACATGGTGACCAAGCCTTAGCCTGAATCAGGGTTAATTTAGATTCCCCAGTCACCATAGGGAAATGAAGCCACATGGTGTCCTGTCAGTATAAACTTGGTAACACTGCCCATGCAGCTCCATATTTCACAGTCCTGCCACACTGTGTCCCATTGTGTTGTACCATCAGAGATCACGGGGAAAATCCTTGAGGCCATAGGTCAGAAGACACCTTCCAACCTACGGCTGCAGCTTCAGGCAGCCTGCCAGCAAATGCTTGCTTATTTAATGGGGCTTATTTATTTTTCATTTTAAAAGGCATTATCCAGACACATTTTCTCTGCAGATGTTTTATCTGGATACTTATTTCTGCAGGAAGTTTATATTTTTCTTTCCTTGTGCATCTGTTCATCGGCGGTGTAAAGCTTGTGAAGTTTTTAACATTTATTTTGTTTTTACGTGATCCGTAAGCACATTATTTTGACACAAAATAAATGTTCCAGTTCAGAGTGCACGTATCCTAAGGACAGATCACAGACACCGAACACACCACAGAAATACACCAGGGATGGGTATCATTCACTGTTTGGCTAGCAACAGCCATTTTAGATGGAAATGAAGAAAACTTCCCGCTGTGCCACTTCCAGCTGCACCTACTACAAATTGATTTCTGGGTTCAGGTTGCAGTTTTCAACCGAAGGTACAGGTGCTGCTCCAAAGCGGTGGTGAAGATGTCCTGCATGGCGCACAGAGGATGGGAGGGCTCATATCAGGTTCCAAGCAGAGCTTTGTCCATGCCCACACAAAGCCAGCCTGCATCCATCTGGACACCACTGGACACAGATGGAGAGAGATGAAGCCCAGCGCTCTTGCATCTGAAAGCGAGGTCTGAAGACAGCTGAATGAACCCCTGGCTTAGCCTGTGAGCACGCGGACTGCACCATGCCCAGCAGAGTGGGTTTTAAAAACAGGCTCTAGGGAACAGAAAATAACATTTGTTTTCTAGATAGGATTTAAATAAGCACTATAGAACTATTTTAGCAAATAAATATGTATTAATGTGCTGGGTTGCTGCCTCAACTCTCAACTATGACAACCTATTAAAATACCTAAATGTTTCAGGCAAGTCACGTTTTTATCTGTGTGACTTAAAAGAGGATTATGATATGTCCATATTACTTACGTATTTTTCAGGCACAATTAAGAAAAAGTAGTGATTGAGAAGGTATCCCAACAGGGACGGCTAGCATTTATGTGATACGTGGGCTGATTAGAGATTTAAAGTGCTGTTTGTTATGCGGCAGCCAGTTATGAAACAAATGATCTGGTTCCAACATAAACTGTTAAACTGAAAACATGCCAGAGGGAGACAGCTGTCAGTACATTAAAAAGTCATTTTCTCAGACAACAAAGACTTAAACCAATCATTTTATAAACATATTTCTTTGCCCAACCAGATTTCCGTAACTCTAATGGTTCGTCTGCTGCATGGAGAAATAAAGTAAGTTTTTGCTCATATGATTTGTCAGGAATTCTTACTTGGAAAGAACAGATGGTGCTGAAAAATTGAACAAGGATAACCGCATTATCAGGCTTTCAGCTACAAATTTCATTCTTTCTACACATACTTAAAATGGAAACAATGCATACCACAAACCTTTGACCACGGCCAAGGCGCAGTTTGCATTTAAATGACACCGCTCACAGTGTATAGAATCACATTTTGGAGTCAACTTCTCCAGATTTGAGACAAAGAGTTTGAATTATAAATTAAAGTTATGGCCAGACTTGCCATGGTGTGAACTTATGCATCTCTAGGGATTTATGCAGCATAAGGATCCTTTCAAACAACCCAGAACAATGCTGTCTTTGGTGCTGGCCCAGGTGACTGCCTGAATAGGCCTGAGAGCAGCTGGCCACCCATCCAAAGCACCGTGCTTCCACCACAGTCATAATGCACTTCTGTATGTAGTGCCATCCAAGCAATTATTTCTGCGTACCCCTCTGACTTAACTCCCCCTCTGATACATACTCTTCTGATTTATCATCTCTGTGACACTCAGTCAGCAAGGAAAGTCAGACACCCTGAATTACTCTGTCCTTCTGCACCACATTTCCAACAGCTTAGAAAGTAAAAGAGAACACTCAAGCCTGAAATCCCAGCACTCTCACTTCCAAAAATAAACTAAACTTCAGCACTCAGGTAGTCCATCGGCTGGGCTGCTGTGGGTTAGAGCCCAGGAATCATGAGAAGACAAGAAAACTCAACTTCACCAATTCACATTAGGCAATTTATGGGAAGGGAGTGGGATGGCTTTACATGGATAATGTTCAGCTGATAAGCTGTTGGTGGGTACAACATGTTAACATACTCTGTTTTTCACTTTAGTTCAGTGAACCAAGTCTTGGTGGTGCCATTATCTCTGCTTATATGTGCAACAATGTACCTGCTACTTATCTTCAAATTACAGATCCTGGTGTGGTTTTGCAAGAATTCTTTTTCTCCTTTTCTCCTTGCTTCTTGCTATTCTCCTTTTTCCTCCCTCTTCTCTTCCCTCTTTCCTTTCCCTCCTTTCCTTCTGCACTTCCCTCTCCTCTTCCTTCTTCTTCCCCTCACCTAAAATCTTAGACTGCTGCAGAGAGAATAATGAAAAAAGACCTGTGTGGATGCTAAAGACCTAGGAGCTCAGCAGCAATGAAAAGGAAGCCTCCTCCAATGTATTTATTTCTAAGTCAAGTCATATAATTTGGGGCCAGCCTCCTGCTGTTTTTGAAAACATGGAGCTGATAATAAGGTCACCCACTAGGATTTAAAGCCAGGGCTGCCTCTGCAGCATGGTACAGAGAGTGGCAGGTGGCAGCAGTGCACAGATACAATCTGCTAAAGCAATAATAATCATTACTACTCAGCATTCCTCTCCAGAAGCAGCATCACTAATGAAAATGTGAGCTGCTGTAGCCTAAATATGTCTACTAGCGACTTTTAAGATGAGTCCAACGGCAGTGGTTGTATCCACCACCAGCCAGGCCCTGAGTTTCTGCTTCCCAAGGGATGGAAGGGCTCCAGCTCCACTCTATGGCACAAAGGGGTAATCATCAACTCCATAAATCTCCTGACCCGGGGTCCAGTGAATCTGCCTGTTTCTCGGGTTTGAACCAGATGCATCTGCCTTCAGCAGGTGGCTGTGACTGCACTAGGGAACCAGGAGCATCCCCAGCCCCAGAGCTTGTCCCAGTCTCAGCTGGGCACAGTCCCTTGGCAGGGCAGCCTCAGCCTGGCTGAGCAGGATGATTCAGCGCCCACTGGATGCTGCCAAAGTCTGCTCCAGCGCAGTGATGTTGAAACTGCAGAGAGATTCAGGGCTCCCAGCCAGTTCCTAGTCTGCCCCCATCCATCATCCAATCTTCAGGCTGGTGGTTTCAGCCTGGCACTGCTTCCAAGCCCCAAACTGCCTTAGTGCCCATCTGTTTCTAGGACTGGGCTGATTGGCAGTGAGGGCAGAGACAAACCAAGGTGCTGTCAACCCTGCATCTCTGTCCCCATCTCTGCCACCCTGCATGTGCTAGGGCCAACAGGGGTGGCTCAAGGATGGGTTGCAGCAAGCAGCCAGCAGCCAGCTCTGTGCTCCACTGCTCAAGAGTGGTGCAGAAACAATGAGGGAATGAGAGCATCGTTCAAACCTTGGCATGGAAATGCTCATGCATTGGGCTAATGTGTAAGCTAGGGCCTGCATAACTCTTGACGCAGGTCCTCAGTGAATAAATATAGCAGGCTTATAGCCTACAAGCACTGCATCTAAATATGCATGTCTTAGTCGTAAGTGAAACTTGCTGTGTGATGTGTCGAATCACGCAGAAAGAATATTTTGAAAGCACGCCACTTCTAATTAAGTCAATGCTCACTCATAAAAGTTGTTTTGAGCATTTACTACATATAAATGAGATAGGATGTGGTTTTTTTTCCTGCTTATTATTTTTAATGTAATCAGTTAAATCAGCATATTCTAAGTCCCCTTTCAGTTAAGACTCCTCTTGCTTTTTATGAGGTTACTTTGCCACTGTACACAGGATTTTCCCAGCAAGGAACAAAAGAGTGTATTCGGTAATTCTTCAGATTTATAAGTGTATAGTCTTTAATTCTTTTTCAGAGATAGGCTCACACACATAGACACATGCTTTGGGCTCTTGCTGAACAGAGGTTTCTGTACCCAGGCAGACTGTGAGGCGGAGTCAGTCAAAGAAGTTGGTGGTGGTATCCAGATCTCTGGACCACCTATAGTGATATCCTTTTTAACAAGCGATGACCCTGTCCCTTGCCACTAGTTAGAATAGGAACAGGAAATTCAGCTCCAGTCTAAATATTTACAGAGCAAACATTCATGTTTCCATTTTTAAATCACTGTTTGCTCATTATATTGCTCATCCCATTTATGGTGATTTAATTGATGTTTTCTTCCATCTTCACTTTGGTATCACAAGCAGTTCCTTCCAGCTGCCCATGAAAATATAATCTTTCTTCTTGAATTTCTGAGTGAATTAGATATTCAAGGGAGAGTGGAGCCCAGCTGAATCAAACTGTTTCAGTTAAACAAAAACTATTATCTGTCCAGTATGACAACTCTTAGATGCGAGGCATTCTTTTGGGGAAATTCACTTGAGACTCCCATTTCTATTTATTTTATTTTCTTCATACAGCATTTTTTAACAAATGTTTATGACAGGCATCCATTTGACTAGTCACCATCATCTGTCAGTCGTCACCTCATCTCAGGCAGCTAGTATGTTGCATGGAAATAAAAGGGTATTGTGGGAAAACAGCGGCCTAGCTCAGTCTGGCTGCTAAATATGCTCCTTTACAAAGAGAGCAGTGAGATAAATCAGGTCTCTATCTCCTCAGGTAGTGTCTGCTTCTATAGCCTCTGTAAGATATAATAACCAAGGCACACTCCATATTTGGGAGAGGAAGAAATCTTCTGAAAATGCTCCTTTGTGTACAGAGCCATCAGTCAAAGCAGGCATCCATGGTGGAGAAACAACTCATCTCTAGTTTTGGACAACTATGCCACTTTTCTTGGTTTTACACATGCATCTATTTCCTTTTTTTTAGCTACTTAGCTGGGTGATGAATTGTAATGGGATTTGTTCTGGGTAACGCAAGTTAAGAGTGGGCTAAAGAAGGCGAGTTGCTTTATAAATTGTGCTGTTTCTTACAGCTTTTAAGTTTGCTTAAACAGACCTAATGATGAAATGTTGGTAACCATCTGTTACCAACGTTTGTAAATAAATATAAACCAATCTAAATATGCCCTGGCTTGCTGCTCTGTTTCAGGCCTGAATCTCTTTTCCTTTTTTCCTCCTTTTCTTTTTCTCATTTTCTTTTCCTCTTTTTCTTCTTTTTCTCTGTTTCCTCCTTTCATTACCCCTTTTCTCTTTCTTCTTTTCTTGTCTAGATGGAGTTTATGAACTGGCTTAATTTCTTCAGAATCTTTGGTTGCCTGGGGGTGATTTCATTACACTGTTCTTTGGCACCACTCAACACAAATTATTCATGACTGAATAGAGAGAAAAGATGCCTAATTCTGATTATTCAGTGGCGAAGTAAGATGTTAAACTGTAATTTCTTCATGACAGACTGGGAAGAGAGATGAATTACAAGCTTTCCTTACATGAGTTCCTTTTGCAAATCTGAGCAAGTGGGACAAACTTGTTCTACTGAGAACTTCATAGCATTTAAGGGCCTTAAGTAAAGCTCAGCCATGCTTAGTGTTGTATAGAAATAAAAGCTGGGATTTTAAAAGTCGAATCTTTAGTTTTGGACTAACATCAAAGTTGACTGTATTAAAGAATCACAACAGCTCTGGAATACCACTCATTTCAATGCATCCTCTCCCACGCAAACTTTGTCTCTGACTTGTGATCACAGAATATCTCGTTTGTTTCTACAACAGGTGCTTACTGGGAAAAATAATATTATGAAAATTGTACTAAAAACAGCTGTTGGATACTTCTCCAAGCATTTACCACAATAAATGCTACTTGTTGACTGTTGCTATCATTTTGCACCATAGTGCCCCAGGGAAATAAAAGCTGCTCGCTCTCAAATATGATTTCCTTTCTGACAGTTTTGTCTCTGCAACAAACAGTGCCTCAAGGTTAAGAGCACTCAAAGGGAAAGCCACGTTTTGGGGAACATGTTTAAAAATGATGATGAGAGAAATAAGGTCTTGATAGCCAGATTATCCTATTAGTTACTTTCTGACAACTGGTAGTTAAGTTTTACATAATTTTAAAACACCTCTAGCACATCAAGGGCCTTCTCCCCAGATACCCTTTTTTCTTTTGTTGATGCTCTGCATTGAGTTACTATGTCTTATAGAACATGACTTCTAAATACATTTGTTAAATCTAACACAGTAGAAACCTATCTTGATTAATTTTTTTAAAAAGTATTCCTCTCTCACTAAAGAGCAAGATCAAATATGAGCTTAGCTGTATTATTTCACACAAACCAATGATCTTTTTTGCTTCCAGATGACTGCAATGCTTATGAAAGCTGCCAGAATGGATTAAAATCATTCATGAATTTGTAATAAAGGTCTTAGGTTCCACACACCAAGTATTTTGCAGTAAAAAGAATGCACTGCCAAAGGATTCATCCTCGTTAATAGCACACTCTGCAGTTTTGAAACACTGGCCTTTCAGACTTGCACAAACAATTGAATCTCCTTTTGGCTTTGTTCCACTAATGACCCATTGGAATAGGGCAAAATTATAAAGTCAGAGAGTAAATAGGGTGTTCTTACTGGGACATGCTTACAACAATATTCCGTATGCTACAGCAGAGATGGAAATAAAAAGTGAGACTTGCATTTGAGGAACAAAGTGTTCAGAGAAGGAGGAGGAACTATTTGGTTCTCTTGCAGTGATTTCTAACAGATATTAAAAATGGTATTGACAGAGTGTGGGTGGCAGTGTGTGTGCGTATGTGTGTGAAAGCACCAGAAGCAGCAGCAGAACATGTATTGAAAAGGAACAAGATGACCTAAAGATAGATCATCAGACAAGATGAAGAACAAGTTCACAGACATAAAATACCCAAATAAATACAACATACTGTATTTATACAGTGAGGCACTGAATCCCAAACATCACCTCCTCCCAGAGATAAAAGAAAGCAAATCTAATGTCAGTTCAAGTTGCCAATCAAGAAGAAACTCAGAGAAACAATAAAGATGTATCAGAGAACATTCTCATCCTGTGTATGATCTTGGCCAGCTCATTTGGACAGACATATTTTGGCGCTTCTGCATATGTGGGTCTGAAAGTGCAAAGCCAACTGTACGGAGATTTTGTTTATAAAACTGCGTTCCTTTTTCATAGCACATCACAGTGAGTTGTATTACATTCATTTCCTATGCTCTTTGGTTCTTCCTGCAAAACCTAGAGATCACAGGTACACACTTGCAGCTGATGCATGCATCCCCCTGGCAGAGATGTTTACTGTGACTGCTGTTTAGCAGTCTAAGGTAGGACAAGAGTGGCACCACAAAGTTAGGCCCTAGTAAGCAAAGGCAACGGGGAGGATGAAGGGGGGGCTCTAAACAGCTTGATGAACTATAATCCACATGGATAAAACTCTACCACATGTGGACAAAGCCAGAACAAAATCTATGCATCATTTAAATCATTCTTGAGTCTTCAAAATAAGGAGTGAGTTACAGGCCTTTGGCTGCCCCAGTTTCGTACTCTTAAAACAGTTCAGCCAAAAAGGAGTTTAGGTTAGATATTAGAAGGAAGTTTTTTCACTCAGAGGGTGGTGACGCATTGGAACAGGTTGCCCAAGGAGGTTGTGGATGCCCCATCCCTGGAGGCATTCAAGGCCAGGCTGGATGTGGCTCTGGGCAGCCTGGTCAAGTGGCTGGTGACCCTGCACATAGCAGGGGGTTGAAACTAGATGATCACTGTGGTCCTTCTCAACCCAGGCCATTCTATGATTCTGTGAAGACGGCAATAAATGACAGCCATACAGCATATACCATCCCCTTATGTTACCCTCAAGAACTAGGCAGGTCATGCAATATATTTTCTTTACAGACTGATAGAGGAAGTTGTACTAAGTTATCCAGAAGGATATGAAATGAAAGCTTAGCATAATACTGTAGGATCATTGTGGAAGCTTGGAAGACTTAGGAGCCTGATTATAACACTGAACATTTTAGTTTTAGGTTACCATTTCAGATTTAGACCAGTTTCCATGTTCCCATGAAATATTCTATCTGCTGCATAATTAGGACACATGCTGTGCAAGCCTCTATCTTCTATCCTGGTTGCACAAAGCAGCATACCAATCTGGGAATGTCAGAAGTTGGCAAATGGACTGCCTCCTTGGTATAAAAGGCAGCATCTTTTGAGCTATCTCGACACCAGGTCATTGCACAGTAGGATCAAGTGGTCTTGCAGGATCATCAGCTGGATGTGTCTAATAGTGAGAACAGAGGTGGACATACATGACTAAATGAGAACTTCAGTGGATTTACGGTGATCAAACTACGTTCAGAAAACCAACACAGTGCATTTTTATATACCAGAGCGATACTGGTACATATATATAAAAATTTCTATTCCTGGGCAAAACTGAGCAGCCTGCAGAAGCCTGCTCAAGTACATCTTCCTCTGAGGAGCAAGACCCAGTAAGTACTTACTGCTTAACCTGCAGCATCAGCCACTTCACATACCGCAGTCGCAGCTACTGCTTTGTTAGGAGTGCCAGACGATGAACAAGATGTATGTGAGGTGCTTTATTCAATGATTCCTTCAAGTACTGATATAGTCTTACAATTCCCAGGCCCCATCTTTCCTTTTCTCCCTCTCCCTCTTTCCTTCTCTCCCAAGCAAGTACTTTGTGAGGCTGAAAAGCCAGCTTTCCTCATGCACCTGCTTTTGAAAAGATTCAATTCTTTGCTCCTCTGTGGCACAGTATGTACCAGCGGAGCAGGAAGGGGCAGTAAGAGTAGTGACAATTTCTTCATAAATCTCCGTGGAGCAGATCATTTCTGCTTCATTTCTAGGGCCTCTGAGAACTGTTCCAATATAAACACTGAAAAAAGATCAGAGCATCACCTAAGTAAAAGAGAGAATCCTGCTGCTGACTAGCCCAACAGACACAATGCTGCCAGCTGGCTCATGCATGTTGTATTCAAATGGCTGCTGTGCCTCGCACCAGGCTCAGGCTGATGAACACAGTAAATGAGGGGAAGCCCTGGCTGATTGGCAACTACCACATTTCCTTACTTCATTTCTGCACGTTCAGATATTTTCAAAAGCAGGTATTTATTTTCCAAGGAAAATGACTTGTGTAAGCACTGGCTTAGGTTCTGTAATTCACATAACTGTGCTGGAAGATTACCACCTCATCTTCAAACTATTCCTCCAGCTGTGAAATTCAACTTCAGGGATGCACGTCCCTGATGCTCATTTTGTGGCCTTGGCTATCACACATGTGGCCTGACATCCATGTTCCTAAAGGAGAAGCATACACAGCTGTTTGAAACCAATCATATTTAAGAGGACTTCAATGACCAGAAGTTTCTCTTACAAACCTGTAACACCCACCCTGGGAAAACAAGCAGATAAGTGTTCCAGGCAGGATCTGATGACTTAGTAGCATCCAGCAATCAGGCTACTAGATGGTGCTAAATAATATTTCATCAAGACAGGGAGCTCCATATTTAAAAAAAAAAAAAAAAAAGCAATGCAATGAAAACTGTCATTTACAATCTCATGTATACTTACTTTGGCTCCACTGAGATTAAGTGTTCTGTATGAATCAGTGGTACATGATAGTCTGGCCAGTGCTCAGACAGTACATCAGGGAAGAGAATTGCATGTAATAATGCAACATCCTGTTTAGAGGCCTAAGAGGCAAAAATCTAGCAGTAATCACTTCCAAGGCTAGTAACTCAGTTCTTATTGCCTTCATAATGACTCCACAGTTATTCAGTCAATGAAAATGGAGTCTGATATTGTGCATCAAGAAGATAAATTAACAATAAAATGAGTCTCACTGATATATCCACTGACTACTCTAGTGGAGACCAGCAAAGATACAGAATGTGCTTTTAAAGCACGCTGTCTCCTCTTTAGGAAGATGAAGACAGTGAAAAACGAGGCAGAAGCAGACTTTCCTTTCTAAATATGGATTTGCATTTCTGAAAAAAAAAAACAAACAAACCAACAACCCTGTTAAAATTTAATAAACAAATATTCCATTGGAATTAATAAACAGTCGTTTGTGTTTTAAAAGACACTTGGTTTATCCATCATTTTGGTGAACACAGAAAACAAAACAAAATTCCATTAGGGACTTCAGTTTAGGCACTAAAACACTGCACAAAGTGCCAAATGCCAGGATGTTGACCTTATTCATTTTGATAGAAGATCTATACTCCAGAGAAATCCACAATATTCTAATTAATTTATAAATAAATGATTATCAAAACTTAACAACTGACATAAACTGTACCAGGCAAAAATCAAGCAAATTTAATCTTATTTTGTGTAAGCTTCCTTCATCTCTCCTTCCCTGTCTCTCTCCCCAGCTCCAGGGCATTCTCTTCTGTGCCGCCAGTCATGCTGGAAATAATCTAGAGAGCAAAGTCTTGGCTGGAGACCCCAAATGTTTTATGGTCAACGGACACATCCCCTGAAGAATTGCCTTACATCTAAAACAGAATACAAAGGATTTTATAACTATAGCAGTTACAAAAATCAATCCATTAATAATGCAGAGTGTTATCACTCACGACTTAGGAATCAAAATTCTGAGTTCATTCTTTAAAATCCATCTTGTTAAGGCAGGCCATAAGACAATAAGCAAAGGCTAATGAAAAGAAGACGCAGCGTCTGTCTAAAATTAGAATGCATGACATTTGCATTGTCACGGGTATGTGGAAAACGCGGAGGCTATTATATTATTGGTTTAAGCATCATATGTATCTTTATCAATTTGCTAATTACAGCCGGTTCAGTATATTGCCAGTTCAATGGCTAAGTGACAGGATAATTTCTTACAGGGATGAATAATGGAGTAGGTATAAAGAGGGGTAATTAGTACAAACCACAACACCGGAAAAAAAAAAACAACTGCCAAGAGCAAGTAGTCTGAAGTTCCTGAAAGGAACAGCACAAGCAGAAAGGACAGCATTACTTCTGCTTCTCACTACCCTCCTGACACAGGTACTGGACCTCAAGACAGACTCACCTGTACAGCCCAAATAAGACTTGTTGGCAATGCCTTGCTGCTAAAGTGAGAGGCAGCACAAGAGCTCATGGCAGGCACAGGAACAGAGATGGGAATGTGCGGAGCTGGGAATGCAAAGAAGGGGTGGGAAATGCTGGGATTTAGATTATCTGAAACCGCCACAGAATCACACCTTAAGCTGCTTAAAATAAGCCGGCTCATTTTGAGAGAAACGAGTTAAAGACTGATCGCACAAATGGCAATCCCAGCAGGCCTGAGAGAATCACATCCTCCGGCTGGAATGGTGATGAGACAGGAGCAGGCTGAGACTGGCATGACTGGACTGCTTCCACCACGCCTGACATTTCTGAGCTCTGGATGCCATAATGATGTTAATGCACTGGAAGTAGATGAGATTAAGCGAAACGTGAGTAGGCTGCTAGCTTAAATAATGATTCAGACAATCCGGAAACACTTCAAGTGTGGAGAATTTGTGGGACATGGGATGCTAGATTCAAGAACAGCAAGGTGAGGATTAGAAAAGAGGTACTTCAGTGATAAAAGCGTTCTCCAGAGCGGCGAACAGTCCCACAACAAGCAGAGGGCGGGCAGGAGAGCCTACAACGGCTGCTTCCACTTCCTATGTGACACTGAAATTGCCTCATCCACACAATTTCATGCATGTCTTCTTTCTCTTGCAATTATAAGACAGGGAAAGCGGTGTATCTGCAGCTTTCCTCAAATACAATAGCTGACAGCATTCCCCAAAATGCCAGAAAATTGGCTCTCCCAACTACCCACATCTCCACACAAAAGCCTTTCCAGCCCCGCTTTCTGCTGCCACAGCTATTTTGTGGCCAGATGAATAGATTTATTTTTCTTAAGCATCAATAATAAGAAGTGATAAAAGCAAAACACAGCTCAATCACAAAACACAGTGACTGCAGTGTCTCCTAGCAGAGGTGCAGAGGGGAGCACGCTCTTCCCCTCACTGCCAATCACTGGGTTATACCATCAGACCACATAGAACTCTCCTCTGTGAAACCAACCCCCCTACAAATGACCGTGATTAACCCTACGGCTCGGATTAGGGCCCTCAACGAAGGTGACTTCGGGAAAAAGCTGTCTGACAAAGCGCAGACCCCTCCTCCCACCCAACCCCCTCCCCGGTCACCGGGCCTACGGACAACCTCATAAGCAGCACTCTACCCTCAGCGGTACCGCCCCTCCCCGCCGCCTAATAGCTCCTGCCGCGCGCTGCGCTGCGCTGCGCTGCGCTGCGCTCCGCCCCGTCCCTCCCCGCCCCGCCCTACCCCGCCGCCACGCGGGGCACGCACGTGCTAGAAGGAAACACAGCCCTGCGCATGCGCGGCACCGCCACCCCTTCACTGCATCCCCAGCAGCCGCCCCCGGGGACCAGGAGAAGAAAGGAGGAGCCTCTGTCTCCGGGCTCCTGATTGACTGATGTCACTACCCCAACTCCTAGCCTCGCCGGCCCATTGGCGGCTTGAGAACCGCTATCTGCATCTCGCCTTCTGATTGGTTGTTGCCGCGGCGGCTGCTGTCCTATCCTAGCTCGGGCCACGAGGATTAAGCCCCTTAGCCCCGCCTCCTTCCTCGTCCCTCCCACCGCCGCAGGCAGCTTCTCCCTCGGCGCTTTTCCCTCTTTTTCATTGGCCACCGCCGCTCTTCACTCCTCCCGCCCTCCGCCGCGCCGCGCTCTCCAATTGGGCAGCGGCGAGCTCCCCTTGCTCCTCAGCCTTCCCGCACCGCACATGCGCCGCGCTCCCCGAGCCGGCCCCTCCTTCTAGGCGGCGAGCGAAGTTGTGTCCGTCCCCTGCTGGCCCCGCCCCCCTTTTCCCCGCTCCCCGCCCGGGAGCGGCGTCCGCGAGTCCGGCCCCGCCCCGGCCAGCCCGAGCGAGGCGGCTTGGGGGTGGGGGGGGAGGCGGCCGTTGAGGCGCGCGCGCGCTGGCGCCGGGCTCGAGCCGGCGGTGTCTCTCTTCTCTCCCCTCAGTCCCGCGCGGCGGCCGTGGCGGCAACAGCAAGCTCGGGAGCTGTGCTGCCGCCTCCTCCTCCTCTTCCTCCTCGCTCTCCCCTCCGGGGCACGGTGAGCACCGCCGCGCGGGGACGGACTCGCCTCCCTCAGCGCCCTCCTGCCCCGCGCTGCGGGACCCGCTGCTCTCCACAACGCCGCTGACGGCTGCGGGAAGAGCGGCCGCCGGCTCTCCGCTCACCCCCTCTCACGGCCGCGTTGGGACGGGCGGCGGCTGCCCCGAGCGGGGCGGGCCCGGCCCGCTGCTCCGTGTGCCCGCGGCTCTGTGCCCTCTGGCAGCCGCTCAGGGCTCCGGGAGGGTCTCTTGGAGGTGGGGGGGTGCGGCGGCGGCGGCGGCCGGAGGGAGGGCGGCTGCGGGCTGCCCGTGTGGGGGCTCCGGGCTGCCGCCTCCTGCCCGCGCCGGACTGTCAGCCGGGAGCGGGCTGGGCTTCTCCGTGGGATTTCACGTCTACCGTATCGCCTGGGAAACTTCCTCAGCCCGACATAACTTCGAGCGAAAAGGGAGGAAAAAAAAAAAAGAAAAGCCATTTCCTTTAATGTTACAGCCGCTGGAAAACACAGCCGACAAGTTCCTCTAAAGATATAATTGCAACATCACTCCTGTAGAGGAAGCGAGACCTGGAACGTAGGACCGCAGGGAAAGCACTTAATCTCTACTCCTTTTGTGCAGTGCAAGAGAAGGCAAGGCTGTTCGATGCCATAGGACTCTCCGGTGGGAGATTTAATGCCTCTTAAAGTATTTTTAAGGCTTTTCAGAAAGATCTTAAGCGCAAATTGCTCCTGCTGTAAGGCTCTAATCCTGTGAATTGGAAATGAGGTTGGGTATTGGAGGAGATGGGTGTGCTGCTTTCTGTCGTTTTCTGTAGTAAATGCAAACGCAACCATACCAATGCTGGACGTGGTTTGCCAGAATTCCGGGTGTAGTCGCTGCCTGCTGGCTCTGACTCGCGGTTCTGAAAGTTGTGCGTGCTTCCTACTATCTCTGCTCTGACTGACCTTGTTCAGCTGAATCCTTTGTGTTATTGGTGCTTCCGAATCTTGTGTAACATCTGCCACCGTTGTAGAAATACATCATGTAGATAGGCTTTTGGATGGCTATCTTGCTTCCTGCTTGGTTTTCCTCATAGAAATCTTCTTAGAGCTAAGAGACTGAGAATAATCCTTTTTTTCCCCTTCTAATTCAACAGATGCAGTTTATGTTGCTTTTTAGTCGCCAGGGGAAACTGAGACTCCAGAAGTGGTATGTCCCACTATCTGACAAAGAAAAGAAGAAAATCACAAGGGAACTTGTTCAAACAGTATTAGCCCGCAAACCGAAAATGTGCAGCTTCCTGGAATGGAGAGACCTGAAGATTGTCTACAAAAGGTTGTTCTTTCTCACTAACCTCCTAATTGACATACATCAGAAACAGTGTAATAAGTAGCAAGAAAATAATGATGGTTGATTTTTTTTTTTCTTAATTTATCTTTTTTTTTCTTCCCTCTACTGGCTATGGAGGAGACTGACTTCCCTTGAATCTAATTTGATAACCAAGTAGGAATCATTCATGTGTAGAAAGTCGTTCATGCGTTTAGAAATGTGCCGAAGAGATGAGGTTTCCTTCTTCTTTCATGAGGAGTGGTGGTTTTTAGTTGCTTAGAAGACCACAGTAAATAAATGCATAGAAATATAAGGCATGTAAGGTTTAATAGGTATAATAAAGAAAAACTAAATTTTATAGACGTTTATCTCAGGCAGTGACTTCATAAACTTGCAAATATAACTTGCCTTTAAAGGCTCTCACAGAAATAAGGAAAACTTTTTCTTGTTTCAGAGTACATAGAATGTTATCTTGCTATGAAGGCAAAAGCATTTTTCCAGCTTAAAAAATCACAGCCAGTGTTTTTCTTTTGGTGAAAGTACCGTATAATTCCCTTCGGCAGTATTTTCCTTTCTCAGTTGTTCGCTAACATTCTGGAGTGTGTGACAAGAGTTTTCTTAGCTTTATGCTGGTCTTTAGAATGTATGACAATGAAGAGGTGTAAAAATAATTGTCCCTGCAAAAAACAGTAATTCTCACTGCAGTTCGGTAGACTGCATCTCTTCCATCTAAAGGTAGTGCTACGGAACCTTGAATTAACTCCCTTCCCTAGTTATTTAGTAACTTCAAAAGGTCTATACGTTCTTATTTTCTTTGAGGTAGTAAATAATTCCAATGCTTGACAATGTTGTTATGTGCTGTCTTTAGGGAAGACAGAACTGGAGCTGAAACAAAGGGTTTCTAACTTCTGCAATGAGCCAATTGAGTAGAATTAAAAAAAAAGAAAAAAGTATTAGATGATACATACACGGATGTTCTAGGTCCTGCTTTCGTATGTACATCATACACCTGAGGACTGCTGGTGTATCTGATGTAACTCTGGAACGCTAGGAGGAGGCAAGAGGAGGACCAATGCATAAGACTGTGTTTAAGGAAGCATACGTGTTTTCTGCCTTTTAATTTCCTCACAAAACTTCTTGCGTATGCATGTAGTCAAAGTTGCTGGAATGCTTTGTGCGTTCCCTTCAGCTGAAAAAGCACTTGCATGCATTATCACTTGGCTTTTATGGGACTAGATCAGAAAAACTGGGAATGCATAGGCAAGTCTGTTTCCCTTCCTGCCTAGTCTTGCACAGTGGTAGCTCTTCTGGCGGTAAGTTCAGTCCACAACTGTTCTCTCTCTCAGTCTCTTTACTACTGCTAGCAACTACTTTTTGTGGTTTTTTCTTTTTTTTTTTCCGGCCTAGAAGGCTGATAGAAATCTGTATGGCTTTTTGGGTTACTGCAAGTTGTGGTGTTTGTGTATCTCAGTAGTGTGCTGTGGGGTCTGTGGTCAGGGAGATTAAAGCACTTGGCTGCTGTGTATCTGTAGATTGCAGTCCATCCGCTAGACTGCTGGTGTGCACAGCTGACTGCAGTAGCAGTTTTGCTGTCTGCAAACCAATCTGGCAGAGTTAGCCTATGAAATTGCTTAAGATTAGCTTGTATCAAGCTAGTTAACATCTCATTTTCTGCTCTGCTTTTGCTTTATTGTTAAGTTACACAAAGCTAAGACATCACCAGAATGACTGGCTGACAGAGGGGATAGTGAGTTTAAAATCCTGTACTTGGTAACAGTAACTGCTTTCGTGTCTCTGTGGAAAGACTTTTTTCCGGTCATCTTACTGTAACTAAAGTTGATCAGTCCCTACTACTATAATCTCTTTGAGAAGAGAGATCCGTTAGCTCAGAAGCAGACAGTAATACCGACAGCTACAGCAGTCAAGGTCCAGTACTTCCTGAACAGCAGTTAGCTACAAGAGCAAGACGTGTAACAGAAACTTTGCATGGTTTGTAGAATTGCACAAGGTGCATGCATTTGCTTGCAGACAGAAGATTCCTGCACATCTCTCCTAAGGTCTATTCTTATCTGTTCTATTATTGGGAAATATCTGAACCTCCCGGTGCAAATGTTTTTCAGTATAAGCTGTTCATGTTGCTGTTGGTACGTGTTGTATGTGCGCATTGCTATTATGAGTCTGAAATTGCTGAAATTTGTGCTGTGATTGCTTTTAGAGTGTATTAACTGTCAACTTTTCAGGTGTAAGAGAGAGTTGACCTAGATATTGCAACTCAAAGAATGGTTGGCATTATTAAAAGTATACTCTAGAGTCTCACTGATGTACCTTTTTTTCAAGAACAAAACCAGCTCAAATGCAAAGTTGACAAGCTGGTAGCTTTTGCTGCTTTCTTATATTTAACATTTATCAAGAAGGCTGGACAATTTTGATTAGCCTCCTAAGCTCTGTTTTATTTCATCCCTATCATTCACATGGAATGCTTTCTGGATGAATCTTCAAGATGATGGAACTACAAGGGTCTTTAAAATCCATGTGATTATTTTGCTTTTATTTCTTAGTTTCATGTATGCAGCATTGATACGGTTGCAAAACTAGGTCAGTCATTGTTACCTGCATTTTTTTTTCATTAGAGAAACAAGTTCTTTAGAGATCTGAAAACGCGCATGGAAGTGTGCCCTGTTTTTGACAGAGCTCACGAATTGGGTTGGATGTGTTCTGTAGTTGGTTTGGAAGAGCGTTAGATTTTCAGGCTGGTAGGCATCAGAAGACTTGAAAAGAATCTGAACGTCTGATTTCAAGAGACAGATTTGAAGCAGCTTGCTGGATAGAAAATTGAAATATGGGAATCCATTAACAGTTGTCCTTTATGACAGTAGAGAGGGAATTGTCTGCAGGCAGCCGATTAGAAACTTAGCGAATAATGTTAATGATTGCTCTTCATTTTGTCATTTTTTTAACTAGTAGTATTGGATCATATAAGATAGAAGTTCATGCAGCTTTCCCCTTTTGGCAGATAAATCAATATTAAATGTTATAATTTCTAGTAGTTTAGTGAAAAAGGACCTTAAGATAGGATGTGTTTTTTTTCCTTTAAAGATCTCAACTATTTACTGCTTTAACTTCTGACAATGTTATTTATTTTCATTTTGCAGTATATTGCACTCTAAGAAAAAGCAGAATAAGTTCTTGATGTAAATTTTTCTTGTTAGCACTTGGTATACTGAGACTGTAGGACTTGGTTATCACTGATAGGTAATGTGATTAAGAAATGTGACTTTTATATGACAGTTTGGGATTGTACTTATGTTATATGGTTAAATGGTTTTAAGTTGGCACAGTCTGTACTGCCTTTAATGTTGTGACAGTCATCTGTTATTGCAGTATAATCATAGGTTAATTATAGGTTACTTTAAAGCTTTACAGAAAAATACATTTTAAAACTCTAATTTCTCCTACTCCCAAGGAAAGAGCACGTTCTGCAAGTAGTGTGCATCTCCACTCAAAGCATTTTGATCATCCCATGATGCTGCCATGTGGCGAGCGACACAAGCCCAGCAGTGGGACATGATCAGTATCTTTCTTTATGTGCATCTAATTGCCAATTGAATCTGTTAAAATATAACTACAGGGTCGAGTAGGTGACTATAAAACTAAATGGATGTAATGATGATAGTTAATTAGGTTTGGTAGTTTAACTTGATCGGGTCCTCTGTGCAATATTCTAGTTCTTGTGGTACTAGGAGGACCTCTGCATACATCCAAGTAGAAGCAGCATCTTTCTCTTACCAGTACCAAGTTTTTGCACGTTTCTTAAACTTCTGGAGGTTATAGCCTACTGAAATTGGAAACTGCAAGATAAATCTTGTGTAGCTTTATTACTGCTGCTTATTTCTTTACCCTAATTAAATAGTGACTGCTCTGTCTGTTCTAGAATCTGAGAACTTCCTGTAAAAAATAAGTAATTTCTTTGAAAGGGGAAAAAAATCTTTTCCCAAGGAGAATATTAATGATTAGAACTTTCACTGGGTCAGCTGTGATAACCTGTCACGAAATCCCAAACTCTCAGGCTGCTTGAAGCACCTGTTTACATGTTAGAGGTGATGTTGTGGTTTCAGTTACGGAATCACAGAACTGTTTGAGTTAGAAGGGATGCTTAAAGGCCATCTGGTCCAACTCCCCTGCAATGAGCAGGGACACTACAGCTACATCAGGGTGCTCAGAGCTTTGTCTAGTCTGACCTTGAGTGTCTCCAAGGACAGGGCTTCCAACACATGCCTGGGCAACCTGTGCCAGTGCTTTAATACCCTTATTGTAAAAAACTTTTTTCTTCTATCCAATCTGAATCTCCCCTCTTTTGGTTTGAAACCGTTTTCGCTTGTCTTATCACAACAGACCCTGCTGAGGAGTCTGTCCCCTTCCTTCTTTTAGTCTCCCCATTAGATACTGAAAGGCTGCTCTCAGGTCACCTTGCAGCCTTCTCTTCTCCAGGCTGCACAGCTCCAGCTCTCTCAGCCTGTCCTCACGTTGGGGTGTTCCATCCCTTGGATCATTTTTGTGGCCCTTCTCTGGATGTGCTCCAGCAGGTCCATGTCTCTCCTGTACTGAGGACTCCACATCTGGATGCAGTACTCCAGGTGAGATCTCACCAGCACAGAGTGGAGGGGCAGAATCACCTCCCTTGACCTGCTGGCCACACTTCTTTTGATGCAGCCTAGGATACAGATGGCTTTCTGGGCTGCAAAGGCACATTGTTGGTGCATGTTTAGCTTGCCATCCACCAGTACCCCAGGTCCTTTTTGGCAGGGCTGTGCTCCATCTGTACATCCCAGCTTGTACTGATAGTGGGAGTTGCCATGACCTTGGTGCAAGACCTTGCACTTGGCTTTGTTGAACTTCATGAGGTTCTCCTGGGCCCGCTGCTGGGGCTTGTCTAGTTCTCTCTGAATGGCATCCCGTCCTGCAGGTGTGCCAACCTTACTACACAGCTTGGTGTGATCTGCAAACTTGCTGAGGGTGCACTTGATTCTACTGTTGATGTTATTGATGAAGATATTAAACAGCACTGGTCCTGTGTGCTGACCCTTGAGGGACACCACTTGTCACTATCTCCATCCGGACATTGAGCTGTTAACCACCCCACCACTCTCTGGGTGTGATCTTGCAACTTGGCCATGAAATGGTCCACCCATCAAGTTCCGTATTCTTCCAGTTGACTTCTGTTTTTTCCAAGCTCTGTAGGTGTTAGATGTCTGTAGTTAGAATTTACCTGCAAAACAACTTAAATGCTGAATGTTTTCAGGCTAGCAGCTTTACAAACTTTCCAGTGATGTCTTAAGGAGGTGTTCTCTCATATAGTAGAACACCATTAAAATGGTAGGATTTGGAAGTTATGCTCTACCCGTAGTGGTCTGATGCCTCAGCAGAATTAGCATAGAGGAGAAGTTGGCTGGAGGGTTGCCTGCCAGTTATGAGGCTTCCCACTATTGAACTAGTGTAGCTGTTGGGGGATGTTCATGAATTTGGTTCCCTCCTCATAAATAAACACCTATAAAGTCACTTACCTAAAAGCAGGAATTTGAGTGTTTGTATTGCTTGCAGTTCCTTTTTGCTCTTCCATTCTGTATTGCATTTTCAAGTGATATTTTCAAACTGTTTTGGATCTTTCTGAATTAGTGTCCCTTTCCTGACAGGTGGATGATGCTTACCATAAGGTATTTCCCTAAACACTCACAACCAACTTATTTTAGGACTGAGGATTCTACAGAGATGGGGAAAAAACCCACAAACTGCATTAGGAATGAATATGGCAGAATGTTTTTTACAGGTTGGGCCATATTTGCTCTTTAGTGTGGTGTATGGCTTAGGCTGTTTTCAGGATCTTCCTCTGTTGGGTGCACCTTTGAGTTTTCTGACAGACTCATTGAGAAGTACCTTGCAGTACTTCTGCAAGGTAGTTAATGTTTTCAGCTTGCATACAGAAATTGGTTCATCTCTGTATGGTTGCTCTTCATGTGAGCTTATCCATTTGGCAGAAAAGCTCGTTAATCTGCTTTAGACTGTATCTGGACACCCTTTTTTTTCCTGAAGCCATGGACTACGAAGGAAAAAAATGAGAACAAACTAATACCTTTGAAAATTTGGGTCTGAAGAAACTTCTGTGGAATCAACATATTCTTAGTAGTGGTGGCTGATATGTAAGGCTTATACTGTGTGCAGAGTAGGCATGTTGAATCTGCATTTGGCAGTTATTACTTAAAAGAAGAAAAACCCAAAACAAACGAAAAACCTCCTTGGAAAATGTTCTCTGCATATTTTGATAGGTACCCAAGACTCCATTTTGTGTTATGATGAGTAGTTTTTGTTTCTTGGTATTCTCTCTCCAAAACTGCAGTTGGCAGAACTTGAAAGTGTACTCTGCTTAATAGCTGCCAAATAAAGTCTTTCAAAAGTATGTTTCATTTTCTTCTAAATGAGAACACTGAGAGCAGACGGCTTTCCTGGAAAGTGTTCTATGCAAAGTGAAGTTTTTTTTTCCTCTCCCCTTCTTTTTTGTACTCAGATAAAATACTTCTGTTCATCAAAAGAGACTCTCAAGTAATAGAGAAACACAAGGAGTCTCCTTTGTGGATAAATATCAAATTTGATAAGGTTTATCGGTGTGCGATTCGGCTTGTTTAAGCACTGAAAGGGAATGGTTTACCCACGCTTGTCTGAATACGAAGGAAGTTTTGTGTAGATGAATTTGACCTGGGTGCAGGTAGTGAGTGTAAATGTCAACAGAGCAAGCTGATAGTCTAACTTGAAGTTAGACTTAAATAAAAATAAAAAAAATACTCAGGAGGCTTGAAAACTTTTTTTCTTGATAGCATAACTCTCCAATACTTTTAAACAGCTTTGTCTGAAAGATGTCTTATACAGATAACATCTTGTAAGCTACCACAATGGCTGTAAATGTCCTTGAAGTATTAATGAGAGGGAATAGCATAGCAGCGTAAAATCAAAAGAGCTGTTCTCGGATAGGACTTAAGATGAACCGACGGGTCACCGTGGTAAGGATATAAAAGAGCAGGGGAATTAGTGTGAGGTGTTTCACTGGAAGTGCCTTCACCCTCGTCACCCTAAGTTAGGTTTTGTGGGACAGCTTTTTTTAATAAGAGTTTAGAACTTTGGAATGAAAGTGTTTCTCATGAGGTGTTCATGATGCAGTAAGCCACGGCAATCTGACTTGGCAAAAGAGGGGGTGGGACTTACAGCATTGTCGTGGATGGTGACTTAGTGACTGGGAGACAAATTTAAACGTACTGTAAAATAATTTTTGTGACTCCTAGATGAAACCTGTGGCGGTTTCTTTTGGGGCTTACAGAGTCTCAGCTGGTGAAGCTTCTGTGTAGTGTTAAGAACTTGTATTAATTTCTGCGCACAGGAAAAGAATATGCATCTTAAACTTAGCATTTAAATCTTAATGACTTTTTTTAAACAGGATTGGCTTCTCTATTTAATGCTGCCAGTTATTCTGTCTAAACAGGCAAACCAAAGCAACTCCTCATTCACAAGAAATACCAATTAAAACAGGTCTTACTCGAGGTTTCATTTCTGCTATGTGTATCTGTGTGACATATGGTTTTGGCACTTTTCAAAAGGATGAGTAGGTTTTTCTGTTTTGGTTTTCCATCAGCTGTTTTTAAGCAGAAATTGAACAACTCTGTTGTAGCGCACAGTAGAATGGGATGGTCTTTTTGTTAAAGTGGAGCTCAAGATCATATCAGAGGTAAATAATTTCTTGCATTTGAAGGTGGAAGTAAATGCTAGAAACAAGCTGATAGCCTCTCCTGACACCAGAACTGTTGGTAGTAATCAGGTTGTTGACTTAATAGTGACTGAGGTATCTGACGTTAGTCTCGGAATTTTTTGGCATTAGTTGTATTCTCTAAAGACCAAATCCTAAACTACTAGTTCAGTTTATTTTTCCCAGGACGTTTTAATTAGATGTTAATATCTATATGCCGAACTTGTGTGATATAAACTTTATACTAATCAACAGATTAAATATTCCATTGTTTGGATGTTGCAGGTAGATTAAGCATCTTGCCTCAAAACTGCCAGGAGGCCAAAGAATTAAACATATTTCCTTTTCCAACCACCACTTAAGCCAATTTAATTCCATCAACTAAAGGGTATTAAAGACTGAAGTCTTGCTCGACTCAGACAGATCCTTTTGTGCCCACATGCATGTCTGGTGGTCTCCGAGCTGTTCTTTGATGGAACTTGCATGGCTGTTGATATAGAGTGTCAGTACTGTAAACTTGAGCTTGAAGGACTACTAAGCATTTAATACCTCTGAAATGCATTCATTTTACTCATCTTTTGCTAACATGGAGATTACTTTGTTATTACAGATATGCAAGCCTCTATTTCTGCTGTGCCATTGAAGATCAGGACAATGAACTAATAACTCTGGAAATAATTCATCGTTATGTAGAACTTCTTGACAAGTATTTTGGCAGTGTGAGTTAGTAACTTCTTTCTGGTTAATTTTTATGGATTCGCTGTCTGTATTATGTTATTTTATTCTCACACAGCCTTCTTAAAAACATGAACTAGCTGTGGAAGAGGTGTATCTTAACAGTTTTTCTGTCGCTTACCTGGCCGAACTGAACTGACAGCTGCCTTTATAATGCTTACAATATAAAACTAAACTAAGAATTTGGAGAACAGTTCTTAATCTGATGTTAATTACTTGTATTTATTTCATTTCTTAGTGGTCTCGCTTGAGATTAGATAAAATCTTATCCTTAGCTTTTTGTCCAGGCTTCCACTTTCTCTTCTCTCTGGCAGTGCTCTTTTGTATATTCTGCCCTCCCCCAGCACTTATGTCTTCTTTCAAAAGAGGCAGTTGGTTGTGAACTAGCAAGAAGAGTAAGAAAAGAAGACATCAGCTTTCCCAGATACCAAAACCAAACAGAACAGAAGTAATGTGCATTTGCACTTCTAGGAAAGCCTCTCATCCTTCTGCTTTCTTACTCCTTTTGACTAGGGTACACGCAGGGTGAATAAGAAATTGATTGTTAAAAAAGTTTTCTGTAAAATTGCATCATCTGCCTCTGGATACTTCAGGGAAAAGGAGAACTGTAGTGATGTTCTGTTGCCTTGTGAAAAGCCGTGCCAGATTGACAACTGTGAATTGAGCACTTCTTTTTTTAAACAGTGAAAAAGCTTTTAAAAGAGGCTGCTACTATTGTTTAACTTGAGCAAAAAAAAATCATCTTGCTTTCAGTTTTGTTGTTGTTGTTGTCCTACTTAAAATGTTACAGCCTGAGGCCGATGTCTTGATTTGGTGAAGTTTGTTGAAGCTGTAAGTTAAGTTTTCTGAGAGTATCCTCAGAGTATCCTCCCACTGGGCAGTAATACTTGATGTTCTTTTCAGGTATGTGAACTTGATATCATCTTCAATTTTGAAAAAGCCTATTTTATTCTGGATGAGTTCCTCTTGGGAGGGGAGGTCCAGGAGACTTCCAAGAAAAATGTTCTCAAAGCCATTGAACAGGCAGATCTTCTACAGGAGGTAAGCAAATTAAATGTCTCTGGGCAAAGTGTCGGCATGCTAGATTGTGGTTAGAAAAAGCTGCCATTTCTTTGGGCTTGTGGAAGGTATTTTCTGGCATGCTTAGCATGTAGTTACTTCTTAGTTGTTCTGATTGTGCAATACTACTGCATTATCTGCTCTTTCCATCTTGTTTGGCATGAGTGTATTGTAACCTACTGTGATTTTGTGTCCTGCTAGAAATGTAAGTGGCTGTTTTGTGTGTATATTTAGATAATTATAGATTGTGCAGCTTTAATTTTGTTCATGTCTTTTGTTCATTTTTTTTATTAATCAGCAATTAGTTTTTTTGTCATACCTGATGCATGTTCACTTCTTTACTGTTTCATTGCTGAAATCCAGAAGCTAGACTCTCTTCTTTGAGACTCGTTCAGGTATAGTTCTTTAGATTCTAAAGACCTTCTTTTCTGCTATAGGTTGCTTACTCTCGCACATTTCTAACTTTAAAGTTGACAAAACAGTTGTAGTATTGCCATAGAAACACACAGAATGAAGTATAAAAACACCTGGGTTTTCACCTTGAATGCTTTTGTCCATTGCTAACTTTGAAGAAATAGATTGCATTTTTTTTTCATTTTCTTTCAAAAATATTTAATGGGGAGGAGTTCAATGACACAGAACTTAATTAACGTGTCCCTCTTGTTTCTCCATTCTGTACTTTTCTTTGTAGTTAATTGCTGTAGCTTTGAGGTCAGCATTAATGCCTGAATGTCTGAATGAAATTCATGAAGTTCTAGTAGGCTGAAAAATTATCACTCTGTGTATGAGAGTCAGTGAAACATGGTTTAGCAGGGATGATGAATTGTATTTTAAACATACTGAGTTTGTCTTATGAGGTACTATATAAATGTTAGCTGCTTTATTATTACAGTTAATATGAACCTTCCATTTGTTAATTTGCCCAATCAGTTTTATTGTTTAATTCTCACGTGAACGTTTTGTTTTCTACTTGTTGAATGTTGTATTATTAGACTGGGGAAACACAAAGTTCTTTATCGTTGTAGTTGTGTCTGTAATCCTTTCAGAGTACAGACAAATCCAGAGCATGTTGAAGTTCTCATCTGTCAGCAGCTAGTTAGCTATATGAATCGGGCCAGCCTTACACAGATTTGTTAGCATCTTTTTCTAGGAAGGAAATACTTTCACAGACGCACAGCTTGTGTTCTGAAGAAGTTTCAGTCAGTCTTTTTCTAACACTTAAAAGGAATGATCTTAACTGGAAGTCTTGTTTCAGTTTACAAAGAGGGGGGGGAAAAACTGTCAATTTTACCTTAAAATCTTTTCCTGTTCTCTGTATAAGATCACACTGGGATAGGTAACTAACCTATTATATCTGTCTACTGCGAATGCAGAGCTAATTACGTATAAATTGAAGGTACTGCACTTTCTTAAACTTTAGAGCCTATAAGAGTATTTTCAATGTTTTCTCAGGGCTCTTCTGAAGCAAAAACTAGGAATTAATTACTGAGCTTGTCCAAGCAATTTGCATTCTCTTTTTAGACTTGCATAACATAATTTCAAGTTAAAAACATGCACTCATATGGAAGTATTGCTTTCTCAACTGGAGACTTTTCCCTGGCTGCGATGGCATTACCTTGATGCCCTTCACCTCTCAGACTCTTTACTCTTCTTTTCTGCATCTCTTAGATTTTCTTTGTCCTATCAAGTTTTATTAACTATTTTCTGAATAAATTGGAATTCAGCAGTTGACCGTGGATCCACTGTATTGCTTTGTTTGATTTTTATAAGCTAATTGATCTTTTTCATTCTTGGTAGAGTTATACTGACTGTCAGTCAAGCATATAACTACTCCTTATATATGCTTCTTAGTTTATAAGAAATGGAATGGCCTTTAATTTAAATTGAGCTTCCAATAAGATTAGGCTTCTTTGGTGGATGCCTTTTTTATTGTATTAACTGCTACTATGTGCATGCTGAGTCCAAAGGAGAAGGTTGTTAATATAACAGTTTGCCACAACTGGAGACTTTTTGTATTTCTATTTAATTTTGCTTCCCAGAATACCTCAAAGCTACTGGAATGAAATGTGTTTTGATTCCAAATGCCAACCTTTTCTTGCAGGGTTACGGTGTGTTTGTTTTTGACCATCTCACATTGTAATTATGTGCAACAAAAGGACTTTTATTTGGACCTGAGAACTCATATTGCCTAATTTAAAAATTATTATTGAATTCGCAGCATTATTAATTAGTAATGATGCATACATTAATGTATGAGGCACCTTACACATCAAAAGCTGTACGGAGTACTTACACAAGGGGAAATCATTACAAATACATTAAGTGGCTGTTTGAGTAACGTTAAAAGAAAATGCAGAGGCAAAGATTGCTGAATAGTGAATCAGTTCTTAATGGTCTTGCCTACTTGTATTCTTGTGGCATTTTCCCAGGGTGTGTTTCTGTTTCTGAGCACCTACTTCAGCGTATCATTAAGTTTCTTGGTGCTGTGCAGTCTGCTTAATGCTAGGCTTCACATGACTGAAACACTCTCACTTTTTAAGCCTTTTTCCACCTTCAGTTTCTTGTTAGCTCTTAGTATTGCGATCAGTTCAGGTATTTGTTCCCTACCTCCTGTTTACTAGCACCTGATATAACTTATCAATAGTCAGTCATTAATACTGACAGTGTTACCCTGTGAGTGATAGTAAAAACTATTCCAGTGCTTGCATGCTTCATTGGAAATCTGTCGCTCGGAGTGCATCTTTTGAAAGCACTGCTGTTGTGTGTCTTGTTTGATAATTGTTCTTTTGCTGTAGAAGTTCTACATGCTTAACTGGGGATTACAGAGACAAGTGGTTCTGAAAAGGTGGTATTTCATGAAGTCGACTCAATTATGCCAGGAGAAGAGTATTTGCATGCGGAGTATATCTGTGCGTGACGTGTGTACATGTAGTCTTTGGAAGAGCTAAAACATGCATGATTTCATAATATTTAACATTTTTAACGTGTGAAACTTGACACAGTGCTTTTATGGAAAGGATCCATTCTTTTTCCACTTAAAAGTTTATTTGCTGTATTTACTTGGACCGTCAGATAAAACTAAAATGGTGCTTAGAATTGTGCTAAAATGGTCATATTCGGTAATATTCTGATATATAAACCAGGCAATTGAACTTGCACAACACTGCTGATCTTCATTTGAAGTAGGTGCAAGTTCCTAAAGGTTAGTGAAAATTCTTTTTGGTACATTTCCTATGTAATTTTTGATAAAATTATTTCAGAATTCTCATTTTTTTTCCCCGTTATTTTTTTTGGTGTGCTTTCAGCAGTTGATTGCAGAACATATAAAATGTTTTTTAAAAAGGGAAGGTTTATTTTTGAAGATCTCAATGAAGAAGTCAGTGCATCTATTCACAAATCACTTCTTCATCGCTGCTTTACTAACAGTTGCAAGTGTAGAAGCTGCGTGAATGCTTCTGCTAGGATCTTGCAGTTTGTCTTCTGACACTGTCTGCTAATCCTTCAACATGAGGAACAATAGTTACATTATGAATCAGCCTCACTTCGCTGTTTCAAGCCCTTACCTCATCCTGTACACAGAATGGTGCTTAGTCTGTTAATAGTGGCTGAATTGTGGAAGATGCTTTGACTTGCTATGTAGGTTTAGCATCAGAATGAGCGTAGTGTTAGAACGAGCATCTTTGACATTGAAAATTTGGTCACAAAAACGTTATTCTTGGGGATGAAATGTGCTAATTGGAAACTGTAGGCTTGAAGGTAGTGCAAAGTGTATTAGGTTGTTTTTGGGATGTGGAAAAATGTAGGAATGTTAGCATTAGCACTGACAAGCCCACAGTGCGTTGGGAGTGCAAGGGTTTTTTGGTCTGGTTCGGGAATCAAAGCACCTGTTTCTTGTGATTCTTCTGAGAAACTTACCATAATCAATGTTATTAATGTAGTCTTAATATTAGCTCTTTAATATGAACTATTGAAAGAGACTTCCTATGTTGGCAGTGATATTTTGTGCTTTGGCCATACCTATGTGACTCTCAGCATGAAACAAGAGTATGTAATGAAACCATTATTACAACGGAGATCTAACTGCCTTAATTGTGGAATATTCTTCATGTGCAGCTTCTGACTCAGTTCTAAGTAGACGGCATGGTCAGCTTAAGACTGCAGTTCTTAGAACACATGTGCTTGATTTTTATTAGTAGATAATGGTCTCTAATTTCATTTTTAAAGATGTTTGTAGGGAACTGTATTGGCAGGTACTGTGATTGAGAAAAGGTGTACTGTTAGCTGATGATATAAGGAATGGAAAATACTCAAAGTCTGTGTTGATTGGGAATCTCTCTCAGCTCTTGGAAGAAGTTGTGGTGGTATTCTGGTAGGTTTTTGAAAAGTTCAGGTTTTTTTTGAAGTTCAGGTTTCAGTCCCAGAAGCGTGTTGGATTTATGGCAGGGAAGAGTTAGCCATGTGGTTAGGTTGCCTGATCTCTTGACTTACGTATGAAGTGTGTGCCTCCTCTGCTTCTATAAAAGTTCTTGACTCTTCATGTATTGATCAAAAAAGAAGTGATCTTGTATGTGGTGCTGATTAGAGACAGTATTTAAGAACCTGTAATGAAACACTTTCTGGTTTTGTGTGATTGGTGTGAGAAAACGTGCTTGTTCATGAGATGTATACAGTAGGTTGACAGGTGTCTTAAGTACGTTAGAAAAGAGTTCTCATTTGGAAACGTGCATATTTACTACCTTCTTGAGGTACTGCATGTTTAAAATGTTGGAGCTTGTAAAGTAGGAGGCAAAAAAATGCATGCATGTAGAAAAAGGCCATATTTTTATTTTAGATACTTTGGCCTCGACAGATTCTTCTTTTTCTTCCCAGTTTTGGGAATAAAAAGTTTGTTTGCTTGTTGTTAAAGACTAGCATAGCTTGTCACTATGCGTATTACTCAAAACCATATGTAAATGGTCAATTGCTTTTTTGTTTACTTTCCTGCGTGAGTTGAACAGATGTCTACTTCATTTAGAAAAGTAACTATTATAGAACATCACTACAGTCAAACATATATACATTGCTGTACATATAATACGCTTCAAATGGGAAGAACTTGTTTGTACCTTGTCTTAGGAAAACATATTTATCAATTTGTTGGTGCTATGAATTACTCTTACGGTCATGAAAACTAGCCTGCTTTTTAAATTCAGGGTTCACAGGATGCAAAGCAAGAACATAATTAAATATTTTGT
This sequence comes from Pavo muticus, assembly GCA_016647715.1. Lineage (NCBI taxonomy): Eukaryota > Metazoa > Chordata > Aves > Galliformes > Phasianidae > Pavo > Pavo muticus. Next base: position 2,151,190 of record JACDJE010000041.1, on the reverse strand, counting down.
AACTTCAGTATGTGGAATTGCTGAAGTCTGGCATTTATGAATTTCATAGAGTCATAGAATGGCCTGGGTTGAAAAGGACCACAATGATCATCTAGTTTCAACCCCCTGCTATGTGCAGGGTCGCCAACCACTAGACCAGGCTGCCCAGAGCCACATCCAGCCTGGCCTTGAATGCCTCCAGGGATGGGGCATCCACAACCTTCTTGGGCAACCTGTTCCAGTGCGTCACCACCCTATGAGTGAAAAACTTCCTCCTAATGTCTAACCTAGACCTCCCCTGTCTCAGTTTAAAACCATTCCCTCTTGTCCTATCCACCCATGAATATGAATGTGTCAGTTTAACTTCCAAACTTTGTTACCCTATCATCTTTGTCTGTTTTCTGTTATTATTTCACTCTCTGTAGCATTCTGTTTAAGTAAAAAGTTACTTATAATGGTTACAGAACTGCATTCCTGAATTCCTATAAAGGTCTGTTTATTACTGTCTTGATTTTAAGCTGGTGACAAGCACTTAGGAAAACTGCCAACTGTTTTTGAAGGTATCTTTGTAGTTTCTGATATATTTAATATAAATTCAGCTGGACTTCAGATGGAATGAGCTCTAAAAATATGCATAATCAGAAGTCATAGGAGTATAAACTTCCTAACAAACCTCTAAGTTGTTATTTTAATAGTTGCAAAAAGTTCCATAATCTTTGATAGCAAAGGTGCTTCCTTACTTAAAATACATAGTTTTCAGCTGTCCTCTTGGTGCTGTAGAAAAGGCTTTCCTGTAAATACTTACAAATCATAGCATTTTGTTTAAATCATTAGGAGTTTGTCCAGAAAGTGAGTAGTGGAACCTGCAGCTCTGCTTTTTTCCCAAATAGGAGTGAGAGGTGGGGAAGCTAACCTCATTTTTTTTCAGTCTCAAATGTCTTCTTGAAATAGTGGCATTGAATATCCAAGCAGTTGTCATACAAGGGCTGCTCTGAAAGTAATGCCTCCTATTTATTATGTTGGCCCATGATGTCAGAGACAGATGGTGATATGGCAGTGGAGGTTGAGCCTTCCCACCAGTATTCCATTACATTTTATTGCCGTATAACAGATGGCAGCAGAAGGGCAATCTGATACAAATGGCATCAGACAGGGAAGTGCATATGAGGTAAAGATGTGAAATTAAACTCCCCTGTGTGGGAAAAAATGGCACCCACTGGCATTTGTTGATGCTTGGTGAACACTTCTGGAGACCCAGCCAGTGGATGTGAGCACATTGAGGGGTGGGTGGCGTGTTTCAGCAGTGGCAACAGTGGGTCACCTCTGCTGATGCAGGTTTTTCTGTATGCAGGCTCTTTCTTGTTCATTGCTGGTGAGAATCTATAGCTCGTGGTGGTGACTGTATTGAAAAATAGTGCTGAGCATATGCTCTATCACACAGTGCTACTGTGCTCTTTTATCTGCTATAGTTTCCTTGGAAATAAAAGGGAGGCATTACTTTCAGAGCAACTTAGGTATCATACTTCATCCCCTTACCATTCCAAGACTGCTTTTTTTCCTCTGATAACTTTAAATAACAATTTGTCTAAGAGGGTGCGTGATTTGTCTTTTTAAATGCAGTTGTATTCTTGGAAATCTCTCACTTCTTGGGATGTTGAGAAGCTTAGGGCTTCATTATCACAGGTTTGCAGGCTCTGATTTCTAAAAGTTCTAGAAATTCAGTCTTCTTTCCAGGAACACGGTCAGATCTTAACCTGTCCTTCACTTTGATTTGAAAATGATAGATGTCAGTCTGCGCTTCATTTTTTGTGTGGGCCTTTAGCATCTTGTTTTAATAAGTCTGTCTCCATAATGCTTTTTTTTTTTCCTTGACGTCTTTGTCCGGGGTGTGTGTGTGTGTGTGAGATGTGAGTAATCTTATTCTTTTCAATCAGAAGTTGTTTGGAGTATTGTGAGAAAGGCATCTTCCATGTAAGTGTTGCGTGTGCATTCAGTTTGTTTTGCAAATTGAAATGCTCTGAACAGTTATTAGTATGAAGAATTAGTACAGACTGAGTTCTGCTGTTTGTGGTGGATATTCAATACGCTCTCTGATACGAATTCCAATACTATTAAACAATATCTACTTCACACGGCTTTCTATGGAGTTGATTATTTGTTGATATAAGCAATTCTTACAAAACTGCTTAGGGTGTATTAACCGTGTACTGAACTGATACTTAATAGTTCTTTTAAGGATATGATGATTATCTCTGTACTCTGAACTCCTGATAGATTTTTCCAGAAATAGTTTTCTATTGCTTTTCTCTAGAAGCAGTTCATCATGGCGATACGATGATTTTAGCTCTGCTGAAGAAGCCATAGTTGTTTTCAGGAGCTTAGTCGCATGCTTGCAGTCAATGAGCAGTAAATTCAAAGAACAACTGAACAAGATTTCTTGGCAGTAAGGAGTATCTTATCTTCAGAATTCGGTGCCCCTTTTAAATGGGCACATAAACCTGCATTGTAATAGAACGTGTTTCCTAAATCTCTCAGAATGCTGGAAAGGGCAAAGCTAAATGTTTGAACCTTGTGGTAGTGAGGAAGAAATTCCATTTTACTCTGGTATCAGAGATGATGTGTCATGTTGCAGAATTACTATCCCGCACTGAAACTCTCACAAAAGGTGGAGACGTTTGAAGAGCTCCACAGAATAGTAGATGGAAAAAAGCATGAATGCCCCCAGGAGGGATCCCACGGAGTTCAGTTGAAGTTCTGATTTTTGTGGCTCTGTCCGTGTGCATTTCAGACGTTAGGTGTGTTGCTGGTGTGTATGGGAGCTCTGTTTTCTACTGCCAGTCTGAGAAGAGTAGTCATTTTAGTGCTGGCTATCAAGATACTTTGGATGTGTACACCTTGTAATCTTATATTGAGAATTTGATTTGAAATGGCATAAAGAAGATTTCTCAAAATAAACTTGTTGGCTGTCGGCCTTCTCAGACTAAGTACATCTGATTAATGTATGGATTAATGTGAAAATGTTCAAATGCTTGCAGCGCTCATTACCACATGAAATTGACGGGGTTATCACATACAACTTGGCAAGTAATGATGGCTACTGTTAGAGGAGTAAATGCTATTATGTAGCTCTTGAATTAAGTTGTTTACATTAAAGTGTGGTAGATAAATAGAATGTAACTTTTATCTCCTTCTATGGGGCATATCTTACTTGGATACCAATGTTAGTAACATAGTGTGAAACGGCCACTGGATTCAATATATGTTAATTTGATATCATCCTGTGCTCTTATGTTCTCAAATCTGTTAAGGTTGCGCTAATTAACTGTTTTTAAGTTCTCATCAAGCACGGGTCAACCTTCCTAAATAACTGTAGAGCTTATTCTCTAAGGTATTTATTTCCTTTAGCTTGTTAAGAAATGAAAAATAAACTAATGTGCTTTTTTAATGCATCGTCTTGGAATCCGTGAACATCTGTTCTTTATTGATGCATTTGTTTTCTTAACAGTGGACTGTTAGTAGGACCTAATAAAATTGTATTAATGAGTAACTATAGCTGAAGTAAATCTAAGTTAACTAACTGAATTTATTTTTGCATACAGTGCAGAATATTTTTCTAACTTTTATTTTAAATGGAAATAAGCTGTAAATAGTTTGTGTTTTTTTTAATAAGTAGATGGTGTTACATTTTCTTGCTTGATTTTGTGTTTGTAGAGCCAGAATGAAGACTGGGGAGGTTTGTCTGAGGATATCTTATGATTAAGAGCAATCTAAGCCATTAGCCCTTTTGACCCCCATCTAGACGATTGGTAACTACGAAGTTTACCATTTTGGTGGCATGGATTAAATGGGTGCTATGCAAAGACTGTTGCACGTGTAATTAAATCCTTGCAAGGGTAAACGAAAACGGGTGATGGGCTTAACCTTCTGCAACACTTGCATGATGGTCTTTGAAGAGTGCTTTGAGTGTTCCCTGTTTATTTTCCTTTTTTTGTACTAACTGCATCAACTCGAAGCGTCTGACTTCTACTAGCTTTCTTTTGGTGTTGATAATTAATGGGATAATGCAAGTTAGAGAAATGGATACCAAAACTAATAACTAAACTGATGTTTGGCTTTATTTACTTACATTCAACCCATGCAAAAGTGTCTTTACTGGAAAATGAGCTGTTTACATCTGCTGTGCAAAGAAAGTAGGCCCTAAAAAGACTGGGTGCTGCTGCAGTTGACTATGTATCAAGTGCCGGATGCTGCATGACAAAACAAAGCTTATTTGCATATATAGTGCATTGCAACATATTTTTGTCCAAAGCATAAGTGGAGTACATTGTGGCAGTCCTACTAATAAAGGTAAGATTTTATCTTAAGTAAGGCAAGTTTAAAACACATGAAAATGATTTGCTGGAGGAAAACTTAATTAGTTTGCTGCTTCTTTGATGCCATGAGGTACAATTAGTTCAGTAAACAAATTGGCTTTTGTAACGTGGAACTGTAGGAATAGATACAATTTCATATGCAGCTTTATAGATACCAGGATTTAGCTTACAGGCCAGAGAAGATCACTGTAATTGACAATTATAACATGTTCAAAATCACATTCACTGTTGTGTGGATAGCTTTGTCATTTGAAAGTTACTTAGTAGATACTGTAGTTGATCAGTGTTGGGGAATGGGGAGTAACTAATATGATTGTATATTAGACGTGTAGAATTAGGGCAGCCAGCAAAAGTCACTTGTTCAGAATAGAATTACTTATGTGTATCTGGACATAATCTAAAACTAGAAGAAAACCTAAATGATAAAAATTGATTTCTTCCCACATCTTTCTCTGTACAATTTTTGTTTTCCCTCTCCTTCATGGTAACAAGTTTATACATAAGAGGTGATTTTTGTGGTGAAGTTAGTATTGATTGTGCAAATGTAAAAATTAGTGACTAGAACTTTAAAAAAGTATAGATAAATTGGTTTAGAGCTATGCTAAGCATAGAGCTTTTACTTAAGAGTGCGAATCTATTTTGTTGGCTTAGACTGCTACAGAGACTAATTCTGGAACGTGCAAGCTCAAGCTTATAGGATGCTGGGATACTTGAGTTTTATCTACAGAATACGTCCTGGATGGATTCTGTGTACAGGCATGGTTTTAGCTGTTCAGATGTGCTTTGTCCCTATTGATTTAAGCAACATTCTTAGCAGTTGCTCATGAAATGCTGCTTCTTGGCCTACACTTTTTCCTGAAAGAATCAAAGCAGTAATCACTGCGTACTGAGCATGATTTCTACCTGTCATGACTCTACAGTTGGACAAATGGGAATGGTGTCTGCTGTGGTGAGCGGAGAGGTAAACGGGTAGATGAATGCATATAATGAGAGGAATAGTTTGCATGCTGGGAGTTACTGCTCATGTATTTAGTTGATGGTGTTCAGCGGTAAAGAAAAACCCTGAGATAAAGAAGGTTGGCTGTGGGCAAGAGGAGCCTTTGATTCATAAAGCTTCTGTGCACGGATTATCCTGATACTTAACTAAGAGGTTATACAGGTTCAGTTTACTTAATCTTTGTTACTCTGTCCAGCATAAACATGCACTAAAAGAGTAGAACTTGGGTTTTTGAGGGTTATTTCAGAAAGATGTACTAGGGTTTTGAATTCTGCCTATGTTAAGTTATTGTAAGTGTGATAAGGCATATTCAGAAATAGTCTATTCCATACAGAGTTTGGCTAAATTTAACCATTTTGTAACAGTGGTCTGTATATCTGTGTTGTCAAATGCCAGTGTTCCCCAGGTGTTTTGTCTTGCCTCCTGTCTGCTGTGCACCCTGAATTCGGTGTAGTTAAGTTCTCATTTACTCATGTTATACTGCAGCCCTGTTATTGGCTGGAGTCACAGGAGTGTGCTAAGGAGCTTCTGCAGCAGTGGACTTAGGGAGTTTCCAGTTGTTCTTTCTCATTTCTTACACGCCCAGTACGCTATTTTCATGGCCATACTATATGGATTTCAGATCAAACTGATTCTACTTAAATTGTTCATTTATAAAAACAAAGCAGCTTTTGTTTTCCTTGTTAACAACTTAGCCCTGCAAACATTTGTTCAAAGAACTATAAGAAAGAAAAGTGCTGCAGGAACAGTAAGGAGTGGAACTGCTTAAGTGCTGTTACCAAGGAATCTGGATGATATGGGATGTGACATGTCTCTTACGATAATGTATTCTGCTCATCCCTTCAGAATTTCAGCCCAGCAGTTTAAGAAATGCTTCCCTTAAGCAAAGGGGAATAAGTAATGTAAGCCTCTAGCAGCAGTGCAGGACTGGAAGAAAACGGAAGAAAACACTAATGAATCCTAATGTGTGTAGTGTGGCAACCTGCCAAACATGGCAGACACCGGTAGAGGAAAACTCAGTGACTTGTTAGAACTTTGGCTTCAGTACAGAGCGTTCAGCAGCAGTGTTTGCTTAAAACATCTCTGTTCTTGTGTTGGGGTAGCAGAGCCTCCAGTGGATGTTTAGGATCATCCTTCCTTAAAGATTAAACTGTTAATTCTTCGTAGCTCACTTTGTAGCAGCCGATTGGCAGACATAATGCGCTGCCTCCCAGAACGGTTATCAGCTCTGATCCAGCAGATCAGAAATAGCACGTAAGGAGCGGGAGGCAGCCAGCCTTATCCAGTTACAGTTCATGAAGTTTCTGTGGGTATTTTTACTCCTGGTTTTGAGAGGGAGGCAGGCAGGTCACTGCTGATCTGACGTTGTATCCTCTGTCTGTTGAGGTAACGTTTTGGACCCAAATAGTGTGCATATGATAGAATGTTTTCCTGATAAAGACTTGCATGATGACGGCTGTTTCAAACACTGTTGTAATGACTAATTTGTGTCAGTCGTGAACGTTTTTTGTTTAGATCCTCTGTGTGTAGGAAATTGTAGACCAAATCTTGACTTGGAGTTGACACTGGTGTAGGATTGTACTTTGTTTTTTCAACAAAGTATCATAGCTAATAGTTGAACGCTTGCAAGATTTCATGGGTTTTTTTAGGCTCTCTGAGAAAACGCATTACTTACGAAGGAGAGCAGACCTTTGCCAATAACTATGTAATTGTAGCTTCTGAATACTTAACTAAGCAAAGGTTGGGATGCAGATGCTCTACTACTTTGAAATCCTTGAAACTTCAAGTGAACAACAGCATTTTTCTAAAGCAGCTTCTCGTTAGAAATAGTGCTTAATAAAGACTCAGAAATAGAGTGTAAAAGTAATTGCTTCTGAAGAATTGCTAAACAAGTGCTTGTCAGTGTTAATCTTTTCCTACTGTAAGAGCTTTGTGTTTTTAAACAGAATAATTCCCAAACTGAAGTGCATTCCATGATGCGTTTTTGTCTGTTGTTCTTACTTGAGGTTTGTTTAGATGCTAGGAGGGGAAGGAAAAAACATATCACCAAGTCTTTATCAAAAGATAACTGTTGTATTGTATTGCCTGTGTGTTAGCATGGCTTACCTTAGTGGATTTGTGCTGGTTTTGATTGGAAAAAGGCTGAAAGTAGAACTTATGCAAACTTTACCTGACAAAGGAAGCATGCCAAGTATTCATGAAGTCCGTTTCACTGTGTGAAGTGTTCACACAGTAAACTGTCAGCAGTGCAAGACACTGAGCTTGAGGAAGCTTGGTTTAGGCATAAATTATTTCTTGTTTCTCTATTGCCTAAAGGAAAGAGAGTTTTCTTGTCCACTGCGGACATAAAATAACTTAAATTATGGCTAGAAAATAAATTTGAATAGAAATTAGAAAAATTTCAGTGATGATAATAATGAAACATTGGAGTAGATTGCCTGGGGGACATTAAAAAGTTTCCATTGCTGGATGCCTTTAACAGGTTACATACTTCTACATAATGTTACAAGTATGCTGTTTGGAGGACTGGATTGAGTGAAGTCCCTTCTAATTTTATTATGACTAATATTTTTAATTAGGCTTAGTCATGACAAAATTGGTTGAGAAAACTGTCAGTAGAGTTGGGCTAGCTAGATAGCTCTGTGACTCAAATACTGCAATTTTTTTCTAATTGAGAAGTCTCTGAGAGCTTGGGCTGAAAGTTTAGAGTTTTAACTAACTTTTAAAGCAGGTTTGAAAAAGATGATTTCTAGCAACTAGAATCTTAAAACTGTGTTTAAGTCAAATAAGCAGTGTCCTTTCAAATTCTTAAAATAAGTGATGATTTTTTTTAGAGGTAGTATTTTGTGGTAGTTTGACATCGTATTGTGTTGTAAGAACCTCTTCTGTAGCTGCTAGATAGACTTAGAAAGTCATTAGAACAGATTGCTGCCTGGATCTAAGGACGTTCTTCGGAGGTTCAGATGTAGCCTGAGGTCTGCGCAGTCCCATGCAAGGAAGGCAGCGTAACCTAGATGCTGGTTACAGAAGTTGACGTCTGTCCTTTGCTCCCCACAAGTGGGTTTTCTGGTATTCGGACCTTCGCTTCTCTGGAGGCTGTATGGCAGGGAATGCTGTAATAAATTTAACAGATAATAGCTGAAGCGTGTGAGAACTTCCTCCTAGTATCTAATCTAAATCTCCCATCTTTTAGTTGTCGCCATGATGGAGTCCCTCTCCAGCTTTCCTGTATGTCCCCTGCAGGTACTGGAAGGACGCAGTGAGGTCTCCCCAGAGCCTTCTTCAGGCTGACCAACCCCAGCTTCCACAGCCTTTCTTGCTCCAGCCCTCTGCCTTTGTGGCCTCCTCTGGACCTGCTTCAAAAGCTTCACATCCTTCCTGTGCTGGGGATCCCCAGGCTGGATGCAGTACTCGTGATGGGGCCTCACGAGGGCAGAGTAGACTGTAACAATCCCCTGTCTTTTGATGCAGCCCAGGATGCAGTTGGGATGCAGCCCAGGCTTTCTGGGCTGCAGGTGCACAGTGCTGCCTGTGTCAAGCTTTTCTCTGACTAGAAATAGTTGGTCAGTTTTATTTTTCCTTTTTGTTGTTCATCAGCCTGCCTCAGCACCAGTCTGCCTCTGTACTAATGTCCTAGGATATCCTCAGTGGGATACAGAGGTCTCACTGAAACTGCAGTGTTTTCTGTTTCACAATATTGCTGTTATCATTTCATTTCTCAGTTACTGTTGCCTTCCGTTTCGTCTTTTAGATTTGCCTCTACAATGTCAGTTTATTGCTAGACTAGTTGCAGGTGGTGTTTACATGTTCCATAGGCTAAAAAGCTGGCAGGAGTGAAATGACCGTTTTCTTCCTGCTGTTATCTAACAATCTATCTTGCCTTATCAGTAGACAATAAATTTCTGTCAAGATGAGACACTAATCCTCCAGGAGTAATTTGAGTCAGTCATCTAATTTTGTGTACTGGGGTTTTCACATCAAAGAGATTTCATTGTTTAAGCTATAAACAATTGGAAATAGGAATGGGGTGGAGAACACCTGGGGGGTTCGTGAGGGGGGATGGAATAGTCAAAATAAACTTTTGCAGCGGTTCGAAAAGTACTGAAACTGAAAAGTAACCAAGTGAATAAACAAAAAGGAAGGGAACACTTCCATGTCTTTGTTTGTTGTCAGTGTAAAACTGATTACAGGTAAAAACTGAAAATACAAAACTGTAACGATTTGGCGTTTTAGATTGCTACAGTATGCCTGGATTCCAGTTGTCTTTGTGAAGCCGTGTCATGCCAAGAGTGTGAGTAAAGCAGAAGTTCTCCAAAATAATCTTTAGGAATGTTTTATCTGTGGAGACTTCATCAGTTCTAATGTTACTCCAGTGGCTCAAAGCTCCTACACAGTGGGGCTAGTACTGTATACTGTCAGTTTGAAGTTTTCTTTTTCGGTTAAAAATATACCTAAATTCTCCTGCATTTTGATTTTTACTGTAAACTGTCTCTTCTCTTTAGTAAGAGGTTTTAAGAGTTGAAATTCCATTTGTAATTCACTGCTGTACACAGAGTTCTACCCCAAATCACAGGAGACTTCATACAGCTTGTTTTCAACTCTCACTTGGGAACTGCTGGACTTGTAGCTGGCTTGTTTATAATGATTTTAAATAACTAGTATGAAATAACGTTCAGATTACTGATACTGGAAAAGCAATATAAATCCTGTGAACCTTCTAGTATATTTTTGGGGGCATTTTTCTAATTGGAGATAACTTCAAAACATTTGAGCTCGTATGTTTTGTGGGTCAGCTGAGATGACATATCTGCTTTGAAATGTATGAGGCAGAAGAAATAGGTTGAGAAGTCATGGGAACTTTCTCAGTTTTTTTCTGAGACTCCTTTTATTTTCAGGGCGTGGTGCTAAATTAGTTCGAAGCTTTTAACTGGTACAGAATGAAGGATGGTAGTTAATACTCAGAGAGGTTTTTTCTCCTGGAAGATGCTTAACTGGCATACTCAGAATATATGCTTCTCAGTAGCTGTTGATCGTGTAAAATCTATCTTCAGAGCACTGATTTATGTATGAAAAATGTTGAGTATGGTGTGATTCGTAACTCATCTTTCAGCAAATCGTGTATGAACTTTCATGCTGATAAAATAAGAGTTGGGGTATTAAGTTCGCTGGCATAATTGAAAAGCAAAGAACTTTGCCTGTTGTGATAGGTGTCTCAGATTCCTCCCATTTTTTAAACAGGCAATCTTGAAAAAGAGCAGTAATTGTTATCTCGAGTAGTCCACCCTGCTGCATTGCCCTGGCATGGCGCTGCTCACAGTTGCATTCCAGAGGCCTGTTAGCAGCGTGTGCCTGTGAGAGGGAATATGGTAGGTGACGTCAAGAGTTCCTGCGGTATGCTGCCCTGCCTCTGATAGCAGCCAACAGTTGGTATCTGCCGAAGGGGCTCGAATGTAGCAGATGCATAGGGTGAGCCATCTCTGGAGTTCAGCTTTAAACAGTTTTTGGTTGAGAGGAATCACTGGACTTTTGTAATACAGTAATTACAATGTGAAGTTCTGTATGTTGGTGCTGCCAGCATAAAATTATGGGGGAGGGGAGGTAAAACCATTATTTTCCCCCTTAGGCTTGTCAAAAATATAGTATTTTATTTTTCTATAAAATGTCCTTTCATGTCAGGGATACAGGAGAGAATCTTTTTTTTTTCCTTGCATATTTGTCTACCTTTCTATTATGTGTAAGAATATGTACATTTCTTTTGTAGCCACGTCATGAATACTTTAATGTCCCAGTGTACTAAATGGCTTCATTCATCATGCATGCAGAATTTCAGAGGAGATAGACCTGTGCCTTACTCATGACAGAACATTATCATCAGCTTGGTGAATCCAGTCATCTCACACCTCATAGAATACCACAACCATTCTCTGCTGTTGTACTTTCCTTTTCCCCTTCTGTTTTACAGTGTTGTCTCTTCACGTGTCTCATTTCAACAAAACTTGTGCTTGTTGGCATACGGTTTAACTTTTTTATTGTGTGTAAGCTTGAATTCTTATGCTTAAAAGTTCTGTAGAATTGTATGAACTAAACATCTATATACTGCAACACCTATACTGTAACACTACTTGACCTGTGTTCATAGAATCATGCAATATCCTTTTAAGTGAGTTTTGGTGGCATTTAAACGTACCATTAAAATTGGTAGGTATTTACAGAAAAATTAGTGAGGGAGTAGTAGTAGGTGGAACTGATATGTATGTATACACAAATATTAAACATTGCACATAGTTCTACATAGACCTTGCATCTTGAGTAAGATGCTCATACCGGTATCCTTTTCTGCAGCTGGTACAGTAGTGTGCCTTAGCCTACAAGAGAGGGAAGATGGAATTGTTAGGGCAATGAAAATGACTTGTGTAAATCTGGAAATTACATTTGTATTTCAGTGTTCAAAACACTGGTGCCAGTAAACAGTTCCTGTTACTGAGGGAGACCTTACAGGTGGTTAGGATGGGAAGGATTTTTAATACTTGAAATATGTCTCCTTCAGTTGTTATTCACAGTTTTAAATGCAGAGTACAGCGTGTGTTAGCAAACTGCCACATGCATAAATACGATGAACTTTCAGTTAGAAAGAGGGAGCAGGATGGGGAGAGCATGTATTGCGCCCTCTGTAGAAGAATATTTTGTGACCTAAAACTAGTACTATTTTTGAAAATTCCTGAAAGGTAATTAGCAAAGAGGCGGCTACTGAGGTTGACTGTAAGTAGCTTGCTCTGTGTCCTGTATGTGGTAATGCACTACATTTCAAGTGTTAAACTGACATAAAGATGGGTTATTTAGGGGACGGGACAAAAGCTTGGGTTAGACATGCAGCATTCTGAAGTTGTAGAAAACGAGATCACAGGAGTGGTTTTCCATTTCTGAGTTTGCCTTTTTTTTTTTCCTAAGACATTAACAATGTGTCTAAATGTCTGGTTAATGCTGCTTTAGCCTGCATTATTTCATGCCTGTTGGCTTAAAATGCTGTGCATTGAGCTGTAATGAGATGCTGTTTTCCTTGTTACCTGTATACAGCTGCTTGCTTCTAAATGACTAGGTAATGAATTCGCTTTCCTGGCATGTTTGAAATAAAAGTATTGCATGCACTTTTGTCTCATGTGAATGGCTTTTTTCCTCACCTGTGTTGTGATATATTTCAAATTTGCATTGTTTGCTTTGGGTGGTTCTGAGCTGCAGGTAGGGGATCATACTGCAGAATGTATTCCATAACAATTGCATAAAATGTTTGACACTTCCTAAGACAAGTAGCACAGACGAAATGTGATATAACCCGTTTCATTTGTTTCTTAAAAGTCATAATTTAATTAATGAAATTATTCTAGCAAAACACACTAGCTTTTAGATGTTACCTTTGAGGTAGTATTGTCATCGTGTGCATAAGAAAGCATGTCTGCCTCGAGGCGAAGGCTGTAGTACTGAAACAGTAACATCTTATGGAGTTTTACCAGTGAGGAGTACCTGTGGGCAAGTAGCCAACGTCCTTGAAATACATTGCTTTACGTTCATTGAGGAGCTTGATTTATTTGAAGAAACTCAATCTTGATTTAAGTATATGCCTGGTGAAAATTACCTGCAGCTTCCACCAGGCAGCAGGGATGATAATGCTGAACTGCTTTAAAGACTGTAGCAGTGGTGCACGGTATTTCTTCAGTGTTATTGAGCAACTCTTTTTTGGTGTAATTTAATAAACACACTGCGTCACCACTGGCTAATAGTCAACTTGCACTCTTGTTTAATCAATTTAAAACTTGGAAATAATGCTTTATTACAGATACTTTTAAGACCTGAGATCCTTGAAGTTAAATTATGTGGGTTTTTTTCCATTTGTATTCTGTTGCTATAAATGGTTAAAAGTCTAGAGGTTTTTTTGGAGCAAAGTGCTTGAATTTATTGGACATGGGAGAGGCATATCCTTTAAAATGAATGCAAAAGAAGTAATAGAGCCTTCCCTTCGAGCAGGGTCTCCTTCAGGGAGATTTCTTTTAAAATACACAAGTAAACCTGTAAGTCTGCCATACTGTCTGTCTTCATCAAGGTCACTGTGTTCTAAGCGTATTTAAATATTGCATCAGTGAGAAAGCCCTACGTCCTTAGTACCCTGAGTACTTTCTGTCCAGTTTTAAGTTGCTTTATTTTCTTGGAGGTTTTTTATTTGGAAGCCACCTCCAAGTGCTCGGCAGTGGCCTTTTCCAAGCACTCGCTTATTTGCAAGTGAATTTGCTTTAACACATTATCGCTTTTCTTTCAGTGTTAAATAGTCTTACACATTAATTGAACTTAATGAGGATTGTGAATGTGATCATATTGTGCTACATACTCAAAATTGGTAGAGACTAAGTTCTGGTGTTTACGAGATTTAAGGCTTTTAATTATGTATTTTACTGACAAATTATTGTTAAAAATATTTTGGAAAGAGTTGAAATATAATTTGTTTGCTGCTTTAACTGTTATCTGCCTTCTTCCTGCTTCATGACATGTCTTGTTTTAGGATGCTAAAGTAAGTTTATTCATACTCTGGGTATTAAAACTACTTACGTTTCCATAAAGACACAGTATCCCTTTTTTATTTATTTTCATATTGTTAATAATTATTGAAATGTGCCATCTAAGATATCTTGGAAAAAAAAGTACTTTCATGCTGTAGGATTAATGAATACAAAACTGATGATAACTCCTTGGAATTGTGTATGAAACTTGCTCTGGCTATAAACAAAGCTTTCTAAGACCAGAATTAACCTAAAATTTTGTATTCTACCTGGTGTAGAAGCATTCAATTTCAATCCTGCCAATTCATCCACCCTGGTCAGTTTATTGGCACCAGCTGTACCAAGATGCCTTGACTTGATTTTATGTAAATGAAGCATGGGGCCAGCATGAGCCCCATTGCTCTTTATATAAAGAGCTTGAGGGATACTGTATCTAAGTAGCATCGGTCATTTCATTTGTCCATTTATTCATTCTTCCCTAGTAGAGACCCATGAAACAATTCACTGCAAACATAACTGACAGATTGCATTGCGAGATGCTTCCCCATCTTTCCCCCAGTTCATGTCTCTATTACTGGGTTGTGATTTGATCCCTGCTGGTGCGTCTGAATTGCTTCTTTTTATTACGCTTCAGGGCAATAAAATCTGCCAGCTATTCCCGTGAACCATGACAGTCTAATTAGCAGCACTTTGAAAAGTGCAGCTAATGCCATGTTTGCAAACCACGGCTCCTTTATGCTTCCATGTCTTTCAACTTCTCTTTTTTAATTAAGCATCTTTCATACTAACTCTCATGTATGGTACTGTTCAGTAGATGTGCAGGATCCATTCACCACTGTCTCACATTTTCCCTCCATAGGAAGCAGAGACCCCACGTAGTGTACTTGAAGAAATTGGATTGACATAAGTCTTCACTTCAGCTGATGACATCTCAGTGTTTCATACTGTAAATGTTCACTGCCTTCATCGTAATGTTTAGCTAATGGTGTAAGATGCTGTTTGTCAGTATTACTGTTTTGCTAAGCTGCTTCATTCAGGCCTACAAGGGAAATACTCCTTTGAAAAGGGAACAAGAAATTAAAGGCCAAAAATCATAAATGAAAGGGAATTGGATTTCAGTTGACTCAGTGTCTCTTCTCACTGCATTTATAGGAAAAAAAAAAGCATTTAATTTCAATAACTGTACCGTTTTTATAAGCAAATGACTTCAGGAAATAAATGTATCATTGACATAGCATATCTAAACGAAAAGAATACATGGACACCTTCAAGTATGAAATGTTGTAGAAATTGTGTTTATGCAACCAAAGACTTTTTGTTCATCTGCATTTTTAGTCAGTAGCTGCGGTAATTCTGCTTTTATTCAGTTAACGCGTTACGATTGGAAATACAACTGTTTACTTCTGAATTTGCCATTATACCAAAGAATCCTGTTAGGATCTGCATATCCAACTATGGTTAAAACTGTTAAGGTGGCATTGCTTTTTGCGAGACAACTGCAAACTGATCATTTACTAGCAGTGAAAGTGTATTTACGTGTAATTATCTTGATGAAAACTGTGCAAGTTACTATATTAAAAAGGGAATGCATGTAGTTTAAAAAAAAAAAAAAGGGAAAAATATCAAAATAGGGAGACTATTTTTAAACCAGTACTGGCTTGCTCTGATCATAGACACAAAAAAAGGAAGTAGCTTTTTTGACTGTACAGAGAGGTACGTAATGAAAATAGGATACTTTTGAACGTGGGAGCTTTACAAAAGGGAGTTTTTATGATTTTCTTTTGAACTCTACAAATTAATTTGTATTTATTCGTGTTTTGTAGTTACGCTTTAATGGCTGTATGAGCGCCTTTAAGAAGAAGTGTCAGCTTAATTTTGACTACTTTTCTTGACTTACACCTTTCACATGTGACGCATCCCTTAAAAACTGTGCAGTAGAACCAACTAATTTGCAGTGAGAATTTTGTATGCTACATTCATTGCAAATTGGGTAAAGTGAAATGAAATAATAGTCGGACATTTCTTGCAGACCTTCAGAAGTTGTACACTAGAACTGTTTCACTTGAAATTTGTTTGATGTATGCTTTTGAGTTCTGAGAAGGTAGTGGCGCACCTTGGAGTAGCAGAGTGCTACTGTGTGCATGCACGGTCCCTGAGAGTGCTCAGCTTTCTTTCTTTCTCTTCCCATCCCAGGAACTTCACTGTAGAATTCAAGTAAGTAGCGCCATGTGTGTTTTCACAAAGCTTAGCTTTGGCATTGTTGCTGGAAGCAGTCATGTGGTGCTAGCACAAGCAGTTACATAGCCAGCTGGAGAGCTAGACCGGTGGCTCAATCTGATCTAGACTAAATGTAACCCACCAGCGAAAGGTTGGCACTGACACTTGTTCCCTGATCCAGATCACAGTAGAGGTGCTGGTGGCAGCAAAGGGGCTGACCAGGACAGAGGTGGGCTGGATCTGCGGCTGCAGCTTCAGTGGCTGTGCCAGAGTGGAGCCTAAGAACTTGCAGCATGCAAATTTGTCCGTTTAAGCCATTTCTGGGATGTAAAAATACCAGATTACTTGAGACCATGTTTAACTTAAGGCACGCAAAAGCAGCTGTTAGCATTTTCCCGGTGCACAATGGCAGGGATAGATGAGGTTCAAGTGGTGTTAGAATGACCCTTGGTGTGAGACTGAAGTTGTGAAATTACCTTAAGTCAAACCTGAAGCGATTCCCTATGTATTAAACATTTTTGAAGTTTACACTGTCACTTGTACGTGCTTGGCTGGGTTAAGCTTTGTTGTGATTGTGACAAATAAACTGTTTGACCTTTGTCGTACTGTCCCATTCGTTTAGTTGTAATAAATGTCCATTTTTACACCATTGCTTTGTGCTTATATGTAATTAGTTCTGATTTTCTGCAGTGGGGAAAAAAAAAAAAGGCTACTCATTGCTAGATTAAAAAAAGAGGGGAATTTTATTACAGTGTTTAACTTGCTCTTGAGCACTTTATTAAAAAATGTGCGAGAATACTGTGTCCAAGATTAGTTATTTACATCCATTTAAATTCTACAGAAAGCAATAAATTAGCAGGTTCTTTGGAAGGCTTATCACATTAAGCATGGAATTGATTAGAAAGGATGGTAAAGTGATGCGGTAGTCCCACTTCATTTGAAATTAAACCACATACTGATTGAGAGAGGGTTCTAGATGATACAAACTCGCTAGTCAGCTCCTCAGGTGGAATCATGAACATGGTTGTGCAACGTTCACAATCTTACAATCCTCATCTCAGCCCCAAATTTCTCTTGGCTAATCTGCTTTTAATCTGCTTTCCAGCTTTCTAGAAGAACTGAACTCCTTGATGTTACCAGCAAAAGCATGGGGAAAACTTACTATCTTTAGGGCATTTCTTCAATCTAATGCGAAAGTAAAATTTTGTTTCTTGAATTTCCTGTCTTATCAGGAGACAAACAAAAAGAGAAGCGAAAAGTGTCCGTTAGAATTTCTAGATTGCTTAGGTAAAGGATTGTTGGCTTGAGTGTCTTCAGTGTAATCGTGGAATCTTTGTTGAAGAGACCTTCCTATCTGCTAACTGTCTGCTGTTCCTTTTGAGTCAACACCGTAATGATGGTCACGCTGCGGCTGCCTTTGCCAATTTACCGTGTTCATGGGCTGTGCCTGTACAGCTTGCCTTCCAATCAGTCCCATAGTTTTTTGAACTGTAATTTGTCAAAGTTACCTTTTATTTATTTATTTACGTATCAGTGACAGATGCTGCACTCAGCTGATGCATCAGAGCTGAATAAAAGGATGGATGGAATAACAGGGAGTTATTTTAATTACAGCAAGCTTACAGTGAAAGCAGAATCAGTGGCACTCTTTATAAGTGTAATTTGCTTTCCTATATCATTTAATTTTTTGACTAGCATAGACTTTCACATTTTGTAAGAAGTGCTGATTCAGGGCAGGAAGTAAGAGCATCTCTGAGCAGGCTCTTGCATTTCTTCTGAAAGCCATTACTTTGTGCATCCCAAGGATGCTGCTACTGGTACAGGTATATAAATACACTGAATGCGGTAATGCGGAGCTGAATCTGAGAAAGACATCCTGCTGAAGGATGTAATGCTGAAGAATTTACTTAGAATACATTTCAGACCGTCTGTTTCCATCAGCAAAGGAAAGACCTTCATCTGTGCTTGCTGCCTCTTCATGAAAACGGATGCCTTGTGTTCAGCATGTGAGTGTGGGCAAGTCCTGACACCCGTGTGATAATGGCTACTCAGCAAGCGTGGCAACCATGCTGGGAAGGGAAAAGACTTCAAAGCAGTCACCAGCACAAACTTGAAGGCATGCTGCCTTCCCAGGTGCCTGTGTGCCACTAAGTATTCATACTGCTGGTGCTTAAGGTAGCTCCTGCCCCCTCTTAGCAGCATTCACTTCTGCTGCAGGACACCTGCTGTCTTACTGTCTTGGAAGTAAGTAGTATGTAGTATGAAGTAGTTGGACTTACTTCCACATTCAAGTTCCTGCTCAGGTACCTTACTCCTTCCACAGAACAGTCAGAGCAGCACCTGTTAACCATCCTGACTTCCTCAGCTGGCTGGCCCTGGCAGGAGGGCCCAGCTGCTGCTCTAACCCCCTTCTTGCAGCTCTTGTGTAAATAATGCTTTCATCATCAATCCAAAGCACTTTAGTGATATTTACAAACTTCATAATAAAGTTTGAAAGCAGCTGCTTTAAGCAGTCATTCAAAAAATAAAAGCACACATAAAGCCTGACCGCCGTTAATTCACTTTATGTAGTCCTTCTACGTGGATTACGCAGAATAGCACAAAGTGAGAACAAGCTGTTCCTTGCAAATCTAAATCCATCCCGTTTTGTTCTGGGCTTTTCTCCTTTGGAGAAAGAAGCTTAACGTTTAGGAATTTTAGTTGCCTTGTCTCTTCAGAGCAAATAGCTCACTTGGATAATAAGGAAACAAAACCATGCATACGACACTACTTACTTAAGATTATGAAGTAGGGAAGCAACACTGAAATATATGAACTCTTACGTCTGAAAACTGGTTGAATTCCAGGTTTCATGCTAACAAAAGCAAACAAAACATCAGATCTACAGCACTTGTTTCGGTGCAATATGCAGACAGCATGTGAAACTGAATAGTTACAGCTACCAGTCCTACAGCGCAGAGGTACAGCCAGGGAGTTTGGATCCAGATCTCAAGAAAAAAAGCTGAAGGTTTGGCCATTAGAAATTGCAGAAATAAAGTATGTTTAAATTTTACATGCATCTCTGAGCAAGTTATTATTATAAGAACTTCTTTTTAAAAAAATACAGCTGCTCAGCTTCCCAGATCCCTATACAAAAGCATGGGGAGAAGGAGCCTTATTACCTGTGGAATTCTCACGTGGGTCTTGGCGCATGGTTTCTAATCCTACAGAGGTCCGCTTCACTTATTTCACCCGGCTTGTCACAGATTTCACAAAGTCAGCATCCCACCACACCTGCCTCACTTCTGGTCGAGCTTGGCATTTGTTTCCCTCAGATAACCCTCAGCAGCAGCCTGCCTCATGGCACGGGCTGTACAACACACCACAGACAGATAGAGTAAACCTGCTTTTCTACCCAAGAGCCTCAACCAGCGGGCTGGTTCAGCAGAATGCCCGTTGCAGGAAGCAAGGCAGCACCAGTGAGGTGAGGATCTTACTGGCCTGTTAGCGATGCATCTCAGCAAGCAGGAAATGCCAGTTCAGCTGCATGAGTTTGCCACACTCTGCATAAGTACCCCAACCAGACAAGTGAGCATCCATGAAAAAACAGAAACCCTGGGGAAAATGGGTACGGTGTAGTCAGAAAAGATACGTTATGAGAAACCGGTTGTCGCAAATTTCTCCAATATAATTTAAAACTTAGTGCTGTCCATTGAAAATATGCCTTTCAGGTGAAGTTAATCATTACTTCAAAAGTTATGCCATCAAATTACAATTCCTACATCTGTTAATAACTAAAACATCTAATCAAATTAACTAAGCTACCGTTCTGTCTACAGTTATGACAATATATAGTGAAAGTTGGGTTTGAACTGAACGACAATATATAGCACTTTTGTTGTATTACTCCATAGTGGACAACAGTTATACATGAAAGAAGAAAAAAGTATCATCAGCATGCTAGGTGCAATATGCGTTTAGAAAAGAAAAAAATAATTTTATATATATATATATATATATATATTATAACCAGAAGCAATGTTCATCCACTCTTAACTATCCTGGGGAAAAAAAAAATGCTGTGAGGAATGCTATAGTGAGTTTGGATATCCAGATTTTCGATGGGACTTTACGCTGTATTGTTGAATGATAACAAATATCTATTCGGGAGCATTTCACGTCTGCTTTAGGATTCTAACAACTTAGAGCTACCCCCTTGAAGGCAAGAGTCCCAAATTCTCTGGAGATGCTGAAGAGAGGGAGATATCTGCACACAGATCAGGGCACCTGCACCTTACGTACCACGAACTGCTCTCTCTGCGTACACACAGATGCCATAAGTGCCTAAGTTAAATACCTAAAGTTAAGCCAGGTGAAGTATAGTTCATTTAACAGCACAGATCTTTCATTTAAAAGAGAAATATTTATAAGGACTGTGCTAATTGCAAGTACTTTGCTAACATAGCTGTCATTTCAAGAAAGCTTCGTTCTGATAACTTCATTTTTATGTACCCTACTCTTGGCAGTGGCTGTAGGGGAGCTAGGCAGTAGGGTGCCTTAAACTGCTTGTAATACAAGCCTAAAAAGGGCTTCAAATCAAGTCCTCATCTCAGAAAAAACAAACCCAAACCCTGAAGTATTATTTCAGGTATAAACCTTTCCGTTTCTTTAGCCACTCTGCAACATCTCTGCAGTCATCTTGAGCCTTTACAACTACATCTGCATGTTTAGTGACCATATTTACACCTTCCCTACCACTCCACCATATGTTAGGCAGGTTTTAAACTACAGATGGCATGCAACTAAAAGGTATGCAAACTATTTTCTGTCTTCACTCCAGGATTACAAGTGCATGGTCTCCCCTCTTACTCGGGGATTAAGGTACTGAATAAGTTGATTGTTTATTTTTTGTGTACTTCCTACTTGGTTTTAGTCTACTGCAATCTCTACAGGCAATTAGCTCAGCAGCTTGGTCATGGGAGAGAAAAATCCAACACTTATGACCACAAAGCTCCTACTGGGCAACTACTGTACAATCAAACTGTGAAGTCTTTTTAGATCCCTGTTCTCCAAGCATAAGATGATTACATTACTTTGTCTAGAAAGAAAACTCCCATAAAGATTCGGTAAACAGAAATGGCTCTCTTTTACACAGACTTCAATTTGCAGTATGCTGTTGTGCGAATTTACAGCACACTAGTTGTTCTGTACTAACTCCTTACAGGGACAGGAAACACTTAACACACACATAACACAGGCATAAGCATATACCAAAAAAGCTTTACTTCTTTCTATTTTGTACTCAGTATGCATCCAAATGTTGCAGTAGTTCAGAGGGACAGAGTAGCTAGAGGACTCGACATTTACACCTTATATAGGACTTTTCTGAAGCTTAGCACACAGTAAACTAGGGTCCTTTATTAGGAAGAAACGTTTTAATGTGCAAGAACACTTTATTTGCGACTCAAATGTATCTGGTGCCCTATTGGAAAGGTTTCTTTGTCAGCTCTACATTTGATCAATTAGCAATTTCTAAAATTATTTCTCACTTTGTTTTGGGAGTTTCACTGTTTCTTCCTCTGCTGCTTGACCTCTTTTTGCCCCTACTCCTGGATCGAGAGGAACTCCGACTTCTGCTCCGACTACGTGTTCGACTGTAGCTTCTGCTGCGACTGCGTCCTCTCCTCTTTCTCCCTCTGCTGCGTGACCTCCTCCTTTCTCGACTTCTCGACCTGCCGGACCGGCGCCTTCTCTTGTTTTTGCGGCGATTCTTTTTTCTCTCCGATTCCCCATTTCTCCGGTAAGAATGGTCTGGGCTTGGGCTGCCCCTCCTCCTTGACCGGCCGTAATAGTCATCACGATGGCTCGATCTGTTTCTCCTTTCAGAGTTTTTAGACAACTGATTAGTCCGTTCCGGAGAAACGCGTATGTCTCTATTGGCCTCCCAGAACTCATTGTTTGGATTTTTGAATACATGAAGAAAGTTGCAGTGTTTCCCTCTTGGACACTTCTGCCTTTCAAATAAGCCTGCAACAGATTAGGGTTGCTTTTTATGAACGAGACCTGTTAAAACTGCATTATGCACCCACTGGAAAGAAACTTATTGAACTGAATTTTGCTTCTTTGAACAGAAAAACATGTACATGAACACCTTTTTTACCCAAGATTACTTCTATATGTACTTTTCTTAGAATTAACTTTTTAACATATGTTTAAGATGGCTACTTATGCTTTAGCTTAAAACAATTTTATAAATACTTTTATTAGCCGAAACTTTCAAAGAATGTACATGTAGAGAAGTCAAGTGCAGTAATAACTGCTAAGAACTGTTGATGGTTGAGACAATACTGTTGCTTTTGAAAGAGATAAATTGCTATTTTCTACACTTCCACCTTATAATTGTTATTATTTTGAAAGCTGGGATCCAAATTTTCTTTTCCAGTCCATGGCAAATCTACTAGGATGATATGAATGCATACATCATACGACAGAGATGCTCCCTTTCCTTCCTATCTACACAAGCAAATAAGAATATTTGTCTTTGAAACAGAAATGAACGTGAACTGAAGCACTGGGTGAATCAAAGCAACCACTTAATTCCCTCTTTTTCACTTCTAAAAACTCTTTCAATAACACACATTCTATTTCCCGAGTGTTCATGCAACTCACCACAAATAGCAGTCTTCCATCTTGTCACAGGACAAAATTCACAATGAAGCTGCCGGCCTGCGTACCATCGGCCACTGAATAGAGCAAGAGCTGCCTGACAGTCCTTTTCCCTTTAAAAAGGAAAAAAATACCCAACATAACCGAACATGTAGCATTATTGCTGTACAGTTGTTTCGGATGGTATTTCCCAGTTTTAGGATCTCATTACAGTATGAGAACAAATCATTTGGATTACATCGTTTTCATTACTGGACTTTGCAGTTTAGTTCTGCAACTTGGTAAGACTGAATACTCACGTCTGATACTGGACATACACATTTCCTCGTAGGTGAGGCTCATAGTTGCAGCTGACCTAAGGAGATTGAAACATTACATTAGGGCAATGGAAGGCTCATGCTATACAGCAACTCACACATGTTGAATTGGCAGCCATTCTGATTTATGACAGCACATCAGCGTGAACTTGCACATTATTTTCTTCTGAACACAGTTTTAGTCAAATACAAGGCTTAGAAAACAAAAAGGTCTTCTGCTTTATTTTTGCATGCTTCCAGCATTTTGCTCTGATTGACACTGTGACCTCTGTTCCAGTCTACAAGTCAGCTTGCACTCAGTTGTCTTGCACTGAAGTCTTGGTCAACCCTATTCCGCAACAGCCAAATACTGCTCTGAAAACAACTAGTAGTATCCCTGTGAGGAAATGTGGGGTTCATTATGTAAAAGAATCTTTAGATCAATCCACCTTTGCAACCTCTCTGTGAGATGAGTTATAAAAGTTGAAACCACTCGCTTTCACATTTCTGAAACACAATTTTTCATAATAATTTAGCATTCAAAAATATACAATGTAACCTCCCCAAAGCCTGTTACTGGTCTCTCAGGATTCTGAGACAAGTAGCCCCAAGCAAGAAACCAGTTTGCCAGGCCTCAGGGCCCAGCCTCTTTTGCCTCCAGGCCTCTTCCAGTGTCTGCTCCGAGTGAGACATGCAGCTTCTTCCATCACTGTACCTGACTGACCCTCAAAGAATAATGCCCATGTGTGCTGGATTAGGCAAGAGCTTCAGAGACAACAGCAAGCAGCTATATAGTTAAAGTTACAGCACAAACAGTCATCTTACTCAAGATAAATAACAATGTCAATGCAAGAACAAGTAAGAATGACATCACAATAAGCATGTTTGGGTGGGAAAAGAGAAGAAGCGTGTCTTGTCAAGAGCTGCCAGATTCTGGACTAGCTTCCCAGAAAGAACAGTAAGAATAAAACCTTAGGCCATGTTGGAAATGGAAGTCAGTTGAAAGAGGGATGTGTGTAACACGAGTCTAAATGGTAGCAGAGACTCAACTAAATCACAGTTAAGATCCTGGCAGTCGACACCTAATTCCTAAGCATCTCTAATAAAACAAGAACACCTCTGAAAAATCAAATTAGAGTTGCACAATTGCTTCAGAAGCTAAGAAACCCTAGAAGCTCTTACCTCATTATTAGCCACAGGGACCCAAGTACATGCAACTTAGCAGATAGCTGCATGTAACACAACCAAGATACTACCTTAAGGATGTGAGTTTGATGGTAAGACTGGTTCAACCCACTCTCCATTGGGAATCTGCATCTCATCTTCTAGAAGGGAGCAATGCTTGCTAATATCCCTTGAGTCAAAGTATGGGGGTGCGGGGGGGTATTCTCATCCAAATAAGTGAACGCTTCTTTCTTACAAAGGTCACTGAGAATTCACTGATTTTACTTAACTTTCCACGTGCTTGAGATGCTAGTATAATCTCTGTCCTGAGGCAGTCGTCAGTACAGGGAAACAAAAAGAGAAAAGGCACTTCATGCCTACTGGTCACTACAGAAAATCATCTGGCAATGGCAAGCAGAAAGGGATGCTTCGGTAAGTTCTGTGACAAGGAGATTCCACCATCCAAGCTGTACATTTTAGTACAACAAGGCATCATTCATCTCGAGGTCTGTGTTTACGGGTCCCTCATTTTTCCTCATTAGAAATCATAATCTTTATAGGGAAAAAAAAATTATATATCAGGAAACCAGATGCAGAAACTAAGGGTGGATGACAAACCTCAACACCATTTAAAAAGCATCTTTACAAGATGGCCGGTTCAAAGTAATTCCTACTGCTAAAGTATATATTACCTTTTCAGTTCATTGTTGAGTTTATTTTATCGCATCAGTTCTACAATGACACTGCTTGGGTGTATACTCCAAATACATTATCATCATACTTTTGGCATAGTTCTAAATGGCACAGTGACAGTAAGTTGCAATAGCAGCCCATACATCTTTACGTCGTGTAACAGTCTTAATCCATGGGCCCTCTGGGCTTATCACAGGCTAAGTAGAAAAGGGATTGTGAGTTACGTGGACTCTTATTCTGTGTGAATATCTGGCAGTATAAAAGCACAAGCTTTTATAACAACTCAAGAGAACGGGAGAGAAGATTCACCCAGAATGCTCTGCAGAAACACTGAGAAGTTTACAGGTGTCATGAGAGATGTGCAGTTGTAGTAGACACAATATAGATTCTCTGAAGAACATGGGATTTACCAAGACCATGCTGCACATAATTCTCTAAAGGCTAGTAAAACACAACTGACATGGTGTATGTTCAGAATTTACAAGCCATTACACTCATACGCATACCTTGAATTGAACAACCTTCCCCACGTTCTGAAACTCAGGGAGCACGTCCTCGTAGAACTCTAGGAACTGCTGGTAGGTCTCCTCGTCACTGTACTCGAGACTTGCATCGGTGTCGTAGTCATCCCTTCGACACTGCTCCATGCCAAAAGTAATGAACATCCCTCGGACAAGCAGTGTCTTACTGGATGTTGGATAGTTATGCTTGCGGGAACACCTGGATAATTGTAGAGAAGGAAGAAAAAATCTTTGCACTTTTGGCAGAAGATGCACTTGTTGAAACTTCGAACACTCGCAAAAAGTTACTACAAAAAAAAAATTCACTAGCAGAAGATCAACATATTTCAACTATTAAAACAGATCTTTAGGAGGAAGGACTTCTACTGGTGGTGTTCCCAACACACAGGGAAGAGGAGACTGTGAAGTGGAGAGAGGGGTGACGAAACAAAAGCATGTCTAGACTCAAAGTTGGATGAGACTGACTTTTTCCACTTAAAAAGCTTATTATAAACAAGCCCTATCTTAAATCTGCATCTTCTTGGCAGCCATATTGGATCTCCCCCACTGTGCATCATCTTCAGGCTACCTCCCTCACGTGCTGAAATGCAGATCTCCCCCACAATCCTTTAGATTTGGTAAGATCATGGATGGTAGCCTCTGTGTTTACTTCAGTGTGCTTTATGATTGCTGTTTCAAACACTTCACAGACTAAGTGGGTCAGATGCTCCCCAGCACGCTTCTCCTTTTCATGACGTGATCAGAATGACTGTCAAGACTAGTCTACTCTCATTCCTAGCAGTGGCTAAGCAACAGACAAACTAGGGGGAGAGACCAGGTCTTGAAACCAGCAATTGCAGTCCTGTTGGCTCATGTTCAGCCAAAATGCCCATTTACTATAGCCTTCTTCAATCATCTCTTTGAAAGTGTCTAGGCTAGTTAGCCACTCCTCCTACCAAAGCTGTTCTTCATTTCTCATCGTCCTGTTGTCCCTCCCTGTTCTTGCCTTTTACTGCGTTTCCAATACAAAGCACCCACAGTAATATACAGACAGGAACCAAGAATGAAAGTATCACAGATTTAACAGTACACAAAGAGAATTCTGGAAGCTACACATTTCTATTTTATTTTTCAAAGATGCAGCATATGTAAACTAATCAAGATGAAAAACAACATCGGACTTGCCAGGCCTGCACTAAAAGCAGAAATCAAATGTATTCTGCCCAATTATATTTGTGCATCTGCCAGAGCTAAGGTAGAAGTCACTTTAACCAACAGAACCAGAATGTATCATCAGTAATGTGCTGTAGCAGTTAGTGCTTCAATTCCAGCCAGGCAACAGTTTTGTCTAGTTCCATCATGAATAACAGAAACCCATCCAAATAAATAGAAGTAATTTATCATAAAATCATAGAATGGCTTGGATTGAAAGAGACCTCAAAGATCATCAAGTTCCAACCCCCTTGCCAGAGTCAGGGTTCCCAACTGCTAGATCAAGTTCTAGATCAGGCTGCCCAGGGCCCCAACCAACCTGGTCTTGAACACCTCCATGGATGAGGCATCCACAACCTTTCTGGGCAACATATTCCAGCACCTCGCCACTCTCTCATTGTAAAACTTCCCCCTGAGATCTAACGTAAATCTTCTCTCTTTCTGTTTAAAACCATTCCTCCTTGTCCTATCACTGTCTACCTGTGTAAAAAGTTTATTTCCTTCCTGTGTATAATCTGTCCTTAAATACTAGAAGGCCATAATGAGGTCTCCCCGCAGCCTTCTTTCCTCCAGACTGAATAAGTCCAGCTCCTTCAGTCTGTCTTCATAAGAGAAGTTCTCCAGCCCTCTGGTCATCTTTCTGGCCCTCCTCTGGACCCCCTCCAAAAGCTCCACATCCTTTATGTGATGGGGGTCCCAGACCTGGACGCAGTACTCCAGAAGGGGACTCACAAGGGCAGAGCAGAGGGGAACAATCACCTTCCTCTCCCTGCTGGCCACCCCTCTTCTGATACAGTCCAGGATACCGTTGGCCTTCTGGGCTGCAAGTGCACACTACTGGCTCATATGAAATTTTGCATCTACCAGACCGCTATGTCCTTCTCCGCAGGGCTACTCTCAAGTTCTTCTCCCAGTCTGTATACATACCTGGGATTACCCTGACCCAGGTGCAAAACCTTGTAGTTCACTTTGTTGAACCTCATTTGGTTCACATGGGCCCACCTTTCAAGTGTATCAAGGTCCTTCTGGATGGCATCTCTTCCTCCTGCTGTATCAGCTGTACTGCCCAGCTTGGTGTCATCAGCAATCTTGCTGAGGGTGCAGTTGGTCCCATCATCTATGTCACTGATAAAAATGTTAAAGAGTACCAGTCCCAAGACAGATGCCTGAAGGACACCATTCGTCACCGACCTCCACCTGGACACAGAGCCATTGACCACAACCCTGTCTGCAACCTTCCAACCAATTCCTTATCCACCAAATAGTCCACCTTTCAAATCCATCTCTCTCCAATTTAGAGATAAGGACATGGTGGAGGACCATGTCAAAGGTCTTCACAAGTCCAAGTAGATGACATCAGTTGCCTTCCCTTTGTCCACCAATGCCATTACTCCATCATAGAAGGCCACCAGATTTGTCAAGCACAACCTTCCCTTGGTGAAGCCGTGCTAGCTGTCTTGAATCTTGTCTGCTCATCCATCATGTGCCTTAACATGTCTTCCAGGAGGATCTGTTCCATGATCTTCCCAGGCACAGAGGTGAAGCTCAACAGTCTGTAGCTCCCTAGGTCCTCATTCCTCCTCTTCTTATACATGGGAGCGATGTTCCCCTTTTTCCAGTCACCGGGGACTTTGACTGACAGCCATGACTTTTCAAATATGATGGAGAGTGGCTCAGCAACCACATCAGCCAGCACCCTTAGGACTGCGGGATGCATGTCATCCAGTTCCATATACTTGTACACAGTCTCATGAGGTGAGACGGGGGGGGCAGTTTGCTCCCCCAGTTCCCACCACGAGGTTCACGGATGTGCGATTCAGGGATGCAAGAAATATGAGAATCCTTGTTGCCAGTGAAAACTGAAACAAACAACTCACTGAGTACCTCATCCCTCTCCATATCTGCCGTAGCCAGATCTCCTTTCTCATTTATCAGAGGAATACTCTCTATGGCCTGTCTCTTCTGATCAGTGTACCTATAAAATCCCTCTTGCTTTAAATATTGCTTGCCATAATCAGTTCTGTCTGTGCCTTGGCTTTCCTAATCCCATCTCTGCATGTCTGGATAGTATCCCCGTATTCTTCCCGGGTGACACATCCTTGTTTCTACTGTCTGTACTTGCCCTTCTTTCCCCTCAGTTTGACCACCGCGTCCATGTCGAACCATCGTGGTTTCTTGCTTCCTCTGCCTGATTTCCTGTACTGAGGAATAGAGAGCTCTTGCACTCTCAGAAAGGCATCCTTCCTTAAAAGTAGCCAACTTTGCTCCATTCCTTTGTCCCTAGGAAGTTTTCTAGGGGATCTCATCCTAAAATTCTTTAAATAGCCTGAAGTTTGCCCTCCTCAAGTTCAGGCTCTTGACTCCACTCTGCCAGATCCACATTCCTCAAGATCACAAACTCAACCAGGGCATGGTCAATGCAGCCCAGGCTGCCTCCAATCTTATCATCTTTAACGATCTCCACATTAGCGAGCATGAGGTCCAGCAACTCTTCACCTCTGGTCAGTCTGTCCAATACCTGAACCGGAAAGTTATCGCTGATGGACTGCAGGAGTCTCCCAGATCACTTGCAGCTCATCGTGTTGTTTTCCCAGCAGATATCCGGATGATTGAAATCCCCTATCAGGATGAGAGTCTGTGAGTGTGACACCTCTTTCAGCTGAAGCAAGAAGGCCTCCTCAGCAGGCTCCTCTTGATCAGGTGGCCTATAGTAGACCCCAACCTCCAACTGTCTTTTATTAGTCCCATCTCTAATCTTAACCCACAGGCTCTTAACTGGTTCCTGACTTACTCAGTGGGAGTTCTTTGCAGTCTACCCACCTTCTAAATATACACAGCAACTCCCCCACCCCTCCTACCTTACCTATCCCTTCTAAAAAGCTCGCAGCCCTCAATCATGGTGTTTCAGTTACGTGAGCCATCCTGCCACGTTTCTGTGATAGCAGTAAGATCGTAGTTTTCAAACTGCACCATGTTTTCCAACTCCTGCTGCTTATTTCCCATGCTGCAAGCACTGGTATAGAGGCACTTCAACTGGGCTTTCGGACACATTACCTTTCTAGAGGAACCCTCCCACAAACATCTAGGACAAATTTGAGGTTTTCCCCTGCTGCTTCCTAAAGTGACATTGTTCCCTGGCTCTCCGTCACTCAGCAGTACACCCCACTCCCATAGCAGCTCTAGTTTAAAGCCGTGGTGATGAGCCCAGCCAGACTGTTACCAGGTATATTCTTGCCCCTCCTGGTCAGCTGTGTCCTGTCCCATGTCAACATTTGTGGTTTGTCAAAAGGTGTGTCCAAGGTCCTGGAACCCACAGCCTTCGGACTGACACCAGCCATGCAGCCAGTCATTCAACTATCTGTTCTCCTCCTTCTCCCAGATCCCAGTCTCCAGCTGGCAGGACCGAGGAGAACACTACCTGCACTCCTGATCCCTTCAACATCTTCCCAAGGGACATAAAGTCTTATTTGATATTTTTTAATTTCCTGATCACAGACTCATGCAACCCAGCTTGAAAGACCAGCAGGGGATAGCAGTCATCCAACTTTATCATATCTGTTATCTTCTTCTTGATGTCCCATATGTGGCTCCCAGCAAGCAGCAAACCTCTCTAGAGAGGTTATCCAGGTGGCAGATGGATGCCTCAGCGCCTCTCAGCAAAGAATCTCCTTCGCCTTTTTTTAGTGGCACCAGTCATGACTTGAGTCCTCGGTTGTACTTTTTAAGGTGATCACCCCTTTTGTATCCACAGGGGTGACCCCACTGCTCCCGGCCCCACTCCCACCACATCAGAGCGCTGCCGCCAGAGGAAGGTTAATGGCCCCCAGCAGCTGCTCCCTGACAGGGGCTCTCCCTCAACCGCTGAAGCAATTCCTTGCTTTGGCATGGAACGTGTTCACCCTGGAGACAACTGCCTCACAGAAAAGGCATCCTTTATAAAGCAAGATCAAGATTTTTTCAGTTTGTGCACGAGCTAATGAAGCTGCCTGCCTTTCACCTCTCAAAAAAAATTTATGTGCTGGTAATATTCAATTGATTACCTGTCTCCAAATCGGCAGGAACCTGTTTTGATATAGAATGGGCAATTTGCTCTATCCTTCTCTGTTCCTATGTTCTCCGGGGGCTCTGGGTTATGCCAGGTCACACCATTCTCCAGCTGTGGAAAAAAGCATTGAAACAAGATTATGAAATGTTTTCTTCTGCTAAACAAAGTTTCTTAAGATTTTATAACCCAAAGCTCCTCGGTCAACAATTTCATTTGTAATCCACAAGAATAATGAATATTTTGACAGGCTCCTTCCATTCAGCTAAGCCTGTTTGCTACTTCACGCCAGTATACACTGAGCAGCACTTTTTACATCTGGCAGATGAAAATACAGGACTACTTACTTGCCTATCTTTGCAACAGCTCAAAGCTCAGTAATTTTATCACTGTCACTTTTTATGCAGTTAGGAAATGCTAATATAAAAGTAACCTGTCATAGGGCAGAATTAAAAACAATTAAATTCACAGTACTGGAACTAAAAGCCTCCATACTGCTCATCTCAGGCGATCAAATTAAGATTTCTAAAATTCAGATTGGGATAATCAATGTACAGGCATGAGCTGACTATCAATAAAGCACATTTTAAGAAATGAATTTTCATTTTCTTAGCCAAAAGATCCATGAAGCCAACTAGCCAAAAACTGTCATTGTAGATCAACTGAAAACTGTTCATTTACAAGCAGGATTTGACCCTGCCACCAGTTCTACTCATGTCTCTCAGCTGTGATTTCTTCTCAACAAAACAGCCCCATCACTTCAACAGCATGGAAGTAGCAGAACTCTGAACCGATACCATGCAAAGACTCTAACATACAACATTCCTGTCTATTCCCTTGCAGAAATGGCTGTTAACACATCTGAAGCGCTGGGCAGATAATAGCTCAGAGCATTTTTCTACTCATATTCCAAAATAAAGAGTCAGATTGCCTACCTAAAGAACCATTTAAATGCAATTCAGAACTGAATACTACTCCAAAGCAGTTAGTGGCAATCAACGCTCAATGGGTTGCTAGGTTAAAACTTAAATTTCAGATTTACGCAGAATTTTAAGCAGAACATGACTATTCAAAATAGTGAATAGTATATCCATATACACAGGCATAAAAAGTCAAGTTATCTTCTAAGGAAATATGAAAGACCAAATTCATACTCTCTAAGGTTCAAACGAAGACTTAATTTCCCTTACTACACGCTGCCAGCGTGAGATGCATGCTATTCCAGGCACCCCAGCAGTCAGCTTCTCCCCAGACTGTTTTTTTCTCTTCAGGATCTGTGCTTTCCTATGCTGCTGAATGGTTTATTTAGAGTCGACCATCTGCTCAAAAACCAAGTTTGTCTCACAGCTCGGAAGGACTGACAGCTTTGTTTAGAAATTTAATCCATAAGTACACTGTTACTAGTTTCTGCTGTTGCTGGTTTTTAAAAATAGAGCACACATCAGTATTTCCAGATTCATTCTTGACTCACATCCCCTGAACGAGAATAAGCATGCACAACTGCACTGCCATCAACCAGTCAGAAATACGCTTAATTATACTCCATCCAGTAAATAATTGTTTACAGCTCATGCAAACCACTACATATTAAATTTATTACAGCCATTAGGTTCTTGACAGCAGATGGACAACAGGC
This sequence comes from Pavo muticus, assembly GCA_016647715.1. Taxonomy (NCBI): domain Eukaryota; kingdom Metazoa; phylum Chordata; class Aves; order Galliformes; family Phasianidae; genus Pavo; species Pavo muticus. Next base: position 2,118,890 of record JACDJE010000041.1, on the reverse strand, counting down.
CACGAAGCAAACACTGGATAGCAATTAAATTATTTTTCAGTTCTTTTTTGAAAGACGGAGCATACCTGGCTTTCAGCTTGATCCAGCATCTTCTGCACAGCTGCCTACAAATGGTGCAAACACAGGACTAGTGAAAACCCCACGGACAAGCAAAACATCTGGTTTCTTTAGTTAAGAACCTAATTTACAATACCCCGTGATTATGCACAGGGAATGTTTGATGGGGCTTGCTTGAAAACCGTAAGATTTATTTTTGCTTTGTAGGATTTCACACGCCACAAAGCCGTTAAACGCTACATCAGACTAAACTTTCATGTAGATGATTTTCTCATCAAAAGACTAGACAGCTTCAAAATTTTCACTTTCTTTATCGAAACTATAACTGAACTACTGAACACTTGAATTCATCTTTTCATCTAGGACTCAATGTAGTTACAGCTGAATTCATAGTCATTTAGTTCCGCTAAGCTTTTTGACTTAGAATATTCTATGCAACACAGAAGAGCGTGTTGTTTAGTAAGCCCTTGTTAAACACAACTCTGTAACTGTTAGGCGTTAAATTCAGAAACGCGTTAAGCTTTGCTGTATCTAGTCTTTAGAGTAAAACAATGAGAATATTCTTTCGTTTTCCTCTAACCGGGCTAAGCAAAGCAACAGTCATGTTCCAAGACAAACTAGAAATTAGTTCTCACAAATTATTCTAGGTTGTCTTTATATTCTTTAAACTTTGAGGCATAACCAATACAAGAAAAATACACTGGTGTCGTTCTAATTTGGAACATCACAGAATCACAGAATTGTAGGGGCTGAAAGGGACCTCTAGAGATCATCTAGTCCAACCCCCCTGCCAAAACAGGCTCATTAGGCATAATAAGATAATAAATTAAAGAAGAGTAACAGAAAGTTAGAAAAAAATGTAATTCAACATGAAGAAAACAAACAAACCCAGAAACTATTTTCTTATCCTAAGGAGCAAAAAAAGCCACCTCTTCTATCTATCAGTAAGTCAAAATTTGAATAAACTCCTGTCTGAAGAAAGAGGCCAAATCAATGCACTAACTTTCCACTGCCAAAATGTGTGGCTCCACTCCCTGCTGAACAATCACCTCTGGGTGATTGTCAGCGCCCTCTTTGAGCCAACATAGCTCACTAGACCAGTAAAACAGTAATCCAGAAAGAAAACAAATTATTAAAAAAATACAAAGAGTTTCCAACTAGTTCAGGAGAGCAAGTTAGGCCACTGAGGACTGAGCAAACTTAGCCACAAGAAAAGGGAAGGCACAAAACCCTGCTGTTACCACGACATAGTTCTAAGAGAACTATATCTCAACCTTCAATAAAGGATGAGATCATCATTTTCTCTCCCTGCTCTGCAAGGAAAGGAAAGGACGTGTAACACAAGAGGAAGGCAGACGGGAACTACAACTGCTGTTCTTTTTCCTTCATCATGGCTATGTTATGTAACCAGTGAAGCAATCAACTATTAAATGCAGGAGACGATACCATTTGCTCATGTCTATTCCCCAGCTGCAGTTACAAGACACAGCATCAAGACACCTCCCAGCAGTAGCGCTGAACTTGAATCTTTTCCTAATGTGGAGAAGCTGATGTGTCACAGCTGCAACCACCCTTTACTGGTGATAGGCCAGCCCTCATTTATTTCTGTTCAGGGCATCTCACATCCAGGTTATTCAACTTCTAAAACTTAACAGAAATGTTATAAATTACTAGCATGTTCAGTGTAACTTTTTTGTCTATTTAAGGTACTCTGAAAAAAAAAGATACGTCCTGTTGGATGAGTCAGGTAAAGAAGAGCTGTAATGTATCTTTGGATTAAGAATTCTGTTAAGGAACAGCAGAAATATAACTCTATATATCCTCACTGGGAATTTTCTTCATCACTTTGTTCAACTTAGACATTAAATAAGGACTATCTTTACTGTAAAGTGTAAAAAGCACAAATACCGGAAACTGCATTCACGGTGTGCCTCTGTATTTAACTGGTGTAAAAAAGTACACAGAGATGCATTAGAATCAGTTATCCTTCTAGGTAAATGGAGTTACTAGATCTTCTTCAACAGTGAAGTATAATTTCAGCACCTTAGAACAAAGAGAAGTAATTAAAAGATTCGTGCGTTTGTAATTAGAATAAAATCCCTTATCAACATGCATAGATTGGTGCATCAGATAATGCAAGAGGATATGTAGTATGTTTATCCTCCCACTGCCAGGAATCACCTCTCTTTCTCTCTTCTCCTGCTGCTTCTGCTGTGCCACTTCTCTCTCTTTTCTTTGCTGCTCTTCCCATTCTTCTTTGATCTTTCTCTTTATGATAAAAAAAATTACAAAGTTACTCAAGGAAACAAATAAGTACTTTATAATCACTAGAATCAAATTCAAAACTATCATGCTGTATTTTAACTCCTTGATCATTATCATTCAGCCATAAGACACCATATCACTTAATAAAAACCCATTACATGAGTATTTTAGCGTCTTTTTAATTTTGCCCTTCTAGAATGGAATAAAAAAAAGAGCTTACATTTTTAGACATATCAACATCAACAAAACTTGGCACACTACAGCAGAAGATATTAAAGTTATTATTAAGTCTTCCTTATTACCAGATATAACACTAAGTTTATATATCACCTCTTCTTCCTCTTGACGTTTTCTTGCAGCCTCTTCCTTTTCTTTCTTAAGCTTGAACTCTTCTTGAGCCTTTTCTTCTCTCAGCAACCACTGCTCGTGTAGTTTTTGCCTACCAATGAAACCATATACCTCTCAGGCAAATTTTAATGACTACCCATAACAGATGCAGTCATTCTGCATATAACTGAAATTTGTTAGTTCAGCATTATCTGCAGTTTATCCAATATTCTATAAAATATAAAAATCCACGGCAATCATTCACACTCTAGAGAACTCCTGTGAAACGTGGAATACAGATTGAAGATTCTATTTTATACACAGAATATATTAAAACTTTTCAAAGCATTAACATGTATTTGACACATGCTGGTTTCTAGCTTTTTCACCTTTCTGCCTCAAGTTTTTTTTCCTCTTCCTCATCTTCCTCTTCTTCGAGCTCCTCCTCTTCCTCCTCAGACACCGATTCATCTTTTTCTGTAGCTTCTGAGAAAAGACAAAGAAAAAATGCATCCAAGTAAGTGGACGTTCCAGTCACCAAATGTATGCAAATTTATATCCTTTATTAAAAAAAATCACTACTAGTGCAACTGGAAATACAAAATTCTTTGCACTTACCCGAGTCTCTCAGTTTGGCAAGCGCCTGCCGCTTTTTTTTCCGCTTTTCTTTCTTCAGAATGGCTCTGTATTTCTGATGGCTGAAGATGAGAAACCATGTATGTTACCACAGCCTAACAAAGAAGTTTTAGTGTCATATATGCACATTACGTTACATCATCAGCATAAAACCCCACGATTGCAAAATAAACATATTTATATGAAACATAACTCTACAGGGATACCTGACATGGCAGTAAAATCTGCCACTATGCTTTTAGAGCTGCATGTTGCCAGCAATAATGACAATGCTTGGACCCAACACAGAGGATCTTCTCCTTGTTGAGCTCTGCAGCACACATCATCATCATCAGCTCCATGAAAGCTGCCCTAGATACTGAACCTTGGCCACCAGATAAGATCTGGCAGGAAAAAAAAAAAAAACAGACATATCCTAGTCTGCAGTTCTGGCATGCCTTCAAGCAAATGTTAGGTTTTTGCTCTCTTTACATGGTATGAAATTCCACATCTTTGCCCTTCTATCTACATATTCTCTACAAACAGCAGTTTTAATGCATAGATACCACAAGCACACACAATAGTTGCTAGAGATCACAGAATCATATAATGATTTGGGTTGGAAGGGACCTTTAAGCTCATCTAGTTCCAACCCCCCTGCAATAGGCAGGGACACCTCCCTCTAGACCAGGTTGCTCAAAGCCCCATCCAGGCTGGCCATATAATTCTCAGGCTCTCTTTTCCACTACGTGATCTTGGCCACACTCATGCCTAGTGTGTCAGTTTTCCTGACAGCTCTGTGTGGCTGCCAGGAAGCAGCACCTTGTTTTCATTATGCTCAATATCTCTTCACATATCTAAAAATCTTCTCATACCACCCCTTCTCTGTCCTTTTTTCTTTCTAGCTCCATTCTTTCTAGTCAGTCGGCAATGGGAAGGATGACATTCAACTCTTCCCACTGCCACGCCAAATAGTGACAGCAGACCAAAAGCCTGTAATTTCAGAGCATGTCATTTTAAAAAAATCCAGATACATAACACAGAACCAAAAACTCACCCTTCTGCTCACGATTATTTGCAACTTCACCACCTGCACAACATTGCATTCCACTCATAGCACTGTGGTGGTTACCTAGGAAGCTGAGTGCCTGACAGATGCCTCACTACATGCTCGGCCTTTTGTCTTGGCTCACACAAGCCCGGTATCTCCTGTAATGCCCACAACCAGGCAGTAATCTTCCCCTCTCAAACAGATGCCTAAGACTGACACAAGAGCACCCGTCCTGCCCAGCTCTCAGGCCCTCTCAGCAGCTGCTGATGCCCAAGAATTACAGGAAAGAGCAGCTCTCAATGCTTCTAATGCACAGCTGCACCCAAGTTTGTGAGCATGCCGCTGAGTGCACCAAGAGAAGCCACTCAGACTAAGCGGCACTGCCAGACAAGGCCGCCCCAACACACACCCAGCACTTGCCGGGCCCAAGTCCCCTGCCTGGTGCGTCCCTTCCCCGGCGAACGGGCGGCCGGGATACAGACATCGGCCCAAGCATCACCTGCCACCCCACACTCCCGGTTCCGGCACCATCCCAGCCCGGCGGAGCCCCCTCTCCCGCCCCCCTCACGGGCAGCTCCTCCGGTTCACCCCCAGCGCGCGGCGGCGGCGGGGCAGCCATGGCGGCACGTAGCTGCGCCACTCCCAGGCCCGGCCGCGAGGCGGCCTCGACCCGGCCTACCGCGCAGCCGGGCGACCTCTTCTGGAATTGGGCCTCGGCCCTCCATAGGCATCCCCAGGCTCTTCCCCTTCCTCTTGGATGCGATGGGGAGGCCCGGCGTGGGCCTCAACCCCGTCCTCACCTCAGCTTCCCCAGAGGGGACTCGGGCAGCAACATGGGCGCCGCCATCTTGCGTTACCGACGGGATGTCACGTGACTCCGCGGCGGAAGGGCGCAAAATCCCTTCCGGTACTCGAGCGGCTGTGGTTGGTGCGCGCCGGGTGCCCATTAGCGGCAGTTGAGGATGGAGGTGGAGCTCGTTGTTTGCGTAGAGTAGGGTGCTTCCAAGAGCAGTGCCTTACATTTCGGTTTACAAAAGGAAGGGCGATTGATTGAGCCCGCTGAGTCTCTCCCATCGTTTTCCCAGCCCTGCTGAGTGAAGGAGTACATGTGCCCACGGTCACGGCTGGGCTGCCTGTCTGTACAGCGGGTTGTACTGATAGTCTACAGCTGCAGTAACTGTCTGGGTTATGGATTACAATGTGTGCCTTACACTGGTTGCACTGTGACACAGATGTGAAATACAGTTGGGCAATGCCTACCACCAGGTGAGCTTTCATCGTGTCTCTTGGCTGATAGTAGCCTGCCGTGGTACGATCTCCTGAAGAGCTGAGTGAAGTCAGAGGTCCGGTGAGGCTGGGGCACACCAGACAATTATACTGATGAATGTAACTGGCACCACTGATACTTTCTTGCTATTAGTCCTGAGCTACTCTATCCATCTTGAGTATAAACACATATCATAGAATTATAAAATCACAGATATCCTGAGAATATTCCATGAGGATTGATGAGTCCAACTCCTGGCTCCAGGCAGGACCACCCAAAAATCAGACCGTGTGTCTGAGAGCGTTGTCCAGATGCTTCTGGAACTCCAGTGGCTTGGGGCCATGCCCACTGCCTTGGGGAGCATGTTTCAGGGCCCAACCATACTCTGGTGAAGAACCTTATCCCAATATCCAGCTTGACCCTCCCCTGTCCATCACACGCAATCCCCTCCACTCTGGTCTGGCCCTTGTAACTGGTGAGCTGCTTTCCAGCATCCTCACTGCTTCTGGGCCCAGATATCAGTCATAACGCACACAGTCACAGATAAGATGGGCCAAAACGTTCAAGTTACCTGTAATCAGTTCTTTGGTGACAAACATGACAGATTGCAGCATTCAGAGGCAACAAATTTATAGATTTTATTTGCTCATGCTTTGCATAACCATTAATTATGTATATTGTTGATTAATACCTAAATTATTGTCATAAATCACAATACAGGAGCTTTCTTTGTATGTCCTAGAGGTAGTATATTGCATAGACAATCCAAGCTGCTGATGGTGAAGCCTACCAGTGCAGACTAATTGTGCTCTTCATTAACAGCATAATGAGTATCTTATTATTTATCCTGAAGCTCGAAGCTATTGTGACTGTTATAGTCTGCAGCTCTGTGTGCCCATTGATCAAGGAATATTCAGACAATGACCTTTCTACTGGGTACTTCACCATGTTTCAGGTTGTAGATTGCCTTTTAAAACGAAGTTGACAATGCTATTACTTTTACTGTTTACTTGTGCAGAATCTACATGTAAAACAACACATAATTTGCAGCTTTAGATACAGAAGATGGCAGTATTGTGCATTTTAGAATTGATGAACCATACATACCCATGAACGTTTTGAAAAAACAAATATTTCAAAAAATCATATTTTGTTTGGGACTTATAACTACAACTCTTCATCATCCTATTAGTAGAGTAGTACAATAACTTTTCTTTAAGCTCTCTCTAACTCAATATTGAGAAGTTCAGTCATTTCTTTCATTAGTATCATACATTTCATGATGGCATTTTCCCAGTATACTTGGGGAAATAGCTGTCTTAAGCTTTTGTGTTTGAATAGTGAAAAGGAGAATCTCTTTATAAGGCAAGACAAAAAACATCGTCTATAACAGACCTTCATAATGGTTCTGGAAAAAGCTGTCATCCTTCTGAAACAGGAATAAAATAATTTCATTTTTTCTCTATTTTGTCTATTCTCCTGAATTTATAGATGTAACAACTGCTTGCTATTCAAAAACAGGTGCAGAGTTCCATGCAACTTTATTGACCCAGTGCAGTGAAAGTGTTTTTGTCAGAAAGAAACAAATACTGCCATTCCAGTTTGGCTAGATCCATTTATGTATCCAAAATAATGTAGATTTCTGGCCAGTGATTGTTAGCCTTTATACTGGAGTTGTAGAACAGGCACCTCTTCACATGTAGTTTATTTCTGTGGAAAAGAATGTTCACAGAACTCACTATTCTGTGTTTCCCAAAGAAAAATATGCCTACAGCGTATGGTTATATAGACTCATAGAATCTTTTGAATTAGAAGGGACTCTAAAAGGCCATCTAGTCCAACTCACCTGCAATGAACAGGCACACCTACAGCTCCATCAGAGTGCTCAGAGCCCCATCCAGCCTGACCTTGAGTGTCTCCAAGGCCAGGGCTTCCACCACCTCTCCAGGCAACCTGTGCCAGTGCCTCATCATCCCTACTGTAAAAAAACTTCTTTATGCCCAATCTAAATCTCCCCTCTTTTAGTTTGTAATCATTTTCCCTTGTTCTATCACAGCAGACCCTGCTGAAGAGTCTGTCCCCTTCCTTCTTATAGTCCCCCTTTAGACACTGAAAGGCCACTCTCAGGTCTCCCCAGAGCCTTCTCTTCTCCAGGCTGCACAGCCCTAGCTCTCTCAGCCTGGGCTCATAGGGAAGGTGTTCCATCTCTGATCATTTTTGTATATATATATATATATATATGTGCTCCATCATGAGAAGGTAGATATGAAGTACTCTGATTATACTTCATGCAGTAGAGAAATATTTCTCATACAACCTCAAATTGAATACCNTATATATATATATATATAAGCATTGATAAGGTCCCCCTTCAGTCTTATCCAGGCTGAACAGTCCCAGATCTGTCAGCCTTTCCATCCTTCCCCACCACACTGGAAGTTGTTTATTCCCAGTGCTAGCCCTACTGTGGGTAATCCTCAGTGCTTTTCACTGCAAAGTGCCTGTTTGAAGGTAATATATGAAAAATCTAGAGAGCAAATCCTTCCCACGCCTGCTACCTAATGGCTACACTACCTTCTCAAGGGGTAAATATTTTCTTGATACTGTCTACTTCTGTGAGCACTGATAAAAACTCTGTAAACACTGTAAAATACTGTAAACTACTTTTCCAATATTATAGTGATAACAGTGATTATGGGCCCCATTCCACACCCAATTCCCCCAAGAGTTAACAAAAAACTCCCATTTTAAGACTTAGGCTGCACCTATAAAAGCCAGCACTGATCTTTTCAATGCTGCTGAGATTCTTGTAGATGCCCATCTCACCAGCTTCTGAAATCTTCAGCAGATGCACAGCACTGCGCTCAAGGAACTGCAGAGCTCTTGTACAACCAGACCTGCATTTCTCTAGGTAGATTTCCATGAGTGACTAATGCTGACAGTAGCACATTGACTCTTTCCTCATAAGAGTTGAACACAACTATTTAAGACTAAAGATTAACTTCCTCAGAGTTTAAAACTGTTAATTTGTCAAATTTGAAAACTGAGGGTAAGTTTGGCCATAGCTGTTAATTAACTTATATGATGGCTATCAATATTTTACTTTCCTGGGATTTTTCCATTTTGAAGACATTGAAAGAAGCAGAAAAGTACACTGCTAATCAGATTGAGAGGATGGAAGGGTTTTGTTTTACCAAGTGAGATGGTCTTTAAGTCTCAGTCCTTTCTTAATTTGTTTAGGAGTCCAAATTACAGTATGCTGTTAAGTGTACACATACAGACTATAGATGAACTTCTGGAGGTCACAAGCACTGAAAAAAAAGATACTGCTATTTTAAATCAGCAGACAAATTTGCTGAGTATAAGAAGAGAAATAGTTCTTTGCAGTAATTCAACAGTACTTTTAAACTGATGATTGTGCATAGGATTCTACAGGTAATTGCTTTAAGATGTGCCAGGTGAGGTTTAGGTTGGATATTAGGAAAAAAATTCTTCTCAGAAAGAGTGGTGAGGTATTGGATCAGGCTGCCCAGGAAGGTGGTGGAGTCACTGTCCCTGGAGGCATTCAAGAACCGTGTGGATGTGGCACTGAGGGACGTGCTTAGTGGGCATGGTGGTTGGGCTAGATGGTTTTAGTGGCCCTTTCCATCATTAATGATTCTATGGTTCTCCATGGCTGTCACCTGTGGCTCAATAGTAGTTGGGAAAAACAGAGTTATTTTAAGAGAGAAGCTATTAAAAATCAAGAACCTCAAAATTCTGAATTGAAAACATACTCTGTAAGCATGTAGATTGTCATTTGTTGAAGCAAATTGATGTCTTACTGATCAGCCAGTGGCAAACAAATTCAGGCATGCTCAAGTAGCGCTACATTTCCAGCCAAAATGGATGAAAAGAGGCTTGGCAGAAAGTTATGCATGCATGTAGGTTTGTTAGTGAAAACAAGGTGGCAAAATGTACATCTTCTATATTGTGCTAATATACTCTCTATCTGTAATCTGAAAAGTTACAGTGCTTTTTATGACAATATTAAAAGAACGGGCAGCCAGTTGGGTGCCTTTGGCACACATCCAGGTTGCTACTCACATACATATCAATAGCAGAACGCTATCCCTATGAGCTCTGAGCTGGGGTGTTTATCACATCGCTCCTTTCGCTGGTCCCTTCCCTCGTCACCAGGAAAATCTTCCATTTGCTACACGCCAGTGTGACAAACCAGTGAAATCCACCATCCTGGATGGAAGTCAGCAGCCATGGCCAGGGAATCCAGCCGTACACTCCAAGGCTGTTCCTGCTGAGCACTTTGTGCCCGCTGTGTACTTTGACACTGGCTCCATGTGTTTATAAGGACTGATTTCCAGTGGGGAGAGGTGACGACGCATCCCAACTGCAATCATTTTCATTTGCTTGTGGGAAAACAGTGCTTTGGTTTTCCCCTGTTTTCCCATGTACTGCAATATGTCCCCCAGAGGTACAGTGGAGTTCAAACACTCTTTATTGAAGCAATGAATTTAGCATGAGGCTGATAATGCTCACAGTCTTTTTAGCTTACAAATTCTACAGAAAACTGGTAGTCTTTCCTGCATCTGTATGCTTTTTAGTGGTCTCCATTTGTTGCATTTTAATTTGAGCCATCATTAAAAATGAGTACGTCACTTTTTTGTTTTCATAGACATTGATTGCACATCTAAGCAGATAACAAATCCAGTAGTTTTGTACTCTGAGCTGGTTGTCTAGAGTGAGTAAACAGCCATCCAGGAATCAGCTTGATTTAATGACTTTTTAAAATGGGGTATCAATTCCTTTAACAGTGACTTCTAAAAATAAGATTAAATTAGTGAAACAGTAAATTCTCAATTACCTGAAAGTCCAAATACCTTATGGAGTAAATACTGATTATTGTTTTCCATAAATTCAGTCCCAAAGTTACATAAAATGTTCTCACCGGTAGTCATTCTTCTGAAGGTCTTTGGGTTTGCAGTCTCAAGACACACTTCTCTGTGCTAAAGGGCCAACTGAAAGCAATTTTAAAGACATCTTCAATTTAGGAACTAGCCATTAATCAGAATGGCTACAAGGGAGGGGATACAGCAGCAGAGTGGAATAAAATAATCCTGACTGGCTGCCTAGATGGCAAAGGCTGTTCAAGTATTTGTGAGTTTCAGTTATTTTAGTTGCTGAATTCTTTCTGCTCTGCACGTACTTCTTTGTCTTTGAAAATGTTTGGTTAAAAATGTAATATACATCATTAATATATTGCCATACATGTGTGAGGATGCGTATACACAGCATATTGTGTAAACAAAGCTAGAATATGTCTTTATGAACTGTGCATATCTGCTTCCCTACGTAGTCCTTCTGTTGCACATTCTCACATTCCAGTTGTTACTGTCACGATCCTCCAACAGGAAGAAAGTGATTCTCTGTATTTATAACTGATTTTAGCTCAAAGTGATCTCAGAAGCTGGTTTTGTTGGTGAAGTGCGGGGGCAACTGAACCATGTGTGCTGTGGGTAGCGTGTGCTGCAGGCTGGTCTGGTGTTGGGTGGCTCAGACATTTAGGGTGCATGTGCCTGGGGGGAAAACAGGAACGTATCACTGTGTAATGCTTTGCATTATTCCAAAAGGGAGAATTAAAAACCTATTACAGTTTTTTCCTGTTTGTTTTTTGTTTTGTTTTGTTTTGTTTTACTACAGAGACAGGTAGTAAGTAATGAAAAGAAGACATTTGTTTCTAGTGCCCGTTTATCTAAAATAACGGGGGTTAATTATTAAACTTTTTGCTTGGTTGCTTACTTGTGCTGCTGATGCTTTAATCCTGGGTCACAGAAAGTTTAAGAGTGCTTTGCACCGGAGACTTACTCCTTTTAGCCTCAACTTTTCCTTACTGAAAGGATGTTAGGAGTTTTGCTGCTTGCTTTCTCTGTAGTTTCTGTTGCTTCTGCTGAGCTCTGCAAGCCAGGTAAGTTTTGGAGCTGCTGATTCCCACCCCTCCTGAGGGAAATTTAGCTCTGCGTGTATCCCTGCATAGCGGTCAGCTTCTTATGTTTTTATTCTAGCTGGTTGCTTCCAGTTTGAATATGGAAACTCTGAGCATTTGCTTTTCTGAGTTTGCAAATGAAGTGCAGATGTTGTTCTTACCTATTCTAATGAGGTCGTGGTAAACCTGACTGAAAATCGGTAGGACTGCTGCATGTTTCATGCTATTAGCTTCTGGTTCTCCTAACCAGTTAATCTGCTAGGGTAACTTTAGAAGCTGTGGTTAGTAAAATAATTAGAGAAGTAAATGATTTAAAATCCTATCTCATCTGAATATCAATACGTTTACCTTTTTTCTCTTTGTGTCAGATGCACAGAATGCTTTCAAAGTACGGCTTAGTATCAAAACAGCTTTGGGAGATGATGCAGTAAGTAAAGTATCTTCACATGTTGTTCCTAACTAAGTATCTGTCAAAATAGAACTAGTACACACTGTACATTTGCAGAAGGCAGCACAAGCAATTTGTTCTGAAGTATTAATTGTAATAGCTTCTCAAGTCATGACATTTGACCAGCCCGCTCCTTAAAATGACATTCCTTATTAAAGTGTAAAGCTTGTCTTTTCTTAAAGATAATTTTCTGTCAAAGTCCTTTTTTTCTCCCCTCCTGGAAAAACAGAAGAGATGCTGCACTTTGTGCATGAGGGACACTGCGTAAATCTAAGTCTGTATTTTGGGAAAACCACTTCTGCTTGAGAGTGCTAGCTGTAAAGTCAAGCATGTCTGAGAAGATAAGCTGGAAAAGATTGTTAGGTCCTTATGAAATGGGATTTTATGTCAGACTCTCAGACAAGCATGATCTGTAGAGATCATTCAAGCATATCTGATCAATTCCCCGCTAATGTAGGTTTCAGATAGTGCCCTTTCTGCTCTGCCTGTGATGCACAGGTTAGTCTCATGAGGACTGAATGCTTTGTCTTAATTCGAGTCCTTTCACTTAATGTAGAAGTGCTGGGAAGAGTAATAGGGGGCTGTAATACACAGGAGTTTTGGAAATCAGGTGGCCAAATGGTCCTTCCTGTTCTAAAGTGCTATGAGATACAGAAGAACGCAGTATTTCATTCGCAGTATTGAATGCTTGCTGCAAGTCTGCAGTGTGTTACAGGGCTCTGCATAAAATTAGATATGAAATATCTTGGACAGTCACCTGCACTGGAAGTCTATTGACTGGATGAGGAGCTACGAGGCATGGTTTAGTAGCTTGTGGTAGCAATGGTAATGGGAGGACGGTTGGACTAGATCTTGCAGGTCGTTTCCAACCTTGCGATTCTATGATTCTATGATGCTATTGTTTGATCGTTAGTAGCCCTGGAAAATAAAATGCCATAGATTAGGTGTTAGAAGAGACTGGAAGTATGAGAATCACCCTCTGACCTCAGAAGCCGTTCTAAAACTACCTTGAAATATTAGATAATTTAAACTAACATTAGCAGGGGCCTTATTCCATTGGGAACTTTATAAACCAGATAAATTTAGGAGAAATAATCAAGATACATACTAAAGTATTTGTCTATGGAAATTTATACTGAAGTCAATCCTCTTGGGTGAGAGATTTTAATTAAAAAATTGTGCAAGCCTGCATTGTTTAAAAATTTATTAAAATAGCGTAATCCTGTGGCTGAAAAAATGTCAGAATCAGTAATGAAACTTCTTATAATAACTGCTGATATTCTTTTTTAATCTTGGTTCAGAACCTTAGGAAATAATAAAAACGGTTGTTCCCAACAGTGCTATTTTTTAGGTTTTTTTTTAGTTCTCCAACTATAGTAAAATAAGGGAGATTTGTTTGCTGATTTATAATTTTTCTGTTTTTCATCACAAGAAGGGAATGATACAAATCATTAATCTTAAAGGTACCCTATATTACAAGAAAAAAAGCAATAACTGTGGAGCCTTTTATTGGTTTTTTGTAGATAGACAGTAGTTTATTTCATTTAACAAAATGTACGTAAGACCTGAGAATGAGACAATCTAAAACTTAAACAACGTTTTAGAACAACGTGCTGAAAGAGGTATGATGCCATACAAAATCATCCGCAGGTAATGAAGAATTTATTGACTTCACAGCTAATAGTTCCTTTTCAGAGCCATCACAGTCTTCTTTGCAAATGCCTGAAACTGAAAACTGAAACTGTTACCAAACTGAAATTCATTTTGGTTTAAGAATTTGGTAAATTTTTATTTTTATTTTTATTTTTAGCAAATAATAGGGTAGGTAAATCTGTCATAGTATCACAATAGGAGAGAATCAGCTTGGAGTATCTTGGTATGATGCTTTGCTGTTTAATTCTGTTTCGTTCATTTCCAAGTCACTTCAACCTATGTAATAGCAGAAGACCCTGATACCATGAGCATTTCACTGTAGGACTGGCAGGATAACTCTGGTTCAGGAGCATAGGAAATAGGTTAGTATAGTTTTCCAAGTGATTGAATGCATAGCATGCGCTTTGTGTGATGCTAACACAGACAGACACCATTTTTTTTCATTTGTCCACAAGGTGGGCTGTACTTTTAGGCAGGGAATGCCATTTGTGGTGTATTAATATTGTTCTCAGCACAGTGGAATGGAAGTAACAGCTAAGATACAGTAAGTTTCTAGCTGTTTTCATGTTACTTGGTAGTAATGGATGTACGTGGCAGAGACATTGCTTGCTCTGCAGTGGGAATAAACTTAAAGGGAAGTTGATTTATGGGACTGTGTCTCTCTAAGGATGGTATTAAATTTACTAGCAGCTTCTACAGTGGCTGCTAGTCACTGGTTGCATTAACAGTAGACAGTTAATTCAAAAGGCCAAAGACAACCACAGTGAGCATGTGTGATGTGCGATGCATTTCTTGTATATACATGTAGTGCACTAAACATAATCATACAAAGTACATATACTTGATAGTGTTGTCTTGCATTTGTGTCCATGTAAAAATGAAAGGGAGTGTGCTTCATCACTGTCCATCATCCATCTATTTAAATACAGGTGCATTTAAAATTATGGTAAATAGTTTTATGGCTCATACCTATATTTCTTCCTCTACCACATTGTCTCTTTTTCTTTTAACACTATTGCTAATATTACTGCTGTGTTTTCGTTAGTGACATGTGATCAAAATACAAGCTTTTAAATGTTTTTATTCAAACTGTCCCTCTTTTGCGTTCGGTTTAAGCTCCCAGACTGGCATACATCACAGTGTAATTACCTCTCTTCCTTCACAAGGCAGGAATGGTGAGTCAGAACCATGATTCCCAGAACTGCCTATGGATTTTAATGCTAGTTAAGTTGTCTATTGCTCAGCTCTGTGATCCCTGTCTGATCATATCTCTACCTATTTCACTACTCTTCATCTGTTTAGGGATGATAAATATGATCGGCATGACTTTTTGCCCTTTAAATGGCTACCTCCTTCCCTATTCCCAATCCACAGAACATCAAAGCAAAATGTGTGATGGTGTCTGGAAGTTGGATCCCTCCTTCTTTCTACAGAGAAGCTGCAGCAGCTCCATACATCCAAAATCAGAATTTGAAAAGCAGAATTAAGATTTGGCATTTTCAGTTGTGTTTGGTTGGTCTACTCCTGTTTTTTGAGTGTGTTATGAAGTATGAAAAAGTAATCCCAGGTTGTCAGCAGGGTTAAGTATCTACGCTGTCGTGTTTCTGGTTTGGATGATTACAGTGCAGATTTTTTTTTAAATGCTGAAAGTTAAAGATTAGGTTTGTGTTCTGATTGACTGAAGAAAACTGCATCGAACCTCCACTAATATCATTCCAAGAAGGTATTAATCTTTGTAATCTGCTGAAAAGGGGAAATTCAATCAGTGCGTCACGGTCATGGCTCTTGTTATAAAAATGTAATACGTGTAGGTTTTGCTGGTCATTAGAATTGCATATGGGAATGAAAGCCCGGGGGAACCTAGTGAAGGTTTCTTAGAAACATGAAATGATGGCAGCGTGATTTTTCAGCAAGACGGCACAGAAGAGTTTTGGAAGCCTGTAGTTTACTTGTTATTGAAGGAGAAAGGATGCTGTTTTCTTTCTTTTGTCTCAAATTTGATGTCATAATTCATAGTTGAGTCTATCTTCATACTGTAAGAACAGCACGCAGCAATAAGGCCATAATCTCTCTTTTTTTTTTCCCTTGTGTCCTGACTTCCATCTCCCAGAGCCTGCCTTCAACGTTATCTTTTTTTTTGTTTACTGGCAGAACTAAATGGTCTTTGAAAGTAGATTTAAACCTTCTTCAATGCGGCTCATCCAGCAAAAGAGGCAAAGCCATGGTGCAGTTATTTTGGGAGAATTCTGGTAAAAAGCCTGGTCTTTTATATAAGAAGCTTTACGTCTCCAGTTTGGCCAGTGTACAGAAACGTTCCATTCATTTACTTTTTGGAAATGTTCTTTTCACTTTGTATTGCACTTTACAACAAACATTAGAAAAAGTTGTTTCTGCACGCTAAATATAGGTAGGAATTTATTTTCATAGCACTGTCAGTGAATTTATTACTTTTCTTGATCTATATGGCATTTCAAGTTCAGTGACTCTTTTCCCCCTCTGTCCTGCCAGCTGAGAGCTGAAACTGATGATTTTCCATCTTCCTTTACAGTATGCCTGGGATGCAAATGAAGAGTACCTCTTCAAAGCAATGATGGCTTTTGCAATGAGAAGATACTCCAGCAAGAGCACAACTCAGTAAGCATCTACTCTGATTTGCATTATAGCTATTAATGCTGCATGTAGCTGTAATAGCTGTACTCTGTACTCTGCTGTACTGAGGTGTTATTTACAGCTTCTAAAAGCCGAATGTGCCAGTGTATTTCTTCAGCACTCAGTTATATGTTAAATTTTGCACTCTCTATCTTAAGCAGCATTCAGTCTTGGACCACTATCCCCTCTGCTGCTTTCAGTGGGGCTGTGCTAATGTACTCTATCAGAATCTGGCCGTAAGACACAATACCTTCTGGTAACCGCACTGAGAGGAGGATCAGGGGTCCATCAGCAAGGCTGAACAATGTGGTACAGATCCCTGAATAAGCAGCTTTGGTGCACATTTACTTGGTGTTCAGCTTCAGCGGTGTGCTAAGGATGAGCTGACCCAGAGGGCTGAAAGGTGGATAGCTGCGCTGGTGCCGAGTTCTGCTAAGGGATATCCATCTCTAATATTACAGTGGCTGAGTTACCTAACATCAGAACGTTTCATATGTTGCAGTTCAGACATAGATCAGCCATTAATTGGTTTTGGGATTAAACCTACCCTAAGGCATTGAATATTCTTCTCAGGCTTCTGATCATTGCAACTTATGAAATTAGATGCCAAATCAGCAGACGATTTAGCAGGCTGTTTCTTCAGTATGTTTTTCCCTTTCTTAAACAAGAAACCTCGCAAGTGTATTCCTAGAGGCTTATTATTTTTTCATTGTTTTTCAATCTAAAAGGAAAGATTTATGGCTCTGGTAGGTTAATGAGGATAAGGCTTTCAATTTACTCTCTGAAAAAACTGCTTCAGGCCATCAATGCATCAGACGAAGCATATTGCATATTTGCAAAGACATTAGTTATCTTTAGTCATATGATGATTACTGTGGCTGCTGTATTTTCTCTTAAATAGAAGGTGCTCTCCCCGCTCCATGTCACAGAAGTGTTTGGTTCCTTGCTGTTTTATTTGTATTCCTTGGAAGGTGTCTCATTTGAGCAAGGAGCCATTACACCAAGATTAACAAAAATAGTCAAGTATGTTCCCACTGCACACCTGCAAAAATGAGTTCAAGATACCAGCTAATTAAAGGTTATTATGCAGGGTTGTTGGTTTTTTTTGTTTGTTTGTTTTTTTCAGGTTTTCAGGAGAGTTTTCGTTCAGCCTCTGATCCATAAAAGCTTGCTTCTGTATATCCATTTTAGTCCCAGGTCCTCCTTCTAAAATTATTATTCTGTTCCTCCTCCTTCAAAGCCATGATGCTTTTACATGGCAAAATCCTATGTTACATGCCAGTGTATTACCCTCTTCAAGTACTGCAGCTGTCTGCAGGCTCAACTAATTTTAGAAAGTTTGGTGTAGGAATGGGAAAATGTCAAGCCAATATGACAGGAGTTAAAATTTTAATGGATGTTTTATTTATGTGTTCTGGGAAGTCACAACATTTGTGCTCACTTAACTCCTCCTAAGATAAATTTTCCTACGGACAACTACAATAATGACAGTCTTACTCTGGTTTGGAGGTAGGCTTGCATGCATCAACACTTCCCTGCTACTAAGTTTTTCAAAGGACAAGTCAGTAAAATATTTGCAAAAAGATAGGTATGGGCATCTTTTGCTGCTTCTAACACAGTACAGGACTTCTTCATGGCATACAATTTGCCAGGGTGTATCTCGAAGGTAAAACTGATAGCTTTTCTAGGACTTTCAGATACCTTTAGGGTCATATGTAGACAGCCAAAGTACTGCTGTGCAACTGTGGTATCTTCTAAAACTTATTAGGCAGCAGTCTGAAGATTTTCCTATCCATAGGTCTCTCCCAGATCTCACGAGACCTCAGAGTCTCCCTTCTGTGACAGAGCTTGTTGACCTCCCAGTATACCCCAAATAACATGCTTGTTTCCATTATTGGAAATAACATTCCTCTTTCCTAGCACTGTGGCTGGCAAGAGGCATCTATCTGGGTACAGAGAAAGGAGCATGGTCCATCTCCAACCCCTTTGCAGTGGGAATGGCAGTGGAGGGGCATTCATCATCCAGCAGGGAATAGCAGCTTGTAGAGCATACTGGAGCAGCACTCTCACATAACTGGTATGGACAGTGGCAGGAGCTGGCAGGATGGTGAAGAGAGAAGCAGGAGTAGGAACTTAGAGAAGAGGCAAGTACCCCTCATAGTCACAAGGCAGGTAAATCCCAGACTCTACTCAACCTTGCTCCCAAAGAGTCTTGCTCTGCTTCAGACCAAGTGAAATCTTATACCTTTGGTCACCAAACAGTTTTTCTGCTACATTGCTGGTTAGGTGGAGTTTTTAATCTAGTGAACTGTGTTTATGCTACAGGCATTTTTACAGGTAAATACCAGCAAATTTTCTTCATGAGATGTAAAAGTATCATGCACACTGTATCTCAGTTTCTCTAAAGTTAATTTCTAAACTAAACTTTAATAAATCATGGAGCTGTGTTTAATGTTTGAAAGGTCTGATGAATTGTCAAGGTTGTGTGAAACAGGAAAAAGACACAATCCATTGAATTACTCAGTAATTATTAATGCATATAAAATAAAAGTTTATTTTGCAGTTGAGAAATACGAATCCTTTATTTCTTGCTCTCTGTATGACCTTTTGATTCACTTTCAGCACATACATTCAGGAACTACCTAAGCCAACCTTTGATCTATCAGTGTTAAAAGATGATCGTCTACAGCCTGTTGTTAACTCTTCTTTCTCTAATCTGTGACTCATTTGAAATAATATGCATTTCTTTTGGATCTGAGACTCGTTAATCTTTAGAGTAGAAAGAATGCGATCACTCACACTTAGATGAAAGGATTTGCTTTTGTGTATCTTCTCCCAGTTTGTATGTAAGACAGGTGCAGTTTTCATCATGGAGCAACCCGAAGTTCATCAGCATTATCTGTTCTCCTAAGATAGGTATTTTTGGTACTTTAAAAATATTCTGACCGCTTAGAACAACAAAATAAACTTCTAGAGATAAAGCTGTTGTGTCAAGGTGAGCTCATGGCTGCTGGTCCCAACAAGGAAGAAAACAAAGGCACATTTGAGAGAACAGATGTGCAGCACTAGGTGGGAAGAGGCTTGGCATTTTCTGGAGAGCCAGAGGTATACACCGGGTCTCAGGGCCAGTGCTTCTCCATCAGCTAATGGCCTCCATATGTATCCAGTGCCCTTTGAGTCTCTGGCAGCTCTCCTTATCCCTAAGTAATCTTCTAAATCTCCATAAGGATCAATGATGCTGTTTCAAGCCAAGGATTCTTCAGGGTCTCCTGCCCTCTCCTCACTGATGTTAACTTGCATATAGGAAAGGAGATCGATTTTGGGCTGGGAATACCAGGACCAGGATCCTGTCATTTTGATACTACAAATATCCTAAAATCCCTGTGGCGAAAGTCTATAATCAGCTAAGGAAGTAAACAGATGTCCATATGTATGCTTACAAATAAACTTAATTTGCAAAGTGCATGAAAAAGTCAAGTTTTTCAAACCTAAACAGTGTAAAGGCACAGTTTTCTAATGCTTCAACAAGCTTTGAATCAAACCTATGTTCAAATAGCATGGGAAGAAAAAGCATACCTGCTGCAAAGGAGTGTTCCCATTGGTGCTTGTTGAACTAGTTCATTTTGGTGTTTATGCAATCCTCTTTGAACTTCTTGTGAACGGTGTTATTCTTTTTGGAGCCTGGAAAGACTTACAGCATTCAGATTCTGCTGATGAAAAGTGGCAGTGAAGCCAGGTTTTAGATGCTGATAATCAAGCAAGATTTTAGGCACAACAGGGAGCAGAAAGGAGGCAAAATTTCCATATCTTGTTGCCCAATTCTGCTCCTTCTAGATACAGACACACTGTCCCAGTGATGACTGCCTGCTCTGTGTCATACTGAAAGCCTGGGTGCTGTAGAGACGACCTCATTCTTAAGAGTTCCTTTGAGTCTCTGAGGCTGTAGAGAACTACAGCGTGTTCTGTCACTCCTTATACACCAAATGCATCTTTCTGTTGGGAGAATGAGCTCTGTTCACTCCCCACTTTTTGAGAACGCTTACAGAGGAATACGCACCCCTATTTTCTACTTGGATCAGTTTTTGAGTGCACCACAGGAATTCCAGCTTTAAGAGCTGCGGCAGTGTGAAGATTTAGGTCCTACTGTTGTAAATTCTCCTGATGGAAAACTTCCTCCGCAGATACAATTTTAGATATTCTGTGAAGTCAGCAAGAGTTTGTCAGCCACCAGCTAAAAGTAGACTCTTTTTTCCCCCTCCTGTAAATTTTGTGCTTTGCTTTTATTTTGAGAGGAATAAATCTACTTCTATCTTCTGGCTGTTGCCAGAAAACTGATGTGAACATCTTTTAAAATCCCAGAGGGTGGCTTTCCTCTTTTCTCCAGGAAAATTATCTGTATTTGCAAAATTGATGTTCGAGAGAGGTAAAAGTGGATATTTCAGCTCTGCAAAATCATTGCTTTCCATTTTATTGCATGTCTCTGTGGAATGTATACCTTTCCTGTAAATGAAAGGTTTCCCTTCCCAAACACTCTGGTACCTGAACCACTACCAAAAAAGCTTGTAGCAATAGGTAAAGTATTTCCACCAAATATCAAGAGTGAACTACTGTGAACAAGCCAATGCCTGTCCTGCCTTAACAGCTATCGTTTTTTGTTGTTGTTGTTGTTTTTTATTCCGAGTGAAGACTGTGCATTTATGGGTAACATTTTCTGCCTTACATTCTTTCCTACTTTGTGCTTTCTGCTCTTCAGGCCGTCACCGAAGTGCTGTTAGCAGTCATTTAATTAAGTTTGTAATTAGCCAGCAGATGGCACTACACAACAGAGCTCTGTAGCAGGTCACTGCTTGCAGTAGGGAATTTGTCACCCTGGGAAGGCTCAGAAGCCGGAAAAGAAATGTTAAGACTTGCATTTTGGTGATGGACAAATCAAACCTTGAAAGCCATTATGGCAATGGGCATTACAAACATCCCTGTAGTTAATTAGAAGATACAAGACAGGGCAAATTTATTGTGCTTGTGGCCAGGCAGATGGTGGGCAAAGGTGAACAAAGTTTGGGCTGCTCCCTGGAAACAAAAATGGTTTTCATCCTGAGTCATGGGCTATTGGAATATCTGCTCACTACTTGGATATGGCCAGTAAATCTGAGTCCTGACCCAAAGTCTTTGGGTTATTTGTTAATGATATAGAATGAATTTTATTTTTTTCCATTGTTATTGCTCTAGCTCTCTGTCTTTCAACTCATAACACTTTGGATATCTTTCTATGATGCACATTATATTCCTTTCCATGCTGTAGTAAATAGTGTCTTTACAGCAGCTGCTGTATATCACATGTGTTTGGCTGGTTTGTTAGTTGTGTGAGTAAAATCGGAATAGACAGAAGAACATAAGGGCACCATCTCTCCTTAGTCACTATGTATTTATATTACACCTGTACTAGTTTTCAGTTCTGTAGTCTAAATACTTATGATGATGTCATTCTGTGAGATATTTCTAATTATATTTCCGTCTTTCACTAGTATTAGTGTTAGATTACAAGTTTATAAGATTCCAAAGCAACACATTTTAAAGATATTCCACTCTCTTTTTATGTAGTATGCCATGAGAAGCTTCATGCCTGTGGCCTTTTGCTCTTAACTTCACATAAAACCAAGTAATCTTCTTTTGAAACATGTGAGATAAATATGTCATAGCACAAACCAGAGGGCACAGGCCAGTGCCAGTATGATGTTTATATTTAGCCCGTTGACTCCACTCTGTGCCTGACAGTGCAGAAGGATGTCAAAGAGAATAATGTCAATTTCTTTGTTCTTCCCTCCCTGCTGGTTTCCTCTCTTCCTCTATAAAAGTATTCCTTATAGGAGGACTGCACTCACTTGAAAATTGTATGGGACATCAACCATGTCTAGCTCCTTAGTTGCCAAAAAAAATCTTATTTTATTAATGCATTTTCCCAGTGGGCAAATATGGCCTTTTTCACAGCCCAGATGATTAAAATACAATCTTTTTTTTCATTTTATACATTAAATGTACGTCCAAGACCAGGCAAGTTTGTAGTAGATTCAGAATCATAGAATCATTTGAAGACCCACATTTGGTCTCAATACACTTAAATTTTTTCGGTCGTACTGAGAAATGAGAAATGCTGTGGATGACGTTTCTTTCTTGAGCATGAATGGTTATCTTTTTTCCCCCTTTAGAAACCTACTAAATATTTCAATAATTTCTGTTTCAACCATCTGCAGAATTTCCAACGTGCTGCTCTGCAATGTGACGGATCGGGTGTCATTTTGGTTTGTGGTCACAGATTCCTCCAAAAACACGACGACTGTTCCGGGAAGTGAGGTAGAGGCAGCCATCAGGTACAGTTGCTAATCCTGCAGCCTCTCCTTCCCTGCTGACTGAGGATGATTTTTCTCTGGCCACAAATGAGCGCTCTGCCTCTTTAGGGACAATCTAATCTAAGTAGTTAAAACACCAAGGGGTTAGTACTCTTTCAGGCATGTGTGGCTAGCATGATCTGTAGCAGTTCCAAGGAATTCAATGTATGTGAGCTTTGGGATTCTAACCTTCAGAAAGAGTCTCTCTTAACACTGGAGCTTTTGGTGAAAGCTAGCCCTTTCCTGGAGATGGGGCTGTAATTTTTTGTCATGTGCATAGCAGAAACACTGCTGTCATCCAGTTGCTACACTTCCCAGTGAGAGAGCCTTCTTCCCTAGATGACAGAATTCCAGCTTTGAGGTTAGATTTATGTTATTTTATGTTCACTGCATGCCATGTAAACTTCTATACCAAGGTTAGTGACCACAGGCTCACTTTAGTGCTTGTCAAGTACAAGTTGTCAGATTTAATGTAGAAATAAACGTTTCCATGAGAAGGGCACGTGAACTATTCATGAAAAGAACTGGCTGTGTCCCAGCTTTGCTTAAATAGTCTTATACTCACATTGCTGTCATACCAGAACTTTTTGGAATGCCAGTCGCTATAGTAGCTGAGCATTACTTGTACAAAATACCATGTGATACAAATCAGTTCACTTTCTACTCAATATTGCATTCTCTAGCCAATATAAACAAGAGTGTAGAGCTGAAGAGGGAAAAAGAAGTAATCTGACTCCGATGGTCTATCAAAGCTACAAAAGGGGTTTATGGGGATGACTCCCACAGGCAGCATAAATCATGTATCTTTCTTGAGCACCGAGTAGAAAACAGACCTCTTTGTTTTTAGACATTCTGTACTTTGTCTCGAAAATTCATGGCACCTCTATAGAGGTATAATGCCTAATTCCTGATGAATGAGTATGCGTTCTACTGGAAAGATTAACTTTTAAGCTTATGAGTAGATTAAACTGTTTCCTACAGAGACACCAAACAATAGCTTCATAGCATTAGTGGAAGAAGCAGATTATTTATTCACTGAAGCTCTCTAAGAGTGTTGGAATGCAGGGTTTTTTTTTGCATTTCTGTTATTCTTTGAATCATTCAGAAGAATAAGCTGATTTATTTAAGTCTTTTATGTGCCCTGTTTGCTGGAGAAATTGGATGCTATTATAGCATGTTTGTTTTTTTAACTGTTGTCTTTCATCCCATAAAGAAGAATATGCTATTTAAAAAAAAAAATAGTAATAATTCCTGTCTAACTTAGAAAGAAGAAATAAAATAGTCTATAAAGCTACATTTTTTATTCTATTGCTTCTGATTGCAGGCTTCCATACTAAACCATTATTCGAATTCTTTATGCTACAGTTTCATGTAAGAATGCTACCCATGGACCAGGATTTTGTTTTATGAGTTTCTTTCAGAAACAAAGAACAAAGAAAACAACCTTCTCAAAGCTCTGTACGAGTCCCAAGATCTTGCATAAATATACACGAGATATTTATGAATATACAAACACATCTGCACCTGTAGTTACCCAAATGTGTTTCAGTGCATAATTCTGTAACTCTGGCCATTAGATGAGGGTTAATAATGCTTACTTCAGCTGCTCACAATGAATCATTTATATTAATAAGGATGAAAATCTCTTTAAATCACAGGCAGCTTACCTAATAATGAGTCTTATAATATGCCATGGCTTTCAGTCCTCTCCAGGAGTGCTAGCTTTCCTTTAAGGGTAAGAACTTCCAGCTTAAAAGATAGTCAACATTATGATTTCCAAGAAAGGAATTCGCAAGAATCTTACTTTTGTTTCCCATAGATCTTACAGGGAATATTTCTTAGGAAATACTTGCTTTGCAGTAAATCAATTGAATTGTATACAAGAAAGACAGTGAATTTTATAACTGCAACCAAAATTTCTCAAGACTAATATATGTAATGTATTTTATTGAAACTTTGAAGCATTTTGCAGAAGCTAATGAAAGATATTGCTAAAGCCTTTCAATGCTGCTTAGATTCAGATCTAGAAGTTACTGCAAATGCTCCAAAGTAGCGAATTTGGGTGAAGATACTGAAGATACCCATTCAAGGGTAGAAGTTGTAGTACTCGTTTGAAAAAGTGTATTTCTCAAATTTACAGTTTCTCATAATGGAAAAAAATGTGCATAATCCATTTAGGTACATCCTATAGAGGAGGACATTTTGGCAATGGGGATGGATTCTTCTGGACTAAAGCATAATCAATGCCTCATGGATCTAATAAAATCTCAAGCAGCAAGAGCAGATATACATGCCCATAACATTCAGTATGGTTCAGTTTGAGGAACTAAGTGGTAGTGATAAAATCCTCTGAGCACTGCATGGTGGATCTACCAGTGCCATGCAATTGTGGAGTGCTGTATGAACAAGATGTCACAGCCCCCATTATCATCTTCGGCATGTAGTCCAAACCAGAAACAACTAGTTTACTTTACTTCAGATCTCATCAGTGTTTTCCAGTTTTTCAGACAAATACATGTGCCAGTCTGGTGTTCAACACCCTGTAAGCATGTGTTCTCAAGCACTTAGTCTATTAGACACTCGTCTGTGGATTACTGACAAGATCTATGCTAAAGTGAAGGTCTGTGCAATCTACCAACATTGTGTTAGATCAAATTCAACCCTGCCAGACTTGCAGCACGTACATGAGAGTATTTTTTTCTTCTATCTTTTTTATTTATAAAATATCTTTTTAAAGAGTTGTGATGTTTTCTGTGTTTCTATGAAGGATGAATCGGAACAGAATCAACAGCGCTTTCCTACTGAGTGACAAAACACTGCAGTTCCTGAAGATATCCACGACTTTATCACCTCCTGTTGAGCCCTCCACACCTGTCTGGCTTATTGTATTTGGTGTTGTTCTTTCTCTCATTGTGGCTGGAATTGTTTTCCTCGTTGTTTCAGGGATTCAGCAACGCAAGAAGTAAGCAGCTTAGCTTTTCTTCTGGTTTAACTGCACAGTGGCAAGTTAAGTCAGGGTGGGTGGTTTTGCTTTTCAAATCTACCTCAGATTTATCCCTGATGTATCCCTGTTCCATAGTTAAAGAGCCCTTGTGCTCTTTGCTGAGGGTAAGGTTTAAGTTTTTTTAGCTTTGAACTAGATGCCTAAGTAATGCTGGAGTGTACTGAGAAAACAAGGAGGATAAAAGCCTGATCCTAGCAGCTATCTAAGTAGAGACAATAGCTTTTCAAAGACTTTTGCTGTCATGTTTCTCAGTGTTTAGACTGCTGTAGACAATCGCCTCTCACAGACTAGCGAAATAGCTACCAAGGGAGAGCAGGCTGTCAGTGACTGAGCCCTTTCCAAGGCTGTAGTGTCAAAACCTGGCATGGCTAAAATAATGCTGTTGTAGTTTGAGAAGCCTAAGTAGCAGGCACAATAATGATTAAGGTATGGCTGAAGAAGGCCTACCCAGTGAAATGTAGCATCATTTCAGCTACCACTCACATCCTGACTGTCACGCTGATGATCCTAAGAAACCTTCACAGGTGAGTTACCAAATCTCTGTGAGCCTAGGTGTTTGCTGTTTGGCCATAGGGTAGGAAAGAGATACTCATTTTTTTCCACTCAGTTTCTGCCTTGTGACAGCACTGGCGAAACAGAGAAGGTCATTCATTCCTTTTGTGAATGTGAGTCCAACCTGTTGTGAGCAGGTTGGAGCAGGCCAGAGGTTATTAGGTGAAATTTTTATCTCTTCATCTCTGGTGGCTCAGATCTGGGAATAAGGAATGGAAACTTCTATCTTAAGGTGAGATCCTGCCTTGGGAGCGAGTAGTAGTTGAGCTACTTCTCTACAGAGTGAATAGTGATCTACCATGTCTTCACCTACCATGAAGATTAGATAAATGCAACACTGTGATTTCAGCAACTGAATCATAGTGGAACAGAAGAGAAACTGGAAAAAAGAAGGTGTTTCTTTTTTTTTTTTTTAAATAACTAGATGGTACAAAAATTACTGAATGTATTGTGAACTGTATCCCCAGATATAGCAGGGCAGTGGAGTTCCATGTGAAAAACAACATGTTGCTGAGATCTTTTCTTTCTGCCTCATTATCATCCTGAAAAACATTAAAAGATCTCAGAAGAACAGCACTTATTGTGAGGGATAAGTAGTGCTCAGAGAGAGAGAGATAGTCTGAGTCCTTTCAGTTATGTTTGCATTTGGAAGAGCTCCATGAATTTGTGAACCCCCTTTGCTGTTGCAGAGAGAGACCGGACAGGTACTTGAGATCCATGTATATTTTAAGCTCTATTGCAGTCTTCCATGTGAAATGGGCTGAGTTATTTCATCCCCTGAATCTAGGCAGCCTTGTCTGTAAAACTGGAGGATAATGTTTCTTCCTGGAGCCCATACCTGCCCTCTGTGTGCCTGTGTAGTATCGTGGTTGTGCGACTCTGTGCAGTGTCTAGTTCAAAGGGGGTCTTGGAACATTTCACCTGAGTGTAATATAAATAAATTATGTTAAATAGCCATCATTTTTTCTAGCTAAAATAATCTTTTGTGCTTTAAATCACAGGCTAAAAGACAGCATTTTCCCTTTCTGTTTTCAAAGTAGCTCAACTGAGCTTGAACAGTTCTTTTACACTCCTTTTACTCCCCTCTCTGTTTCCCTACTCTGTCTTTATGCATAGTCTTTCCTCAGGGCAGAGTCATCCATGGTTGATTTCTAACACTCCTTTCAAATCAATGGCATCTGCAGGCACAGCTGAGGGACAGAGAGGGTAAAACAAGTACGTATTTGTTCCTTCTACTCTTGGAAAGACTGGGGAGGTAAAAGGGATGATCTGGACTATTTGGCTTTTTGAAAGAAGAAAGGAGAATTTCAAAAGTGCTCATCTCTTCTTCTGGTACCAAAGTATGTGATAAGTTGTGCAAAGTCTTCAGCACTTTGGTAATGAGTTTTCCTGGAAACCTGACTGGAGCTGACAGCTATGTTGCCTAGTAAGCTGTATTGGAAATCTGGTCTGAAAGACAGTGTTGATTTGTCATAAATCTGGCATTTTGTCTTTACTGGTCTTTAAAATACCTCAATTGAAACAAGCACAAAAGGGTGTGCTGCAGCCTGCTCATACTCAGGTAGCAAGGAAGCACATGATAGGCCTCTAATGGAGCATCAGCAATGAGTTAGACTTGTGCGTCATTTCTTGAACTGGAAGATTTTAATTAGGTTTTCACTGTGCATCACTGCCAGTATATGAAAATCTAGGCCCCAGCTGCTTGCAGCCTGAAGACATCAGCAGAGCTCCATGTGATTATAGCTATTGACTTTACAGTGAGTTAGATCAGATACACTCTCTCTCAAATTCATGTTTGTTCTCCTTTAACAACAGTGGTATGACACCTCCCTCTCTACTAATAGATTTGGCACATAGGCAGGGCAGGACTGTTTTTTGGGTCAGTCCCAAAGTGGTTAGGCAGTTGAATGTGGCAGTCTTTGTAGGG
The DNA here is from genome assembly GCA_016647715.1 of Pavo muticus. Taxonomy (NCBI): domain Eukaryota; kingdom Metazoa; phylum Chordata; class Aves; order Galliformes; family Phasianidae; genus Pavo; species Pavo muticus. The sequence continues at coordinate 2,090,712 of JACDJE010000041.1, read as the reverse complement.
CCCTTCCAACTGATCTATTCTATTCTATTCTATTCTATTCTATTCTATTCTATTCTATTCTATTCTATTCTATTCTATTCTATTCTATTCTTTCTCCTTTACTGGCTATGCTGGGTTAGACTGAGGCATACCCCTCTCCCCTACTTCCCATTTTCAGCAGAGCTTCCCTCTGTTACTCTCCAACCGCCTGTTTTGCAGCTGAAGGCCCTTCTGAGATGGATTTGATATATATGTCTTGAATAACCCATAATGTTTTCACTTTCCTTGACTTGCTGAGTCTCCCCTTCAACTCAGCAATTCTTAGCTTCTCTGAATTACTACAGCAACAAGTTCCACACATCTTCTACTCCTCTCTTTTCTTTTGAATCTGCACGTTAGTACTGTCTCTGTGTTCTTTGCCCACACTTCTTCTGTTAAAGAACCCTCCTTTCATCACTGCAAGAGCAGAAGGGGTCGCCAGAGGTTGCCACTACCCCCACAATTTATTTTTAGCAGGCTTGTAATGCCAAGAATTTCCCAAAGGCCAATAAAATTTTATTATTCTTAATATCACTGTTATTAACAATTATACTGAGTCAGGTTGTTATGATTGTCCTGAGTCAGATTGTTACAGTATATGTTGCGGGATAGGAAGAAGCAGTAGAGCTGACCTTTGAGTTTCTTATCCTCTGAAACCGCTGATGCTGCAGGTTGTAAAGTACAGAACATTTTTCCACTATAAACTAGTAGATCTCAAGGTTAGAATAAATCTGGAATTAAGGAACACTGTGACATGTTGACTGATATTTCTGTATAATGCCTTCTTGTGGTTTTCATTTTAGGTAATTTTATTTATTATTTTAATATGGTTGTTGTGAGAACTGTGGCACAGAAAAATGAAAGCCATGCAATTGTTTAATCTAGAAAACAGAAGTATAATAAGATACTGAGTTGGAAGGTGGCTGTTAATGAAGTTAGAACTAGAAGTACAGATTTACAGTGCTAAGAGTGCCTGACTTCTGGAGAGGATCATCAGGGAGTCTGAATGTGCCTGGGTCTCCATCACTGGAGGCTTTAGTCAAAAGCTGATCTGTTTCTAAAAAGTATATCTTAATTTATCCAAATCAATTGGGGGAAATCTCTGACATACATAACAGGCTAGATGTGTAGGGCAGTCCTTTCTGACTTCAAGCAAAAACCGATTAAGAGGTTTTTTTTCCATTTTTCTCCTACACCAACTTTAATCTTCTGTCATTTTACAGAACAAGGAGCCAAAGTGATATGTATAACATGTTTACAACATTTTTACTCCAGGTTTTCTGATTCCCAATCCTGATCTCAAACCACTTAAACCCGAGTTTCCTGCCCCAGGAAGGAAAAGCCTCCTGCCTTCACTGGTGTGTTTACAACAGCAAAGAGGCTTTGAGCGTGGCTGCCTGCTTTTGCACTTGTAGGTGGTCACGAGCTAATGCAGCTAAAGTCAATATAAGAGCAAATATTGCTGGGGATCCTCTGCAACAGATTATGCCTTTCAGTACATAACCTACAGTGAACTTCTGACTAAGTGTGCAGTTTTCTGTCTGTGAAATCTCGGTGGAGTGCTGCAGGTCAATAGAATAAAACAATTTTCTCTTCCTTGTTTTTAGAAAGAATAAAGAGTCAACAGAGAGAGAAAATTTGGAAGAGAAAGGCGAAGTGACAATAACAACAGAAAATGGGATTCCTTGCGAAACACTGGATTTAAAAGCAGGCCACATTAATGGAGTCTTTGCAGCAGATGATGAACGGTTCACGTCCTTATGAAATGCTGCCATTGCTATCTGGTGCTCTTTTGAAAGACTCCTGTGCCTACCTTATCTCGTCTCTACTCCTGAATGTCAAACACGAAGACAAGAAAAATGTCCTTTCACTTAATTTCCCTTGAGAGAACCTTTTACTGATAACACGTACACTGGAGCTTCCATTACAACGCTTTTGTTCGCGAGCAAAAGCAAATGAGAAGACCTCACATTACAGCCATTTAAGATTTCAGAAAGATGTGTGACAGAACAGAGCTGAAACCTGCCTTGTGTCAGGCATTTAATTTTAAATGATTATTTAAATGTCTATTGTTGTTTTTCTTGATATAAATGTGAAACTGTATTATTCTCGACTGTCATAGAGGAGATCATCTATCATTGTCAATTCTGTCTGGGCTTTCTTTTAAGCCACATACAAAAGTTTTCTCTGTAAGCTGACTTCTGTTTGCTGATACACTGTATGCTTTTGGATGGAATAATGATCAGTGCATGAAGCTTTTAGTTTATTCGGGGGAATAAAAGCTCTCTCAGCTTCTGTAAAAGCAGGTTAAAAAGTGGCTGGGCCATCTACAGTGTTAAAGACTAGCAAAAATTTGGTACTAAACATGTTTTTCACATTAAAAAAAGTCATAAATTACATGACCTGGAAATTAAAAGTTGGAAGATTTTGAATTCTTTTTTGAATTAAAAGTTGAAAGGAAAGGGAGATTTTCCACAGGTGCCTCCTGTGGCTAGTGGCCCAGCTCTCATTGACTTTCTGAGAGCATATTGCAATTGTTTGAAAAAAAATCTCCTTACATTTCTTAATAATAAAACTAAAGCAGATTTCCAAGTGATATAGTGAGCCCAGGGTCAGCTGAAATCTTCATGTGGCAGCTGGATAGCTTCTGAAAAGGTTCATCCCTTGAAACAACAGCTGCTGTTTCTCACGCATCCTTCCTGGCTGAGGTAAGTGGGCAGAGAGCATTCAGACCTGGGTTTCCTAGGTATGTGACTGGAGGCTGAGGGTACCAAATGATACCAGGCACTAAATTGCGTTGCTGGATTACTTTGCCATCAGCCATACATACAGACTAAGCTATCTGTGCCCTAATCCTCTCCCTGTTTAAACCAGTGATATATTTCTTGCTGATTTGAGAAGAATTGGGCCTGAGTAAAGGAGAGTTTCATGTGTGGGTAATTGCAGACAGAGGATATAAATATGTTGAAGTAAAATATGACATCTGTGGTCACCAAATGGCTGCCTACGCCACTGGAGGTAGGTTCTGACCATTAGCTATCACATTTTCAGTGTCATATTTGGAGACAGTGTTAGAAAACTTATTTGCTTATTATGGTTATTCTGTGTATTTGGATCCTTCACCCATAGGAATAGCTTAAATCAGGATAAAAGCTCTTTGTAAAGGACCCTCCAGTGTCCTGAAAGTTAAGGAGGATTCTCATGCCCTCAGGTATGAATTCTTTAGTATTTTGGCTGCATCAGGCATCTTTGCTATCCATTTGGCTTGGCTCTGGCTCTTGGGAATGGGGCAAGCAGAATGGGGAGGGGAATGGGGAAATAGCAGGGTGAAGCAGGGAGACTGAGCGAGTGGAGTGCAGAGCTGGGTGAGGGCTGGGGGAGGAGGGCAAAATATGAAATAAAACTGTTGTCCCACCAGCTGTTTGCCTCACTTGGTCTCCTTCTGTGTCCTAGTGGTGGGCCTCTCTAGACAAGGAATGTGACTTCTCCATGTTCTGGAGAGTGCACTGCTCGCTTCTCAGTTATTGATGATAACATCTCTTTGCTTCCAATAGTGTTCAGCAACACAGAGACATATTTTTCACAGGCACACCAAAGGTTAAGCTTGCCATTGTTTAAGATCATTTGGAGGGAAGATACAGAGTACAGTCTTATTATTGCTTCCTCAGTCCTTGCTCCCAGGTCTTTCACTCAGTCAGAGTTTTATGTTGGTAATTCCGATCGCATCATTTCCAAACCTTTGCACTCTTCACATTCTTTATATGACAGACAGCTACACTGCAGTGCGACCACAATGGATTGCTGTAGCAGCAGCACCTCTGCAAGAGCCTGTGAAAGATTTCAGTATGAAGAGCTTAGTGGTGCAAGAGCAACCCCAAGCTACTGTATAAAAACTACCATTGTTCTGTATTCTGCTGTATGAGACCGGAATAAAATTCATTTAGTATGACAAAGGGCTGAGCATACCTGAGCATACTTCCATGGCCTGAGTGAAGGTGTGATTCAGAGTGTGGCACTGGCTAGCAATTGGAAAATAGATTGAAAGCCTCTGAGCAAAACACTGTGTGGTGTGGGCTTAGAACTGGTGGCACGTATTTAATCACTGGCTTCCTCCCGGCTCACCTCTCAGCAGTGTAATTACTTTACAGCAGTTTGGTGTAATTTTCTGCTAATGATGATATGGGATTCACCCACAGCATACATCTTGCTTGCCTCTGCGCTGACAGAAAATGGCTTGAGAGAAGTAAATGATACATGAGCAGACAGGTATCACACTTAGCAACGCTTAGAAGTCAGTGTTGGTGTTAGCTCTTTAATTGAAATAGCTGCTGCAAATGAGGTTAATCAAGGGCATGCTGCTACAGAGGAAATAAATCTCTTTTCCAGTCTCTCTGTGTAGCAGAAACCTATTAGAAAACAAAGAGCACTTTGATTTGGTAAAGCCTGTTCTCCAGCACCTGCAAATGTTACAAAGACAATTTATACCTGTTGAGGACCTGGCCAGATGTTTTATGTAACTTTCACCATTTGTAATTTCTGCTTTTTTTCTCTAAACCACCTGCCATCAAAAGACCTGATAACAGGAAAGTAAGAAACAAGAGACAGAATATACAGTAAAATACTTCCCAATACAATGAGTCAGTTGTGTTTGTGCTGGGCCAATGAATTTCAGCAAAGGAACATGTTGTGCTCGAGACAGAACTGTTTTATTTTCAGGAGCTGCCTTCGAGAAAAGAGAGAGAAAAGAAGAAAATTCAATTAAACAGAGCAGCAAAAACAGAGAAGTTCTGTTTGAAGATCTGCAGCATTTATCACGAACTCCAAATTCCCCGTGAGTCAACATTTCAGGAAGGATGCTGCCATTCTGTTCTGCTTACTTGTGAGAGGGTATTGATGTCTGCATTAGAATAAGCACAAATCATGCACAAGTAATTTGTTTATACTGCTGCTCAGTATCTATGCACTTGGAGCATTGGAGAACATTAGGAACTTTAAAACTCTGCCCTTAAATTACAGACTCAACAGATTTTGACACAACTACTTTCTGTGCAGAACCTTGAGCATTGCATCTACCACAGGCTGGTTGCATAAATTAAATTAGTAGCCCTTATAACTTTAGGGAAGATGACAAACTGGGCAGATGCTAAAGACCTTATCGGATCCATTCTGCCATTTGCTTTAAGGCAATCTAACTGTTCTGCAAACTGATGTCACTGTGTGTTGGATAAAACTGCACTGTCACATCACCATTCTCTTCTTCTCCTCCAGAACAAAGCCATGGGAGGGGTGGGCTGTCTGCAGCACTCTCCTCTAAATGCACCCCCTCTTGAAGTCTGGTAATCAGAGCTGAACTGAATGCCAGGGCTGAAAATCTTGGAGACGTTACCCCATGCCCCTCTTGCAGCCATATGCTCCTATTTGTTCATCCAGGTAGAACATTTGTTTGTCATATTGACCTCCATGAAGAGGGCCGTGCCCTCACAAAGGGCTTCATTTGTTCTGCATTTTGGGGGAAGATACACTGGAAGGCACTTCACTGTTTCTGCTGTCGTTCACAATCAAGAAAGGTGAAACAGGCACAAGGAGCCTTAGGGTAAAATTCAGATCTTGTTCTTTCATCACCTTAGAATAAAATAATTCTCCAATGAATGCAAATCACTGTATTAGCATAAGAACTTCTGGTTTGATAACTCATGTGTTGGTTTTGACCAAGCAAGGAACATTACCACATCTTGAAGAGTTTTTCAAGTGTAACCTCCCACATGTGGGAAAATAAAATACCTATTTTAAAGCTTGGGAAAGAACTGCAATAAAAACTGAAAATAACTCCCAGTAAAAAGGGGGTGCTTATATTTCTAGATACTCTTAAAAATATATCTCAGGCATTCGGTCAGTTCATAACCTGCGACATATGAAGTTAGCTGTTTTAAATGTGCCAGGTTTTTATAGAAAATGCATTGTTCAACTGTCCACAACCCATTAGCAATGAGCAATCTGTGCTTGGTTTTCTATGAGTGGTTCCTTTTGGCCTCTCATGGTTTTTGTTTCCCTTTAATGTGGCGTGTAAGAAGAGATGTGTGCAATGGAGTGACGCTGCAGCTTCCTAGGCTACCAGGCAGTTGCTAAGGAAAAGTTTGCACTGTTAGATATGCCTAGTTTGAAGGGCTAAACTCGGTAGTTTTCACATCACATAAAGCTGAAGTACATTGACAGTGGTCAGTGACACACACTTGCTGGCACAAATCTGTCAGTGTATTCAGTTTTTTGAATACACTGAGCACTGCGGATGCACTTACCATAATGCATTTGCATTTACAGCTGGATATTCTGTGGCTGGATTGATGTCGGCAATTCTGCCCAAAACGATGTGGAGGAATTACAGCTTTATAGTATGGCTTCAACCTTGCTCTCAGCAAATTCAGCAGCTTCAGTGGGAACTGGATTTTGCTCAGGATCATAAAAAAAGTCTGGTTTTGCAAGTCTCATCCCTTTCTTCCTGCTCTGTTCCCCTTTTCCTTAGAGATGACAACTTGAAGCTGTCAGAGCATCTTATTTGCTTCAGCAATAGCTAAACAGAAAACATTTAATTTTTGAGAAATGGCACGAGCTTCGCTTTGTTCTGGCATTATCCCTCTATCAGCTTCTGCTACTCTCCCATCTTTGAGATCTTAATTGCTACAAATTACCATATGCAGCCTTTAACAGTTGTGGACCAGCAGGAATTTTAGACTTTGGACTTATGTTCTTCCATGATCTGAACAACACTGTAGAGGCTGATGTGTGGACACATGGCTGTTTGAAAATGAAGTGAGACCACTTGCTGCCTCCTTAGTGATCATGGAATGAGAAACGCTGGTTACCTGGAGGAAAAGCTGCATATCATGAGATTAATACCTTTCCCTTAGTTGTTGGGGCAAAGTGGCTCTTTATACTTGGGAAAAGTGTAAGGATTCAGTATGAATATTAGGAAAAATTTCTTCTCAGAAAGAGTGGTGAGGTAGTGGCACAGGCTGCCCAGGGAGGTGGTGGAGTCACCGTCCCTGGGGGTGTTCAAGAATCGTGTGGATGCAGCACTGAGGGACATGGTTAGTGGGCATGGTGGGGATGGGCTGACAAGACAGATGATCTTTGTGGTCTTTTCTAGCCTTAATGATTCTATGATTCTATGATTACAAGGTATTGTACCCCTGCATGGTTTCCTCTTCTACCACCTTAACATACTGTCTTAAGTCTGACAGCGGCCTTCTCTAGTACAAATAAGGACATTTCACAATATCCTAGTTTAACCTGCCTGCTTGTATGCTCTTCTCTGCCTTCCTGAAAACCACTCAGCTTCATTGCTTTATCCTAAACCTTGCAAAAACACTTTAGTTCCCTGATGCTTCATGCACTTATCAGCAACTTTCCTCACCTCTCGGTGTTGTTTTCAGGTGCAGGGTTTTCTCCTGCCCACGAGTTGCTTGACCCTTGGGCGATGCTCAGCAAGCTTTGAGCAGCTGTCAGCCCTTGGATCATAAAGGAGCAATGCAGAAGTGACAACTTCTTTTTAGGTTTGAGATCCAGTCATTGGAATGTGGCCATGCAGCATCCTGCCCCTGGCTCAGCCGCAGGGACTATGTCCGAGAAATGTCAGACATCATGCATGCCAAAGAGTTACTCATGTGGGAAATAGGCTGCTCTGGGGATTAGGACTGTTTGCCCAGCCTCTATTTGGAGTGTGAGGATGAGGGAGAGGCTCTGGGATTGCCCCCGGCGATGCCCAGGAGCCGATGAGGCAGTGCAGCCCTCCCTCAGAACTGCATCAGGGCGATGCGCAACCCCTGGGCCTTCGCTGCCTCTGCAGAGCCACTTTACAGGGAGCCGTCAGAGCAAGGATCTGCCAGGTATTTAACTGATGTGAACCTCTCTTTGGCAAACAGCAGAGAAGCAGGGCAGCTACAGCCCTGTGCAGGCAATGGGATAGCTTTTGGTCTTCCTGGGGACACTCCAGGCCAGGCACCCTGCAGCTGCGTCCCTTCCGAGCCCCTTTCTGCAAATCAGTTCCTGAGCAATACTCTTACACACTGAGCAGAAAGGCAGAATGATGAAGTATAGCAGAGAGCTTAAGTGGTACTCCTGTCTGGGAAAACTGTCCTGATAATGGTATTTTAAGCTATTTTAAGGGTGTGGTGCCCAATGCCCAATGCACTGCTTTCTTATTGAAGCATGCCCTAAATGCAATTCTCTGTTATCACAGCCCTCATTTCATAGCACAGCTCAGACAGTGCTGTGAATAGTGAGGCAGAAGCAGCTCTGTCAGAGCCAAGGCACTTCAAACATTGGTGGGCAGCTCTTTAAGCGGATTGGGAGCAGCTGGGGGCCACAACTCGCACTGCAGAGCCCAGGGTGGAGGGGAGGACTGGCAAACTGGAGAGTGAGCACATACTGTTACGTCAGGGCAACCTCAGCCTCTGCACTGCAATGGTGGCAAACTATCTCAGTCTCAGTACAAGCCAACCAGATGAGCCACAATTGCGTATAACAACAGCTCTGGTAGAGACCAGAGCTTAACTCTCAGTTTGTTTTCTTCTAATGGCTGCTGCATCACTGAACTTCATTTTCTCAGTTTCCTGTTTCTTTTTGCTGTGGCACAAATGGTCCTGCATCCAAATACAGTACCTGCATGTAAAATGGGAATTTTTAAGCATATAGGCTGCTTTTAGCATACCAAAATGTACTGGGCTCAGTGATTGTGCAGTTACTTTACCAGCGTAAAAGAGAAAAGAAAAAAGTTAAAGCAAACAGTCATCATAGTCCCTGTTCTCTACTGGAAAAGAAGAAATCGCATCAAGGTAATAGGCATCATTCTTTGCTCTAACAGACAACAGGGCTCATGGGTAAAGGAGAAACTGCAGCCAAAAGTGATGTAAAAAAAAAAAAACTGTCAACACTTCACCACGTGACAGTCTCACAAGCAAATTAAGGAAAGACGAGCCAGACAAGAATCACAAAAGGCACATAATTACCTAAAAAATAGACTCCAGCCCGTCAGTCAAGGAGATGGGCTGTTTTAATTGATAGCTTCCCTGGGTCTTGCTGTATCCTGTATGATCTGGATGTGAGAACAGAAAACCTGGTAATAGGTTTGCAGGCATTGCCAACCTGTGAGTCTTTTGAAGGATTACAATTCCAAATGATCATAAAAAATTGGAAAAATGATCTGAAATCATCATGATGGACTTCAGCCAAATCTGAAATGCTCTAATTAGTGCTACCCTAGTGCCAGGTGTACAGAGAGAAAAAGAGGATAGGCTGGACAGAGAACATGCTACTAGAAAGTAACTCACAGTCTGAATATGAGTCAATTTTGGCTTATGTTTCCAGAAAGGAAGGGTGTATCAGCAAGGTACAGCGTGTAAGTCACAGACAGTGACCTTTGTACTGATGACTGATAAGGTTTCAGTTATGATCAGTTTTGGAAATCGTCTCTGAAGAAGCAGAAATTGCGGAGGGTCTGGATGGCACCAGCAAGAAAAACATGCAATGCAGAGAGTGTGACCTCTGAGGAAGGGCTGCAGGAACGTTGTTTGTCTTTCCCTTGGGAAAAGAAGATTCTTGGAAGATTCCACACAGAGATCACTTATCCCTGGTGCATGGGACATGGGTATCAGGAGATACTGAAAAAAAAAAAAAAGGAAAGAAACTGAGCTGCAGCAAAGACACTGGAATGAATCACCCAAGAAAAGCAATGAGTTCCTCCTTGTCATAGGTCTGTGAGGTGAGGATAAGGTAACACTCTGAAAGGAGAACTCAGGAATAATCCATGTTCTCAGCAAACATCTGGGTGGGCTGATCCCTTGAGGCTCTGCTTGATGGGGCCTCTGCCAGTAGTGGCCCTTCTGAGGCCACACTGTGCTCAGCCCTGTGCAGACAGGAGGGATTTGGCAGTGAAGGGGCTAGTTGCCACTTCTCCATGTTACAGACTTGCAATGTTTTCATAGAAGCTCTGCTGGGAACTAGAAACCAACCCCATGGATGTGGCTGCAGCCACATCTCAAAAAGTGTTCCCACCCCCCTTCTGCACTATCCTGAGCAGAAATGGGCTAATTTACAAAGTACTGAGGTACTGTCTGATCAATAACACTCAACCCAAGCTGCATTTCCAGAACAAATTCATACATCGATTTTCCCATTGATTTGCAGTAAGTACTCAGTTCCTAGCTAGATTAGCAAAGATATTTAGATATTTAAGTGAAATCATCTTAGTAATCTTAGTACTTAAATCCAGTTGATTTATAGTTAAGGTTAGATCACTACACCAGAGGCTATGTTCCCACTATGTCCCTTCTGGTAATTCACCTTTAAAAATTTAATTTTATATGCCCTACTCATTTTGAAAATAAGTTTTCAAAGCCTTTTAAATCACAGACCTGAACATCCAACCAGGCACCCTATGTCAGGCTCTGGGAAATTTCTTTCTGCCTGGGAAATAAGGTCATGGCTTGGTGTTGCAGTGAATTTTCTAAATATTTTTACAGCTTATCACCAACCTGTTAAAGGATTCAAAGATTCTGAGCTACCAAAGACACTGGCAGGCTATAGATAAAGTGAGCAGCAGTATCATTGACAGCACACTTGGGAAACATTAACTAAAAGTAAAAGCCTTTTATAAGAAGGCCATAAAATGGTAGGAGTAATAATGTTCTTCCAAAGTTAATCATTGACTTTTGTTTATTTGGCTTTTTACAAAAACTTTTACCTTTCTTTCCTACAATGGATAAAACCTATAAAAGGCCTGGAAAATTGGGTTCAGCCTCTTTAGTTCACACTTGCTATGCATAAAGGCTGATGAGAAGAAGGCAGAGAAGCTCACCTGAGGAAACCTACTTCATCTCAGTCTGCTCGTGAATATGTTGGTTCACTTCTGGCTTCTCTGTGGTCTGAGCGCTGTTGTGACCCCTCAGGATGTCACACAGGAAGCCCAAACATTTCTGGTAGAGTTCAATGTGAGAGCAGAAGACATCAGCTATGAAAACTCACTTGCCTCATGGGACTACAACACCAACATAACTGAGGAGACAGCCAGGAAAATGGTAAGTGCTCCATTTGTTGGGTTTTACCAGTGTTTTGGGAATCCAGTGGTTACTTTCCAGTTTGTTTTGGTTCCACTAAGGTGGACATAAATTTGGGTTCTGCTTTAGAGGCTCGCATTAACACAGTAATGCTTCACTGGAGTGCACAGGCCGCTGACAGCCCCTACAGCCTGAGGCTGGTGCCTGGGCTGCCCACACACTGCACGGGGTTGGCTGGAGGCTGGACTCGCTCCCACCCATAACTTCCAGTCACCCCAGTGAGAGGAGAGAAAAGACAAGGGAATGCTTGGCCCCAAAATCAGCTGAATGGAGAGAGACCTTCCTCCACATTCACTGCTGTTCCAAGCTCACCTGGAATGGTGTTTCTGAGCAGGTCACTGCACATTTTCTGAATGCAAAAGTTTTGTGAAATGTTTGCTGGTGATCTTGTATAGTGTTCTGTATCTTTTACACATTAGGAGACCTTCCCAGCAAATTCATCTTGTAACTCTAGCTGTTAAGAGATTGGCTGGAGGTATTAAACTGGGAAAAATGAAGTGAGATCAGATTTCCAAAAAACCAACAGTGGAATTTGTAGTATGGTGGTCTAGAACACTGATTTGAAAGTGAATTTATGTCTCAAGGAAGGACCATAGTATTTGTACTTTCAGGATATTTCAAGCAGCTTGTCCTGCTTTCCAGCATCAACATCTTACTGCCCCAATCAACTGAGTCTCTTGGCAAGTGCTTGTGTTTGCAAGAGCAGTCAGCCATGCTCTGACCAGTTGCTGATACTGCCATGCTGCAGCCTAGCATCTCATAACCTTGGAGCCATTACAAATGAACAAAAGCGCCTAGAGATTTGTAGCTACGTGCCTTTTAAGGTTAACTCAAGTCTTAGAGAAAAACAATTCAGAGCATAAAAATGAAGCTGAATATCCTATGTCTACTTTGGTGCAATGGCATAAGCCTTCCACTTTGTCTTATAGCTTAATTAAAACATGGTTTAATTATAGTATTTCTTAATTAAAGCAAGGAGACCGGTTGCTGGAAGAAATCCTAATGGCTAATCATTGTCAATCTGGAATGCTTTCCAAGGCACCAGGTACTTAAACTGTAACGTTTCCAAACACGTAAAATGAAAGCCCCATCTAGCACTTTCAGTATTAATGAGATGGTAATAAAATACGTGAGGAGATACCAGCAATAAGAACCAATTAGTCCAGTGCTTAGAGAGGATATTTTCTCTCGCTTACCAGCTAGCACTGGTAATAAACCCACTGCTTCCCATCCTCCCTTTGTGTGGGAGGAGCAGAGTTAATGAATACTGTCCCTTTTGACTCCTTCCCTTCCATTTTCCTTCTAAATTGGGTCACAAAAGTCATAGCTGTTCCTCTGACTTATCAACCAGTTTCTTTAATTGGGGAAAAAACAGACTGCAAGCTTAATGTTTCTGTAACCACATAACCTCTCTCCTGCCCTTCTGCCTCTAGCACACCTCTCCTTCCCCACGCGGGGATTTGCACAGTGATGCTCTTCCTCTGGGTCCTCATCAAGTTCTTGCCCAGTTTTGCAAGCTGCTGAGAAATGGGCAGACTTGTTTGCTTTGCTCTTGTGAAGGAGGAGTGTTGGAAAGATTGCCAGGAGCTGTGTGGGCATCTTATGTCTGTTGCTGCCCTGAAGCACAGGGCTGGACAACCTGGTCACTGCCCTCAAGAAAGCCTTGGTCTCACTGTGCATTTATTGCATCCTTCAGCAGCAAGATGTAACAGGTTTTACAAGCGCCCTCTCCACAGCCCAGGAAGTTGTCATGTGCACAATTAATTAAACTATCCCAAGGGCTGAGGTTAATTAGTACTGCTTTTGTTGCCATCTTGGACAGGTGCTGATGGGCTAATCTCCCTGTACAAACATATTTGAAAAAAAGATGAAAAAAATAAGAGGGATCTTTTAAATATAGCTTCAAGACTAAGTAATATTCATATGGTGGTTGCTTCGTGCACTGACATTTGGATTTCATGCATATGTAATTGCAACTGACACAGCTGCCCAGAGAAGCTGTGATGCTCCATCCCTGGAGGTGCTCAGGCCCAGGTTGGATGGGGCCCTGGGCAGCCTGAGCTGGTGGGTGGCAGCCCTGCCCATGGCAGGGGTTGGGGCTGGGTGGGCTTTGGGGTCCCTTCCAACCTGCTGCACTCTCAGTGGAGTAACACGGTGTTTGTTTGAACCCCTCTCAGTGGAGTAACACGGTGTTTGTTTGAACCCCTTGCAGAGTGAGGCAGGTGCTAAGTGGGCAGCATTTTATGAGGAGGCCTCCAGGAACGCTAGCCGCTTCTCACTAGCTGACATCCAGGATGCTGTCACCAGGCTCCAGATCCAGTCTTTGCAGGACAGGGGATCCTCTGTACTGTCACCAGAAAAATACAGCAGGGTAAGTAAGTTGCTGAGCATAGCTCATTTGTGCTACATGAACAAGGGTATGGAGCTGTCACCATCCTGCCTGGCTCAGGATTGTGCTTTTTACAGGAGCACGTACCTGCACCAGGTGACCTTAGAAATACAAGGGGTGTCTGGCTTAGAAGTTGCTTCCCACTCATGTCAGCAGTTTGTCATGTTATCCATGCAATAAATTGCAAACTTGCACCCGCCTCAGAGTTGCCCTTGCACAAGTGGCCGGATTAGTCATATGGGAAAGGAGGACCCGTGCTGAGTGTGCAGCTATGTGCATAGCGAGGGTAATAAGCAGAAGGAGGTGGGTGAAAGGACACTCAGTGATCAGGCAGGTGGAGGCAGAGAGAGCCTTTCTTCAGCAAGACTAGCTGAGGCCAACATTTAGCAAGATGCAGAATGAGGTTTGAATTTTCACCGAAGAGTTCACAAAGAACACGTTTATGATAGCAACTGTATGTGGAATTGCAGCGAACAATGCAGTGAGCTCCACAGACTCAAAAGGAATCTATAACCCACTCAAGGGTTTAGTTGGCACCTTACGGATGAAGATCACACTGTAAGATAACACTGAGATAGGGAATCCTACAGTCCTCCTTATTGAGGAGCCAGGAGTTGGACTTGATGACCCTTGTGGGTCCCTTCTGACTTGGGGTATGCTACGTTCTGTGGTTCTATGGAAGCATACTGAGATTTTTTGGCTAAGATCAGCAGAGTTAGCCACAATGCATGTAATGCAGCAGACTGGCTGGTCTTTCTGTCTAGTCCAAATGAGATGTGTCTCTGGAAAGACAGATTGCCTTGCTGGGGATGCTGAAGGTTCATAGAAATATGTATTTATTTTGGAGCAGAGCAGTGCTCTAATAGTAGTGCTTTCTCTCTTGAGGAGGTATTTTCTTCAGCATCCTCTACATTTAGACACATCCTCGTTCCTAAATAAATAGTCTTTTGGCTGAAATGATTGATTTTTGCATGAAAAGTGACTTTCTGCAGTCTGATAGGATTCTGTATTCTTTAAATATTTTTCACTGACACAAAAATTTCCTGGGATCCTCATTCATTTTAATGATAAATTCGGAGCTAGTCATCAATGACTCCTCCCACTGACAGCTCTAAATGGTTCTGGTTTAAAGCTTAAATGGAGGAAAAAACTAGTCCTAAAGGAAAAGCTAAAGGTAGTATGTGTTTTTCATGAGACACAAAAGCTTGAAAAAAGCTTAAAAAAAAATAAAAAATGGATCGAGCTGTGGAGCACAGCTTCTGAGCTGAATGATTCCATGATTCCAAATGCATCTGGCCTTCAGCTGACCCAAAATCTGGGCAGCAGCTTCTCAGTGGTGTGCTTCAAGCAGGTGTGTGCGTGGATGCAATCTGATGAGCTCAACCTAGCTGCCTGCATAGAAAGGGCCTTTCTTGCTGTTGCTTCAAACCATGATGAGGCTATAGATAGATCTATGTTCATGGGAGCGTGTTGCTAAACTTTATTGCTTTATAGCATCTGTCTATTGACAGTTCAAGTTCATTAAATGCAGAGCTCTTCTGAATGGATATTAAGGACCTGTAGATTACGTCATATATTCAAAAGATTATCTGTCTCTTCCAGTTAGGCCCTGCTTCAGTAATGTGTTTAGGCAAATTCTTTCATTAATCTCTACTGAGCTTAGGTACAGACTGAATTGTTAAGCTGGTAGGTGAAGTGTTGAATAGAGCTCTTAAGGAATCAGCATAACTGGCTGTTATTTTGCACAGAGTGTGTTTCTAATGGGATATCTCACATCTAATTTGCAGCTGAACTCTGTGATGAACTCAATGAGTACCATCTACAGCACTGGGATTGTCTGCAAAGCCACTGAACCGTTTGACTGTTTGGTGCTGGAGCCAGGTGTGGCATTAACAAGTGTTCCTATGGTGCCCTTCGTAGTGCGAGTTCAAAAAGTGAGGGGAATCCATGAGAGCCTCCTAAGTGTGAGAAAACAGTTTCCCCAGATATACCCATAGTTATATCCTGCTATCTAAAACTTAGTCAAAATTTCATTGCAGCTTGCAGTTCAGGGACCTTGGGGATCTTGATGGACAAGAAGCTGGACATGAGCCAGCAGTGTGCTCTTGCAGCCCAGAAGTCCAACTGCATCCTGCGCTGCATCAAAAGAAGGGTGGCAGAAGGGAGAGGCCAGTCCCAAAAACACTGCCAAGTCAAGGGGAAGCGGGGGGAGAGCATGGTTGATTTAACTGACTCATGGTCTGTTCTGTGTCTCTTAAAGATAAGAAAGGGAAAACCTTAAATCAAAAAGGATGCAATAAAATAATGGGATTTTTTAATATATCAAACACAAAAAGTTATCTTATTAGCTCATGGCATTTCTTTTGCTTTGGCTCATTTGCCTGCTGTGAAAGAAAAATAAAGAGATTCTGCTTTTTCAAGGCCTGGTACTTATTTTTTTTGTTGTTATTCTGACAGGTCTGGATGATATTATGGCCAATAGCATAGATTATCATGAGCGACTGTGGGCCTGGGAAGGCTGGAGAGCTGATATTGGCAGGATGATGAGACCATTATATGAAGAGTATGTTGAACTTAAAAATGAGGCTGCAAGGCTTAACAGTGAGTTGCATTTTCTTTCTTTTTTTTTCCTGGCTTCTCTTGAGCTTAATCTTGCACAATTTGCACAGAATTTACAAACCAGATCATTTTACACGTTGATGGTGGGTTATTTTGTACATATTTGCTCTCAGTCTGAATGATGCAAAATAAAATGCAGTGCAGACATGCACCAAAGAGCAGATCAGAATTATGTTGCCAGCCTGGAACGAAAGGGGGATGTCTTTGTTGGCAAAAGCCATAATATTGCCCTTCAATAGATATTGCCTTTCCCAGAACTGCACTGTTGTGCTTTGAGGGCAAGCTGAATTTCCAGCCTGGTGTTACTTCAGTTCTGGGGAAAGGCTGTTGTTGGTCTGCATGTGGTCAGCGGGGAGCTGCACTGTTGCTGGTGGCTGAGCTGCATTTTGTGCTGTGTCCTGGGGTGATACCTCCTGCTTTTCAGATTATTCTGACTATGGAGACTACTGGAGAGCAAATTATGAAACAGATTATCCAGAGGAGTATAAATACAGCCGTGACCAGCTGGTTCAAGATGTGGAGAAGACATTTGAGCAGGTAGGGGAAGGCAAAATCTCTTATGGGGCTCTTGGACTGTATTTTGTCATGGTAGGGTCATGTGCTAATCTTGTGAAGGAAGAATATAGACCTGCTCTAGACTAGCCAGTCTTAGTCTACATGGAGTTGACAGCTATTGGGGGTCATCAATGGCATTTTTATCTCTGCAGCCATTCAAGGACAAGCCCAAAAGAAAGAAGCAGAGAGGGTATAGGTTTGTATCCTTTTCTGGAGTGCCCTTTTCCTCTTGGTCTTTTCATTGCAAAGACTTTGTACCAGCCTCTTAAAGCAATTCTAAAGGGTGCCCCTTCCCACAGTCACCAAACAGATGCCACGTAGGGATGGTGCAGTTTGATCCCACAGGTTGCACCTTGCCAAAGGCTTCAGGTCCTTATCTCTCTTCCAGGTAGACCCCGTGAGGGTAAGTAGCAGCCTCGTCACTCCATGTCTAAAACTAGAAATGCTCCCTTACTTATAGCTGAGCAGGACATCTGGGGCTAGAGTGTGGCCTCAGTGCTTAAGCTCTAAGGTGAGGACAGAGCTCAGCCACAAGAATGGTGTGCATTTACCTGTAGCGGGAATTCCATCAAATACCTTTGAGGCTCTCTGCTCAAGAGGGACAAGTTGGGTAGAGCCAAGAAAAATTACTTTGCTTCCTCCTCCTCTTCTGCCTCCAGATAAAACCTCTGTACCAGCAGCTGCATGCCTACGTGAGGCACCGTTTGGAGCAAGTCTATGGCTCTGAGCTCATCAACCCCACTGGATGCCTCCCTGCACACTTGCTGGGTACGACAACGTGGCCAGTTCGCACAAGCCTGACCTTGTATGCGGGATGACCACCTTCAAGGCACATGGGAACAGAGTAATCTGCCTGTTTAATATTAATAAACAGGGTACAGATAAGAGAAGGGGAGAGGAGAAATGAGATGCCCCTGGCAGAGATGGCACAGGTGCTCAGCAACAGGGGCATGTGGGAAGGCAAGTGTCTCCATCCCTGCTGGAACTGTGGGAACCCAACTTGAAACTCCAGCACTGCACTGGGACATTTCCCTCCCCTCAGCAGCACTTGAGACTTTCAGAGAGGTTTATTTTTTTTCTCTTTCAAATCTTGTCCTTAGCACTGGCGTTTCTTGATTTTGCTTTTGAAGCATGCAGCATCAAGCTGCTGTAACTGTAATATATACAAGCACAACAGTAGCAGTCACATGGGCGAGCAATGTGAGTGTTCAGATTTGAGCAGACCTTTAGGAAGGTAATCAGTCCTGGAACTGTACTGTACACTCACTGAATGGCTAATTTTGGGGAATAAAAGATTGTTGATTGGACTTTGACGTATTCGTGACTTCCCAGTGCTATCCCCCTCTACTTTGTGTCTGGATCAGACCTATGTAGGCATATAAGTGTTCCTGTTTATAATATTGAACAATTTATAGAATTGTCTGACAGCTTTGAACAATACACAATTATGAAAAGTTCTTCTATGTTTTGTTCTCTTTTGAAGGTGATATGTGGGGTAGATTTTGGACAAATCTGTATAACTTGACCGTTCCCTATCCAGACAAACCAAACATTGATGTAACTTCTGCTATGGTTCAAAAGGTAAGACATGATAAAGGCTTTATTCGATATGTGTTATGTTATGAATTTAGACGGAGTAAAAGTTACACACATGTCAGCCACTCTCTAGAAAACCAAAGCTGTCCTAAGGCAGTCACACCATCAGCAAAGAATTGCTTTCTGCACTTCACCTTAATGTGTTCATTCATTTCCTACTGTACCTTTTCCCTTAACTGTTCTCCTCTATTTGTTCTCAAGTTTCTTTGACCTGGTTTAACCTAAGCTCTGAGTCTATTTCCTGAGACACTTATCCATTAAGAGATACATTTTGTAAATATAAATATTGTAGGACTCATGGAGCTGGCTGGTATCAAATATGAGCTTTGCAAACTATTACCATAATCAAATAATTTGTATATCACAGGATTTTTTTGCCAGTCCTGTTTACTTGGGTGCAGCTAGGAAACTGAAATGCTACCTACCTCTTATCTTTTGATAACTGCATAGCACCATAAGGTCCATGTTTGAGTTGTGCAGTGTTAACAACCATGACTCTTTTGCCAGACTGAGAACATGGATGAAGGTAACTCTGTACTGAACCCTACTGCTTTTATAAAAAAAAAAAAAAAAAAAAAAAAAAAAAAAAAGAAAGAGGGAGTTGAATGGAATTTGTTTTTTGAAATGTGATTATTTACCTGATATATACCTTCCACAAATAGGAACTGCTCCATTCAGATGTTTTACTGGCAAGAGTGGATAGCTAAATTTGATTCAAAAGCAGTATGCATCAATCTCACCCATATTTTCTAGCACTGCACCCCCTGTAGTCTTAAATTTATGTATTGTGAAGCACCACTGTGAGGAAAGGAGGCATTGCTTACAGAGCCGCAGGGACAAAGTCTGGGCTCATCTTTGTGGATGTGTCTAATTTAAGACTGGTGTCTAACTTAGCCATCTGCCAAATAAATCTCTGTAAAAGCTCAGCCCAGTCAATGCAGGCATTTGAAAATATTCTGGACATTCAGTTACAATCTTACTGGCATTTCCTATGGATACATTTGCCAGGTTTAAAGTTCTGGCTGAGCCTTCCACTCACACGTTTGCTATGATCACGACTCCACTGCTTCCAGTAAGTTGTCCCCCACTGAAGTGGCTGAAGAATCAGATCCCACATCTGGCATGTTGCTGAGCCTTTAATTATCTCCACAACCTTATCTATTACTTAGGGCTTCTCTTGTCTGGGTCAGGTGCTATCTGCTGACTCTGATTGCAGAAACCTACTTTGTGGGGAAAACACTGAATTCCAGTTCCCAGCAGAATTTACAAAAGTGCCCAAAAGCGGACGCTGCCACCTGACTTGCAGTAAGTCGGGTGATGACCTGAAGTCATGGAGAGGCCAATGTGAAATCAGCTGCGCTGCTTTAAGTCAACATTTGAGTATGGGCTCCATGCAGAAGAAATGACCAAAGGTGACATTGTCTGTTTCAGAACTGGGATGCAATGAAAATATTCAGAACCGCTGAGGATTTTTTTGTCTCCATTGGCCTCTACAACATGACTGAAGGCTTCTGGACAAACTCCATGCTCACAGAGCCCACCGACAACAGGAAGGTTGTCTGCCATCCTACAGCATGGGATATGGGGAAGAATGACTACAGGTACTGCAGTCCCTGTGATGCTTTCTCGTAGCATCTCCTCAAACATTCATTTTTACACTAAAGGTGCACCATGCTGTTTTATGATTTCACTTTTCTTTATTCATCACTTTATTCATCACTCTGACTGATAAAGGGAAAATGAAAGACAAGGGGGATCCTGTGGGATTGTAAAACTTACTGTGTATCTCTTTCTGTGAAGATATAAAGACTATTCTCAAATTTGAGCAGAACAGTGACTATTATACGAATTAGAGAGGTAATGACTATATTTGGGGGCTTAAAAAGTATAAATGTAGGTTCTTTTTGATATCAATGGGATTTATGGACACGTGCACAGTCTGCAGCAATGGCACAGGTCCCTGGGCAGGAAATGAAAATCCCCTGAGATGCCACCAGCTGCATTTAGCAGATGTATCAGAACAGGTAGGCAGACTCCCAGAGCTTCATGAAAAAACATCAGTTTTCTTATTACTTGGGAAAGGAGAGGGACAGCAAATTCTCACACAGTGAAGTCTTCTGGGCCGAGTTCTGTCCTTTATTAAGTGGTACCTGCATGAGGATGAATTGGCAGGAGTGACCAACACACTGGCTTTTTGGCACTACCATCTGCTTAGAAATGGATGCTGGCTCTGACTCATGCCATGAGCTTATCGCCAAGTTTCAGGGAGCAGATGCTTCATATAAAACAGCCATTTTCTCATGCTCCCAGTGCAATTTCAAGATGAACGAAACTGTTTTGCAGGGTTTTCCTCCAAGCCCCACCCTTGCAAGAGAATATACTAGGGCTGCTCAGGATGCAGGCAGGGTTCAGGCAGCAGCCAGCCCGGGCACCATCTCTAACCACAGATGCTTTTCTATGGCTCACAGGATCAAGATGTGCACCAAGGTGACAATGGATGACTTCCTGACGGCACACCATGAGATGGGCCACATTGAGTACGACATGGCATACTCCGTGCAGCCCTTCCTGTTGCGAGATGGAGCCAATGAGGGCTTCCATGAAGCAGTAGGTGAAATCATGTCACTCTCTGCAGCGACACCACAGCATCTGAAATCTCTTGACCTCCTTGAGCCAACTTTCCAAGAAGATGAAGGTGAATAAATATATAAATAATATGTATTTAACTAAAAACACTCGTGGGACTTCCCAGCCCATCTAGATGAGCCTCCAATGAGTCTTTTCTATTTCTTGAAGACTATTTTCTTGAAAAATTTGGTATATAAAGCCATACTTTTCTCTATCAAGGTATTCATTTAGCAAATTAGGTGAAACTAAAGCCTTGAGATTTACATTCTCTTTTATGTGAATACTGAGTGGACAACGTAGGTGAGGTAAACCCTCACTATAATGCAGTTGGTTTGGCTTCTCTGAGTATTACATTCTAAGGATGGAGATGTACTAAAATCTTTAATCTAGAATTCCCTGGGATGTTTTTCATTGGAGGAAAATAACATGTAAATACCTAAGGGTTAGGTTATTGAAGAGGTAGGGGTGAAAAAAAAAAATAAGATGCAGAATCATATACAAAATTTAAGTGATATTTTTCCTCATGTTTTTTCAGCAGTATTCTTTCTTCCACTTTTTCCTTAGTGAAAACCTGTAACTCAAACCAGATGTAAGTATTAGCTATAAAAGGAAGGAACAGTAGGTGCCTAATTAGATCCTAACCGCTACCATAACCATTACCTTAACTGCTTATCTCTTCAGAAACTGAAATCAACTTTCTGCTCAAACAAGCACTAACGATTATTGGAACAATGCCTTTTACTTACATGCTGGAGAAGTGGAGGTGGATGGTGTTTAATGGTGAGATTACAAAGCAGGAATGGACAAAGCGGTGGTGGGAGATGAAGTAAGTTTGAGAAATGAGAGCTTTTTGCAAATAACTTTGGAAACCATTTGTTCCTAGTTCCTCAATGTATGGAGATGCCTGTGCCCCCCCATGCCAGATCTGTTTCTTGGTGTGTTTCTGCAAAGCCCAGCAGGGTGCCAGGTAGAAATTCCCAATGTGGTGCAGATAAGGTGTCGCAGACAGAGTATCCCCATTAGCCCTGAGTTCAGCCACAGATAACTTAGTTACCTCTCAGCAGATTTTCTCCTCATTTCTAACATCAGCTTCTCAGATGAACACAGCCTGTGGCCTTTGCGCAGAATGTTCCAAATCCCAGGATCAGCATTGCTGTCCCCTTGATGCAAGCCCCAGGGCACCTCTGCAGCTTGAGCACAGCCCTTCCCTGAGTCTCCCTGAAGCATACTCTGGTTTGCTCCCCACCGCTTAAGGACAAGTGGAGGGTGGAGTCCCTCGCACTTGCTAGCCTGAGGAGCATACAGATCTCAGTCTAACTAATATGTTGGCATGATTTTCTCCTTAGCTTTTTCTCTCACTTTACAGTGGTTTTGGATGTAAATTGTCCAAAAGAACTCAGACTGCTTCTTTCCTCTCCTATGTATTCATATTCCTGCTGACTACTACCTTTCTCTTTTAAGAAAATACAGTTCCCTTGGCAAGTAGCAGCCAGAGGAACCTCTTCATATTATCCTCACCAGCCAATCTGTTTCCACCACTCTGTAGTTCAAGATGAAAAAGTAGCTTCATTCAGGCTGGAGTCATTTCCTGAGATGGTTAACATGGGGGCAGAGTAACTCAAAGAAACCAAACAAGCATCACAATGAAGATGGTTCTCTAACAAGAATACAAACACAAAGCCACCATCATCAAACAAGCTCTATGATAAAACATGATGTCAGCAAGCCTTCTGACCTACTGTAAAAATCAGTCAGCTTTGATTTATTCAAAATTAGCAGAGATGTCAGAGAAATGGAGAATGACAAATTGCTCAGGGAAGCTTATCACATCTGTTGTAGTCACACTGCAAAGCTCTGTGCTGGAACAAGACCTTGTCATACCAATTTATGAAAAATATTTCCATGTAAGCTTTTTACTGTTTTCAGAAATTAGGGTATGAGTTTGTTGCCATAGTACTGATCCAGAAACATGCTCCTAGGAAAAAAAAAAATAAGAGCCTCCTCTCCAGGCCAATGGGACAGCAGGTCATACCCCCTTTGGGCCACACAGTCTCTATATGCTTTCACCCAGCACAAAACTGCAAGTGTTAGTGTCCAACTTGGGATGTCCCAGGGCATGATGTGTGCTTGAAATCTGTGTCTTGTAGCATATTTCACACCCTTGTAGCATGTTTCACACCACCAATTACTCCCTGCATGCCTTGCTATAATACAGGCACTATCCTTGTGCCATCAGTTTCAAAGCAGTATCTTCTCTGTGGTCTCTAGCTGTGGAGCAGCTGAAGTTACCAAGAGCTGTATGTACCTCTTGTGTTTGGAAGGAAGAGAGGTGCCCGTATGTATCAGACAACACACAGGAAAAGCAGAATCAGATACTTATGCTCTTATTAACAATTAATGGAAATCCTGTATTTTTTCCCTTCCTCCATCCCTAGGAGAGAAATAGTTGGTGTTGTCGAACCAGTCCCTCATGATGAAACGTACTGCGACCCTGCTGCACTGTTTCATGTGGCTAACGATTACTCATTCATAAGGTAGACATAAATTATCAGAATAAGATATATTTCCTAAAATATCTACTGTAGGTTGTTACAATGCCATCTTACTCTGTTTTACTGAAGGCTATTGATTTCAGTGGAAATTTTCTGTGGACATCATGGGCTTCTCAGTAGCAGTCTCTGATTGGCCAGGAAGCTGCTGGGCTTCTCGCCATCTAGAGCAGATTTGTGCAGGCCTCATTCCATTGGGAGCACATCGTTACGATGTTCCTGCCTCCTGGAATCCAATGTGCCCTGTACATGCAGCTGTTAAGCACCTAACTCTGAATGTCCATTTGTGTCCCAGCCACCTCATCTCAGGATGCTCAGTCAGAGCAGAGAGCTGAGCCTTAAAAACCTTCCTTGCTCCTGAGTTATAGAGTCATAGGATCACCAACGTTGGAAAAGACCTCCAAGATCATCTAGTACAATCATTGTAGACAGGGGCATTTCTTCTGTGTTGGATTGTTACACCATAATTAGCACAGCCTGTAAATACTAGCTGCCTCCCTCCCTGCAGTGAAATTTCCCAAGCCAGAAAAAGGAGCTGACACTGCAGAAATTACTAAACTCTGGGGGTTTGGGGTTTCCATGACAGACAGCTAATAAAATATGTGCCTTCATTCTCCCTGCTTTTCTTTAGGTATTACACGCGGACGATTTACCAGTTCCAGTTTCAGGAGGCACTTTGCAAGGCAGCTAACCATACTGGCCCTCTTCACAAATGTGACATCACCAATTCTACAGCAGCTGGTGGGAATTTGAGGTAACAAAGCCAGTTTCTCACATTTGTAAGTCAGGGCATAGCAAAGCCTAAGTCATCCTTAACAGCCTTCAGAGACAATGAAGTTACACCAAGAGTTGACTTTGCTTGAAAATTTAGCATTTGTCTTCTAAATTCATGTTGACAATTTGAATAAATTTATATCAGCTGAGGATGCAAACATCAAAGGTTGAATCACCTGTTAATGAGAAAATAATTTATTTTTGTTAATAAAAACATTTATATTGATTGCAGATTGTTTTGCTAGAGGTCTGAACAGAACATGTTAATAATATATATTACCTCTCCTTCCACTTACACAGACAATTGCTTGAATTAGGCAAATCCAAGCCCTGGACTCAAGCACTGGAAAGTGCAACAGGAGAGAAATACATGAATGCTACACCCCTGCTCCACTACTTTGAGCCTTTATTTAACTGGCTGCAAAAGAACAATTCTGGCAGATCCATTGGCTGGAATACAGACTGGACACCATGTATGTACTTCTTGTGGGCAAATTAAGGGTGTTCATTAGTCCAAAAAGCCCTTGAACAGCAAAGTCCCTGTCTCTCAGTAGCTCTCGAAGGCTCCTCTCTGTATGGAGATGGGTTATGGGAGATTACACTGAGCAGTTTCACTCATGGAAAGGCAAACCAGTACAGAAAAGTTACTTCTTTTTGTTTGCTGTCTTGTGCTATTCAAAGAAGGGAACTCAGGGGGAGGAAGAGACAGAGGAAAAATGTCATCCTATTGTGATGATGCTGAGTGTTGAACAATCCACACTGTTTACTTGCAATCGCTGCCAGTACCGTGAGGAGCGGCTGAGGGAGCTGGGATTGTTTAGTCTGGAGAAGAGGAGGCTCAGAGGAGACCTTATTGCACTCTACAACTTCCTGAAGGGAGGTTGTGATGAGGGGGGGTTTGGCCTCTTCTCCCAGGCGACAAACAGGACCCAAGGAAACGGCCACAAGTTGTACCAGAGGAGGATTAGATTAGACATAAGGAAAAACTTTTTATCTCAGAGTGGCCAGGCACTGGAATGGCCTGCCCAGGGAGGTGGTGGAGTCTCCGTCCCTGGCAGCGTTCAAGAGGCGTCTGGATGAGGAGCTACAAGATATGGTTTAGTAGCTCGTGGTAGCAATGGTAATGGGAGGGTGGTTGGACTAGATGATTTTGTAGGTCCGTTCCAACCTTGTGATTCTATGATTCCATGATTCTATACTGGAGAGCCCTGTAACCCTTAGCCTGTCCCTCATGGTGGGATTCAACATGCCAAACACCAGCACCTGCATGTGAGCTGCCTGTTCCTTCCATTGGAGCAAAAGAGGCGTTTTCTTCAGGACATGTCTGAACAAGGCCAGAAGACTGCCCTCTGGACATAGTCTTTCTTTCTGTCCACTATAAAGCAGGGCATGACAATGTCTGGCTGATGGCTCAGGTACAGATGCTGGCAGTGGAGGTGGCTAAAGGGAAACAAGATAAATCCCACCAAGCTGGCCTGGGAAAGCAGGTGAAGCTGCAAGGAAAGTCAAGCTGTCCCTGCATTTCCCAGTAACTTTATGTCACTGCAGCTCTGACACAGTCCTTGTTTCTTTTTAAATCAGATTCTGACAATGCCATCAAGGTACGCATCAGCTTGAAAGCAGCACTGGGAGATAAAGCGGTAAGTGTACTTGCACTGGGACACTCTTTGTATGGCTTAAGCAACAGAAGTGCTGTGCTGGCTGCTCTCAGGAAGTGAGGCAGGGTCGGGCTGGTTTTGTGTCTGAAGAGTGGCATCAGCAGAGATGAAGGGTTGTCACACAGAAGATGTCTCATCTGGGTTTGTCATTCACGCTACATCTAGAGTTACTGGAGGCACCCCTCCAGGGATCAGCCTCACTCATGTTAAGGAATACATCGCATCTGGATGGGCTGAGTTATTCTCTGGAGATACCAATCATTTTTTACCTGGTGGCTAGCACAGGAGGAACTGTGTACTTAAAAATCACTATATTTTTGCCCAGCTATCCTGGTGTGTCTAAGTAAAAGACTTTATCCTATTTTCTTCCATCATGGCTGTAGTAGCTGCCTTCAGAAATTAAATTCAAATAGCTACTTCACATTAAATATGGAGCTAAAAGAGAGAGGCTGAATTCCACTGAATATTATCAAATGTTTTCCTGCTGCAATGCTTCTGGATCTCTGCGTGTTTGCTGTACAGCCCATTTGTGCTGTGCAGAGCAGGAAGAAAAGGGCTTTTGTTCCCATGAGTGTGCCTGCTCTGCCCGATGACACCAAAATGAAAACTGAACAGCAGCCAAACACACGCAGCAAAGCAAAAGATGATGCTTTAAGATTTTAAGCGGAGTGTTGGCTTAGCCCATCTGTTTAGCACAGCCACCTGGCTGACAATTTGCTCCTTTTTCTGGCTATATCTCTTGATGCCAGTCTCATGGAGGCAGCCTAAGAGGCTTCATAACACACACTCCTGCTCATGCTAATAGCTGTGTACACCTTGTAGATCGTTAGTAATTTTCCAAGAATGTGTGTGTCATCAGCAGGTCATTTAGACCTATGCGCCAGAGCCTGGCAGGGCTGCAGTACTGTGGCTCATTTTTCATAGGAATTAATGCTCTTGCTTCTATCACTCTCTCACATGCATGCCCCACTGGTGCTTTATTGCTTCCCAGACCGCTGAGTCGAGTTGGATACAATTCAACACTGATAGCAGCAGCATGAATAGGTTCCATATTACAACACATTTATTAGTCATTATGGTTAATGTTTAGCTTAGTACCATTTTTATGCCTGCCTTTTGCCATCATAGCTTTTGTTGTGCAATTGAGCAGCTGTAAAACAATCTCATACAGATTACTTAATTTGAATTATTGTATGGACAGTAGGTTCCTAGGCTCTGATGAGCAAGCCACAAATTTTCCTCCCAAAACTAGTCCCCTTCACCATTGTGCGAGAAACCTTCTCATCTGGGAGCTTTCTACTTTGCCCCTTTTAATGGTTCACAGTGCACAGAAGCTGGGAATATGGTGCGTTTGTTTTAAGTATTTGGAGGTGTCTTGCACCATCAAAAGAAGTGGTGTAGTCACTGTCCCTGGAGGCGTTCAAGAGATTTGTGGATGTGGCACTGAGGGACATAGTTCATGGGCATGATGGAGATGGGTTGCTGCTTGGACTAGATGATCTTACAAATGTTTTCCAACCTTAACAATTTTATGATTCTGTGATTAGAACAGCAGAAGACATTCTGAGTATGCCGAGTTACTGGAGGATAAGGGGCAGCTGCATCTCTGCCAGGCAGCCCTGCAGCTCCCAGGGACTGCCCTGGATGGCGCCAGCAGGGAAGGTTCAGTAGCACAAAGTGCTGTCAAATCAAGCACTGTGGCTCACGGATAGCCTTGTGCCAGATATGCCTGAGTGTGTTCTGCTGCAATTACCCTGTTAATTTTTCTTAGGCCGATGAAATTAAAGCTGCAGCCAGAGCACCACCAGTGTATCTGATGAAGCAGAAACACAGCTTTGCTGTAGCTGAGTGCTGTGCAAGTGCTGTCACAAGGGAAGCTGTTAGAAGTTCCTTGCTGAATCACTCTATCTTATCTAAATAAAAATTCCATGAATGGAATTGCCACCATTTGAAAACAAACATGGCTTCAGACATCCGTTCACAGTTCCCCACTGGGTAACTGTTGTGTGTGTGATCTCCTTACATAAGTCATGTTGAAATGGAAAGCAGTCATTCTGCTGGCATGCAGGTACATTTTTCCATGGAAAACTGTTTCTGAATTAGAAGCCAGGTGTGCATTGCCTTTCAAGCTGCACGGGAGGTATTGCAGGGAACACAGAAAGATCGTTTGACTCTAAAAGCAAAGCACCCTCTGTGGCGAACAACAGGCACCAGGTGGGATTTTTGAGATGGCCAGGGACAGCTTGTGCGTCGTCACTTCTCACATAGAATCATCAAATTGTTAAAGTTGGAAAAGACCACAAAGATCATCTAGTCCAACCAGCAACCCATCACCACATGCCTACTAATCATGTTCCTCAGAGCCACATCCACACAGTTCTTGAACACCTCGAGGAATGGTGACTCCACCACCTCCCTAGGCAGCCTGTGCCACTGCCTCACCACTCTTTCTGAGAAGAAATTTTTCCTAATATCCAACCTGAGCCTCTCAACAATGGCACAACTTGAGGCCGTTCCCTCTCGTCCTATTGCCGTTACCTGGGAGAAGAGGCCAACCCCCACCTCACCACAACCTCCCTTCAGGAGTTGTAGAGAGCAATAAGGTCTCCCCTGAGCCTCCTCTTCTCCAGACTGAACAATCTCAGTCCCCTCAGCCACTCCCCATAAGACCCCTCACAGCTTCATTGCCCTTTGTTGCTAAGTACAGAAAGCAGCTGTAGTGGAAGCAAGCTCAATTATCTCCTAGTTTATAAATAAATGAGAAATGAATAAATAAACAACCACAGCAACAACAACAACAAAAACCACTATGAAGCCTAAATGTTGGGGACAAGTGATAAAACAAACAACTGTTGCTTTTCATGGGGCCTGATGCAGCCCAGAGCAGCAGCAGTGGGCTCCTCCTGTTCTCACCTCCACTGTGTTCCTCTGTCCTCATTCTGTGCTGGCAGGAGGGCAGGGAGGGAGAATGTGCCTGGGTTCTATAAAGCAACGTTACAGCAGAGCTGGCTTCTAGCATACCTTCCTGAATATCACTCAAGAAAGTATCAGGAATGGTATAAAGCTATTACTGACAGCGTTTATAGACATTCCTGCAATGCAATCAAATCCAGGCTTTCGAGGGACAAAAAGCTTACTGTAGAGTTCAACAGAATTTTTCCTTTCATGCATGTATGACATGGCACAGTGGGCTGGGCTGAGTTGTTGGTGCTTGCAGAGATTTGTGTCCCCTTGCAGCTCCCAGGTCATGCTGCAGAGAAGCAGGTTTTGATTTCAGTGTCCCAGTGTGGGTTACTTTGGAGTCACAAAACAGCTGGGAGGAGCCCATAGACAGAAAGGGCATTTCTTACATTGCCTCTCTGTTCTCAAGGGAAAAAGAACAGTAGAAGCGTTGATGTGAAGGGCTTTTTACATTGCTCTTTCTCCCCCCCAAAAAGTAAACAAGCAAGCAAAAGAAAAGCCATCCAAAAAAACCCTCAAAATCCCAACTAGTCAAGCACATAGATGAGCTGCCTTCACACAATACCTGCCCACTCAAAGCATGTTCCTCTGCCTTAAAAGGACAGATCTACAAATGAAATGATAGGGTTAAAACAAGGTCATGAAAATCATTAAAATCAAAGGTGAAATCATTCAACTCAGATGCACAATAATTATTGGTTAGCCCCAGGGAGATGCCTTGGGCTGCAACAGCTTCAGCACCCCAAATAGGGCTACCAGGAATTGCAGAGGGACAGTGTGATGGAGTGTGTGGCAGTGGCAGATGATGCCTTCTTGGTAATTCTTCTGCAAAGCGCCCAGATTAATGGAGCTAAAAGATTTGAGTAGATTCCTGCAATGCTGTCATAACACAAATAAATAAAACAGAAGTCCATGCCAAGCATTACAATTACTAACTTCCCATACAACTATCACCTCTGATGATCTCTTGTTCTGTCTTTGCAGTATGTGTGGGATGCAAGTGAGCTCTTCTTGTTCAAGTCATCCATTGCCTATGCCATGAGGAAATACTTTGCAAACACGAAGAAACAAAATGTTGACTTCCAGTGAGTGGTTTTCTTACCCCTGTCAGCTATGTCCGTGTTGCTTCTGGCTTGCTAGCAGTATGAGTTGGTGGAACTAATTATTATTTCTGTTGAATACAAAGAGAAAAGGTGATAACAACAATGCCAAGCATCAGCTGGTTGTAAAAGGCAAGGTGCCAGCTTCATTACATGCTGTTCCTTCTCTTCCTGAGAAGTCAGAAGCAGTGTGCTGAAGTTAGGCTGCTTATCAGATGGAGAAGTGAGCCTTGAGAATTTCTGCACAATGCAGATATAGGAATATCACGGAAGAGATACTGATTAGAAAAAAATTCTAACAATATATATTTATGATATTGTATATCTGAGAAGTTTTGGGCCAAGGAAAGATAAGCTTGTTGAACATAATGCATTAGAAATCTATGCAGACTTATGAATCTTATCTGGGCTTGCTTACAAACATAAAATCCATCATCTGAGACTGATTTCAGCAAGAAAAAAATACCCTTTTTCTTAGTTTCCTGAAAAACTTTCAGGTGCTATCTACTTAAAATACTTGGTATTACTGTATAGAAGATTAGTCATGTAATTTCTAGGATCTAGCAGAATATGAGATTTTTTTACACTTGGTATTCCATACATCACCTTACTTACAAGACCCATCCCAAACACTCATGAGGCCCAAACGTTCTTGTTCTGTAGCTGATTATTTGCTTTGGGAAATTATGCCAAGGATTGTCCCAGGTATGGAGTAGACTCTCTCCATCTAAAGGTACTCCTTAGCCCATAGAAAATGAAATTATAACAGTATAATTGTTTTCAATTCCAAGCTGAGATCACCAGGAAGCCTTCACTCGGCACAGACCAGCATTGCCTGTCTAATGCAACCATTCCCTTACCTGAATTTAAAGATAATGTCATCTCAACTGTGGAGAAACCTTTATCTTCTGTTTCTCAATCAGGGTTACAGACATTCATGTTGGGGAAGAGACGCAAAGGGTCTCCTTCTACCTCACAGTCAGCATGCCAGGTAATGTCAGTGATATTGTGCCCAGAGCTGACGTGGAAAGTGCAATCAGGTGAGACTTTCATTTCTGGGGAAAAAAAAATGTATGAAAGGGTGGAAGGAAAAACAAAGCTTAAGCCTGATGAAATAGAAAGTGAGATAAGAAATTCAGTTCTGCAGTTTGCATGGAAATATTAGGATGAGAAAAACTGTTATGACAAGAAAAACAATTCATCTATCTGATGGTATCTTGGACAGAAGCCAATGTAAAATGCTTCAAGGGGCTTGTAAAACTGCCATAACACACCTAATTGCATCATACTTTGCCAGGAAGTGTCATTGCTCAAATTCTAACGGGAACTATCCTATATTCTGAAATAACGGGGCATGGTAATGGTGTGTGCATGCACAAGTGCATGAATGTTTCTTCCTCTTGTTACTGAAAAATCAGTGCAAAGTTTATTGTTAGCAAGGACTAAAATGATGCATTAGAAAGAAAACCAAATGTATTTGATCAGAGAGAAATGAAGAGGTCAGTGCAGGAGCTGGTTCCCACTTATGGGTCAATGAACAGCTCTCTTATAGCACAGTTTGACACCACTGTAAGTCACTGCTGTAAAAATGATAAGTAAAACTGCAAGACTGCAGCCGGTGATGGATAAAATACAGTGGGAAAAGAAGAGAGCACAAATCTAAAAGTAGCAACACTATAAGATGGCATTGAAAAAGTAGTTAGAGGAAGTAGTGAGTCAAGGGTGAGTACAACCAGGGAATTATTGTCCAGATTGAACTGACAGAAGCAGAGGTTCAGGGAAAGACACAGAAAAGACAATGGGGAAAGTGTTCAGGGCAAGAAATATCATGGATCTTGGTTGTGGAAGGCTGTAGGATGGAAATAGGTAAGAAGAAGGCAAAGCTGTGATTTTTTGTCATATAACCGAGTTAGTTATGGGTAAACAGAATGAGAAGCAAAGCACAAATAGAGAATGAGATTAGAAAGCTGCTTGCTTCATTTTGATAAGCTGTTCAATCTGGTTTTAAGAGCTTAGGCAGTGTCTGAACATGTTACTTAAGCTGCAGCGGGTTAAGAGCTTAAGTTATCTTGTTTGTTATCTACCAAGCTGTGACAGAAGGAGTACAGGGCTTAGCAGTACCTCCTGCAATCAGCTGATCAGTTCAGTAGGAGCTTAGCATTCTGGAGAATTATAAAGGAACTGAAAAATGTTTATTTCCTTCAAATAAACTTTTAATGTGCTCTTGATGGCAGGATGTCTCGAGGAAGAATCAGTGAGGCTTTTGGACTGGATGACGACACGCTGGAGTTTGAGGGCATAATACCAACCCTGGCCACACCTTACGAACCACCAGTCACCGTCTGGTTAATTCTATTTGGGGTGGTCATGAGTCTGATTGTCATTGGAGTTATTGTCTTGATCATCACTGGTCAGAGGGATAGAAGAAAGTGAGTGGTATTTTTGATAATACTATAATGGCTGCTGGGAGAAGACCCCATGGCTAAAGCATGAGGGTGCTTACAGATGAGCCTTCTCCTTCCCATCAGCGGTGATGGCTAAAGGTTTAGCTCCCCGATGAACATGACAGCTTTGGCAGCTTAATGCAAGTTCCTTTTCATCAGTACTTTAACCACGGCAGCTTAACATGCCATGGCTGCAGAGCTGTGGCATGGCCATTCTTCTGCCAGCCCTGGTGCAAGGCTCGTGGAGAGCCTGCTTGGAGCACAGTGCCTGCTTTAACAGAAGGGTTTGCCCACATTCGTCAGCACCTGCAGTCTTCAGAGATCTTGTTGGAGGTTTACCAGGGATGCCATTTGTCTTAAAAATTACTGAATCAACACCAGTGTATTTGGGTTGTTTTTTTATGTCTCTCCGTTAATGGGATTTCTGAGAATGTAAGTTGGCTTGCTACAGTTCCCCTTAAAACCAACACAAAATCATTTTTGGTATAAATATTCCCAGTTAGGAATTGTATTATTTATGGGGGATCCAGAAGGACTTGAACAGCACAAGGGCTTGTAATATAAAAAGAATTCTCCTTACAGGAAAGCAAGAGAAAGAGCGAATGAAGCACGATCAAACTGTGAAGTGAACCCTTACGATGAAGATGGAAGAAGCAACAAGGGTTTTGATCTATCTGAAGAGACACAAACATCCTTTTAGAAGACATGCTAGCTTGTTTTTGTTTTGTTTTGTTTTTCATTTCACTTGTAAGAGTGGTGTCTAGCAAGGACCAAAAAACTATGGATGTCGTCAGACACAATGACTTTGGGTGGGCAATGGTAACTTAATCTGCTGTTTATGTGGTAACTAGATAACATGCAAAAGACATACAAGACTTTTATGTCCTGTGGCTTTTCTATGAATTATATTCATCATAGTACACACTATCTGTGCTGCTTTTCATAGGTGTGTTGCATCCCATTTATCTTTGCTTCCTCTGTAATGAGATAGAAAATCTTGTAAGTATAGAGTTGTATATAGCTGAAGACAGATGAGAGTAACTCACATACTTGTGATGCCCGTGAAGAATATCTTTCCAGATGGAGAGCTCAGAAGTCTATCTGACAGACTGTGAGAAAACAAAAAAAAAGGCCACCAGAAGAATCTTAGTGATGAACTCAGTTTGGTATGAATTAAGAGCAGTTTTTGCACCTTCAGGAATCTGTGTCAATGTAAAATGGATGCTGAATGATGACTAGCAAGCACTGGAACTTTGTTAGGAGGCTGTAACATAAGTTATTTTTTTTAACTGGTTGCTGGGTACTGTAGAGGCCAAATAGCATATGTTCCCTCGCAAATAAATAAATAAATAAATAAATAAATAAATAAATAAATAAATTGTGTTACATTCATATCGAAACATGAAATAAATTTCCTTAATACTAAATGTTAGTAAGTCAGCTGTTGCCTCCATGATACCAAATAGTGTGTTACAAATATGGCATATTACAAATATGAATTGTACAATTACATAGATACTATTACTTACTATATTAAATTTACTATATTTACAGTATATTGTAATTCACTATTATTTGCACTACAGTGTAATTTTTATTACAAATGAGTATTTCACAGACATAATAGCAGCATAGAATATCTTGAATTGGAAGGGACCCAAAAGGGTCATGAAATGCTGTCACATAATTTTATACAATAGTTCTGAGAGTTTGTTTTTTTTTAAATGTATGTGTGCATGTGCAGGCATATGCTCATGTATGCAAACATACAGAAGTAAGAGAAACCAGGCCTGGAGCTAGGCAGAAAATAAGAACTCTACTTCATGGAAGAGTTTCTACATTTCATCATTTTGCACTGTTACAAAGTTCAGAGCTTCCAAAATGCATAAAGAAGGCAACCAAGAAAAAAGACATCTTCTCCTTGCTTTCACTGCCTGTATCAGGAACTTCAAAAAGCACTGATTTCTACATTGAATGCCTAATTCATATGCTTAAAGTTAGATGAATGAATCCCCTGTAGTATTTTATCAAGTAGCATATAATGACTTTGTCTCTTGTCCTGGGTTCCCCTTTGGATATCATTGCACACAATAACATTGTCCCGCACCTGTCACTAGCCTTCAGTTTCATCAGCCCATGTATTTTATGTAGAATCTCAGATATGTCTCATGCACTTCACCAAGGAATTAAGAAGAGGCAGGTTGCAAACACGCAATCTTAGCATCAAGCTCTAACAACATATAAAATAAATAGTGTTAAATTTACCATTGACCTTCCTGTGGTGTCCTGGGCTTCATCAGTGGAGGTGTGGCCATCAGGGACAGGGAGGTGACTGTCTGTCGCGACTCTGCCTTCTGCCCTAAGATCATCGAGTCCAACCACCAACCCATCACACCATGCCCACTAACCATGTCTCATAGTGCCACATCCCTATGGCTCTTGAACACATGCAGGAACAGTGACTCCACCACCTCCCCGGGCACATGGATGAGGGAGCAGTTCCCACAGGAAATAATCAAGAGACCTTGGGTGGAAATTAGGTACCCACAGATAGACATCAAGCTCTGTGATACCCTGTCAACTCCAACTGCCCTTATGGTGGTGGCATCAGAAGGAGCAGATGCACTGATAAAACAAATAGCAGAGCTTCAGTCTAGAAAGACGTGACTAAACTCAAGGACTGGGCCAGCAGAAACCTTGTGAAAATGAACAAGTGCAAAGTTCTGCTTTTGGTTTGAAATATGTAACGTGGCAGCAGACTGAGGCTTGGGAGGGTCAGTCTGAACCTGGAAAGGTAAAGCTATTTGTGAGGAGGGTATTACAGTGCTGGAACAGGCTGCCTGTTCCATGCTATGAGAGGGGCTGTGGAATCTCCATCCTGGGAAGTGTTCAAGGCTCAAGGAGACAAAGACATGGCTGGTAGAGTGAAGAGGACAAGAGACAGTTGAAGATGATTCCAAATGGTAGGCAGATGAAAGTAATAGTTGCGAACTGTGCAGGCACATAGAGTTGTCTATACCACATATCTGATTGCCAGAATATCCCCAAATCTTAGTACTTAGCTAGACTTTAAGATAAATAAATTATTAAGATAAATAATTCAACTGTATGTGTTTTACCCACTTACAGTACATCAACAGAAACAAGGAATGACAAAACAGGAAACAATGTAATTAGGCATAACAGCCACCCTCAGATCTGTTTTCAAGATTAACATTTCCAATACAACAAAGCATCCATTTCAAAGGAGAGAAGTTTTTCAGAAATTACTTTATTTCACAACCTTTTCATTTTTTGTATATATCAGATGGGCATTTTACAAATGTCAGTATGTAACTTTAGATTCTGTTAGTGATGAAACTTCAGATGTATTTGGTATATCCAGATGGAATGAAGTTGCCCTTAATTAGCATAGTGCTATGCATGTTTGAAAGCTGGGTGTTCTTATTTAACAATTCAATATTAATATCAGTAGAGAATGTTCTGCTGCTCAGTAGTAAAATATCTAGCTAAGCAATTATAGTGTTTTAAGGTTTTTTTTCAAATTTTTACTCAAAGTTTTATACAGATCTGCCAAATTTAACATTTATTATTGCAATGACTACATAAAAAATGGGGAAAAAAAAGTGTGGAAAGAAGCAATAACTCCTTAAGGAACTTCCTGTATGTAGCAGAGTTGCAAATATCTTACATACGCAGCTTAGAATAAATTCAAAATCAGACATACACTCCAAGGGCCAAAATTAAAATCAATACTACTAGTAAACAAACTGGTATAATATTTTACCAATAGCAATTTCTAAGTAATTGAAAGTGAAATGATAACTACTTATGTTGTTGTTACTTGCAGCAGTTCTGCATTTGACCTCAGGCATCAGCTTCAGGGAATTACAAAGGAAAAATGCATTCAGATGAGTTGTGATAATCAGAAAGCCTAAATAGCATGTATTTCCTTGTTTACATTTCCAGCTAAGGCCAAACAGTGACAGCTTGGAAATATGGAAGGAGTGTATACAGTTGCCATATATCTCAGTATCTGAGGAGTCCTTTGAGACAAAGTGGACAGAATGAATTACATTCTTCCACAGCATCCTTCTAGATACTGTCACCTGCAGAGTATCATAAAAGCTTTCCCCATATACTTCTTGGTCAAATCCCTAATTAAATTAGAAGAAGACTAATATACAGTATAACAGAGGTGGCTCGTGTCAGGAAGATTCAGATTTCACTCTCTCACAGAAGGCAGGTGATACGGAACAAGTATGCACAGTCATCTGTATGTGAATCTTCTTTTTCAAGGCCTGCTGTCTTCTCTCAGCACCTCAAAAAATGATAGGAGCTGATGAAAGGCAGGACGCTTTTCTGGCAGCTGGATGAGGCAAAGATGATGGATAAAGTTATTTAGTTTTAAATGCATGCAGAAATTTGGAGAGACAGTGGTGCTTAAGGGACAAAGAAAATTAAAGTTATTCTTTATATTTTTCTTCTGTTGTGATAATTTATTCTTCTTTCTTTGCATTAACATTTTTCTCCAATTTCTGCCAATAATATTTAAAAAGACTGTCATCACTGTCATTTCATGGTATCACCAACAATATGCTACATGGTTCTTTGTTGTGGGTGAGGAACAAGTCATGGTCCACAGACAACAGACTAAAATTTTGTTGAAGAGAAACAATAAATCAGGATAGTCCTTGGCACAGCGGACACATCTCTCAAGATAATATTAGCATGATCAGCATTTGACTCCTGGAAGACTCACAGATGGGATAACCCACTCCTTCCATTCTGAGGGTGGGTTTTTTTCATACAACTTTAGCTATCTAAAAAGGTAGAGGTCACCTCTAAATTAATTAAGATACTTATATATGAATAGAAATAACACATTCTATGGTGGCTAAAATAGATGGGAAAAATGGTTGTGGGGAGGTACAACTAGTCATGCTGTAATCATAGGAATTTAACTCAGAATTCAAATTTTAAACCAATAAATTAGTGAGAAGAATCTTATCCTGTGTATTACATTGACATTGAAATACATTTTAATGTACATGCAGATACACATACCTCATGCCAACAGTTGTACATTATCTGGTAGGTGATGTCTGAAACCAGTTGCGGTCTATAAAGTCTGTATCCTTGAGAAACTTTCTCAATCACCTGCATGTTATCATACAGCTCATAGGGCTGCTTTCCCAAAGTGAACACCTCCCACATTAAGATACCTGCAGAAGTATTCACAGCAATGGAAGGCAAGAAACAGAAGGTAAGAAATGAAAACCAAGAAATGTAAGAGAATCCTTCTTTCTCGAAACAAGATGCACATGCAACACATAACTGATCAGACTCCATGGAGGGTAATGTCCAAAAATACAAACATCCCCTTATGTAAGTGTATATATGTACACAGGCAGATAGAGTGTTAGAGAAGGAAAAAGAAAATGACAGTTACAGTTATGCATATTTTTATAGAAAAAATCATAATGAAATTTTTAAATGATCTTTTGAAGTGAGTGAGACATAAACTTCTTTGGTATCAGAAAGATTCCCAAATGCTCTGTGGTCACTACTACACATACATATAAAAAGTGAATTTTACTGAAGCAATAGAAACACTGGATAGTATAATAATCATTAATTCATAAAGACTCCTTTGCTCAAAACTATTTTTCTTGAAACTAAACATATGTGATAAAGTTAAAAAAAAAAAAAAGTGAAAAATTTATTTATTCACAATATAGAATCATAGAATCATTAAGGTTGGAAAAGACCACAAAGGTCATCTAATCCAACCAGCAGCCCATCACACCATGCCCGCTAACCATGTCCCCTCAGTGCCACATCTACACAGTTCCTTGAACACCTCCAGGGATGGTAACTCCACCACCTCCCTGTGCCACTGCCTCACCACTCTTTCCAAGAAGAAATTTTTTCTAACATCCAAATTTATTATTAATACTGGAATTATTATTTTTTTTTTTCCAAGGAGAAATGTACTGGATCTTTAACTTCCCTCCAGCTTGAAGACTGGAGCTTTGCAGTGTCACAGTGAGATCAGAGTAAAACAATACCTGAATCTCACCTTTCCCTGATGAGAGAATGAAACAACCAAGATTATTTGTCCTCAAACATCTGCTTTTGGGATGCGACTACCTTGGTTCAGTTCTTTAGCCCTTCAAAGACTCACTAGTTTAAAGCAGTCAAACCAGGACTGACAGATCCAGCTCTCCCCTTGCTTCCACTGCATCAGTGAAGAGTGGTAAAATGAGAAAAGACCCTCTGAGAGAAAATAGTGTTTTCCATTGAAGTTAATGCTGATATTGAAGTTAATGATAATAATGCCCAGAGTCAGGATTTCATCCTTAAGAACAAAAAGAAAATTTATCACCAGAAAAATCTATCTGTTGATTTAATTGCATATATTATAAAAATCTTGTAAAGGACACAATTGAGCTGTTTATCCGCCAGACACATTAACAATATTGGGAGACTTGCTACAGTTAAAGATAAAAAAGAAGCATCACATTTTGGAAGCACTTTCATCTGCTTTATTCGCCACTGTTCAATCTCAAGGACAATGGGTTGCCAAACTTCCATCAAATCATCAGCTGCTAACATCATCCTACTGCAGTAGCAAACCCATGTAAGTGAATTTAAGTCCGCTCACAAGTGGCTCCCCTTTCCTTGCTCCTTTTTTTTGAACTTTTAGAAACACTGAGCAGACTCTGGGGATTTTTCAATCGTAGCTTGAAAACCACTGAAGTAGAAGTTCAAATGTTTGAAATTCCTGCATAGAAAGTGATCTGCAAATGCATTTTGTTTTTTTTCCAAGATGCAGCAACCCAGATCCTCTGTCACAGCTGGCCCATGCGCAGTGTCCATTCTGTTCTCTTGGACTAATAGAACAGCTCTTTGACTTGGGCAGCTAAGGTTTATGTTCTACAGTCAAAGACACTGTTTGATCTCTAGTGCCAACATTTCCTTTTAGTGCAGCATATAAAACACACATAAAGCACCTGGGGAGTGGTCAAGGTTTCTGTACGCCTAGAAGGAAAAACATTGGGCTAAAAATTCCAAAAATTCCTATTTTGATTCATAAAAATATTAAATGAGAGCATAAGCTGTAATTGCTTTTTACATTATTTCAGCATATGTCTAGTATTTTGATATACTAAGATAAGGAAATTCAAACATGACAACATATACACATATGTATTTATATGCAAAATTCCATACATACCAAAGGCCCATACATTTGACTTGCTGCTAAATTTGGTGTAATGAAAAACTTCTGGTGCTGACCACTTTACTGGAAACTTGGTTCCTAGAGAACTTACATACAGATCATCCAGGACATACCTAAAATGGAAGAAATGAACTTGGTTGTGGCTAGTTGAAGGAAAATTCTGGCCAGGAAAATCCCAGATGGAATCCCAAACTTCCAAAGGATATGTGGTAGAGACATTAGCTGTAATCAATAGATTAGATAATTGTTATCAACATATTAGAGAAATAATCATAGAATCATATAACCATAGAACGGCTTGGGTTGGAAGGAACCTCAAAGATCATCTAGATCCAACCCCTCCACTGTGGAGGTTTGTGCTGTGTCCCAGTGCTTCCTGTTGCACTGTCACCTTGTGAAATACCTTATGTTCTTCAAGCTTGAACTTTCTCAGCTGCAGGATGTGGCCAGTTCCCATGGTTTTAACACCTGACACTGATGAGATTTACTTTGCTTCATCAGCTTTGCAACTGCAAGCAGCCATAGTCAGCTTTTAGGTATTTCTTATCCTCCTCATCTTCACCAGACTAAGCAGTGCCTGTCCCCTCAGCCTCTCCTTAGAGGACTTGAGGCTGCTCATCCTCTCCCACTTCTTTCTACTGAGGCTGCTCATGCAGGTGTTTAGCCCATGGATCAAGTGCATATCTTCTAGAAAAAGCAAACTGAGATTTCCTTAACAAATGTGAGTAGTGAAATCTCTCAGCTGTGTCTAGCCTTTAAGCATTGAGTTTTTGAGACAGAAAAGTGTCTTTATTGTAACTCCATAATAGTTTAGGGACTAGTTTATGGATAGGAGACACAAAAAGCTGTAACAGACTGTGGCTTAACTTTACTAATTGCCTGTTCTTAGCTGACCACTACCAGTAAACTATAGATACAGTAACACCTTAGCTCCACAGGGCTACCAGTTCTTTTACTTACCTTGTCATCCCAAAGTCAGATAGCTTCACAGTAAGATTGCTGTCAACCAAACAGTTCCTAGCAGCCTTTAGTAGAAAAATGAGAAAATAGATGAGTAAAAGAAGACTAAAGTGGAGAAAATAATGTCACGTCTTAATTTCTATTCACTAATATTTCAAAGAGTAATGAAATTCTTTGATTGAAGCAGCTAAGTTGGAAACTGTAGGGGATTAGTAAGTAGCTTATTTTGCTTTTGACTACTGATTGAAAAACATTATTTATCATTACCTCAGCTTTACAAATGAGGATGCTGAGAGATGAGTAAACAGAGATGAGGGACCCATATTCATCTGGACAGACAGCAACAGATCTAGAAACTAAATTCTGTCTTTCAAAGTGCATCCTGTTACAGGGTCTCAGAATTTACCAAGGCATCAAAAGCAAGAAGGAAAATATTGATTTGATTATCCACAATGCATTATAAACAGAGTGGAACAATAAAAATTGATATAAACAATCTGGCTTATGAAAGTTTCAGTAAGAATATAGTTCTATGAATGATCACCAGAGAACACTTATGTAAAGTTGTATTTTCTGTCTCTGCATGCTCATTAATTTTTGTGATACACCTTGAATCTACAGTTTGAAATCAAGCTCATGTTTAATCTCTGTCTTCTTGTGGTGTACAGACAGTTTTCAGAGACTGACTTTGTATTTACTACTTGAACACTGCTACCCACATTATCTGTCATTCCCCATTTCTGAAGGAGAGTGTGAAAATTAGTGATGTATGGATTGAACAACTTCATTTGCAAATAGAAACAAATTTTTGAAAGCATCATCAAGACAGCATTTAAAATAGTACCTGAGGAGATGAGATCCCTATTGGAAAATTAAGCAAGTCTATTACATAAATCATTACCAAATATTCCAGCATATTTCTGTCTGGAGCTAGAAGGCAAAATACTGATACTGACTCTGAAATTTGGGCTTGTTCACTTTTAACAGGCCCAAAAATAACTGCTTATTTCCCCAAAGACTTATGCTACCATTTTTTATAACTATGTTTTGTATAAACTTTGGGTCCAGGACCTTGAAATGACTGACCCTCACATTGAGAGCAACTTGGAATACTTTCTTGAGTGACTTATACATGCGTTTAAAAGATAAGGCAACTGGAGACTTTCAAGTTCTGTTCCTGCTTGCAGTGTGCAAGAATAAACTCCCATTTGTCCTAATAACATCCATACTTGTTAAAAAAAGTTCCCAATTGGATAAATTAGGGATTTATCCCTGAAAACAGTGCCCCACATCTTTAATGCTGCACTCTTTCTCCTGGAGGATTGAACCATCAGTTCAGATTGAATTTTCTGCTTTACTGATGCTACAATTGTGCTGCAAAGTGCTGCATAAATCCCTAAGCCTAGAGCCCATGCATGCAGGCAGCATAGTATGCAGCGCTAGGGACTTGCTAGCCCAGCTCTGAAACAGAGTGGGTAGCTTGTGGGCAGTGCTGTTTACAAGTGGCTTTAAAGCTTCTAGCCCAGAGGTGCCTTGTACTGAGCCAACCAGGTGTTTCTGCTCTGCAGACCATGATGCTTTTCAGGTGAGCGCCAAGAGAGCCAGTGCAGCTGTACCTGAACTATGGGACAGAACCGCCTCCGCCTTTCCTGTTTCACTTCTCCTGTGGGATAGCTTACCAAGTCTCTATGTATGAGCTGACAGCTCTCCAGAAAAGCCATAGCATCACAAACATCATAGCAGATTTCCAGAAGCTGAAGGGGCTGTAATTCCTTCCCGTGAATCTGTAGGTAGCTGAGCAAACTGCCATTTGGCATATATTCCATCACTAGATAGATGGGATACAATTTTGAGCATACTCCATACAGTCTAACAAGTTTGGGATGATTAAGTTTCCTGAAATAAATGCAAATAAAACAGTAAGAGAAAGAATAGATATGATTGAGCATTTCTGTAAGTTTATTTCTTCAAATATTAATGCAGCATTCTCTGAGAAATTCTTGAGAATGAATGCAGTCTTATCTTAGACTTTAAAGTATTCTTTTTCAAGAGGAACTGAGACTCCTGCTCATTACTGTGGATCTCAGTATTGATGACAACCAGAAGTATTGATGAAATGTCAACTTCATAGTTAAAATCTCAAATAGGATTTAGCGGAGAAAATGTGAAGCCTTATTGGTGGGATAAAATGGAACTGAGCGGGCAGGGTGGTCCCTATACCTATAAGTTTTCTACTAAAACCACGCTGCAAAATTTTCAGATTCAGAATGGTGATTGTATCAGCTAGTTGACAGGAAGGTAGTGCATGCCTTCAGGACATGAGATAACAGAAATGTTCTTGAATTCATGTGCTTAATATCACTTCATGGAATTTCACTGGACATTCTAATCTCTTTGGATTCAGAGACTAATACTTCAAATCACATCTTTATATTGTTGATATTTCCCAGTCGTTCACTGCATTCCTATCTGCAGGATGGCAAGAACGGCCTTCTACTCATTTCTGTATATGTGCTAAGGAAAGTAGTTTTAAGTGACATATGTGGGACCTCTAATGTTTTGGAACAGACTTTAGCTGAAACTTTTTGTAGGTGATCCCATCAGTTTGTGTGAAATTATTTTGGTAATACTCCAAATGTTCTACATGGCTACCTATTTAGCCCATGTCTAATGTACTTAATATCATTTAAGACTATTTTTAAGAGGAAATTCTTTTTCCAGTGTCTGCTTTGCATTACTATTAATGTTTAGAGAAATCATTGTTTCCAAATACGTAAGCAAAGCTTACATCATGGTCTGAGCTTCTTCTACGAATTCATCTTCTGACATTACTCCCTCTTTAATCATCTTTACAGCCACATCATATTGTCCCTTCCACTTTCCCAGATGCACTGCTCCAAACTGACCACTTCCCAGCTCTCTCAATGGGACAATTTCTTCTCGCTTCAGCTCCCAGATTCCTAGCAGGACAAAGAAATTCCCTTAAGCAAAAAACAGAGCAAAACAAAACAAAAAAAAAACAAATGCAAGCACAGTGTCTGTCAGGTGCAATGCTGTTTTTTTCTCTGAAGGGCTACAAAATCATAGTGCACTGATGTAACATACCTGTCTCTCATCTCAGCTTTGTGTCTGAAGGACACTAAACTTCCTACAAGTATTGTTTGCTACTGCTTAGGTTTAAGCCTAATAAGCAGTTTTGAGAAAGATTTATGCATCAAATGATAAATATTCCTGTAGGGGATTGGAAAACAAGTATGGTTGTGCCAGTTAATATTGCAGAGGGAAAAAAAATGGGAAAGGAAACTCACATGACCTTTCATGTTCAATATAACATTTGACATAGAGTGTCTTAAAAAGGCATAACATAAACGTTATGTGGGCAAACTAAAATGGCCACAGAACGATGAGTTCAAAGATTCTGCAACCTTCCACACACCTGAAAGAAGTAAATAATGATTTTCTTGTCTTATTTTTATTGGTGGCCAAGACTGACCCTATAAAATTATTTTCCTACCATTTCCCAATGAAGCTGTGGCTGGGACTTTATTTATTTGTGTAGATATCACGTGCTGGAGCCTTGGCACCATACCTACAAACAAAATGCATTAAAGGTCTCAATATATAAAAACTCCTCTGAATCAAGTATCATACAGGAAATTAATACACAAACACAAACAGACACACCATATTACAACCATCCAGGTAAAGACAACAATTTTTCATCTCTTCACAAGACTAAGCACTTCAGGATTTTCTAAACAGTTTTTTTAACAACTTTTTCTGTGCAATACCTCCAGCAGAAGTATTGCAAGAAGAGCCAGTAAAATATCAAAAAGCACTGTAGAGAAAGCAAAGCAACTATTTTGATTGTGCATATGGTAGCTCAAGTCCCACTCAAATTCTCCCAAAGATGCTTCGAAATTTAGAATATTCAGCATTGGAAGTTGTTTGTGTTAACTCCGAGGAGTGCAGAAGACTAAGCCAGAGCCAATCAAGTAGAAAGAACACACAGCATTACCTGCTGAGTTGTGCTGGTGGTAGTTTATCAGTT
The DNA here is from genome assembly GCA_016647715.1 of Pavo muticus. NCBI lineage: Eukaryota > Metazoa > Chordata > Aves > Galliformes > Phasianidae > Pavo > Pavo muticus. The sequence goes on along the minus strand of JACDJE010000041.1, from coordinate 2,046,053 downwards.
TGGGAATTGTTTCAAAACAGAGATTTTCAGTGAGGTAATACTTATTCTCAGGGGTTTTGTGCACATGGTAATGTTTGACTGTTCCTTTTTTACTTCTGAAAAACACAACAAAGTGCTGTGTATGTTAGAGCCTTGCAAAGCGCCTTCCAGCCCATGCGTTAATAGATGAGTTAGCTGTGGGACAAACTACAACACTCCAACCAATCAAATAACTAAATAAATAGCAGATCTGTTAGATTTTCCTCCATCACATTTATCCACTCCTTACACCAGCTGGCTATTTAGGACAGACTGAAGCACATTACAGAGTTTTGCTGTGTACTGCAATGTAGCCTGTATTTGTCTCCCATCGTTTACATCCAGAACCAATAGTTTTCATGTACTGCCCTCGCAATGGCTCTACATCTAATTCCAAACACCTACGAATAAAAGGACCACAGTTAGAATTAGTTGTAGTCTGCCCCAGAAGTCAACATTTCCACCTCTTCTTCCACTTTCCAACTTCTACCAAATGCTCCCTTCCCTTCCCTTCCCTTCCCTTCCCTTCCCTTCCCTTCCCTTCCCTTCCCTTCCCTTCCCTCCCTTTCCTTAAGGGCCAATTCAAATAACCAACGTGACCTGAAAGTGCCTGTGGTTCACCTTCAACACAACTCAGAGATTTTGTTGGAGACAACTCACACCAAGTATAATTTCCATTGCATGCTCATAGAAAGGATACACATTCTTTGAATACTCACTCATGAAACCTGCTGAGTACAGACACAGTATAAATTCCTGCCTGGCTAGATTTCCGCACAACAAAAGCACCTTCTTTCCCCTAAATGAAAAAAAAAAGAAAAACGAAAAAAAAGATAAAGTTACAAGAATCTATGAGGTTGGGATTCACCTCATTGTACTTTAGACTTTTACATTGGAATGTCCATAGATAAGAAAAGATGTGACTCACCTGACATCCTTTAAGAACTACTTTAAGACAAGACAAACTATGCCTCAGAATTATTTATTTCTCCCCATAAAAAGGAGGTTTAGATAACTGGTTGTTGTACCCCAGTGTAGATGTTTAGAATTAGCTGAGTTGTACTCCATCCCAGACATGAATCAAATAGTGTGCTATTTTTTTTTGTTTGATGCAGGCACAGATTTACTGCAGCGTAGACAGAGAGTAGTTAAAGCTTCTCCTCCCTCCTATCCCTTCCAGAGGCAGTATGTGACCAGACACTGCTCCATACATTCCATGTGAATAAGTTCTTTTCTACTATACTCAGTAGTTTCACATAATTCATTAGACCAATGTCATTTTTTCCTGCCAAAGTATTTTTGAGTGGTAGAATATCTAGAAAGATTTTCACTGCATATTAATATATTTGGAATATTTATTTATTTTTGGTGGTATTCCAGTCCTAGCTTTCACTACCCACTTTTACTTCTGTTAACAGCTTACCACACTAGGTTAGATATTCTGTTTTTCAGAGTTCATTTTTGAAGTGTATAATCTGCACATCTGTGCAAGAGCAACAATGCATCCAGTTATTTTTGGAGATCTGTTTATCAATACTGATGGAGTACAAGAGTTTCTAGCAATGTGTTATGCAACAGCTATTTGAAGAGCATCAGCATCCTCTAGCTACACAGTACAGCAAAGACAGAATTGGCTGTTCATATACAAGCAATAAGGGATATGTAGTACCTTCTGATAGAGTAGCTGCTCAGATTGGGCACGGGAGATACCAGCAGCATACCAACTGTAAGAGAAGTATTAGGCTCATTACTGACAGGCTGATTTCTGAGTAAGCCACAGCAGACTCATGAAAAATGCCATACATTGTAAATATTTTCAAAAATGCTTTTAAAAGCTAGAGTTGGGACTTGTCTTGCATGTGTAACTTTAGGCCGTGATAAGAGAGAAACCACTAGTTCCATCTGCTTCCAATGGACTTCTATACCTTGAGATATCTGGGCCCATGCTGTGACTCCGGCTTTTTACATTAAATCCTTACAGGAAGATCCTGCATCCTAAAGCTCTATCAGGAGCTCTACCAGAAGTAGCTTGTTTTTCCTTGATCAGGACACGTCCATCTCCCTAACACCTGTGAGTTGCATAATTTCTCCTCTAATCTTTTGTTTTTCACAATATTTGAGCAAAGTGTGAGGTTCCCCATGGAGGAAACAAGATATACATGCTATGTCAGATCATTTTGGGGAGCTCATGAAAAGCCTTTTTAACGAAAGTTCATGAAGGATCCTTTTATTAGTGTAGGAGACTGGTTTGTCCAAACACTTGTCTTTTTCCTGTCCAAAACCAAATTCATTCCTATTTTTGGAAGCCTGTGACCAGTGATGCTACTGATGACCTCAAAGCTGATGACCCAGAGAGGTGGTGGATGCCCCGTCCTTGGAGACATCCGAGGTCAGGATGAACATGGCTCTGAGCACCTTGATCTGGCTGTAGGTGTCCCTGTTCATTGCAGGGGAGTTGGACTAGGTGACCTATGATTTTATATATCTAATTGCTACTATGAATATAACATAAGTATATGGAATGCCATTGTTCTTTGTACGTGTAGAGTGGAAATACAACTTCTATCTAAAGAATCTCTCAGTTCTCATGAAGATATATTCTACATACTCACTCATGCTGAGCCATGCTCTGTTCTTCTGCTGATGTGTGCTCACTGACACTTGAGTTTTCCCTACAAAGACAAAACAATATACTGAAATGATGAAAAACTAGTCATGAAAATTGTTTTCCTCAGGTTAAATGCCACACTGCATGTATTTTTGAGTAATTGTTTCTATTGTCCCATGTTCCAAGGTGAATATTAAAAAAATTGCGATATATTTACTTCTCTAGATTTTTTTTCTGACTTGCTAAACACTTACACAACCTTTCCCTGCCACTGTACAATGTGCTGGAAAGAGAAATATGCTCTGTGCATGCTGTAGCAAGCAATGAAACTACACGTCTTTACTGAATTTACGAAGAGATTGCATCTACAACTTCAAAATTTACATGGAAGATTTCCAAAACTGTACAACTCTGAACTTCCCAAATAAATATTTTTAGCATGACAGACAATAGAAAGAATTCTAAAACAATTTATTGTGCAAAAATAACAGTGATTGCACTTTATGCTGCCTTTTACAGAATATTAAAAGAATAGTGGCTTTTTTTTCGATTGTTTTTTTATTTGTCTGTTTGTTCTGTTTTTAAAGTAAACCTCTGCATCCTATCTAGTATGGTTTACTATAAGAAAATCTGTGAAGCTTCTGTAAGGTTTTCATTCAAACACTTTGACATACACTTAATGCTTACAATGTCATAGCATCTTGCCATAAAGAGAATTCAAGACTGAATTATAATAGAGTTGGATTCACGTTACTTTGTACTGGAATGTTCACATACATACAAATGCATGAGCATGCTAGCAAGGCTGACATTTTAAAACTGAAATAAGAGTACAAAGACTGAAATCCCAGCATATTGAAGACAGTGGCAAAACCCTATTGATTTAAATGAAAACAGGTGATGGGGTAAAAACTGATGTTTTTTGCATTAATGTATGAGTCAAGAAGACAAATTGCATTTGATTCTACACCTTGCAGTAAATTATATGCTTAGTACTCAGAAGGTTATTTAAGAAGAAAAATATTCCAAAAAATTTGCCCAATCTTTTCTAGAGTGGCGAGGAGAACATTTAAGCAGTGGATGGCTGCATATTGATTCACCTTGGCTCATCATCATTCAGGGATAACTTTCTCAAGTAAGTGCTTGGTACAAAACCTTCATTCCTGCAAAATAAACAATTCACAGTTCAGCTATCGTATATGATTGCATCTTAAAATTGGTCACTTAAAATAGGAAAAGGGATTAATCAAACAGACACTTGTTAGAATGCCACTAACAGAAATGCTCATGGTTAAAACATTTCTGCTGGTTTTTTTACATGACATGGAGAAAATGCAAAGGTAATTTGTTTTAGAAGACTATATTTCAGTGAATTATGCTTTTCACTAGTCACTGAAATGGTTTATTTCTCAGTGATTGGCATCATCATTTGGGAGTTTGGAGCAGCTGTTCAACGATATCATTACATTCCATCTCCATTGCTGTGATGAAGGATGCCAGTGACTAACAGATGCCAGCAGAGTATCCAAGGTCAGACACAGAAAGTCAGCAGGTAGGCTCAGCACTCTTTCCCACACAGTGCCAGATGCAGTTGAGAAGCTAAGCTAAGTGAGTATGGGCAGCTGAGCTAGCATATGAAGCAGCTGGCAGCATGGCATGTTGGACGAAGTTATGAGGACCCACAGTCATCTATAGTGGTAAGGGAGTGGGCTATATGCTGTGCCCACCAGAAAAACAAACAGGGGGAGTAAGATGTATATTTGCATATGAATTGAGACAGAAATGGAGGGTTTCTTCACCACAGATCTCAGCAGAGCGAGAAGAAATCCAAGAATGCATGAAATCTGAAACAGGCAACTGCCTGTTGTTTGTTCCTACTATATTCAAAACTCCAAGATCTTTGAAGTTTCCAAGCAAAACTTTAAGATTTTGCTATGCTATATATGGAGTTTGTCTTTGCAGAATCAATGCTGCAAAAGCCCCAGTTTCACAAGCCAGAGAAGAAACTACAAATGCCCCCCATTCTCTTGATTTCTTTTTGCTCCTTCATTCATCTCAGGGCCCTCTGCTCAGGTTCCATTAGCAGAGCTGCCTATATCATATGCTTTTGCATAGCCATCAACTTTCCAGTGATGACATTTAGCAGCAAATCTCAGCTTACTGATTTATTATTGTCTTTGAATTGCTGGGGTTGTATGCTGCTTTCTTAATCCAAACAGCATGCCAATCCTGTCAGCTATAAAATACAGACACTTTAACTTTAGGTTGATTTATTTTTTTGCTTACTTGCAGATGTAAACTTAATCAATGAGTTATGAGTGGATCAACTAATTCCTTTCTGTTCCAAACCAGTTTGGATATCCCTTTGCTTAAAAATTCTTCCCTTCCACATTTCTGTCATGTACATGAAATCAAACTCAAAGAGTTTCCATCATGAGACAGACAAGAAGTCGTATCTCTTCCAGGCAGCTCCTGTTTGTTGTGTTGCCTCTGTCTCCAGCATACTCTGAAAGCTGTTTGTTATTTAATGACTTGGGAAGCAATTTTCTTTTTTGCCCCAGCTGGATGTTAATGGAAAATGTTGTATTTTAAGCAGCCAAAGGGGATTCTTCCAGTTGTGAACCTCAAAGAGAATAATTTAATGCTTCTGTTCTGTGCTGGATGGAACTGTTTCAACAGTTCTCACTGGTCTCCTGTGCTGTCACTGCTATTGCATTAGTGACGGTGTTGGTCTAAAGATGATTTGTGCATATGTGAGAGGCAAAGTCTGTAAGGAGAGATGTTATATTCTTATTCACTGAAACTAAATAGTTGGAAATAAATGGCCAGCTTCAGAGTACACAAGCCCTTCTTCAGGCACATGTCAGAATTAAAGCCACTGGATACTACAGGCAGTGACTGCACACAGGCAGTGACTATAGTAAATCTCACCCCGTCTGGCAGCCAAGGATGATAATGAAAATGGAGTTGTACAGAACACAATGAGGCTTTTTTAAAAAGGTTAAAAACTACTAACATAGTTCCAAGCTAATGCTAGCTCTATAGATCCTGTAAGATACCGGTACTGCCTGCAATGCTGTCTGTGAGGGTGAGATACATAGAAGATCATGATTATGGAAAAGAAGTATGGTGCAGTGCATACTTACCCTTCCAAATCTCTTACTTTCCACCAGGCAAAATCTTCCTCTTGCAATACATGGTATTTATTGCTTTTGACAAGACGGATAGCTGAATTTCCTGAGGGTTCATAGTTGCATTGGGCCACAGCCATATTTAGAATTCCCTTGTTTGATGATACAACCTGAGGCAGGCTTCTACGTCTCAGCTTTTGAAGACAGAAGAAATAAAATGATAAAGAGATACAGCACAGAATACAGTAAGAAAAGATAAGTGACATACACGATCACATGTATCTTCAAAATGGTTAAAAATGCTAAGCAAATTAATCAAAGCTAAGAAGATGGGCACAGGCAAGCACCTTTTTTTCTCATTCACGTAGAAAGACATTCCAGAAACTGTTGTCCACATTTGTGAGACAGGTAAAAACAGAGCCAAGTTCCATCATAATGACACATGAAGCATTACATGGAGTGTAGGCTGACACAGCTGTCATAGGAAGCTCTCATTAACATGACATAATAGACTGCACACATACCAAAAGACTAACATCATCTGAAGCTGATAGAGTTTACTGAGCAATTGCAATTCATGCACATTGGACACCATGTGAGCAAATAATTTTATTATAACTAAGTGCAATGACATCCTACTGTATCAGAAAACTCCAACACAGCATCACACTATTGCAACTTACATATATATATTTTAATGACTGTTGATCAATAGTAATAATTACCATAAAGCACAAGAGACATTCATCAGTTGTTTCTACTAATTCTTGAAGGAAAAAGCTACACGATTCTAAATTATCCCCTCTCCTTATCATCTTTTATTGACCAGCTTGGATGTTTCTTTGCTAAGCTTTTTAGATATTAGGAACCCCACTTCTCAGTGACAAACTTTCTCTATACAGATTTAAACAAGTATAGGTATATAACTATAGGATTCCTCTTTGACCCACATCTTCAGGTGAAATGTGTCTTCCTACAGAAGTTTCTACCTATCACCGCTATTTGTTTAGGAGGTCTGCACATGTAACTTGGATGAGAAGCCTGACTTTAAAGTTAGATTACATGAATCTAACCATAGGCAAAAAGGCATCTTAGATTTAGGCACTGAAATGTGTTTAGAAATTGGAGAAATGTCATAACTGAGAAAATCGAAGCATTTCAATTCTGTAAGAGCTGGGAAAACTACATGTGAAACACTGAAAGCAAAAGATGGGGGGAAATAACAAAGACTTGGGATAACAGACTCCAAGTGCCAATATTTATCTTATGCAATCATTTTATATTGAAAAGCACTGTAATGCAATACCAGGTAAGAATGCCAAGTGTTCTGAAGCAGGCTGTGATTCCTTTAAGTCAAATCCTAGCAACCACGGCATTGTGTGCTTGCTTGTTTCATCTTTATTGATATTTCTTTACTTAATTTAAGCAAAGAGAAATCAAGAAGCCAATTGATTGACTCCATGGAGCCAGAAGATACACAGGATCTTTTCCAGTAAACACATAGAGTCTCAATCTGATCTCACTGAGTTCCCATGGCGATGCTCATCTGTAAAGAACAGAATCCTCATTTGCCTAGACTTAGACCTGTTATTCATCAAGAATTACTGCTTCAGCACAGGAAGACTAGTTCCAGTTGGCCATGTTTGACTTCAGTGGAAGGAAGCTTTTAGCTTGAAGGCCTTTGTTAAGCGTGATCCAAGCCTTAGGCTGTCTGTTTTGCGGATAATGACAAAAATAGAGTGGCCTGCAGCTATCAGAAAGATGGAGGAAGTTATAATGCATTTTCATAAAAGCATCTAGTAATATTAGAGCAAGTAAATATTTAGTAAATGTATCTATGGGCTGATTTGTACCTCTGAGATCTGGGTTTGGTAATTTTTTGAGATTAAACTGTTCTTTCTTAATTCCCTGTTTCGCTTATGGAATGATCAGGGTGTCGTGCTTTGAGGGAGCTTTCATCTTTTTGTGAAACAGAAGTAAGTGCAAAGTGTTGGCCAAAGTAAATGGCAGAAATAATTATGATCAAATAAAGGAGTTTTGTTTTGTCCAACCAGACAGGGGAAAGATCCAGCCAAAGATGAGCACATCAGATTTGCATGTCTTTGGGTTTTACTGCTGGATTTGTACTTGTCTTTTGTAATATTTCTGGATGGACTTCTGCGCAACCTGCTACAGATTAATGCTTTGATTTGTGTCCTTACATAAGGCTTTCCATATCCAGCGCTGGTTGAAAGCCCTAAAGCCTATACTTTCCTAATAGTAATTGAATGCACCTTGTTACTTCCTTTATGCTAGCAATTATATTATTGTGATTTCCACATTGATGACTTTATCACCACTGTCTAGAGAGAGCTGTAGGTGATAAGCTGAGATTTAGGTGTGATGGGCAAATGTTGTATGCCTACTATCTGCAAAACCATGTTCCCACAGTACAACTGGAGGTATGTGCTGCTTCATTTACTCTTCCGAAAAATCTGTCCAAAAAATTAGCATGAGGAGATATGTGTGTGCACTCAGTGGACTTCTACCTGACCTACAGAAAGTATCTGACATTGCAAAGACAGTGCCTGTCAGACACCAGCAGAGATGAAAGTGTTTCTAAGACAGGAAGATAATGCTTATCAAAGCACAGAGGAAATGCCTACTGGTCCCTCTGAAGGCATGGTTGTCACTTGTATTCTCTGTAATAGCATCACCCTTTAGGAACCAGCTCTTCTGTGGCAACAGTGTAATGTTCAACTGATGAAAGGGACAGAGACAACAAAGGTGCAGTCTGTAAAGAGAAGAACTAGTGCCTCTAGTCAACTGAGGAAGGAGAAAAGAAACATGAGTTGCAGAGACTGGAGAGGTGAGGGATACAAAATGGAGGTAGATGGAAGGAAGATTGGCAGTTCAGTTGTACCTTTGATGACCAGTCTGAGTAGATGAAATGACAAAGTACAATGTGCTGAAAGCTTATAGAAGTAGCCCTGGAGCTAAATATAGACTGCTGACTGCTCCTTGCCATGAAAACTCAGTATTAGCCTTCTAAATCTGATCTGTATGATACAGCTTGGGAAAATGAAGTCAAGTTGTTCTAACCAGATGTGGTACTTATTACATCTGCATTTACTGAAACTGTTTTAGAAGTATTGACCTTAATACTGTCACGTTCCTGCATTTTAAACTTCCTTTCCAAAATAACACCTTTGAAATCAAGCAGATAATGAAAATAAATCATAAAGGCCTAGCAGAAGCCAGCATGTTCAGCAGAACATTTGCATGACTGATGATCTCTCCAGATAGACAAAGCATCTCTTGATGGAAGCCAGGCAAAGCAGACCACAGAATTCAAAACAAGTTATGCTGCTGCATGTTCACAATGCCATTACTTTCAAATATTATTAACAGAAAAAAATATCAAAAGCTTCTTTGATCATAGCCTGTTTTCAAGGCTTTATTATTATTTTTGGAGCTCCATTTTATAGCTCATGGTTTTGTCTTGTTTCTTGATACTCTATGCAGTTCTTAAAGCCCTAGTTGTTATGTCAATTGTATACATAAGAATTCAAGCTTTTCTTCTTTTTTTTTTTTTAAAGTTTCTTTCTGATCAACAAAGAGAAGCAAGAAAATGGACTTAGAGTGCATCCTAAAGATGTAAACCACAAACCAGAAGACAAATGAAAAGAAAGCAGGAGACACAATTTTTAAAAAAATATCATGATTTTAAACCCAATCTAGTTTACTTTTGGAGGAGGTTAGACTAGTGATCTGAGAATTCGCAGACCATTCTGCTAGCCCTTTTTTAAATAGATGAAGATAAAACAATATTGTTTTCTTCTATTTCCTTGTCATTTTTACCTTTGCCTCACAAAACTTAGTAACTTGTCTGGGCAGTGAAATTAATGTCAAAGATAGTAGTATAGCCCTTACATTTGTATAAGAGGAGAAACATAGGTTACTTTGAAAGTAATACCTCCTATTCATTGACATGGATACTACAACAGATACAAAGAACACAATAACACTATTCGATAGTGATACTTCTGTGCCATTTTATCAGACTGCCCCTCTTCTGCCATCTGTCACAGAATATTGGCAAGAAGGTTCAACCTCTACTGCCATACCACCAACAACTGCCTCTGACGTCATGAGTCAATATAATAAAACAGGAGGCATTATTTTCAGAACACCATTCATAGAAGAGGAAACAAACATAGAAACAGATCTTCCAGTCTCTTCTTTATTCTTATCCCTCCCAGCTTTTCCCTTTTTCATCAAGCACCTTGGTAAACTGCTGCATGCAGTGTTTGGTTGTTTGTTTGTTTTTGGCATTCTGGTGTCTTGTTTGTCCTTTGAGTCTGTTTGCTTGGTTTTCACAGATGGACAGACAGCAAGGCACACACTTCTGGGTTACTGTCTGGTATAAAGTCAAGACAGGTAGGAGTACATATATATCTCAGAAGCACTTCTCAATTCATTAACTTAGAGTATGTTTCTGTTGAGCTAAACAGATGTTCCTAAAGAGGCACCTGTACTCCTGACCCAGCCTGCTGGAGCAGTGTAACTTGGGGATTGCCTGAGATTGCCTGAATGGTGCAGTTTATCCACCATTTCTCACTTAAATTAAGTCATAGAATCATAGAATCATTAAGGTTGGTGTCCAACCATCAACCCATCACCATCATGCCCACAAAACCTCAATATATTTGTCCACAACTTCAGTTACTATGTTTTCTCCAAGTACTAGAAGCACCATTTTCACTGGGAAGTGTGGTAGAGTGGAGTTTGGGGTATCTGTAAGAATGGGGACTTCCTATGCTCTATAGAACTAATTTTGATGGCATTCACTAAAAGATGTCACTGTAGTGTCTACAACCACCAGCTTGTTAAGTGAACTGGAAGTGGCTGAGGCTTCCTCAGTTTGCCATTTTCAGCATACTGAAGAGGGAGTTATATCCCTCCTCCTGACATGCTGCTGAACACCAGATTGCAGTACCTTGATCAACAACTGCTTGCATGGTTTGATAGTGATAGGAGAAGGGGGAATGGTTTCAAACTGAGACAGGGGAGGTTTAGGTTAGATATTAGGAGGAAGTTTTTCATACAGAGGGTGGCGACGCACTGGAACATGTTGCCCAGAGAGGTTATGGATGCTCTATCCCTGGAGGCATTCAAGACCAGGCTGGATGTGACTCTGGGCAGCCTGGTCTAGTGGTTGGTGACCCTGCCCATGTCAGGGGGGTTGAAACTAGATGATCTTTGATGTCCTTTTCAACTCAGGCCATTCTATGATTCTATGATGACCATATATTAGAGATTGAGACCAACTTCCAGGGACAGTCTGCAATTCTCCCATCTGATAGCACTCCCTGTCATCAGTATATCGAGTCTTTCTCTACAGGTTGATACTCAGAAGTTTGACCTACCAGTGTTTGAGGGGCTGGAGGCAGTGGTTTCACTGACCAGGTTGTGCAACATAGAGTCACATCTGAAAGACAGGGATTAAAAACATACTGTGAATTTCAGCAAGAATTTATCTCTCGATGCTTTCTCACTTGCAGAACTATATTGTGGCAGCAACAACACTGACATTTCTCTTCCCTGTGATACAGTACTGCTTTAATTCTGTATTTTCCAACTTTCTTTTAATTAATCTCAGTATCTTTTAAAAGTCCATAAACCATTGTTCTCATCTATGCCAAGTGTCTGAAATAGGCATTTGTAGTCTATGAAGTGGTGATTAAGAATACTGCTTTCCATTACCCAGCAGCCAGAAGACTCAGGCTTTCTGGAGTTTCCCCTGCACAGGCAATCTCTCCCTGTGCTCTGCATGTCTCCACTAACAACCTCAGGAACTCATTTAGGAACAAATATAAAGTAGACACAGCACAATATCTTGCACGCATTATTATCTCTGGCAGAAATGAAGCGTTCATTGTACCAAAATACTCCTTGTAATTCTTCTCTTGGATAAGTCATCCATGGCTGACAGTGAGGTATTTCCTTACAACTGACTTACAACTGACTGGGGGTTTCATGGCCCTGTTGGCTCATGTAACAAATGGTTTGGAAGCTATATGAAGTTATTCAAATTACTGTTACAAAACAGCTGACAACTCTTTACATTAGCCAATGTTCCATAAACTGTATTAAGAGCAGATAAGACTATGTCTTTAATTCCAGTTTTCAAAAGCAAATGCTTCTGCGTTACTGAGATTGTCACAGACACAAATCAGGTTCCAAACTATGCACACCTACAGTTTTTAATTTGTCTTTTAATTTTGGGTACTTACATTTTTTATTGTGACATTAAATGCTCAAGTTTTGATTGTGATTGAAATTAGTAAATCTGTAAGTGCTCTACATTCCAAATAATCCAGCTTTAAAAAGCTGAATCCTAAATATTCATAATTCACCGTTCTGTTTTCTTAACATGAGTTGGATTTCCCATTAAGCATGTATACAAGCACAAGGGAATTCCCTTTTGACAATATGAAATCTGGGAGGATACTATCTTACAGATTTCCCTCTCCCAGTCTTCATAGAAAAAATATAGAAAAACTCAATAATCACAACTATGTTCTATGAAAACACTTTAGAAAAGAATATTAAAAGAAAAAATATATATATTTTGCAAGTTAAATCACATTGTTTCTACCTGTCTGGTTGTGGGAACCTCGTCAAGTGAGGAGTCTTTGAGCATAATGCTACAGTTTATCTAGGGATCTTAAGCAAAAAGGAGAAAATATTTCCATTTTGATTATTTTGTGGGTTAAAATGTCACCATCTTCTTTGATCAAACGCAACAGATATCATTTAAGTATTCATAGAGTCATAGAATTATTTGAGTTGGAAGGCCAGTTAGTCGAACTCCCCTGCAATGAACAGGAACACCTGCAGCTTGACAAGGGTGCTCAGAGCCCTGTCCAGCCTCACCTTGAACAGCTCCAGGGATGAGGCATCCAACACCTCTCTGAGCAAACTATTCCAGTAAAAAACTTCTTCCTTATATCCAATCTAAATATCCGCTCTTTTAGTTTGAAACCATTTCCCCTTGTCCTATCACAACAGACTCTGCTGAAGAGTCTGACCTCTTCTTTCTTGTAGCCCCCTTTCAGAAAGAAGGGGACAGACTCTTTAGCAGGGTCAGTATTAGTTCTCCCGTTTGGATTTGGCATATAGCGAAAAGCATCACTGAGACTAGGTAAATAGAAACAAAAGAAGGCATTACATTTCTCCCAAGTCGTACATCCAGGAGCCGCTTTACAAGTCTGATTGCAACAGAGAAACCTCCCATTAGTGAAGAATCTTTTATGATATTTGCTTAGTAAATTGGTATTTTCTTTAATTTCTGGAAAGCATAAGAAAAAAAACAACAAAGAAAACATGAAAAGCTGCAACACTGAAATCTTCCTTTTGTATAATAGAACCTGCTGCACTCAACTGTGGGACCTCTTAGTGCTTATTGACTCCTATCTCTAGACACATATCCTCACATTTCATTCTGCATACTCTTTTGTCCTCTATACTATATTTCTTCATATATGCACAAGTCTGAATTCCACACCCACCAGCTACCTCTTTTTTTGACATCTGGGTGTCAAGAAAGACACAGTGCAGTCCTATGAAACAATCAATAGATAAAGCAGGATCCAACAGCTATGATTCCAAATCACGTATCTTACAAAGATTTCACAATCAATAATAAAAACAATAAAACATTTTTTGTATATCAAAATATACTGAATATTTTCCTAGAACTATCTACTGTAAGAAAACAATACTCTGTGATACTCAGTATCAGATACCCAGTACCTGAAATGGAAAATCCAATCTGTTTATCTGCTAAAATATATCTAACATTTAAGCATACCAAAGGGAAACGCTATCAAAGAAACATTTAATTTATAATCCTAACATTGTATAACTCTACAAAACTAGCCCCAGTGCAATTACTGTGCTAGTGATATATTAGTTCTGCAAGTCATAACAGTATTTTTGGCTTCAGAAGACAGCTAAAAGAAATGTAGGATGGGTAGAGTGAGACTTTCAAAACTGATTGCTTCTGGACAGGGTTCCAAATCTCCTGAGGTGACCCATTTTTAACCCTAAATTCTTGAACATGCAATAGAGGACAGAAAGGATCAGTACACCTTTGGTGACCAGTACTTTCATACGCTTATTAAAAGGCTTGTAGGCAGCTGAAATGTTTTTTCTATTATTTGCCTTATGATCATTGCAAGTGTATCACTCACACAATCTTATTCTTCACAAATTTTATTTTAAAAGATTTTACTTCAGTATACCAAAACTCTCTATTAACTTTCATTGGTTGGAACATATGACGAAAATTAGGAAACTTTAAAATGTTCAAGAATAATACCAAAATAAGCTTTCATCTTTTAAAGTTTCTAGCTCATTCTTGAAAATACCAATGCATTTCAGCCACCCAGATTTCAAATATGAATAAGACTTAAAAAAGGTGAGAATGAGTTGCATAAAATGATAGAGCAGAGTACTTTCCTATCTCCCCTGAAGTTATTTGGTTATTTGGATACATCTGCACACAAAGGGCTAGTGTTACCTCTATGCAAAGCTGCGAGCCACTTGTTCCGTCTCTCTTCATCAGGTGCATAGACATAAAGCAGGCCATCTTTGTACACGATCTGGAAGATGTTGCCATCATGGTGAGAATATGCAACCCAAAATCTTCATGCCAAAACTTGGGAACCAAAATTAGGCTTTGAAGATTCACTGATATCAAACTTCTACAACTTAGTAATGTTTTTTGGAGGTCACATATAGTACTGTCATCACATAAGCCTTGCGTATACTGCCTTAACCACTGTGGATCATATCCAAAAGAACCACTGAAGAAAAAAGGGGCAGCATAGAATATTTATAGATAGACCTGTCTTCTATATACAGAAGACCTTACAATTCACAAAGAAACTCATTTTTTTCCACTTCAATTTTTCCAGACTCCTCTTCCAGCTTCTGGCTGTTGTTACACAGGCCAGTGCCTGTCTCCAAGTACTCAGAAACAAATACTGAGGTAGAGCAAAAGCTTGGAGCAGTTTTGGATCAGGGAATTCTTATCCAAAGGTGATGCATTCATACTCTGTTGCCTTGGATATATGTTTTTCTTCTGAAAATTAGTTCAGCTGCCTTTGAAAGCATGTAACTAGTATCTGCAACTTCCCAAAGTAAGTAGTCCAATAGCTTAGCTATACGATACGAACAATCAGCTTATTTTTCTTGTGTTCAGCGTACTTTCTGCTAGCCTCATTTGATTCCTACCTAATAATTATTAACATCTGCTTTGCTGTTTGGGTGATGCTTAGTATAGGCTGTGTGTGTGTGTGTTAAGTCCAGGGCTTCCTTTCCCTTGTGTACATTGCTTTTCAGTCATCTGCAATGAATTTCAAGTATCGCTTTATTGCTTTGTTTGTACACTGAAGAGCACTTGTTATTAAATGTGTACTACCTCTCGTAAGCATACCAGACTGATCAATCCATTTTGTCTCTTGTCTCTTTATTTAGTTAAATGGTGGAGCTCTGTGAGCTTTTCTCTTTAAGGCATGTTATCCAATCCATAAGACACTCTGAAGCCTCTCCTCTGACCTCCCTTCAGTTTACAACATCTTTCTTGAATTAGAGTCACCAGAACTAGACTCAATATTCTCCTGCAGATCACAGTAGTGTCAAAACAAAGGCAGTAGAGCCTTCCTGCTTTTATTCAGTGTGCGCCTCTGTCAATGTCCAAAGATGCCATTAGCTCCTTTGGCTACAATGTCACACTGGAACTGACGAGAATCAGCTATCAGGATCCTAACCCCCTTTTCAGAGATACAGTTTCCCAGAATGGAGTCCCTCATCCTGTGACTATAGTGTGTATTCTTCTTCCCACTTATCTGAGTCATGAATTCCTGAGATAAACACAGTAATTTAACACAAGTGCACCATTCGCTGCCACAAAAGTGGTAAGGGAGAAGGGAAAGGAAGAAAGGAATGACACTTAGGAGCAAGTAGGAAGTGAAAAACTAAGCATTTCTCAAGAGGATGCCCTTGGCCATGGAAATTTTCACTGGGTCATGGATTAACACACTATCAAGCAGCCTGCTGCTGGTGGCTGTGCTGCTCCAGGTGGCACTCCAAGGGGATCTATGGCCTGCCTGTGCTCACAGAACTGATACTGATGAAGGCTCTGGGGAGAACGTGCTGGGGAAAAAGATAAAAAGCAGCAAATCTGAAGTTACAGTTTCCTTATTTAATTCCTGAACAGTGCTTTGTGTGGCTACATCTTCTGGTACATGCACAAAGCATAGCCTTGAATTTACTGACTGAGGCCTAATAAAAGAATAGTAATCAGGCAGTCTTGGGTCAAATCTTCCACTTGGCATTGGGCAAAAAGATGGGAGTGGAGATAGTGAGAATTGAAATGAGATTTTATAAGTCCCTAATTATGCCTTAAAAATGTTATAATCACATAAGTGATCTGTGTATTAAAGCAAATATGATAGAAATTTGAACATAAGAGAAAAAACTCTAGACCCAATTTTTATCCCAGCCAAGAAAAAACATTTTAACAAGGTCACAACTTCAGTAATAAGGACAGATTTTCTATTTTTTGGAAATATGTATTGCACTCAGCCGTAGCAGGTATTGGCAAATGGGACAGGAGTGATCAGTGTAATCATAGGATGATTTGAATATTTCACGTGAAACGAACACAAAACAAATTTCATGACTAACCTGAAAAGGATATTGTCTTGCAGGAGGTGTTGATTCCTCAAGATTCACCGTCTCAACACATCGGATTTTCTCGATCTCAATTGAGCCCTTCTTCCTTCCTCTTTTCTAAGAGAAAATAAAGCAGATTGCAACCCAATGTTAACTCAGTATGGAGTATTCTAGATTTACTGTTCTGTGCAATTTCATGTCTCAATCTGGATAAGCCATAGCTTCATGGTTGTTAAATTTTAAAAGTAATAAAAAACATTTTTGGTGTCCTAACCACATTTATAAATCAATCAAATTCCATTTAAAGTCAATTACAAGTTACAGGACATGGCCCTACATCTGAGAAAACATCTGCTGCAATTGTAAGAGTACAGCTGCAGAAGGGGAATGAGGGGAGAAAGAAGGAGGAATTAAGTGGAAGACACCTTAACTGCAAACCAGAAGCCTAGCTGTGGCATTTGTATTTTTTGCTAAGGTGCAGGAGCATATTCTCAATGGGCTTCTATGCAGGATCCTAATGAAACATAACTCACTGGAGGGACCCAAATGTACTAAAGGAGCAAAATCTTAGAAATAAGTTGCCAGGGTAATGTATTTGCATTCCCAACAGGAGATCTTCTGAGTGAAATCTACCCTCATGTGATGCACAGTCAGTCTCTAGAAATCGATAGCTTAACCATCTGCTTTATACAAACGAGGGATAAGATTGGGAACTAATTACACCTCACACGAGTAATTTCTGAAGCCACTTATTTATATCACTTCAGAGGGAGGCCTGAATGAGGAAAACATCCCAATTCAAGACAATATGTAAACATATGCCACTGTTAATTACTTGCTTAAGTTTTGTTGTCTTGCAAAGGACACAAACAGATGCTCAATGGCAAACATAGCTGTAAGCAGCCAAGTGATTTCCTGAACTGAAAATAGAATTTGTTACCCTCTAATTTTTCAATTTTACTCAAAACAAAGTACACCTTTTCTAATGCATTGCTTCTAATCAAGTTTTGTACCAGAAGAAAGAGGTGATGGTTGGAATATCTTTGAATAGTTTACTTAAGAAAATGAGTTTTTACCTCTTTGCCGTATTCGTAATAAGAAAGGCTTGTTTTTGTCAGAACAAACAACCTTTTTTTGTAATTAGCTGGTGACATTTTTCTCTTCTGTTGTGACTTCTTTAAAAGAAGTTCTTCTAGAATTATCTTTTTCTCCATTTTACTTCCCTAGAAGAATATAATAGGAATTTTTATTATCACTATTAATAAATATGACAACACCAACTGTAGAAACAGTAATAAAGAATATATTGAGTCATTGTCTTCTATATGTGTTTTGAAATTCTATAGTAATACATGGTTACAAAGCATGCGTTTTGGCCCTGCCTGGCAGGGGGGTTGGAAATTCATGATCCTCGAGGTTCCTTCCAACCCAGGCCATTCTGTGATTCTGTGATTCTGTGTTTAACGCTGCATAAACAAACGAGGTTGATTAACTTATTCTTCAGGGGAAACAATCACATTATAGGAAAACGAAGATAAATATATATTGTATTTCTAAATAAGGCACTTCTGTTACTTCATTGTCTGAGTATCTCTCCTTCTAAAGCCATGCACGCTTTCTGGCAAAGAGCACAGCCTACTTTATGCACAAATGTATTACATCTGCAGCATATTACGGAAGTCATTACAGCAGCAAAGAGAACAACAACAAAGAAAACCCTTCTATTTACAGACTAGAAAAACAGATCTAGTGCTGACAAATTTGTTCCCTGAACTGGAAATTTCCCATTTCTTTCTTTCAACTGTAACAAATGCACATTTATGCAATGGTGACAGGTAGAAAAGATCAGTAAGTAAAAATCTTCTTGCACCACATGTAAGTACATGCATGGATGTATTTTTCTTAACCTTGGTAATCATACAGTAGCAAATACTAGGAAGGATGAAATCTATAATATTTCTATAAGCTTAGTATGGTTTCAGGTTATCTTACCCAAGTATAGATGCCAAATGTCCTTTGCCACGTATGCTCTGGTGCTCCAAAGGAAAGTGTTCTACTAAGCTGTGCACTTCATTATGCCCTTGTTCACCACAGAGAACACAGCAGAAAGAGAATATTTGCATGACGCTCATCACACCCACAAAATTTATCCACTGAAACCTAACTGAGCCCAGAAATCAGCAATTATCTACCAGGAAGAGTCTGAAGAGGAAAACTGGGGCTTTATGAGGCACTGCTCCACACCTCTGGCTGCCCTCTGTGTGGACAGAATACCTACAAACACCTACTATCAACTCCCCTTTGCATAGGCAATGTATATTAGTGCTCCTGGTGGGTCAGTATAAAGTCAATCTGACATGTGACATCAGAAGGAGTTATGAGATTGGGGTAGATTAAAAGGCATTGGAGAAGAGGAAGAGTATCCACCCTCACTTTGGGAATTTTTGCTGTGTTCAGGGGAGGTATTTGCTCTGACTGTAGAAGTAAGCAGTGAAAAGCTACATGTTAGTTCAGAGTAGCTTAGGGAAGCTGTCTTTGCAATGAAAATATTAGGTTGGATAGAAGGCATAAAAACCTTGTCACTTCTAAAGTAAGAACTGCTTTTTAACTTCATGCCGTCTTGTTTCCTTATACTGGGAAGCATCTAATCTTGAGCTCCAACCCACTGAAGTTCATGGAGCTCACAAAGATACTTTAGGCCAGAAAAAAATGGATGGGTTAGATGGAATTTTAGGTCATTTATTTAAAAGTGTTATTCACAGATCTTTTTTTTTTTTTTTTTTTTTTTTTTATGGAATTGTCAACGTATGATCTTTATAAAATTTCTTAACTGCTACTGCTTGAATTAATCTGAGCGATTTCCTGAACTCCCAGGACTCATACATTGTTTATGTGAGAGAAGTCTAATTCACTCCGGTTACAACACTATGACCACTGGAAGCCCCAAGAATGTCACACAAAGCCGTATGAAGTGACTACAGCCACATGAAGTAACTTAGTGTGGTTTAGAAAAAAGGGCAAACACTTCCATTGCTATTTGTAGAAATGCTAACAAAACTACCTCTGGTTTTGAAAAATCTGTGCCATGACTGCACGCCAAGAAATAAGTAGAGGCAAAAGGATTTATCACAAATGTAATTCTGCTGCAATAGTAGAATGTTGTATTCTGCAGACTGTACCTTGCTATACCTATTTGAAAGTAAACAGTACTAAAAATACAATAATATTAAATATATATAATAATATATAAAATACAGTAATATATAATACAGTATGTATACGCATTACTATATATACATATATGTATATATATAAACCGTGTGATGTTAAATATATATAAAATACAAACTATTAAATAGTAAAAGTTTGTTAATGATTCAATAAACAAATATTTATAGTAGCAACAGTTTTGGGTTTTTTTGTTATGGAAAAAAATATTTTTTTCTAGACTTACCAGCTGAAAGTAACAATTTGTTAAATTTAGGAACTCACTGGCCTTGGGCACTTCCAGCAAAATAAATATGACTTCCATCTTCTTGTCTGCAGACCTGTAGCAAGCTGATGACGTAGTTCTAAGAATGCAATTAAAAGTGAAAAGTGTAGGTGAAAAGAAACACTTATAAGACCTGAAAAATCCTACAGAAATTGTTACGTTCTTTGGTTTCTTTAATCTGGAATATTGAGTATTCAATTTTTGAGGAGACAGCGGCTTACATTGCAATATATACAAGTCATTTCCTTACCAGAGTGCCTTGGCTGTACTTAAAATATATATATTTTGTCCAGATTCTGACTTCTCATTACAATCTGAGATAGGAAACAGTTTCAAACTCTAAAAGAAAGACTTGACAGCTAAATGACTTCCTGTCTGGATCCATTGCACAATGCCTTTCTCTTTCTACTTGTGGAAGAGAAATCACAATAACTGAAATTATGCCAAATAAAACATTCAATATATTTTTAAACAAGATTATTGCTGCAGGAATAAAACATGTTGCTCTGCCTTTTCCCTGCCCAGGCTGCCCCTCCTCTGTGAGAAGACTCTTGTGCTTAGCTACAACTTGCTTGGACCAAGCACTCCATCATGCCAGAGGGGGAATGCTTTGGGGAAGAAAGAACACAGAGTGGTCTGTGCTGTGTGCAAGCGTCTGCCCACTGAGAGAACTGTGAGGTGTGGTGTCCTCCCTCTTTGATGGATGGAGCTCATTTCCTTCAACTGTGAAATCTAATATCGCTGAAAGAAAAATATGTATGGGGTTAGACACAAACATTTGTTCTGTCTGGTTTGAAGAGGTGTGAAGGATTTGTGGATCTTTGATTACATTTTCATGCTTGAAATCTGCTGCTTTGTGTTAAAAAGAGTTGTGCTTATGCATAGAATCATAGAATCACTAAAGCTGGAAAAGACCACAAAAATCATCTAGTCCAACCACCAACCCATCACACCATGCCCACTAACCATGTCCCTCAGTGCCACATCCACACATTTCTTCAACGCCTCCAGGGATGGTGACTCCACCACCTCCCTGGGCAGCCTGTGCCACTGTCTCACCACTCCTTCTGAGGAGAATTTTTGTCTTAAATCCAACCTGAAACTTCCCTGGTGCAACTTGAGGCCATTGTCTCTCATCTTATTGCTGTTACCTGGGAGAAAAGTCTGACTCCTACCTCACCACAACCTCCTTTCAGGAGTTGTAGAGAGCAATAAGATCTCCCCTGGGCCTCCTCCAGACTGAACAATCCCAGTTCTCTCAGCTGCTCCCCATAAGACTTGTGCTCTTGCATTTATTTTGCCTTCTACGATGTAGTTACAAAACTAAAAAAGTTGTTCTCTCGGTAGATTTTTGAAGTCTTAGAAACCACACTTTTTCTCAGAAGAAAGGCTGTTTTGAGAAAATATCAGAACTGGATTCAGCAATAAAGAGGCAAAAAGGGTGAGGATATACTGGAGGTCAGAGTAACATGCGCTAGCGTGTTTTTTTCTGTTTCCTTCTCATGAGAGGTGATTAGGTGATTAGGATGTTGTGGTCATTGAAAAGAATTTTCTAATGATAAGCTTTAATGCAGCATGCAAGGCTCAGAGTACTTGGGCTCAGCCATTGCTGCTGCTCTTTCCCTCTTGGTATCTTTTATCTTCAGCAGAGAAAAGTAAGCAGCTGAATAACTAAGAGGGAAAGGAACAGCAGTTGCAACAGAAAAGTTCGGAGAAGAAGCTGGCTAAGTTGTTTGGGGAAACAAGCTTGTTGGAAGTATGATTCCTGGCTCAGAACTGATGGCAAAGTGGATTTTCTGACTCCCAGCAAAGTAAAAATGTATCCCTTTCCCTGGATGAAGTAAACCAACTTACTTAAAAGCTTAGTAGTAAAGTAATTCTGTATTTTTCCCAGGTTCTGGCTCCTGTCCCTCTCTATGTATCAGAAAAGGAATGAGCATTGGCCCAGGCTGCCCAGAGGTTGTGGAGTCTCCTCCCTGGAGATCTCCAAGAGCTGCCCGAACATGGGCCTGGCATTGTGCTCCGGGTGTCATGCTTGGGCAGGGGCTGGGCCTGATGGACACAGCCTTAGCCATGAGGTCCATGTGATTCTGTGAACAGGAACACGTGCTGTATGGAACTGCGTGTCACTAAGGAACCTGGTGTCTGCACTCCCACACAACCACTCCTGAGGCCCACTGTGGGGCAGCAAGTTTTACTGGGATTCACTCTGTAAAAGTGGAAAAATACCATTTCACTTTGTAGAAATACCGTACCTTTTACAGGCGTTCTGTAGGTTCAGAGGGAGTCCTTCATATTAGCTACTTCAGCTGAGTAAGCTGCTCATTTGGAGCTCTGAAAAAACAAAGGATTTGAATAATACCAAATTTCCTCTTCCAAATAAAGTAGATGTAGAGGGTGATAACTACTAAACCCAAATTTACAGTGTGTATGTATGACATGCAAGAACAGTCACCTCTTATAATTTGTATCAATTCTAGTGACTCATCAAGTTCTTAATTTGAATGTCTTTATAAACTGACCTTTTTCTAATCTACTACACTTCAAAGACATTATAGTTAATTAAATCAGTTGAAAAACACTACCTTGGTGTTGACAATTTATGATTAAGGTGACTCTAACATAAACAGTGAAGAAAATTGCAGTGAGACAAGCAATTTATTTTTAATAAGAATGTAAACATAAAAACAGGAAAGAATTCAATGAAGACATGTTGTTATGTAAATTTAGATATTTATGATGCATCCTCTAGGCACTTATTTTAGCAAGTTATATTTGGGCTAAAGGATGGAACTGTTTCCTGGTCCTGGTGTAATGAAAATCAGTAAAGGAGATAACTCAAATGCATATGGAAATTAGTTCTAAGTATAAAGACTTTCTGTCTTCTCATTTTAAAAATTAATTTAAAATGATGGTTTAAATTATCCTGCATGTATTCTTCACTTTTCAGTGAAAGTGATCTGTGTGATTTTGAATGTTTTCCTCATATTAAAGGAGATGTGAAATATCTGTGTTATTATATTTACTCTTTTGTACGTTAAGTGGCAGCCTAAATTCATTACACACAGCAAACCTATCTGCCCCAACACTGAATCCTTTTGCTGTACAGTTGAAAATGACTGAAGTTCAGAATCATGTGTATACAGGATATATAAAAAAAATTACTCTGGGGGAAGCATGTCACAATTATTCAATGTTTATAAAACTATATTAGTGAGCTACAGCCCCAAGTCCTGTAACATATTCACTGAATTTAAACATACACATTTCATTTACTCTTAGAATTAGTTGCTTGTTTATAATGTACCAGCTGAGTTGCATTTGATATGATATATTCATAGAATCACATCATGGTTGACATTGTCAGGGCACTCTGGGTCTGTCCGCTCCTACCCCTGTCCCAGCAGGGACATGCAGAGCAGAGTGCCAGGCCCACATCAGGTGGCTTCTGGAGATCTCCAAGGAGGAGACTGCACGGCTTGTGCCAGTGCTTCCTGATGTTCGGGGGAACTTCATGTATTCCAGTTTGTGCCCATTGCCTGTTGCTCTGGCAATGGGCACCACTGAAAAGAGTCTGGCTCCATCCAACCTGGCCAGGTTGATCAAGCATTTTTTCTCCTTGGTGAATCCATGCTGATTACTCCTGATGATTTTCATGTCCTTCATATGCCTGGAAATGGTTTTCAGAATTTGATGCCCCATCACCTTTCCCAGGATTTGGGGTGAGGCTGATTAACCTGTAATTCCCTGGGTCCTCTGTTCTGCCCTTATTGAAGACAGGAGTGACATTTGCTTTCCTCCCATCTTCAGGCACTTTTAGAAGTGGTCTTGCAATGATGTGAACCAGCTACCTCAGTACTCATGGATACATCCTTTTAGGGCCCTTAAGTAATTGCTAACCACCAAGTGTACATCTTCCTTGCTTAATATTATCCATAGAGGGAAAAATAGTATTCTCACTTGTTCATATTATGATGCAATTGCCACACATTACCTATGTTTTGAGTTGGTGGTTGAATTAAATCACTCCCTATAGGTCCTTTTCAAAACTGAACTAATCTGTTTCTGATTGTTGTTAACATCATGCAAACAGCACATCTTGCAGGAAAAGATGCCAGCCTATATTCTTGTTTGAAATTCTCATAAGCCCTGTGCCCAAATGCACGGATATTTTTCAGATTTCAGAGCATCGTTGGTATAAAGCTGCAGATGAGGGCAAGACTTGGCTTACAGAACCTTTGGTCGCATCATGTCCCCTAAAGGAACTCGTATTACACAAATGCCCCTTTATGGTATTGGTGACCTTGACCTGGAAGAAAATATTGAATTAACAAATCTAAAGTGGGCTGTTTGTTAGCCCAAAAATGTGTCCGTAGCTGAGGTTTTGCAGTATTTTGTTAGCAGTGATCACTTACGTAGACAAATAAAGCTAAAAATGTAAATTATATACATTTGTGGTATATGTATCAGATATAAAATAACATAGGTAATAGTTTCATATTGCCAAGAAATCAGGAAATATCTGTTAGGTATCAAATGATGGATCACTCTAAGTTTTTTACCACATGCTTAGATGCTCTAGTTATATCTACAATTAGAAGCAATTATTTTCACATACATGCTTGATTTCAGCAGCTGAAGATTTAAGTAAACCACCAAATATATTTGCATTGTTCTGCATGTTTTAAATATGATGTTTATGATGGACATGTATATTTGTATAGACAACAGAATTGGTTATGTGCCAAAAACAGAGAATGAAAAAATGCACTACCAAGAATAATAGCAAGTCAGGTAGAGACTGTACAAATCACAGGGACATTTTTTAAAAAGTCTGTGGGATTTCTGGGATGTATTTGAGGGTGCTAAGAGAGCTTGCTGATGTCACTGCAAAGCCACTCTATCAATTACAGAAGGTCAAAGGAAGGTCTCAGACAACAGGAAAATGACAAGTTTTATCTCCATCTATAAAAAGAAACAGCAAACTGCAGGCCGGTCAGCAAACCAGGAAAAAATTGTCACACTTCCTCATGAAAACTATTAGCTTACATATGAAGGACAAGAATGTGACTGGGACAAACAAAGACAGGTTCACCAACAGTAAACGGTGCATAACCAACCTCTTTGCCTTGTGTGAAGGAGGTTAAGTGAAAGAGAAAGAATTTGATGGATGCAGAGGATGTCATAACTGGAAGAAGTGTGGATGTCATAACTGGAAGCAAGGTGTTCAGCAAAATGTTCCTCAACACCCTTGTTGACAAAATCATGAGACACAGCCTGGGCAGATGGACTACAAATTTGGTAGCAAACTGGCTCAGTAGAGCTCAAAGGGAAGGGGAAAATGCTTAAATATTGAAATAAATTTCCAGAGACATGGTGGGCTCTTGTAGCCCAAAAAGCCAACAGTATCCTGAGCTGCATCAAAGAGGGGTGGCAGCAGAGTGAGAGAGGTCATTGTCCCACCTACTTTGCCCTCCTCAGACCCCATCTGGAGTATTGCATCCAGGTCCAGGACCCTCAACACAGGAAAGCTGTGGAGCTGTTGGAATGGGTACAGAGGAGGCCATGAAGACGATCAGAGGGCTGGAGGACCTTTCTGACAAAGAAAGGTTGAGGGAGCTGTGCTGATCAGCCTGGAGAAGAGAAGGCTTCAGAGACACCACAATGCAGCCTTCCAATATTGGAGGGGAGCTTATAAACAGGAGTGACTTTTTACATGGCAGATGATGACAGGACAAGGGGAAATGGATTTAAACTAAAAGGGGATATTTAGGTTGAATTTTAGGAAGAAATCCTTTACTCAGAGGGCAGTGAGGCACTGGCACAGCTGCCCAGAGAAGCTGTGGTGCCCCATCCTTGGAAGCGCTCAAGACCAGGTTGGATGGGGCCCTGGGCAGCCTAAGCTGGGGGGGAACCCCTGCCCATGGCAGGGGTTGGGGCTGGGTGGACTTTGAGGTCCTTTCCAAACTAAGCCATTCTGTGATTCTGCGGTGGAATCTCCTTAGCTGGAGATAAGTCAGAATATGTCCAGACCTTCAGAATATCTAATCTAAGGCCAACTTTTTCCCTAGGACGGTGGACAGAATGATTGTCTAGAGGTCCCTGTCAACGTCTGAAGCGCACCGGGCTTTTTGGGTGCTCACTATTCTGCCTTCCTCCGGAGAGCCAGCAGATGGCACCGTTCAACAGCGGAAAATAATCAGTAAACGGCCGTAAGATGCGCTTCTTCCTAGGTTAAATACTGAAATTTATGTCAATTTAGGAAAGAGGGTTTAAAAAGAACCACTACTACTTCAGTCAGGAGTCTTCAGAATAGTAAACAAGCAACAACAACAAAAAAAATTAGTGTTCATTTTTGTAATAGTAGTGTGGTTTGTTTGTTCAGACAATGTATGGCTAGCTTACTCAGATATGCTTTCCTGGTGTAAAGTCTGCCCCTTAGATTGATGGTGGTCTCCTTTGGCTCTGCCCTTCTGATAGCAAGACCACTGATCTGCTAAGGAGCATCTTATAGGTACCTTGTACGTAGGT
The DNA here is from genome assembly GCA_016647715.1 of Pavo muticus. Classification (NCBI taxonomy): domain Eukaryota; kingdom Metazoa; phylum Chordata; class Aves; order Galliformes; family Phasianidae; genus Pavo; species Pavo muticus. The sequence goes on along the minus strand of JACDJE010000041.1, from coordinate 2,019,547 downwards.
AGTCCCATGACCTCATGTATACGGGTGAGTTTGTTGAAGTTTGGCCTCCAGAAGACATGTTACCTGTCAGCAATGGGGCCAGGACATGGCTTTTAGGAAGAGGCATTTGGAAACCAGCTGTTTACAAGTTTACCCTGCATTGCATTCCTGCTGAGTGTCTGCGTCCTTGGGAAATATAGCTGAAGGGAGCATTCTGCACTGTCTTTGCGATCACCTTCATGTGATTGGAAATGGCTCTTAGAGATGATTAGGCTCCATCTCATTTCATTGTTGATGTATTAAACTGTTGGTGATACCATACTGTGGTACTAACCATGAATATATTAAAACAAATACAAATTTAACTATTCCTTTTGATGCAAAATACTTCTGGTTAAGTAGGATTTGCATTGGTAAACAGATGAGAAAGTTAGCAATTGTAATATACTGTACTCAGATGCATCTGGCACAAGTGAATATGCAGCTGGAAGGTTTTTACAGCTCTTGTCAGCTTTTATATATGCACTACCTTAATCTTAGGGAGGAGCTCAAGGAAATTAGAGGATATGTAAAATAAACAGTTTTTATAAGCTGATTACTGTTTTCACCTGAAAGCTTTATGATTACTGTCAGCTTAGAAATTTTAGTTGAGTGGTTGGAATGAAAGCTTACTCATAGAATCATAGTGTCATAGAATCATTAAGGTTGGAAGAGGTCTTTAAAATCAGATCACTAACTCCAACCACCAACCCATCACACTATTCCCACTGACCATGTCCCTCAGTGCCACGTCCATGTGTTTCTTGATCACCTCCAGGGACAGTGACTGCAACACTTCCCTGGGCAGCCTGTGCCACTGCCTCACCCCTGTTTCCAAGAAGAAATTTTTCCTAGTATCCAGTCTGAAATCATTTTAATGTCAAACTTCTTAGCACTGAAATGACATTTCTCTCCTAATTAAGGCCAAAGATGCTGATCACACTGAATAGCTTGAAGGTACTTAGTGTGGTGAATTAGCAATATATTTGTGTGATTGTTCGAGGGGGACAAACTGAGTTATCAGAAATGGGTGTTTGATTGACTAACTGTGACAGGGGTGTGAATTTGATGAAAATTGTTTAAAATATGTTCAAAACAATATTCATAGGACTTAGTGCTATTCTCAGAAGCCTTTCCTTTATAGCAGATTAGCCAGAGATCCATTCTGAAGGGGAGGAGGAGAATGAACACCTTTCCTCAAGTAGTGTCTTTGTCAGATTCAGGGGAGGAATTTGAACCACAGCCCTTTGTTTCCTGTGGAATTCGTTTTGCTGTAGGCTGCAGGGGAGTTGTTGTGGTTTTCTCTGGTCTTTGAAACTGCTCCTTTGCAATATTTGCTGGATTAAGAGGTGAAACCAAAACCTCCCCAAAGAATTCCTTAATCACCATCACAGGTTCAGTCTCTCTCTGTGGCCAGTGATCATCATGTTTATAGCTACTGGAACTGGTTGAAAAGAATGGTTGTAATGAGTCTCCACCCTTGCTTAGAGAAGGAGACTTCTTTAACTCAAACTTTTACTCATGGTGAAACAGAGAAGATAATGATGAACTATGCTCTTCTACAAGTGTGCTAAGATTGTGCTGTGGAGGACAGAACAGATGGGCTGTTTCTCTGCACTTATGAGCTTCCCCTTGTGTGTTACATAAATGACCACAATGAATGAGTTAAACAGATTATTTTCTTTTGAATGTTATTTTTGCCAAAAGCGCTGTTTTTCAATGTTTTGCATTTACACAAATGAGTTTGTATTTCAATAAACCCACAAAACCATGGGTCTTGAGTCTCAGCAACACTGTAATAGCATTAATGTGGTACTTCTCAGCAAGGCTAAACAACTCACAAATGGTGAGATACTGAAGTAATTTCATTACTGCTTATTCTGGAGCTCATTTGTTGCAGGTTAGTGCTACAGTAGATACTCCATTCCACAGTGAAAGGGTGCACTTGTTTATCTTAATTTCTTCCTCATATGTCACACGTGCTTCCATTCTGAAAAAAAAAAAAAGAAAAAAAAAAAGCACTGCTCCTTTTCCTCTCAGTGCTGAGCACTTCCTGAAGTTAGCAGACAAGGTGGGGTTTCAAAATGGAGACAGTTAAATGTGTTAGTGGAAATGTACAGCCTCAGAGGTGGTATAGCAGCCAGAAATTAAGGCCAAAAGGACTGAGCGTTTCAGTAGAGCTTCATCAGGGTAGAGTCGGGTCAGTTGCAAGCAGATGATGAGCTATGGAGCTCTTTGCCCCAGAAGTGTTGGAATTTTTGGGGGTATGTTTGTCTCAGTCTGATAACCGAGAACTCTGGCACCAGAACTCAGTCAGAGCGAAGAGTCATGCAGAATAGCATATGGCTATTTTCAATCTAATTCCCTTTCATATTAAAGTAGTGCCATTGAATATATCCCAGATTGAGGACAGAAAAGGAGGAGGAGAAAAAGCATACATCCTTAGAAATTTGATGTAATGCACAGGAAACACAATGACTGTAGACACATGCATTCTTCCTATAGTCCTTCCACTCTCATGTGAGTACAGGAGTGTGAGTGTAAAGCAGTGGCTCTTTCTAGAAGAAGAACTAAAATTGTCATCAGTCCTTTCACTTACCTGTGGTTGTTGATCTTTAAAACATGTGACACAAAAAAAATCAGTTAAAAGGGCTTGGAATTTCTTTCTGTTTACTCAACTGAACCTCTACGTCTGAGCTTAGAAAGGTCAGAATATTGGTATTATCTGTATAATAACTGTAATAATTATCTATATGATTACCTACAATAAATAATTGAATTCTGACTTCATCTTAGTAAAAATGCCCAAGAAGCTCAGGGTTGGGATGGGGTTTACTAAGTGCTACACAATGTATTACCACAGAGGCAGGTTAACAGAACTTTTACTCCTAAAACTACAGTCAATTCAACAACATTTAAGAAAATCTGCTATTATTCTGTAAAATGTGCTGTCTTCTTACTGGAGTGATTCTGCTGGTTTTCCTCTATTCCTTTATAAAACACCATTCAAAAAGTTTTAAACTTTTGGTTTCATTTACTGGTATTCATGTTTTCCAGACTTTCTGTGCATGTCAGCCATCAAATTTTATCATTCTTGTTTACTGCCTCTGGTCTACATCAATGTCCTTTCTCTAAAACACTGCCAAATGTCAAGCAGAGTGTTATAAAAGTTTTAAACACACTACATTTACTTTTGCCTTCTTGTTTATTTGTAGCCATTTGTTGGTGTTGGTGGTTTCATTAGTCTGCTTCACAACCAGATCCTCACTATGTGTTTGTATAATATATGGGGTTCAATTTTGTGGCCTGTGCAGCCAACTTTGCAAGCCGTTCTGCCATAAGGCTCAAACTTCGTATGAGGCTCATTAGGTACAAACCCATTTAAAGCTGATACAAGACAAGAAAACGTTGAATCCCATGCAAATTAAAACTACAGAACACCACATGTTGACAAGGTTTAAAAGAAAGTGCTTCATCCCTTTAGCCAGCTTACTTGAATTAAAATGTGTTTGTGAATTGAGATTATGTCACCTAATGTTTTTCTCAAACCAAAATTTTGTTTGCATTTATATAATCATACCCTGAAAAGGACTCCAGCATGTTCTGTGTTGCAGATGTTCCAATCAAAATCTTAAGTACACAGAGTTAGTGCTTAAGATAATAAGGACATTTAAGGCATATTCTATGCCAAATCTGAACCTTGAGGACTTAGAATTGTGGAACTGTGAGCAGTTAAACAATGGGTCAACCCATCAGGCCTAGCATTCTTTCTGTCTGAGAGAGCTTTTTTTATTCAGATATGTCTGCTTTATGGGAAAGGCTGAAGTAAGGCTAAATGTTGAATGTCAAGATTCAGAGACAATAGCAAGAAAAATTGTATCAAGAGATGCTTGGGTTTATTTTAACTTGTGGAAACTATATTGGACTTAAGCAATCTCTTCACAAGGATAGCATATTGATAAGTTTTTAAATTGCAATTCTTACAGAACAAAAATACTAACTCTTTGATACTTCTATCTAAAGTTTACAGATTCCACTTTAAAGGAAATTTTTCATTTAGGAGATGAAAACAAGAGTCTGTGGAATGACGAGTCTTCATTTTGGGTGGATCTCAACAACTCCTGATGCCTATGCCTCCTGGGAACATATACAACGCCTTTGCAGAAAGGGAATATCCTTAGTCATAGCTACCAGGGATTCTGATATTACTTCGTAGAGTTTGAAAAACCTTGTATTTTTCAGTATTTTTTTTAATTGAGGTTTTTCTTATTGTATCAGGCTTTCAATTTAAGCAAGGCCAAGAGCTGGATTCTTCGCCCATACTTAACCAATCTCTGATCGTATGATTTCTGATATGAAGCAATACTGTGCTCAAATCTTTTGTGTGTTTCCACAGCAAAGAAGTAACTCTGTCTTGGAAGAAGTGCAGTCAGCTGTGCTGAAGCTGAAATGCCTCTGGAGTGTGTGGCTATGCAATAACAGCTAGAGCCTTGCACACTGGAGGAGCTTGCTGCTAGTCATGGACAGTGGGCATACTGCTGGGGAGAAACTGATAAACATGTTTCTGTGTTTATCCTCTAGTTGCCACATAATTGGCTTCTGGTTAACTACAGGACAACTCAAAATCAAGGAAAACAGAAAGAAGTCAGGCTGAAAAAACTGGATGAAGTTCGTGATCACTAGGAAGAACAGCACCACTTCCAATGACATGCCTCTTACTGAATGAGTTGCTTTTACAAGAAGGAAGTTAAGGTAAAGGAGAAAATGATCAAAGTCATTCAGAATGCTTTCTCTTTTACTGAGGCAGTTGGTCCATGGCTTCACTTCTTCCCTCTAACACTTTTCAGGCCATGTCATTTGCTTCCTTCTTTGTGTCAGTTCTGGTGCTCACTGAACTTCCTGCCAAATTGCATTGACCCACTAAAGCAGCAGAAATGTCTTCATTTTTTTTCAGGTAGTTAATGTGCATTGCGAAAGTTACACTGGCTTGTGGAGAAATCTGATGAGCAACAAACATATAACCTGACACATCAAGCCAATAGGCAGCATGCAGCTGGTGAAAGCAAGCTTTTATGGTAGTTCACCAAGTTTTGTGAAACTGCTTTATCAACAGTGCTGGTACCAGAACATGGGAAAGAATAGCAGATGTTCTTAAACTTCATTGGCATGGTTGTCACCATCAATGGTTCTTTATTCAGTGTTCTGCTGTACTTCTTGTATGACCTCACTTGCATCCAGGGCCCCAAAGACATTATCACCTTATCTTCTTACTGCTTGCCTCATGCCAAGCAAAAAGAGGTCCAGCCATTGCCATCCCCAACCTGATCCACTTCATAAGGAGATCTCACATCTTTTTGGCCCCTGTACCTCATCTGACCTCACATCTATGTGGTGAGCCAGAGCAGGTTATAATAGAAGCACCTGTACCTTAAGCAGAGCAGGCTTGGTTGCTGCTGAAGATCCTTGGTGGCTATGGGCAGGGACATCTGCCTTCCAACTTGGATTTAGGTGCTTCTAAGGCCAATGGAAGCTGCTACTCCATGCCATATCAGGTTGGTTCTATATGCCTCTGATGGTACGTGTACCATTGCATGTAAACCTTGGCAATGAAGTTTTGTGTTGTGTGAGGAAGAATTAGAAAGGTCCTGTCTTTGTTCAAGGATAAAGGAAATATGCTCTACTAAGTAGAGCGTATGCTCAACTAAATCTCTCATTACACCGATTGACAGAAGTGAATGGAGAGAGCAAACAAATACAGTATCAATCTTCTGGAAAACAAGAATATATTATTTTGAGAAATGTGTGTATGGTAATTATATATCTACAAAAAGCCTAAACTTTATTTGGAATTTTCTTTCTTTCTTTCTCTCTTCTTTTCTCTTTCTCTCTCTTTCTATTTCTCTCTCTCTTTCTTCCTAAGTAATCAATTCCACATTTTGATTGTGTATTCCATCTGGGCATGGATAAAGCCAGTGGCTTCTCTCTAATTTTGTAATCTTCTGCTTTATATGTGTATGTGTATAAAGAAAAACACCTCTGTTTTTGAGATCCATTCATATTATACAGGCATAGGAAAGTTGATCTGGTAGGGAGAAACCATGGAAAAAATGAGGGAAAGTAACCCTATGACCTACCTAGTCAAATTCAGGTCAGAGTGCTTTGTTGCACATGTTGAGCCTTACGCTCATGAGGCTGACCAAGAAGTCACGAAATCAAAGTATTAACAAATTATTTATTTCACACAGTTCTTTTCTTTCTAGATATGTTATGCCATTGTTGTTAACATTAGCAAATTTGCCTTTCAAATAAGTGCTTTGTTTGTTTGTTTGTTTTAATGTAAATGCAATTCTCTTGATTCCATAGCAGAAGGGCTATCAGAAAATGCCTAGTATTGTGAAATTCTCATTATTGTGGCAAATGCAGCTGATGTGGAGAGGGAGCAGATATGCTGGGCCAAGGCCTTGGGAGTATTTCTGGAGAGCCAGAAGCCTGGCTGAAGCTGGCTGAGCTCTTGGGAGGCTGTTCTGTAGTGTGTTTTCTTTGGAGACAAGAAGTTCTTGCCCTTTCCTTTCTCCTGGCTGCTCTTTCCTATTCCTGCAACCCTCTCAGTTGTGCTAACATAATTGTTTGTGGTCTGTGCTATAAACTCATTGATATGTGCTAAGAAGAAAGCACATTTTCATGATGCACGCAAGGAATTGGGATGCAGGGTCAGAAGTAGGAGCTGAGAAGGGAGGAGATGGGAATGAGATCAGATCTTCATATGCCAGAATTGCCACTAAAGAAAACAAATAAGTCAACTACACCCACCAAAGATCGAGAGATAGAAAAAATACTTTTGGAGGGAACTGAAATAATAGATCTTTGTAGCTAGTTGCTGCCTGTCTGCCTCCTTCTTCTGTTCTATTCAAAGGAAGCATAAGGAGCAGTCAGGCTGGGAATGGAGATCATAGGCTTATAGAAAACCATGCCTGCCAGGTGCTGGCCAGCTTCATTACTTGTGTTTGATTTCTAACTTAAATAACTCTTCTCAGCTGAAGTTTTGATTATTTTGAATCAGCAATTTTGTTAAAGCATTGCAAATTAGTAAATAAAGTATTACTTTTATTCTAGTATATCATTCCAGTTGAGCTTCATGTTCACCTCCTGCTCCTCCATCTTCAGGAGGTGGGGATGTATTGCTTCCAGCTTTTGCTTATTAGCTGTTATCAGAGCAGTCTCTCTAATCCTGCTGGCTCCTGCTCTTTGTTTCCACTCCCCAGCTGGGCTTTCTGCAAGGAAAATAATGTCAAAGGAGTATTATTGTTATATGCATTTGCTGGAATCCCCTCCATAAAAGTAATTCTAACAAAACACTCTAATTTCTTTTGTACCCTGAGCCCTGTGCTGCTTTGGAGTAGCACTGTGCATCTGTGGGTGGGTGGCTGTGGGGGCAGTGACCTTTAGCCAGAAATGTTGCAGTATGCCTTCATCCCTGGTCTCGAGACAACAAACAGCTTTTATTCTTTCCATTCCTGTGGGGAGAGTCTGATTTCAAATTATGTTAAAAGACTTAGGGCTTTTTTTTTTTTTCTTTCCTTAACATAGCCCCAAATAAATATGTTCCATTGGCATAAGCACTCTTCATTCTTCAGTTACTATTAAAGTGATTTTTGTTCTCCCTTCCTTCCCTTTTTACTTTGGCAGAATATCCTAGTCCAAAAATGACAATGTAGTTGAATTTATATGAATGTTGTTTTGGGGAGACCACTCTGTATCTGAGTTGCTGGAGACACTGTTACCATATTTGTGTCAGATTTGGCTATTATGAAGCAAATTAGTATGCAAAACTTTCTTCAGCTATTTCTGTGTGGTAAGCTTTGGATATAAAACTCTCATTCACTGGAGTTACTGCTAAAATTAAAAACAAATACTCCTTCTAGAAGAAGAATTAGCTCTATGTGATGAACTTTACGTGGCACTTGCCTTAAAAATGGAAGATGCTTTACACATACCTCACTAACAACATCTGTAAATTGTTCTACTTGTGCACTGCATTTTAGATGACCTGAGCACAGCCAATAGAAATGCTCCTATGGAGATAATAATTGTGGAGGAGCAATGGGTGCTTGATGTCTTCCTCATCAAAAAGCTAAGTTTTGAGGGTCTCTGCTAAATCACAGGTAGCGCTTGCTTCTCACTGTTTGTCGTCTTCACCTGTGTTTTATCTCAGCAGTATTTCATTTCAGCAAGAGATCCAGAGTCATCTGTACAGAGGTATGATACTTTTCTCTTTTCTGTACTTCTGGTAGCTTTCATACTCAGATGAGAGGTCTCTCTGTCAGCGGCAGCTCTTTGAAAGTCACCTGAAGGAGTTGATGTTAGGTCTTCCCATAGCTGATACATCTGACGCTTGCTTTCTTTTGAATTTATGCACAGTATCTGTTGAATGGATAGCTAGGTTTAGCAAAATTCAGGCTAGGTCTTTTAAAGAAAAAGCTATGTTGAAGGTTTTATAAAACAGTCTAAGGCAGCTTGTAATATATTGGGCTTTTTCATAATGTAATGGAATGAAAGGGTAAAACATAACCTGTATGAAAGAACTCAGCACGTATTTATCTGTAAAACTTTTCTCTTATATGTTTCAGTTCAATGGCTTGATACATCATCAGTTTTGTAGTAATGTAGCACTGCTGACTTTTACTCCCTGTGAAGTTTCAGGGGAATAAAACTAAGCATGGCAGTATTTGTTCTGCTCTTCCTTTTAAAAGAACAACTCTTCTCATGTCTTAAAGGAAATAACGAGACGTAGGCATTAGTTAGCTACTGATGATTAAGCCATCCAAACATCAGAAGAAGAATATATTAACTTAAAGTGGCAGGAAATTTAAGAGCAGACAAGTTTTTTATGGAGGGAAGTAGACAAAGCATCTAAAGTTGTCTGAATGAAGAGGTGAAATATAGTGGAGAAATGCTGCAGTTGGATTACTAGGGTAACACTGAATGAAGATGCAATGTTTCAGATTATAATTCCTGTTGGAAATCATTGTTATTCAAAGTTTTAACTGGAAAATGATAACCATACCTTTTTGTTTTGTAATACTTTTAGGTCTTAATATGTAATTCCAGAAGTTCAAAGTGAAAGACTGCATTGTATGGAAAACAGCAGGAGGATCAGATGGAAATCACCAGATTCTACGTAAAATAATAAATGTACTCCAGAAACTGCACTTCACTTGACACATTGCTTAGTACAAACATCATAAACCACAGAAATCTAACTTTAGAAAGATATAAATGTTAGCAGAGCTCCTGTAATTGAGTTCCACATCCAAGTAGCTTGTTATATATCTAGGATAAATGTTAGAAGTAATGCAGTTTGAAGCTCTTTGATGAAAAAGGGAGAGCGTTTAACTTCATACATGAGTTGAGTTAGAATATTAATGTGGGTATAATTCTGGAGATTGATTAACTGTCCTTAAAATTTGATTTTTAGCAATCTTTTTATGCAAATCTTGAAATGAAGTCACAGGTTTATAAAATACTGTCTCACTGTAGCGTGTAAAGGAATCCATGGCTGCAAAGCAGTACAGATGTTTTTGTCAAAGTGGTGCTAATTTGTGCAGAAATCTTGCAGGAAAAAAAAAAAAAGGCTTTTTAACATTTTGAAAACCATTTTTTTCCCCTTCATCTCCACAGATACAAAAAGTGTTCTGGACAGGTTCTGCGAACCAAATTCACTCACAGCATAAGTGCGCATATCAATAATATCAATATTCTTTGTGATGTTTGGCTGTGAATTTCGTCTTGTGATACTGAGATTCATCCCCAACTTTCATTTTGTTTCCTTATTCCTGCCTTCCATCTCCTGGGATTTTATTTCCTCATTCAGCTCTCCATCTCTGTCAGTAGAGCCAAAAGGGAGCAAAATGGCTGCCATCTTCTTATTTTCTCTCTTACAGACAACTGCAACTTGTTTTCTTAAAAAAAAAAAAAAAAAAAAAAAAAAAAAAAGTCTGTTTTCTGCAGTTGTGATGGACCTGGATGAGTGTATTGCGAGTGCATAGACAGAATGAGGAGACAAAGAAGATGGCCTAGGAAGAGGCACAGAGAAGTAACCCAAGGGACAGTCAGTACAGAAGAGACTATCTAGGAGGTGGTGGCTAAAACATCCACCTGTCTTGTGCAGGGAACTTTAGTACACTGAATGGATGAATCCTCCTTCATATAGAGAGAAAGAAGGTGCTATTTGCTGCCTCCTTTCAATAGTAAGTCTTGAAGGTGAATTGTTTGCTCACATACTGAATTTAGGAGGTGTCTTTTTTGGGCGAGGGAACAGATGTAGTAGAAAATCTTTAAAAATACATATGTATTTATAAAGCAGCATATTTATGGAGGCCTGACTTATCATTTATAAATGTTTAAAGGAAGCTGTACTTGGACTTCCACATGGAATAGGGTGGTAGAACGCTTTTTGGTAATGGCTGTCTCAGTCAGTCCCTGTGTGGAAGATCATGTTTGATTTAATTGGCTGTTTATTCTAGATGCCCACACAATGGTTTGTGTTTGACTTCCAGCCCTCTCTCATGTAATTAGCTTGGCTGAGGCTCTGATCAAACTGCAATTCTTTTTGGTGATGCTGAGCAACAGCATAATCTTGTAGCTTTGGATGCTGGGGCTCATCTGAGGTAAGCAAAAACAGGTAGGGAAGTGTTCTAGCCTAAACCCTGCTGGCACCTGACAGTAGTTGAGGCACAGAGGTGCTGAGCCAGTGGAAGATATTCCTTCTGGGCTCAGCATGCAGCCAGCCAGGCAGTTCAACAGCTGCTGCACTCAGATTCAATTTGCAGTTCTTTGAAAACCTCAAAGCAAGCATTATGGGCTTATAGAAATAGCCGGATCTGCACAAGACATCTGTAGGTTTCCTGGCAATGCTTTCCTTCATGTGTTGTTGTAGGAAAAATTGCTTGCACTGTGGTGTTTTCTTCTGGTTTCCTCATTTATGATAGTCTTAGTGAAATGTGTTTATTTGCATTAACCATTGCAGTAAAACCTGTGGTGTATAGCTTTAAGTCTTAGTTTATTTCTTCTGCTCCTTTTGCTGCCTTAGAAAAGGAAGAAGAAGAAAAAAAAAAAAAAAGAAAAAGAGAAGGCAGGAAAGAAAGGCTCAATATTAAAAAAAAAAAAAAAAAAAAGAGGAACAGAGAGGAATTAATAAAACAAAGAAAAAGAAGTGTAAGTTTCACAGCAGGTGTGGAAGCCACACATCAGTTGTTTTGTTTGCTGGAGTGTATCCTCTTATTAGAGTGTGTATTTTTATTTTTAGCATAAAGATTTTAGGTTTGTATTTACTAGCATTTGTTGCACTATTCTGTATCCTCTGTTCTTCAAGGTAAAATATTTAGGAAATAGAGGTTTTGTGATTTCTTGAAGTAAACCGAAGCCAGGCTATTTACAGCTAAGACAATCTTCACAGACAGGAGTACTTCATATTTAAGAGTCTCTTTCTACATTCTTGTGTGAACTGGGGAAGACTACATCCCAGAATTACTGCATCATTGCTCCATCTCTCAGTTATGTTGCAACCAGCTGTTGAAGTCAGCCAAAGTGTTGTACTCTGCCTTCACAAATGTAGCACGTTTACATTCCAGATAAATTCTCAACATGCAATGCTTTACTGAGAATCTTTATATTTGCGCTGCTTAAATTTCCACCGGCAGTGAATGGCTGTGCTTTCTTGATCTGCTAAAGGTGATTAACATTTGAGTGGCATTTTTCCATGCAACATTTCAACATAGAAAAATCAACAGATAGAATAGATACGAAGTTGTGGTTTACCTAATTTATCTTCAAATCAGATGAAAGCTTCTGCCATATTAGTTCATCCCATAAATTACAATTCTGTCATTTATTTTTCCCTATCCATGCTTTCTCTGACATGGTCTCTCCTGTTGAAGGAGCACAGGGTATTTAAGATGCCCTTCACACTGTGTGTATTTTATCTCTGTCACTTGGTACTTTGTATTTTAGACCTTTGCTGTGATTCTTTCCTACACTGGGAAATGTTTTGTGGGATTACTCTGCCTCTATGATCCTGGGTTTGAAAATTCTGTGGCTGACTTCTGATTTTTTTTCATGTCATCTGTCAGCCTTTTCTTCTTTCCTGGATGAGATGGACAGGTCTTCAAGCAGAGATGTCTTACTCAGAGAAACCACAGCCTGCAAATCTAAATCAATTTGAGAAGATTAAAGAAAACAGTAAGGCCTAACATGAAATGAAACAAAACAATGTCAAAGCCCCGCAAGAACGATGGCGTCCCATCCATCACTTCAGGAGAGAAGCTGAGAGCAAAGGTAAAGCCTTCAGAGCACAGGAACAACTGGTAAATACATGCATGTGATTTGTGTGCTGTGGAGCTCTATCTGTAGACAAGTTCTAACATAACTCTTTTCTCAGCTTCCTTACACTTTAAGAATCAAGATTCTCTGAATTTTATAAATAAATTCCATGGATTTCATGTATGCAGTAAATGTTCCATCTTGTCACTTCTAATTAGCAAGATATATTTCTTGTAATGCTTCATTTCATTGCAATCACTCCTTCATATGATACAAAATAAATCATGTTTGTGACACGGTTCTCCACTCAGAATGAAAATAAGCATTATGTGTGTATGTGTTGTTATGGGAAGAATATCATCAATGTTTCATTGTACAGGGCTTGTCTGTACAACTGTGACTTCCATGAATAGTCCACTGTAGATGCCTGTCTGTGGACTAGTTAATGTCAGATTGGAGATCCTAACAATAATATTTTAAAAAGACTACCAGCATTTCTTTGAAACAACCCATCCTGTTGAGGGGTCCAGTCTTGCTGATAAAGGGTCCCACTTGCGTAGCTTTTTATGGGGTGGGCTTTACAGTTTGGGGGAAGAGCAGCAGGGACAACCAAGTCAGGGTAGGCAGTATGGAAAAGTTTCAATCTGCCCTTGTTCCTAGAAAACTCGTTTCTCCACCATGTAGTTTTGATCCTAGAATGTCTATGCTTTATTTGTCTGTTGTTTATGCTTTGTCTGTCCTTTACATTGTCATTGTTGTCGCTTAACCCAGCAGACAGCTGAGCACCACAGAGTTGCTTGCTCACACCCCCACTTCCTAGTGGGATGGGGGAGAGAACTGAAAGAAAAAACATAAAGTAGAACTTGTGGATTGAGATAAAGCTATTTACTAAGACAGAGAAAAGAAAAAGGATAGAATATCCCTTTGGCCAGTTTAAGTCAGCTGTCCTGATTCTGTTTCTTCTCAGCTCCTTGGGCCCTTCACTGGTAGTGGCCTTGGCTCTGTATAACACTGCATAGTGGCACGATATGTATATATAAACACATATGAATGTATATAGCAAGTGATGCACAAGCAATTGCTCACCACCCCCTGACCAATGCCCAGCTTGTCCCCAAGCAGCAGAAGAGAGTGAGATGACCTCCTACACCTTTCAAAACACCATCTGCATGATGTCATATGGTATAGAATATCCCTTTGGCCAGTTTATAAACATCAGTATGTTATCAGCATTGTTTTTCTCCTAGAACCAAAACATAGCATCATACCAGATGCTCTGAAGAAAACAATTTAATCCCAGCTGAAACTAAGACACTTAGACCTAAGCAAAAGAGGGCAGAATGATGGCCTTTTTGTTCTTTTCCATGTGTGAGACCTGATGGCACAGGCCATTAGGAAGGGCTGAGGAAGGTGATGGCTTGCTGGTAGTGTCACAATGGCTTCTGGCCTGCTGGCATAGATGTATAAAGAGAAACATTGCAGTCAATCTGCTTTAAGGCATGCTGCTCTTAATTACTTCAGCTTGGCACATGTATTTTTTCCCTCTGGTAGGCAAGTTATTCCCACTGCCTGTGAAGACAAAATTGATCACCTCAGTTTTTACACTAATGAAAATCCAGTGGTGTGTGACTTCATATTTGATACTGTGTCATAGATAACATCCCTTAGAGAATTAGAGAATGGTTCATGTAGGAAGGCCCCACTGGAGGCTGTTCAGCCCAACCTCCTGCTCAGAGCAGGGTCATGTGCAGCACTCTGCTTGGGTTGTGCTTGGTCAGGGCACGCAAGAGCACATTACTAGCTCACATTCAGCCTAGCGTCCACTAGGATCTGCACATCTGCCTCTGCAAAGCTGCCTTCCCTCCTAGGGTTGTTCCTCTTCCCTTGAAGAGCTTCATGAGATTCCTGCCAGTGTGTTGATAGTTAGAATTCATAATCTTAGAGGTCTTTTCCAACCTTAATAATTCTATGGTTCTTTGATTTCTCCAGCCTGTCCAGGTCCCTCTGGATAGCAGCGTAACCCTCTGCTGTCCAATACTCCTCTCTCATTTCTTTATGTGGCTTTGCTTTCCTTAGGAAGTATAAAGGTATTCTGTAGATAGTCAGAAGATTCATATTAGTTAAAAACAGAAAAAAAACCTGCACATATTTTTCCAAAAGCCTGGTCAAATAAGAACTTGTTTTGGAACAATTTATATGGAGTACTAGTTTAGTATGATGTGGTAAAATTTAAATGGCAGAAAAATAATACTCCGTAACTTCTCCCACATGTAATTTCCTATCCTAGTAATTCTTCTGTAGCAAAGTGCGCCTTGCTTTCAAAGAATGAAAAGAAAATGAATACTGTTTTGTGTTTAACATTCTGTTTCAAAACTATTAAAACAGAGAAATAATTCAATATTTTCCTGTCTTTGTAGCAATTGAAAGAGGTATTGAACATGTATGAGGAAAGCTGCTTCTTTTCACTCATAATTTTGGTGTTGTAATGTAAATTTTTATTAGGATATGATTGCAAACAGGTGGAAGAAATGGTCAGTTTTCTCAGTTACAAGGGTTAGGTAAGAGTGCCTTTGTGATCTATAGGAATGTGGTTTTGTCAAAGAAAATCGAGCTTTTGTCTGTGCTGTGAACCAGCAGGATGTTTTCACCAGAGAAGATTAGAAAGGAAAAATAAGCAGCGCAGCAAGCAAGACAGGTTCCCAGTACCCACACAAGGATCTGAGGAGCCCACTAGCCTGCTCCCAGCTTCAGCTCCACTTCCACATCCACCTCCTCTTTCTAGCCTAACAGCCCTCTCTGTAGCAAATTAAGAGCCTGTAAGTGTCTCTGTCAAAAGTGCATGACTATTTGGCTGTCCTCAACCCAAAGTGTGTTCAGCCACCATTCCAGTCAAGGAACGGCTTTAGGAGGAAAGAGCCTGCAGGGTAACAGTGATAAATGATGTCTCCAGGCTGCGCCTTTTTTTAATCAGAAAGTACTTTTGTACTTGCAGTTTTATACGTTTCCTGTAAAGCTTGTAGGGATCTGTAGATTTTAGCTGAACATCTGGGGACTGAAGGAAATGGGTGGAAAAAGAAGCACCACCCTCTGCTTTATGCATCTTCTTCAGGGAAAATAAACTAATCATCCAGATGCTTCTTTTCATTGCCTGTACAGAAATGTGGGCAGCAAAACTAAGTTAAAAGCAAGCTCTAGACCTGACATGTAGTTTTAGCAGGCTCATGGCAAGCTGGATGGATTCCGCTGTAAACAATGCAGTGTCAAAGGAAGTAAACTACGCACATGTAAGTAACATGGCCATGTAACCATCTCTTCTAGCAAGTTTCTGCTTACAAGTGAATGATACAGGTCTACACAGTGGTCTATCCAGTACAGTTGAAAAAGGTCTGGAGCAGGGTAACCTCCCTGTGCAGCATGTTGCTTTGCTGAGGCTCAGGGAAGCTGCTTTTCACCAGTCTTACTTGCTGGTATTTGTGACTTTGTCCATACAGCATCTGGTGCCTAGTTGGCTTGCTCCCTTGCACTGGGGACAGAATTCATTTGTCGCTGGCTGCATAAGTGCCCAGAGTGTCTGAGCAACACGTACAGGGGAACCATTTCCTAACTGAGGAAGTGGGAGATAATGGGTTCCATCTGGAATTGAGGACAGATAAATGAAGAGAATAAAAAACATCAACAGTTTCAAGCATGTTCATTTTTATTTTTATTTTTATTTTTTGCTGTTTTAATCTGTTTCTGATAGATGGATATGAAAAAAAATGCTGGGGACAGCAGATCAGAAGGAATCCAATTTTTCTGTTGCAAGCTATAGCCTGGCACAGGAAATCTTTCCAAGCTGTCCATGAGGCATACTAAGAACGTGCACAAAGCAAAAACAAAACAGAACTAAGAAACCCCAATCTTAAAACAAAGCAAGCAAAGCAATACAAAACAAGTAAATAGAACCCTCAGGCTTTTTGGTTTTTTTCCAAAACAGATTGTTTTGGAATAGCTTTAAAGGAAGTGCTAGGAATCCCATCAGAGGCATTCATCTTATGACTGAGGTGTCTCCTGGGCTGTCTTTCACAAATTTATATATTTTTTCTTTTATTTCTTTGTTCTGTAGTCTTCCTTCTGTTTGCTAGTGGATGCTGTCCCAACAGCACACCTTTATCTTGAAGTCCAGTTGTTTCATACCAGCTGAACAACATGTAAGTACAATCACTAAAAACAGAAACTTGGAATTATCGAGCATTGCTTCAGAGCACAGAGCTCATGTTTTTCAACAGTCTTCACCTGTAGGAAGGCTGGCCTAACTTGAGAAAATTATTCTTAAGACTAATGTGCATCATTCTACAACTATAAAAACAGTGAAGCTAGAAATTTCCCCATGTGCAGAATTGCTAGATACAAAGGTACTTGTGATATAATTCCCATACAAAATTTGGTTTACCATGACTAGATGTTTTTGTTTTATTTTCAGTTCCGAGCAGAATATTTACCTGACTGGAGCATATTCAGAAATATTAGGGAAAACAAAAATAGTCTGATATCTGCTTCAAATGAGGACACATTTGCATCTAGCACTACAACAAAAATGATCTTCTTGTAAGGTCTGTCCATCAAAACAGCAGAATAAGGTCTTGGGACTGGTGCTCTTTAACATCCTTAAGTCTGTGACGTGCAGGTATGCAAGCTGTATGAAATGCTGTAATTGATTTTTATTTTTATTTTTTTGCAAAAATGATGCTTTTAGAAATAAGTAAGCTAAATGAAGGAACTATTTTATGTCTTCTGTTCTGCTGGTAGGTAATTGGAGTGGAGTCATTTAACCACAGACGATTCAATCAGAGAAATACTAAAACATTCAGAAAAGATACAGATTTTTGGAATGGACAGCTGCCAAAGAAGTGCTGCCAATCCACATCTATATTTTTTCTGCAAAACAAGTATTGCTGTTGATGGCATCATGCTTAATAGCACATATTTAATTACACCCTTTCTGAAGCAGCAATTTCAGTGGAAGAGGTGTTGAATAGACTGGGCAGGTCAATGATACAAGCAGTTAGTGATAACCAAAGCAGGGCAAACGTGTAGAACATTTTTTGCTGATGTAATGTGTGAAAGTATTTTTCTAAAGCTATGTAAGAAAAGTTAAAGAGACCATTGTATGAGGGCTGCTCTGAAAGTAATGCCTCCTGTTTTATTATGTTGGCCCATGATGTTAGAGATGGATGTTCGTGGCATGGCAGTAGAATTTGAATCTTCCCACCAGTATAAATGCTTTGGTAAACCTTGGGGTCTCGACTGTTTTAACTGCATAATCATTGTACCAAACAATAAGTAAGTCCAGCAGTCGGCTGTTGTTGCCTTGTAGAAGGATGTGAATCAAAGGGCTGGTAGTATTAAAGCTCATAATCGGTAGCCTTCAAATGCAGTTTTCAAAATATAACCTATTTATTTTCATAATGACATCTCTCTTTAAAAGAACAGTAACAAGTTGTCAGACTTAAAATTCTTAGTAGTTAAATGAAATTTGCAGAAATGCAGAGAATATGTAAAAGTCATTAAATTAGTTGATGCAGTAGACACATGATAGCTAAAAAGGCAAATTACAGGATCTAGGTCTATTGCTACATTCAGAGCGCTGGGCAGAGAGATGACTGCTTGCCAAAACCTCTGTTTTGACAAAAGAGAAATTCCAGCTGCTGGGTGTGTCCCTAAATGAGAGCAGCATCTTGGGACACAAAAACCCACTGTATTTAAACTATAATTTAACTTATGGTGAATTTTAAGTTTTTTTTTTTTTTTGTAAAGGGAATTGCTCAGGTGCAGCTTTTGTTGTTGTTTAATACCACTGGCATCTCCCAGTTATCACACTACATGTCTCATTCCATTTCAACAAAAAGGAGTTAGTGAAAGATAAAATGAATTTTGAAATTTTTTCATATACAGAGGCTTAATAAATGTACAGAACTATTCAAAGGGGGCAAACTTTTGATTTCCAAAATAGAATAATGGCACTTGAGCAGATTCAGGAGCAATTGCTTTTCTGATGTTAAAAGACAAGAAGGGGACACTCAAGTGCAAATGAAAAGTTTGCAGTTTGATGAAAGCTGATGCTTTCTCTACCAAAAATATAGTTAGGCTTTGGAACTCATTGCCATTGGCAGTTGTTGATGCTGAGAATGTAATAAGATTCATAAGCCATATGACAGAATTACAAGGTTAATAAGAATATTCAGGATTGTAGTGGCTATTTGTTTAAAATGCCGTGGTTCAGAATGCTATTAAAATGCATTCTTCTGTGTATCAGACAGTCTCTATTATAAAGCAGAAAGACAATTCCTCTGTCTGATGTGGTATTTCTCACTCTTCCTCCGAAGTAGATACAGTTTGTTGCTGCTTGTAAAAAAAATGATTCTGTTCAGTTGGATGATTTATTTAATAATTATTTTTCCCTATATCTCTATGCCTTGTATAATTGCCACATATGCCTATTTAAAATGATTCCCAAAACAGTTCAAGGCAAAAGCTTTAATCCCTTTTCTTTTGTGGATGTGTATGTAATGCCTAGCATGTGATGTTCCTGTTAGCATGCTGATCTTTGCCATACACTGACAGGAAAAGAAAAAGCAGAGCACATCCCAAATTCAAAGCCTAGAGCAGTGCAAAATCGAAATGTCTGCCTGAATTTTCTTCCTCCTCTTATTTTTTCCTCACAAATTCCTGAGGGGTGTTTGATTGTATGCATTTGGTTGTCTCATAGATCTCCAACTGCCTTTTTGAAGCAGTTTCTTACTAATGATAATAAAGATGAGAACAATTTAATGTGGAGCATAAAAGGCTTTAATAATTAGCTTGATCTCTCAGACCACAGATTTCAGATAGAAGACTCAGCTGCAGACTTACTCTTCAAGTTGTTCTTAGCATTTTTGTGGCTTTTAAATCCTATGAATTGCAGTGTATGCGTTCAAGCGGTTGAAATGGACTTCCCTTCTGTTGACTCTAATAATCCATCTCTGCCTCCACATCAGCTGTGTCTGTGGGCAGCTAGTTGCATCCTCTGTAGTTGTGAACCATTACGGCCCGTGTCCTGTATCTCTGAAGAGCAAAGGCCAGTAAGGCTGTAATAGATCTGCCAGTATCTCCACAGCCACCCTCTTGTTTCAGGAGACCAGAGATGGAAAATTAGGCTGACAAGCCCTTGCAGTGTGGGATATACTGCATCTTGTTTTCATGTCTTCTGTGCCATGAGATTTCTGATGTTGCACTATTTCCATCTTTCTGCATGATTCCATTTTCTTGGAGAGTACAAATTCCAAGTCGGTCTTTTTCAAAGTTATGTCTCCAGTTTCTTAATGGCCCATCAATTACTGACTATACACTTCTGCTCTTTGGCGTTGCTTTTGTTATCCTGTCTCTACCACCTTTTTTTTTGGAACTTAAATAACAGCATTTCCAAAAGGAATTTAGTAGCAGGTCTTTGGGAAGATTTTTTTTAAAGTTAATAAATGTTATGATTTGCATACAAACATTTCTCCAGAAGTGTGTTGAAAGTTAAAGAAAACACAGCAAAGCAACACAGATTGTATAATCTCCATGGTGTGGTTTCACCAAGCTCTCATCCTTTGCTTTTGATCAAAGGCAAATTGCATGAATCTTATATCCTTCTACTTTCCCTGATCCTAAATGTGTACTTTAAATAAAACCAGATTTACATTAATCCCTAAATCCTCCATTATCTGTCTCCAGTGGCCTCTTTACTTAGCCATTTATCATTGTCGTAGGTTTGTGTTCACGTCATTTTTCAGTCTCTGTGACATTTTTAATGCTTGCCAGTTCACATTAATTTTGCAAGTGAGATTTTGTAAGACAGGGGATGAAGGATTTGCTATAACTCAAGGGTGGTATTAGCTGCATTATTTACATCCACACATCTTGCACTTCTGACAGAAAGCAGCCAAGAAGAAACAATGCACACAGTGCTGGAGGACAGAAGGTGCAGCCGAGTTCAAGATGTACAGAATCAGGAACTCAGAGTAATACAGTAGAAACACTGTTCATAGCTGATGCTTCCACTTAATGCATCCAGAACTGTTTTTCTTCTGCAATATTTATTGATATAAATATGCTGTCTGTGTGAGCAAATCTACCAAAATAGCCGGGAGAGTCTGAGGTGATTTATGGTTCCTTATGCCAGATGGAGCATATATATGTTCACAGAGGAAGAATGTTTCAAGGATCACAGATGGGTGTTTCCTAGGACAGTTCTGGGCTTGATGCTGTACTAAAGGTTTTTGGAAATTTTCACCCCATTTTAAGGGTCTCAGTTGCCACTCAATCTGGATTAGATCTGTTGATTTCAGGAAGCAGCTTGGATGCAGATGTCTGCTTCTGATCAAATGAAGCTGGTTTCTGGTGCCATTAGAGAGGATGGGCTTAGTTGCCTTTTTTTTACCCTGTGCTATGCCAGAACAGGCTGAGAGAACAGGCAGGCTCTCAGTTCTTAGGACCAAGACCTAGTTTTCCACAGATCACTTTCCACAATTGTATTTCTGTTGATGCTGTTATTGAAGCTGCTTCAAAATGCTTCCCAAACCAATTTGTCCTGTCACATTTCACATGAGAGATGAACTACAGTCAAATGTATCTTCCTGTTCTAAGGAGCAGTGCCTGGCGTGGGGGGGCCTGCACCATCCTCCTTCACATCTGAGTGTCAGATAAGGCTGGAACCCATTTTCCCACACACTTTCAGAGGCACTGACATGGAACTGGAGCTGCAGTTGCCCCTACTATTAATATAGTTAAAAATATTTCTCATGAGGATAGTACATAAGCTTAAGAGCTCCCATTCTTTTTGTTAATTTGGAGGATGCTGCTAAAAATGTGTTTGAAGACAGCATCATCACCAAGAAGATTGCTCCCTTCTTCAGCTCCTTCCCTTCTGAAGACAGTAGGTCCTGTAGGCTTAGCAGAACATCAGAACTACCTGATTTTTTCTTTGAAGCTAAACTTCTGGTACCATTTTTTTCCATTCAAAACAAAATATTACTGTTTTCTGACTGTCTGCCAATTTTAGTGAGGGACACAGAGAAGTGTTCTAGAGCTTATAAAAATTTAAGTAAATCAAGATGAGAGTCAACTATTGGTTTCCAACTTAAGGCAGCCAGTACTTTCAGTACAAGTGTCATGGGAGTGCCAGAAAGTAACTGTTGCTTTGACTCTCTTTATAAAAGTACACATGGCTTTTTGCATTTTTCATACTTGATAAGGCCATTGCAATTTATTCTGCCAACTCAGTAGAAGTACTGAATTAATGTTTATTAACTTGACATCAATAGTTAATAACTCCCTAAAATTGAGCATTGCATTGCCTCTCATGTAAGGTCGTTCCCGGCACACTTGCTGCATGACAAAAGGCAGTTATAGACAGCTTCTTCATTTTCAACTTGTTTATTTACTTTGCAGAGATGCACAACTTTGTGGCTTCATTCTCTTTATTAAGGATAAGCTCTACGGGGGGAGGGGAAGATGAACGCATACTGAAATAACATGTTTACCAGTAATGTTAATTAAATGCCTTTCAGTTTTCCATGAGTTCTCTTACACGTGACAGTTAAACACAAAGCTTCTCATTGCACTGCAGCCGTGATGCTTCCCTCACCTATGGGAAAGACATAAAAGGTATGGGAAAAGCTCAGGCCTCTTGATGTTTTTGTTCAAGCTATCAGTGCGTTCCCAGATGTGATGGTGGCTGGATGATACTTGTAACTTTTCTGCTGCAACTGAGAGTTCTGATTACCCAAAATGTTCTATTTTGTAAGCTACTTGAAACATTTTATGACCAAGGTGATAGATCGTTGGCTGTTATTTGCTATTATTTTTAACTGGATTTCTGCAGAGAAACCTCAGAGAGATTTTGCTGTTTGTGTAGGACATATTATATAGAAAGAGTTTCCTGCTCTTTAAAGATTTCTGTAAAGAATTCTTTAAAAGCATTTAATATTTTAGTATCTTTTAAAAATATACGTTATTCAGAAGCTGTGCTACAAATGTAGCATGAATTTATTTGCATTACATTTGCCATAGCTATTATTTATAGTCCTTTGTTTCTTTTCAAGATAGGGATAAGGTAGATTTTGTCTTAGCAGGTGAAAGCACCTATGTACAGCTACAGTATGTTGAACCCTTAGTGCCTGTCTTCTGTACTCTTTACTAGATTGTTTTAACTTTGAGGAAGAGCATTGTGGCTGCCTACCTCTCTAGGCAGACATGATCTATCCAGCTTCATCTACTGCTTTATATAATAAATTAGAGAACAAAACCATGATTTTGCACCAAGCTCTTATATAGATGACTCTCTACTGTCTTGTTTCCTGGATATTGATGAGCAGGGTACAAAAGAAGATAGGAGCCTTCACTAACAGGCGTTTATTCCTGTGGCTGTTGAGTAAAAGCGTTAGTGGTTGGCAGCTGTAGCTACAAACATAGCTACATTTTCAATATGAATTTTATGGTCTACACTGGGACAGAACACAGAAGAATCTATAGCTAGATTTAAAAAAAAATCTTCAGACTCAGATCTTCTCATACTGCTCAGATTTCGTGTGTCCTTCCTCCTTCTCTAAGATCAGATGCTTGTTCTCAATGGATGTCTTTGAAGCAACACAAGAAATACAGCAGCTGCCCAGCCTACAAGCAGAGCATGAATTGTGGTATGGTCTCGATCACCTTTGGCAAATGGCCGTTGGAGGGTGGTTATTTATACCAGGCTCAGTAGTTTGTTTGTTTGATGATCTTGCTGTTAGTATTAAGGATCAAATAAATAAGAGCAAATGAATATTTGGGCAGGATATACATTTTTATTAGTTTCATTCATCTTGTGGGTAAAGGAAGGCTCTGATCAAAGCGTAGCCTTATTGCAGATATCTGAGTGCAGGGATAGTTTCATTGGTCAAGGATTCGGTCTCTAGCATGCAGGAGAGCTGAATGATTTAAGAGACTGGCCCAAAGGAAAGATAACACACAGGAAGGGGTTACCAATGCTGTGAAGTTTAATAGATCTGAATTAAAAGCAGTTCATTTTTGAAACAGGAACTTTATGACAGTGCTGACATTTACTGCCCTCTGGCAGTAATGTAGTAAGTCCATGTGGTGGGTTTGTGTGTGGTTTTTTTTTTCTCCTTCCTAACAAGAAAGGATTACCTTTTTTTTTTTTTTTTTTTTAAACTGCTTGTTTGTCTTTAACATACCAGTAGTGGGGAAAGATGCTTGAAAAGTATCACAAAATGGGGGGAAAATAAGGAATGCTCCGCCCATTATGAGGTCTGTTTATAGAAAAAAAGCCCAGTCTCTCAGTTTGTTGTCCACAGTGCTCTCTTCAGCACCACTCTTTCATAGCAATAGCACTGCAGATTATTGCTTTGTAAAGTATCCTCACATGGGTTTCCTTATATGACTACTCAGTCACACAGCAAAAATATACACAAAACCATGTTTATATTACTGTCAATAAAATTAACTGTGAAAATATCATTGTCAGGTTTTCCCCAAATTAGTATTCCTAAGTATATAGTTTACTTTACCTGAAAAACATTGGAGTGAAATTATGGCCTTACTGAAGTCAGTAGATATTTTGCCATCACCAGTTGAAGAAAGAGAATATTCTCTATGTACTGTCTGCCTGAGGCAGGTGAGATTCAGATATAGCTTGATTGCATTATGTCTGAATTGTTCAAAGTTGGAACTAAGTCATGGTTCCTCATTATAAAAATAAAATTTCTGGCATTTCTCCTGCCTCTGCACAGAGGAGCATTTTCTACTTCTTTGGCATTAATCTCTGTAAGACATCTGCACCCCATAATTGGCAGGGACTCTTGTTTGCTAAAAAAGGGATGAGGTAATCAAGCTTTGAGTAAACCAGCTGATTGCTCACCAGAGCAGGCCTAGCAGGGAACATAAAGAACATATACTTAGAAGTCATTAGAACAAATAACTAGATGAAAAATTGGAAAGTATTTCTGGGAGGGATAAGTTGTTGCTATATACTACAATAAGAAGCCTGTTTTGAGCTTTTGATATATGAAATCACTCGCATGTTAGCGCACCAATGCAGCCTGCATGGATTAAAAGGAATCCTGCCCTGTCCAACTGTGGCATTTGGCCCTCTGCATATTATCCACGGTCTTCTCTCACATGCCTAGGAGCAGCCCTCTGTGTACGGAGGAGGCAGTCTGGACTCCATCTTTCATCACAGATGGGTAAGTGCCAGCTGGGGTCTGAACTGTGTTGGTAGAACACTGATCTGTGATAGTGTGCTGTGCTATGAGTGTCTCAGGTCTGTGAAGATAGGTAGCATGACAGTAGTGATATTAAGGTGTTCAGATTATACTTCCTGGCTACTCAGTCTGTTGCCAGCCTTAGTTGTTTGTATGCACCCTGAATAGCCCTCCCCATTCACTGCTGGATCACAGCCCACAATAGCTGTATCCTGAATTGCTATTTTTTTTTCATGTTGACATTACTAAAAATTCCTTCTCCCCTCCTTTATAAATCATCTGTTTTCAGGCACTGCTGGAACAGTTCCTTCTGGGGAACTGGATTTCTCTGTGCTTTTCTGCATTTCAGAAAGCACCACAGAATCTCTGGCAGTTTTTGAGTTACTCGTTTCACCCCTATAAACAACGACAGAAAAATAAACTGGCTTATTTTAAATTGCATCTCCCTGCTATGAAGACCTCAGCAATCATGTTAAAGATATAATCTACTGTAGTAATATAATGCAGAAAATAAAAAGGAAGAAAGTAATAAGAAAATCCTCCTTTGCCCTGGTGTAAACAAGACCTCTCCACAGATTTAACACATCTGCAGCATGTGATGGAAACTAGTTTTGGCATATTCAGGACACAAAGCTCAGGAAAATGAAATATGCAGTGTGTGAGAGCTTGTTAAGAAGGCCTTGCTGGCACCAAGGACCTAAGGAGGACCTGAATGTTGTAATAACTTTAGCTCCTATAGTGTTATGTAGCAGATTTCTCACAATGAGTAAGCTTGGGTTCAGTTTCAGACTTGTGTGTTACAATGGGATACTCTCAAGGCACCAAGTGCACAATCAGTGATGTCTAATTTTGCAGAAAATCTTCTGAGTTCTTCATTAGCTTTATCTTCTGTAAATAGTATTAACAGATTTTTTTTCCCACGACTGTTTTACCTATAACTTCACAAGTAGTTCACTTTTCACTTCAGAGATGTTACTGTGTTTGTTAGCGTATGTGTTTTTAAGGAGAATCAGATAAATATTTTCAAAGATAGATTAATGATCTATCAACAACTTTGGAGACTTCATGATAAATCAAGCTCAGATTAATTATGGGTTGGCCAGTTAGTCTTACTACACAATATTTTCATCAACAGTAATTGAAGTTGAAGTATTTATATGTATATACGGCACATGATAAAATAAAACAACTGTAGTTCTCTGTGTCTAAAGATTGTTTGGAAGAAATATTATAGTCTCTCCTTGAATGTGTTAACGTGTGTGTGTACCCAAGACCATACGATTGCTCTTTCTGTGCTTTGGAATTTTTGTCTTAGTCCTGTTAATGTTGATTGAGTAACCCAATCTCAGTAGTCGCATACTTTTTCGAACATCTTAGCAGGGAAACCATGAGATGATTTGACATGGAGACTAACCTTTCACCCCTTGGGGTGGTCCAGTCAGGACATAAGAGAAGGAACGTAAGTGGATTAGCGTGTGGAAGCTTGCAATGATGACTGTCTCTTCAGTGATTTCCATAATCATCACATTCTTAATGTTCTAACAGCAATATAGTTCTGCGTAAGTGAAACACATCTGTTTGTGCTGTTTTTGTACCCACACTCTGTTCTATTGTTTTTTGAAAGTAAGGCTTTGTACTGCATTCAGACGCTCGGTGCATAGCAAAATCATGTGAATATGACTAATGAAAAGCAGTATCCAAATGGTGTTTGAAACACTAATGGCCAATGAGTTGGCTATTTCCTGGCAGTTAATGGCCATCTGGAGGAGGTCTTAATCCATCTGGTCATTAACTGTCAGGAAATGATTGACTTGGATGTTATTAATGATCTTAATAAAGAAACAGATTTTTTTTCCTTCTCAGTCTCCTCACTATCATGCCACTGGCTCAGAGTACTTAAATACTGTTCCACAGTACATTTTTTTGTATTTATTGTGAAGTTTTTTAGCTGTTGTTCTCTGCACTTCACAAAATCAGACAACTGTGATCCTTACCTGAAAAAGTCTATTATCAGAGGTTACAAGTTTGTGTATGTATCTACATAGGAAGAAACTTACGAAATTCTGTTAAACTGAAGGGAGTTCTATGTTCAAAGAGAGGTTTTTGTCTTTCAGATACAACTGACAGTCTGTGAAACAGGCAGAAATGGCTTATGTTGAAAAAAGCAGAGGGCAGTAAGCAGCAGGAGAATGATAAAGAGGGAAATAATGGTTACAATTATTTCCTACATTAGAAAAGTGAAAAAAAAAAAACCATGGATAAAATGGTGAGATACTTTGGCCATTTTTGTCTTTTCCCAGCCTTTCTTTCTTTTTCCACTTTATGTTTAAATATATTCTCGTGCAACATTTTATAATTCATTCTTGTTTATTATGAAAGATATTGAGGAGAATCTGCATTTCCAAATCTCTCCATAAAATCTTGCATTGCCAGGTTGGCTACGGCAATAATTTGAAGTTGTTTTCTGGATCTGAGTGAGTTAGAAGAGTGGATTTGCTCAATACAGTGCTTTTACAGAAGCAACAGTGGAGAAAATTTTAGTTCATTTCTATCCACAAATCTCTTTGCACAGTTTATGTGTTCATGGAATTATGAATGACTTATTCTAGTACAGTATGTTGATATTACTGACTTACTTTCTTGATTCTGCCTGGAAACATGTTACTAGAAGCAAAACCTTTGGGAGGAAGACTAATTCATTTTTTTATAATGCCAAAAGACCTGGTGTTTCAGACCTTTGTTGCGAATCATAATTTGGCCAGGAAATCAGACACAGTACACCGTAGAATTTGAAAAATGGAGCAAGTTTGAAGAAAAACATTAAATGAAAATGTCTTTAAAATTTGATTGTAAAATAGTTACTTTATATTTGAAGCCATGTGTTGAAAAATTTATGACTGCTCTAGTATGTGGACCCCATTCCATTTATCCTAACTTCTTTATTTCACTTTTAAAATTTTATTTTGGCTCAGTTTGGCAGTAAAAGGGACATACTGAAAAAGCTTGGTAATCAGTTCTGATTTGCAGAAGAAGAATTTAGTGTGGATGTACATACTCTTGTGTCTCATATTTGTGCTAGGAACTCCAGTGTTTTCCTGTTGGCACAGCTGTGATTACAATAGGCTGCTTAGCTTATGTGTGGCAGTGTCTTTCTTCTTATAATCAAGAACACATTTACATATAAAACCCAGGAGATGAAGGAAAGAATGTTAGGGGAGATACAGTTAAAGACTTCTGAATGGAAACACTTTGAAAGGCATACAACACAGTTAATTCTTTATTTCAGAAAGAAAATTTATAAGTCCAGTTGAGTTCTGATGAGTGCATTTTCTGTATTGATGCTGTGCATTTAGTCACTATGTAAGACTGATTGCTGAGGGCCAATCTTATTTAATGATTTCTGAGGAGTTTGGCAGCTCGCTTATTATCTGCCTGGACCAAGGGTTCTCTGTGGACTCCTCTGTTCCCTAGCAGGTTCTTTAGTTTGGAGTGATGCTCCAAGACCAAGACAGAGCAAAGGGGTTTATTAGTAGTGAAAATCCTGTCAGTCTTCCCCATCCCAAAATAGAAGGTGTGGGAAGTCTGTATGAGCCATGGGAGAAGAAACCTGCCTTTGCATGAACAAGAACCTGTAAGACTACAGCTTCATTTTTGGTATTTTCTCTATAGGTGTTTTTGCTCTTGAAAATTACTTACCTTTCCTTGATCCATATGTAGAATTAAATCTTCAGGTATATAATTAAATGTGTTAACCAGCAAGCAGTTTAGAGCTTAATTGGCTATATATGCATTAAATAACTCAAATAGGCATTTTCTATTTTAAGTATGGATTATAAGTGTATATTAATTTTAATGATTGTCACATGTAATGGAAAACAGACTAATAATGTCACAAAATCTGACAATTCTTTGTAAGGGAAATAAAAATGAGGCATGTTAGACGGCTTCTGACATTTTCCCAAACTCAGTATTTTTTTGTAATCTCAAATGCCTATCTCTGCAAGGTTAGGAGCTGTTCTATATCCTGACTTTAACTAGGACAGACGCTTGCTTAGATTCAATAACCAAATTCTCTATAAATACCCCCAGTCTAAATGGCTTCAGGTATCCAGAGGTCTGTGAGGGGCACAGTCAGGCACTCTCCTTTCCCGTGTTTTCCAGGCTGGCAGACATGCATCCACATCCAAAATAGTGGGAGGATGCAAAGCACGTGGCTCTTCATTTTGTTCTCCTCCCTGCTAATGCTGGAACAAGCAAGGAGACACAAGTGCAACTGGAGAGCACAGGGTTTGGGTTTCCAAGGCATGTGCTCAGTGATGTGTCTTTGGAGTTGGGCACTGCATTTGTAGAGTGGGACAGGGCCATCCCCAGCAACTGACCACAACAAACTGAACCTGGTGATTACAATAGGCTGGTGAGAACCTGGTGAGAAAAGGCTACTTGCTTGGTGTAGGTTAACTCTTGTGGTGGTCTCCTGCTTGGGTAGAGTGAGCCATAAGCAAGCTTCCAAGCCTCAGCTGCTATCTAGAGAAGACATGCAGCTTGGGCAAAACAAAGAAAGGCCCTGATGGAGCAAGGTCTTCAATCAGGCATGGATATTAGGAAAAATTTCTTCTCAGAGAGAGTGGTGAGGCAGTGGCACAGGCTGCTCAGGGAGGTGTTGCAGTCACCATCTCTGGAGGTGCTCAAGCAATGTGGAGATGTGGCACTGAGAGACATGGTCTCTGGGCATGGTGGGGATGGGCTGGAGTTGGACTTGGTAATCTGAGATACAACCTTAATGATTCTGTGATGCTGTGATTTTGATGCCCTGGTGTAATTGTATGAACTGGATCAGGTAGCCCAGGGGAGTGATGGAGTCTCCATCATCAGAGGTACTCAAAATCTCTGGATTCAAATCACTTTTTTTCATTCAGTAGGTATGAATAAAGAACGTACTGCTGCAAAGGTCTACAAGAAGTTATCCTTAAGAAGTGCTTTGCTGTTTTGGTTTTGTAATTTCTGTAAAATTATCTCGGTAGTATTTGGATAAAATATTTTATTGAAATGCCAACTAAAAGCAACTGCAATATATTAAAGTGCATAACTTAGTTCCAGAACTTGTCATTGTTTGTCTGGACTGTCCATGATGTTCTGTCCAGACAGTACAGGGTCTCTGTTTAAAGTCTTTTGCAAATGACCAGTTTAGCCCAGTTTATGTTCTGTTTATGAATGGTCAACCTGTTAAACTTAAGTAGCTGAAAGCATTCTGCAGAGACCAGGAAAGTTCACATCTATGATCATGTGAGATATTTCAGTAGGCTCTGTTAGCACAGAGGAAGAGGAAGCAGTGCTCCTTCTTCACCATTGTCAAGACATTTGTGGCCTGTATATGAGCATCGTACAAATGTGGTGAAGCTTTCTGTGACCCATGAGGAATCCAATGAGGAAAATGCACTGTTGGATAGCATGGGGATGAAATAATAACTACTTAGTAAAGACTTAACAATAATGACTTAACTTCAAAAGTTGCATTAGCTTTGAATTGCTTCTAGAGCAGTTCAGTATTCTTGAAGAAGAAATGTGATTCTCTAGTCAGTTAAACTTGTCACACAATTTTTTGTTTTTGCTTTTGCTTTGTCTGTTAAATTCAGTTGGCCTGCAAAAAAAGGACATGAGCTCAGCAGCAGCTTTACCAGGAATAATCCCTAATTTGTTCACTTTGAAAAGAGAAATACTCCACTAAAATTGCAGGTTGATCAAATGCAGTAGCAGAATTTCACAGAGGTGGTAGAAAATGTCCATCAGCATTTAAACCTTGGCCAGTTTCTGCTGACCTCTTAACTCTGTTCATTACAGCTGAATGGCTTAATAACATGAGAGTCCCTCACTGGAACAGCTGGGCTTCTTGTATTCCACGGTAGAGAGATGTACTTAGGAGCACCTCAGGGCTGTTATACAATACATCAGGAAGCTCCAAAGAATCTTCATTGTTTTTTTTTTTTTTTTTTTTTTTTTTTTTTTTTTTTTTTTTTTTTTCCTGAGGAAGACAGATGTATATTTTGGAAAACAAAGGCTTCTAACTTAAATGTACTTACAATGTCTTTTTATTTGGCGGGGGTGGAAGGATGGGGAGGAAATGAAAATCTTTTCTTATGTACATCTGGAATTGCCTGTTAACTAGATATACTTCCAAATAAGAGTAAGCCAAGTAAACACCCAGTGGAAAAATTATTTTACAGCTTTGCTATTCCTAGTGGATATTTTCATTGGTTTTATTTATTCAAGTTCTAGTCACATCACTGGCATGGAAGAGATTTCATAAATACTACTGCTTTCTGCAAATTATTTTCTTTGTATAAAACTGTGTGAGGTAACTTGTTGAATACCATCATTTGCCAAAGAGTATCAGGCCAAGGGTGGTGACTATTCTAATTTGCTTGTAATCTGTGAACTCAAGTGTAATAGATCCTGTGATGTGTAACGGGGCTTAAAATTATATTTCTTCAAAGTTTCCCTTAATTTTCTTCACAATGTGACATCAACAAATCATGTCCCCGTAAATGCTGTTAGTTTCTCTCCTGTTTCAAATTCCCTGTTTACTTCTGAAGAGTTCAAAGGTACATAAATACTTTGAGAGTACAGAGAAAAATGATATTGTGCAGCTGTTAAGAAGAAAGGAGAGACAACTACTGTCTACGAGCTTCTTCCTTTGTGAGGGATGTTACATATTTCTGCTTAGTGTACCCATGTGAAGGAAATGGACACCTTTAAAACTTGCAGAGTGAGGACATGTTTTAAATATTAACCTCAAACTTTTCTACCTCAGCCAGGATTCTCATCTGTTCTCTTCTGTTTGATGCCTTGGCTTCCTGTTTTACTATGAACTTTTCTTTTTCTCCATTCCCACATTTTGTTTATGCAGCTGCCATTGTAGTTACTATTACCACAGCCATAATGCTACTGATGTGGAAATCTTTTTCAACTACTCTTCTGTTTCTGTAGGATATTACTTCAGAGGAGTGAAGGAAAACAAAGTGGCATTCAACGGTGGTCCTACACATTTTTTTACAAGCTAGTCAATTTGTATCACAATAACGTTCATTGCTATGTGTATTTTAGTAGGTATGTTACAGTTAAGAGAGAGTGACTTCAAGCTCTTCAGCATTCTTCCGAACTGCCCCTTTTCTCTGAGGAAAAAAAAAAAACAACAACCAAAAACAAAATAAAACAAAACAAAAAAAAACACCCACATTTCTCTGTAGGCACTGTATGCAGTGGAGTGGAGTAGCTAGCCTGTACCTCTGCATGCATTTCATCTCTGATGTAAACAGAACTCTGTTTGTGCCTCTAATCTCCCCTTTTTGTCACTAATGTATTTGCTATTTAACTCTGTAACAGAACAGTGTATATCTATAAAGCTCTTTAAAATACACTTAATGCAAAAAATGACTCAGATTGTCATTGAGGAATGATATTTGTAGAACCTGACTAGTATATAACTCATTATTTCTTCAAGTTCAGGTAAGTGGCATTTACAAAATTAATTTATGTCTTACCTGTTCAGTATACCATGTTAAAAATAGCTTCCATGTATCTATATTTTTCTTTCCTGTTTCTTCCTTAGTGACATAGAACCATAGAATCTTTAAGGTTGGAAAAGACCACTATGATCATCTAGTCCAGCCACCAACACAACCCATCCGCTTGGTGGAAGACAAAAAAACAGAAGCAAAAGTGAAATTGCCAATTATATAAGCTTGTAAGTGGAGTGGTGTATCTGCATACCTTATATATCTGCTGCATCAGTTTGAAGACAGATGATTGAGCCAGTATCTGCGAGAAGGAAGTAAACACAGACAGCTCAAACAATGCCATTATTTTTGTGATATTTCAGACATGCTGATGCATTGTTCCTTCTTTATTTGGCTTCTGTAGATTCGTTAATTACCAGACTGCAATTGGAGTATTAATTACAGATGCTAGAAGTAATCAGAGATATTCATGTATGAACCTACTACAGACAGACTTCAAAACAGAAACACTATGTTTGCAATGTGTATCTACTCCAGTCTGAAGTACTTAATAAGGTAATAGCATTTGCATTCCATCAGCATCAGAGAATTCACACAAGAGTGAATGGGAACAAGAAATACAGAGTGTCACAGCCCCACTAGATATGACTTTTCAGGGAACTAGTTGTTTTAATTTTATTCATTTAAAATAGGCACATCTAAGAGTTAAACATCTGGTCAGGGCTTGTGCTGTCACTGAAAACAGATGTTTTTGCACAGTGTGAAGTAGCTGAAGCAAGCCTGTGGGTTTGGAAGCAGTACATCCCACATGGCTTGGAAAGAAGCTGGGTCCACATCCTGCAGCCTTCATGCATCTGATAGCTCCTCTCTTGGGAGCAAGTCTCCACACACTATGCACAGTCGTGTCATTCAAATGTTGCCCTTAGCATTAGCAGAATCTCAGCACCATATAATTCTTTTACATTTGAAACATGTTTTTCCCTGCTAGTTGCATAAAAGAGAATTCACTGTTATCCACTGGAGTGGTTTTGATTTGCATAATAAATCAATCTTATTTGCAGTACAAGATGCAGTTGTTAGCTGCATTTACACTGCTGAGGAAAAAGATGGTATCAAGTTTACAACTGCGTAACACCACTAGTGAACTCTTTTGTCTTTTTGGGCATAGGTCACAAATTACATATGAGTACAGTAATAAAGGTGGGAAGTGAATCACCTCAAATTGCGCATTATACGCATCAGACAGGTGTGTATGAATAGATCTCTTGTTGAGTGGTCAGGTCTGTATTCAATTGCTGTAATCAGTGTACCAGATCTTAGCTAGTAGAATAGACTGGAGGTGGTCATGACATATGAAGTAACAGTAACCCAGTGAGCAACTATGTTGAATTTAGCAAAGGGTCAGAGTAACTTGGCTGTTATTGAATGACCTTCTGGTGAAAGGTGGGACAGGAGGTGGATCCCTTAGCGGATCCCTTAAATCACAAATATACTTACTTGTGTTCTTAATTGCATAACAGAGTTTCCATGCACATTATTACACAGAACTGTAGCATCTAAGCCAGCTCTCTGTGAAGGCACAAATACAGTAAGTAGAGGTACTGTAGTTGCCATAAAGTAAGTCAATTTTGACCTGTTTCTTTTGAGGTAAATTCAGTGTCATTACAACTTTGAACTTAATACCAAGTAGACAGACCTCATTTGATTAAATAATTGCCCTGTGTTACTTCTTCCTCTGTCCATTACCTTATTCACATTAAGATAGACACTTATTAAAAAAAAAAAAAAAAAAAAAAGTGCAATGAGGTATCCTTAGGGGACACCTAAAAAGAGTCAGGTTTGATTTAGTTGATCGTTTCTTTTTGAGATTCTTTTGCACATACCAGTTAAAACTATTTTTATTTTGTTTGCAAAATGTTTTATAAAGAAACTGCATCTCAGTGGTTCTTTGTATTGTAACTCTTAGCACAGTAATTTTTCTTCTCATTTTTTCCAAGTTTTCCTTGGGTGCAGTACTTTCAGTATCTGTGGTGCATTGATCATGGATATAGTGTACTGAAGGGAGAAGCATTTTGCATTTGGTTTACCACAGCCACTCTTCAGTGAACAGTGTCCTGCAAAATCTACTTCCAGCATTTGGGGAGTTTAAAAAAAATATGTATTTTTGAACCTAAAAGCACTGGAAGTGCTCCCATAATTTTTTTAAAAATATAATACTTTCCTACTTCTTTATAGCCAAAATGTCATAGTGCTCAGTTAAATGATGATGATATAAAACTGTAAACAACAAAATAAAGATATTAGCAGAACTGAAGAAGGCTGATTTATTTTGATTGCTCAAAATGGGAGAAATGCACAATCATTAACCAATCCCTTGTAAAGTTAATATGTCAAGTCCTTTCCGTTTTCATAATCAACAGGGCTGTTCATCTGATAGCGAAGATGTAAGATGTTTCTTTAACCTGAAGTAGCTTTCTAAGAGTAAATCCTCTGGGAGGATGTTGTACTCTTCTCTGTGATAAATCCATCTGTGGTTTGAACTATCTTAACACTTTTAGGACATGCTGGAGAGCTGTGTCAGCCAACAGTACTGAGCCAAAGCCAACAGTCTGTAGTTTGTCTTGAGGAGATTGACTAGCATCCAAAATCAATTTATAAGGTAAGAACAGAAGTTGGTTAGAACTGGTGTAGACAGATGTTGATAAAGGAGGTGTCCTGTGTTTAGGGTCTGCAGAGACCATGCATTAGACCATGATTTGGTTGGTGGGAGTAAATTATTTTGAAAGGGTCGTGGTAGCTCCAAACATCTTTTTTCTGGGTTTTAATGTATGGGAGCTGGAGAGAAAGATGAAAGAAAATTACTGAGGTATACCTTTCATTAAAATATGATTAACTGAAAGAATAAAAGAATAAATAGAAAGGGAAAATAGAGATGTGGAAGGCATAGAATACAAGAGACATTTTGAGAACTTCAGAACTCAAGCTCTTCACCTCCCTTGCCCATTGTCAGATGTGATCACCAGGAAATCAAGTGATTCCTTGCATGCAAAACATGGAGGGAATGTGATAAATGTGGTCATTGTAAGTTGGTGGGATTCCTATCAGCTGATTTAATGCAGATTTACTCCTAATACAGAAGTGGCCCACAAAAAGGAAAGGTGGTGTTGGTTAGCTTGTTAGTAGCTAGTGAATGTATGCTTATGATAAACATGTGAATGTTTCTGTGGTACTGATTGAAAATATGACATACTAAAAATTCGTTCAGTGCAAAGTTAGAATTTTGATAGCAATATTAACTTGGCTGCACTGAAGGCTAAAGCATAGTTCAGCGTGCAGAAAACACACCACACTTAAGAATTTGGTTAATAATTGAAAAGAAAGTCCTCTAAAGCCCTCTGACATTAGAAAGCATGCACCAGTTGTAGATTTTTGTCATGTAACAGATCTGCATGTAAGATTCAGTGTAATATCTCCAGTGAGACTACTATACACCTCAAATAGCAAACCACAGCTTCTATTAAATGTAATTGCTTCTCCCATCAGTACAGCAGTGTAGTTCAGTACAGAACAAAAGCTGTTTTCTCACTTTTAAATAATCCCCACTGCAGCCTGCATGGATAGGATGTGACTGGGAAACAAGCAGAGTTAATGATGGAGGGAGGACTCTAAGGATGAAAGCAGTATGTTTTTCCAAAAGAAAGAGACTGAATCAAATAGGAAGTAAACTGATCTACAGGGAAATCCTTTGCTAGAGGTCAGTGCTTCATGATAGTTCTCAGAAGAGGCAGAGCTGGTGGGAAACCTTGGAAAACAAGGGTGCATTGAGTTACGTGTATTCAAACTTTGACAAGAGACCTGCCTCATGATACTTTAATGCATTTCACAAAGGAAGCTATCGTTACAGGTGGGAAAAATGTGATCCTAACAGAGAAAACCAAGCAAGCTCTGGCACTAATACAATAGAATCACTGTGAGAAAAGCAATAAAGTGTGTAGAACTGTGGCAATTATATTTTACGGTCAGGAAAGGAAACTGCCAAATATCTACTATGAGAAGAAACTACGAGCATAGCTTTAAACACTTCTATTCTGAGGAGATTTACAGGTGATTTTGGTATTTAAAAAAACAAATAAACAAAAAACCAACAAAGAAACAAACAAACAAAAAACTGGTATCAGAACTGAGTTAGAGAGTTATTGAAAGTTACTTAAGAAACAGACAACATGTCTAAAATCATAAAGGACCTACAGAAAATTTTGGAAGACTTCATTTCACCTTGGGGAAAGAAGGGCATGGGGTTGAAATATTTCAATTTAGATGAAGCAACAAGCCCAGATGGGATACCTTATGCATTCTTTAAGAAGTGGCAAGTGATCTGTTGGGTGATATGGCAAAATAATTTAAAATGTTTCCAGGAAACTGACTTTTTTCAGACAGCATAAGAAAAGAAGAAAGATGCATTTGGAAAATACTCTGATTCTACTCTATGGCTACGTATCTGAAGGAGATACTTGCAGGAGAGGCAGCATTTGAGCTGGTCCCACGAGAGTTAGAGTCAGTGGAGGAAACAAGCTCTCTAGAGCACAGTCATAGAATCACAGAATGGCTTGAGTTGGATGGGACCCCAAAGATCATTTAGGTCCAACCCCTGCTGGTCAGGTAAATAACACCCTGAAACTTTCTGTTTCTCTCCATTGACTAGAAAGGCAGTTCACAGTGAAAAGACTGGATAAAAACCTGTGTATTTGTTTAGAAAAGTCCAAAGTTAGATTAAATGAATCCAATCATAGGTACCAATCATTCCCTTGGATGCAGTGAGATTGGGTTCAGTGCAAGGAGTTAAAGAGTTTAAGCTGGATTTCACAGGTACACAAACACAAATGTGCACAAAAGTGAGAAGAAATAGAACAACCAGAGCTGCAGCTATCATACAAATGAACCCTTAGCACTACCTTCAAGGGAGGTGTAGTACTCTCCTAGGAAAATGGTCAGCAGAAATATTACCCTGCTCATTGCAAGTGAGTTATAAGGCAGCATTAAGAATTTCTTCAGTCTGTTGCACCATGCATTTGTCTGTGATGTTGGGAATGAGACAAAGGTCACCTCTGCAAATCTGCTGTTACTCTTCATCACTTGCATGGCAGCTGCACCCAAGGGCAGATAGTAACCAGAGGCCACCCATGCCTGGGCAGCTCATTGTCCAAGCCTGTGAAACAAGGCAGCCTACTCCAGTGCCAACCGCCCTATAAGATTTCAAAACTCTGTACACTAACCTTGATTCTTATCTCTTGCTGTACTTTGGTGCTCAGATTAAAACTGGCAGCGCGTGTGTTGGTAATCCTCAGTATTGAGCTCTCCCCAAAGTTTCTGTTCAGCTTTTCGAACATGATGTTCTGGAAAAAGACGACAAGATTTGCAAATATGTAAGATGCTGCTCTTAATAAAAACAGTTTGTGGTTGAACAGAACAATGTGTTGGTGGATTGACAGCTCACTGCTTTCATTTCCTCCTCAGCCTCTGAGCACTGTTGATGTTGCCGAGTTTTAAACAAAAACATGTACAGAAAAGGGTTATATCAAGAGATTATTTAAATGCTCCTTGTCATCGATCAGATCTGTTTTACCACCTGCTGGAGCCGATTTTGGACCCACTACACTACCCTCTTTCATCTCAGCAGTGCCCCTGCACACATGCTGTTGCAGGACCACCTCAGGAGAGCAACCTGATGGAGAAAAGCCAGAAGGCCCCAGCAAGCTGCTTCCCAGCCAAATGGCCTTGGTGGTGTGTGCGCGTCTCACTGTGTAGCTATTTGACAACCATCAGTTGCTCAAAGGTGGTGATTTCAGCTGTGAATTGTGACTAACTGTATGGTTTCCTCAGTCTGTGGTGGAGAGCACTGCTGATGCTGAATGCAGTGCTGTAAGCTTTCTTGAGTGCCAGAGGGCAGCAACTGGGTTGGGACAGAGAATTCCTATCTTGTTTCTGACTCTTTGTTTGAGAGATGAGAATGGGAGTTATCCTGTGCTCCTCTTGGTGCTGCAGTTTCCCTCTGCAGATATACCTACCAGAGTGTAGTGTGGCAGCATGGGGTAACAGCAAGGATATCTGTGGTCACATTTCTTACTCATATGTGCATGAAGAGGAGCAGCAGCTTCTAGTTATCTGTTTAGCAAAAGGATGTCCAGGATGATTCATACACAGGGACATAGTTTTTCCCTATCTGTGTATTTAATCCTAAATCCCTTGCTAAGAAATGTTGGGCAGTCTATAAGTCTGCTCAGTACTTCCAACCAAGAAGCAGTAATCAGAGCTTCAATACATACGCTGCAATTAAATTGGTCTGGTCTGTATGCCTCAAAATGCTGGGAATTACTGCTTAATCCTCAGTGCTGGGAGAAAGGAAGCAGACCCGATGGGAAGTCGAAGCAGTAACTAGTATATGTGACACTGTATGAAAACATTACAATCTGAAATGAAAGGCAGCCTTTCCAGGTAGCTTTCACTGTGCTTTTGCAAATGTAATCTGATCACATATTTAGAGCAGCTATTTTCAGTTGAGACCCCTATGAACTGTACTGTTAGTTAGCATACTTGGCACAGTTTAGCAATGGAAAATATTGCTTATCTGATTTGGCTGTATTTATAAGTGAAAAGCATGTAAAACGTATTTTGTCTTTCAAAACCTCTTTGATTTACAGTTATCACATTCATAGAATATCAGAAAAATAGCCTGTGAACATCTATGCAACTGTCTCTGTAATTCTTTTGTAAACATTTTATGTATAAATAGCAATGTATTTTACATGTATAATCTAGCCTTGTATAGCTAGAGTGTGTTTTTTGGGTTTTTTTTTTTCAGTAGTATAAACAGTCTTAAATGTCTCAGGATGTACTCAAAGCTCTGCCATTCAGCCGCAAAGGCAGAGATGGACACATCAGCAATAGGCTGTAGAAGACAGATTTATATGTAATATTGGTGTTTCCATACATCTCTTAGAAGAATAAGGAAAGGAAAATTAATCCCATATAAAAGCATAAGCTCTCTCTATATATGTATTATTATTATTATTATTATTATTATTATTATTATTACTGCAAACTGGTTCTAGTGATGTTTAGACCAGAATTATTTGGAATTATCTGAGAAAATAAATTGTCAAGGAGGTTCTTCATTAAGAGGGCGCTTCTAATATATCTAAACTGCAGATTTTCACATAAAAACATACGTGTCACTTTGGAAAAGGGTATTCAAATGATACTGAGTGATTCCAGAGTAACAGTGAGGACACTGTGAGATCATTGTGTGTTGACAACGTATGCCTTGAGAATATAAGGTCTTACCTGAATAGGACCGTCCAATTCCTACAGCCTCTTCTCCTTTGCACCATGCCTTTTTGAATATCAGAGTATTTTAGCCATTTCTTACCCATAGTCCCTTCAACAACAAAAGATTTTGTGACAGAAAAGATTCTTTAACATTATTTTTCAGTGTTGGAGAAAAGGCCGGCTGCACAGAGCTGGCTTGAAAACATAGGAAAAAATTGCCTTTTTCCATTATTGAAACATTGTGGGTTGACTTTGAGAAATGATTAATCTGAATATATTTGAGAATAAAATCTTGCTAGTATTTTAAATTGATTGTGAATTATGTGTATTTCTGAGCAAAATCATTTTCAGAAGTGTTTGGAAAAAAATACTTTCAGAATTTACAACTCAGTTCTTATAATTTCTTTATACATTTAACTGTCAGTTTTATTCAAAGGTCCAAAAAACAGAACTTCATCACACAGTGTGTTGATGGATGGTGACTGTTCAGTCTGAAAACTATGTACCTCTGCCCTAATAATTGCAGTCTGAAGAATGTTTCTTGATAAAACTAAAAGGAGAGTAGTTGATATTGTTGCCATAAACCATAACTGTGGTTCATCACCCTCCTTATACTTTTCTGCAGTCCTTAGTAAATACATTTATAAATTTATTCTTTACTTATTACTACTACTTATTGCTCACTGTTTTCTTAATTTTCATGATGTATTAAATTCCTCAACCTCTGCATTAATTTTGAAGTCAGCAATGGAAAGGGGACTGTTGCATTTCCATCAGCGTGAACAGTTTCACCTGGGCTGATCATTTCTTTTAAATCTGTTCTGCAAATCTGAAAACTTAAGTAGCCCAAGATAAAATGGCATGCTTTATGGAGCATAATTTTCTCTACTGCATTTAAAGACTAACCTAGCAGTTTATAAGAACTAAAGAATATCTTGTTATTTCACTTGTCTCTTGTCTTTTCTCCTATTTTCTTCTAAAAAGCATAGAAAAGCTGGCCATTCTGACAGCCCTCCTGAGCCTAGAAGATTTTGTTATTAATCACCTGGCCAAAAGACAGTGTTAGAGGTTTATGTTCTTGGTGCATTCATCAAATACCACCAATAGTGTAGTTCTCAGAGCTATTGTGACCTTAAAAGATACTCTTTGCAAAACCTTGTGCTCTATATGGCCAAGTGAAGTCCTACTTTGCAACACCATGTCAGGTAGCTGATCCTTCAGGTCCTGGGTCTGAGAACAGCAGGTTCAGAGGTGAAAGAAAGCTGTGGCACTCTTCATGCCTCTTCAGGATTCCTCCTGCCCTTTGAGATGACTTCATGGCACCTGGTCTTCTGAATCCTGATCTCAGTGATGGGCAATTAGAGATAAATAGATAATTTCATACAAGTCACTGCCCAGATGATGATGGATCCAAAGTGTTTGTTAGATGTTGGTTCAATTGGCAGATGGAGATGGAGTAGAACTATCAATTTAGGTATAAAAACTCTTCACAAAAGCCAGTTGGGTTGGCCATCTCTTATTGCATTTTCAATTGGAAATGGAGGGTGAAGTCAAAAACTGTGTTTATGTCAAATACATTATTGAGAGCAATTGGATGTAATAAAGACAGAAAGCATGTTTTTTTATTGAAAAGGGCAGAAGTGTTTTTATGTATTAAGGGTGGAAAAAGTCATCCTATTAGATTCAGAGATGAACTTTGTAATATATACGCTTTATACTACACATTTACTTCTCTAAAGATCCTCAAAAGATAGAACATTAATTCACCCCAAATGACATCAGTTAGCTGATTTATCCTTTCATTGGCCTAATATTTACAAATATTAAGGGAGCGAAACAAAAAAAAATAAATAATAAACACGCCATCTCCAAACTTAAAGTTGCACCAGATGGGTTTCATTTTCAGATTACCAAGTTGTGACTGTCAAATGTCCTCAAATTGATATGAATCTTGAGATTAACTTGCAGTGTTCTGCTGTCATTATAAGCCTCTATGTGCATGTTCTCAGGGTGTTCACTGAAAAGTCAATCATGATGATCCTTGTACTTGTTCTCAGACCATCTGTTATATATGCATATATTACTCCAAAGATGTTGCTTCAGGGTATTACAGAGTAAGATGGGAAAACGCAGAAAATATATGTATAAAGACTTCTGCTGTCACCCTCTTTCTGTCATACCTCCCACAAATTGGTTTCAGTTTGTATCAAATTTTTCTCCCTCTGAACTTTTGTGCTTCTACTTCTCTGCATGTACTCTCTCATCTCTTAGTTGCTTTTATTTGTGAAAATGTCTCTGCTGGGAGAGGGAGTGCTCACAACCCAGCCGATATTAAGCAGTCTAGACGCTCACTGTGCTTTGCAGTTACAACTCCCTTACCTATTGCATCAGATTGCAGGTTGAACTATTGACTTTGAATTCATCCTCTTGGTATCTGCCTCCTTCATTGGCTTTGTGAGCTTTTTCAGACAGACACCCACCTGACTTGAGCAGTTCAGGATCCTCTGATGTACTCAAACAGCACTCAGTGAACATTTCACAGGCGATTTGGAGGCATGGCCCTTGTTTTAACAGGTGTGAAACATGGCATTTGCTCCCTGGTCAGAGCTCTCTCTCCTCTCTCCCCTCTCCCTGCCCTTCTCCCCCCTTCTTTTCTTTCTCCTCCTTAACCTTGAAAACTCTTTTATCTTCCTGTTTAACTTGCCTCACTTCTTTGTAGAAAAAAAACGACAACTTATAAAAGTCACAAGTGAAATAAAGGGTTGTGAATGCTATTACATGTCTTTGTCATTAAAGTTTGATTATTGTTCCAGTGGTGCCCTCATAAAAGGCTGTGTAAATACAGATGGATGGGAAGACAAGCCAATACAGAGCTCTCATTGTTATAAGTATATCAGTTGCAGGAGTACAGAGATAAGTTCTTCTCTCTGGGTTAGGGGCAATGTAGGCTAGATTCCTCAGAACCTAGAGTTACACAAAGACACTAAGGAAGCACTGAAACCAAAGAAACACCGATTTCTTCCTACTTGGGCTAGGTAATGCTTTTGCTCATCACAGCAGCTTTCCCCACAATGGTTTTCCATCCTTCGAGACACTGAGAGTAACGAACATGAGCTAGACAAAGGTGATGGGGCAGCTGTGCTCTTTGTGAGACTGGGGCAGAGCCTCTCAAAGACAGAGCAATATAAAGGTGTGTCCATCACTGAACCCAACATGTCTGTGTTTTTTTTATCTGCCTGTTGTTGACAGCTCTCCTGCTGCTGCTTGCATTTAGCAGCAGCATTCCTTCTCCAAGCTGGCTTCAGCACAGCACAGTGGGGAGGTGAACCTGTGGATGTTGTGGCTCACTTTTGTTGAAGCTGAGAGCCTCAGCCCTTCAGCCACGGGTGTGTTTGTGGCTTCGGCAGGAATTCCTCAGCGACCTTTAATGTAGCTAGATTGGTTACTGACATCAATTCATCCACCTCAGCCTGGAGCACAGTGGAGGCCCAACAGCCAGGCATCTGGCCCATTTTTCAGGCGGGTTTTTCAGCTCACGAGATGCAGCAGAAGGCTCCTGGTGTGCAGGGCTGGTCCTGGGGCAGGCTGGTGGGCACTGCCCCACATCCACACCAGCACAGCTTCTGCAGCACATTGCCACAACACCCAGCCATCAGATTGTGTGTGTTTTTCTCCATTAGTTTTGTCAGTCCAGCTTGTCAGTTAGTGTGATCTTCCAAACATTCTGCTATTTGGCAGAAATTTGTGGTCCCAGTAGCTGTTACAATAAACTTTGCTTTATTCAAAAATATTTTTAATAACTACTTAATAAGTAATGTATACTGAGTGACCTAAAATTGCTGTGTCTTGAGTGCTGTATTATATCTGTTAAGATTCTTGTCGGTAATATTTCATATAACTGATCCAATTTTTCTTTTTCCATTTCCAAGAAAACAAAAATTCCTCTGTGTGTGGATTATTTAGAGATACTGTACAGATCTACTCATAGAATAATCTTATAAACACTTGACAAGCTTCACTTGGAACTACATTAGTTCCCTGAACACTGCTCCATGCTGAGGCTTGAAATTGTGCAGACTTCTCAAGTGCAAAGTATCTGATGGAATAACACACTGAAGTAAAGGCACTGAATTTTCTTTTTGACCTTGAATTTTAACTTTTCAGTCTGAGACTGGTCAATCTAGTGGAGTTTATTTAGGACATACGCTCACAAACCTTCTGTCATTTGAGTAGTCCTATTGATTTATGGCTTACTCTTGTATTAAAAGGCCTGAAGTATCTTCCTTTTATGTTTTGCTTTATTTCTTCCAGTGAAGACATTTTTTGGGTGTTTCTGTATTAGTCTTGCCTCGCAAATAGAGATGCAGGTCTGGACCTATCTGTGGGTATATGTTATTTTCAGATAATCAAAGGAATTTATTTTATCAGATGAAAGAATTTCAGCTTGAAGAACATGGGCTGTTCAGTGTTGTCAAGAAATTCTTCCATTCCTTGGGTGTGTACATATGCAAGAAATGTATAAGTCAAATATAGTGCTATTTTTTGTGCGCTCCATTCATCAGTATTGAACTCTTTTCTCTTTATTTACTGTGAAGCCCTAAAATAGAAATTGCAATGCAAATTGGTAAGCAGTCCTAGTAAATACGGTGTACTTGACCTACAAATTCTATCTTACAAAATAGAGGAAAGTATAAATAAAATATGATTGATCTGCTCTTAGGCATATCTACCAATTTCAGGTTCGTTTGTCTGTAATCTTCTATCACAAAAATGGTTTATAAGAACCAGTGAATCAGGGTTTTATGCAATGTATGTGAGGCTGTTACTTTGGAATAAAGATTTACTTATAAGCTTACCATAATATTTTAAAAATTACCCGTAATGTTTGCAGATAGAGACTTAAACTTGTTTTTACTTGTATTGCTCATCCATTTGAGTCTTCCATGCTGATCAATATTTGGAAAAGACTAAGCCAATTTTTTAAGTTCTTCCTGCGAAGAGCTGACCCACAGCTGTTTATCCACAAGTGGCAAAGTATGAAGTTGTATTTCATTTAACAGAATTTAGCATTGCTGGTGTCAATGGAACTGCTCATTCAGCTACCGAAGTGGAATCATGCTAACAGTCATGTGAATTTTATTGCAGTGCTTCTTCATACAGTGCTAGATTAAAAATAAATAAATACAGTCAGAGCCTGCACAGAACAGAGCAGGTGGTTTTACAAT
This sequence comes from Pavo muticus, assembly GCA_016647715.1. Taxonomy (NCBI): domain Eukaryota; kingdom Metazoa; phylum Chordata; class Aves; order Galliformes; family Phasianidae; genus Pavo; species Pavo muticus. The sequence continues at coordinate 1,974,886 of JACDJE010000041.1, read as the reverse complement.
AGCAAATGGAGGTAAAAGAAACTAGAATGCTGTCAGTATTGTGCTTGGATATTAAAAGAAAACATAGGGCATAGCCCTTGAAGGTGTTTGATCACTTAGCAAATTTGTTCACTGCTGTTGCAGGTGATCTATAAGCACAATCTCAAAATAAGTCCCATTGTAAAACTATTTAAATATTTATCAGTGCAGTGGTAGGCAGGAAAAAATGTTAGAATGCTGTGTGGGCTTGAGATGGTGCTGGAGGGAGATGGAGCCCCTGTTCAAATCCTGAATTGCATAGGAGGCATGGGAAATAGTGAAAGGGATGGGAAAGGAAGCTGTTCCCAAAAGGCCATCATCAAAATTGCTTTGTTGTGTTATCAGTTGATTTCTCTTGTTTTGTCAGTGCTTTCACTAACAGCTTTGAGCTAGATTTGAAGTCCATTGCAGTTTAGAAAACTCCCCTCCTCCCCTCCCCCTTCCCACCNNNTCCTAGTCTTTGCATCTAAGCCCTAAGGGAGAGATTAAGTATTTTTTATCTCCTGCCTGCAGCATCTAAGTTGCTCTTGTAAATGGATTTGACTGAATGCCAGAAATTCAGTTCAGCATTCAGGCCAAAAAACCCACTGGAGCCAGAGCTGGACAGCCTTTTCTGATAAACGCTTTGCTTCCAGAAAGATATAGTCTTTCCAAATGTATTTGAAATTCACAGTTTAATTTGGTAAACAGCAGTGATGAACTAAAACACAAACAAAACATTATTGAGGTGTTTCCCTCCAGTGTTTCCAAAACAAAGTGTTGATTTTCTTGTGCTAGATTGCTAAGAGTCCCTGAGGTAAGTTCTGTGGGTCCCACAGGGTGGAAAGGCCACTGCTGCTTTCACCATGAGGCTGAAGGTGTGAGAATCCTTGGATTTGCATCTCTTTTCAACCTGATTCAGAGTAGAGAGCTGAGCTATGCTCTTGTTCTCAGATGTGTACCCTCCTCATTTGTGTACTGGTTTGCAGAGTGCACTACCAGAAGGGCTTTTCACTCTATCCCCACAGGCTGTTTAGCTTCATGAAAACAGTTAAAACACCCTCTAGGATGCAGGAGGAGTTCCATAGCTGGTATTCAAAACACTCCTTGCTGTGCCTGGATCATCCCTTCCATCTGCCCACTTAGGCAGAGGAGTGGTGATGCCCGTGAGAGAAGCAGCAGCCTGGCCACTGCCTGGAGGAAAGGTTCTGCCTTGCTCCAGGACCCCGTGGTGGCTCAAGGAAAGGTGAGATTTTGCACCGACCCTTCTCAGAGAACCAAGAGGTTCATCCCTGAACCTTGCTGGAGATGGGTTGTATAAGTAATACTCAGTGACCAGGCTTCAGGGCCTGAGGGACATATTGCTTCCTGCATGTCTTGGGAATCTGAGTCTGTGTGCAATTAATGATCCCCATAAATGAGAGATGCTGATGGCCAGGTATCCCCTCCACTTAGCTGCGGGTCAATAGAGAGCTATTATCATGCAGTTCTGAGGATGTAGTGCTATTATTTCGCTTGGTTATTTCTGCTGAAGCTGTGCACCTGAGGCTAAGATGCATCACTTTAGTTCCACAGGGTTTCAGTTCCTGCAAGCAGATGGCTACCAGCATCAGAAGGGAAATGCAGAAACTAAAAGAGCTCAAAGTGACTGTACATAAGCATGAGATAATACATTCATTTAAGATGATAAATTAAATAGTTGATGTATTTCAATGAGCATTTACACAGAAAGTCCCTATTGGTGTGGGGCCAGTGAAGGAGTGTGAATGCGGCTGGCAGTGTGTCTGTGGGCAAGGCAGGAGGGGAGAAGCAAGTATGCAGGGCAAGGGAGCTCACCCAGTTTAAAAGGGGAAACTCCTGCTGGCCTTACACTAACCACAGAGGAATGGATGGGGGAAGCCACCGGCTAGAAAACAGAGGGAATAGATTGCTTTCAAAAAACAAACAGCAAAAGGCAAGGCTAAAAATAATGCAGTTACATCCATGTTTTTAAAACGTAATAGCTCAGTTAACAGGCAACAGCTGGAAGAAATGGATTCAAATACTTTTCTCTCCAATCTTCATTTGTAAAGAATGCTTAGGAAGATATTATGCAAGCTAGTTGTTGTTACATATACGTGGCTTGTGTTTAAGAGAGCTACTGCTTGGAAGTCAGAGGTAGGAAACGAGTGCCCTGAAATCTTAGTTAAAAGATTGTTTTATGGTAACAACTGTAGGATCTGATTCCACAAACCTTAAGCCATGTGAGAGTGGAGAAAAGTTTTGTGGATATAAAATATTACACAAGAGTATAGCAATATGGATTTAACACTCATAATTATCAGAGCCTTTGTCTATGTTATACATGGAAATGTTAGGTCTCCACTTTGGTGTTAAACAGGGAAAATATACAGAAGAAATGCATGCAGATCTTTATTATATCTTGGGACAGAAATAACACTTCGTTTTGCTGCAAGAAGAGTAGATGGATCCCTTTCATATCTCTGATTTCATGAACTTTCATTAAAAAAATTCAAAATTCTGTTTGTTACTAAAGATCATTTTTAACTTTTCTTTTTAAAATCTATCCAGAAAACACTATCCCACATAAGGACACATAAAAGAAAAAAGTCATTCTCTCTCTTTTCTGTTCTCTCCCTGTCTTTTCTAAAAGAAGTAACTTAAAATATGTGTGCTGTGTAAGAACGTGTGCTGAAGTTTCATGTTTCAGGTAATCTTCTTTAAAATAATGGGAGTCTAGATTGCATCAGTTAGTTTAAAAACTGCTATGCTATTGGTAGGGACAAAATGGGATTAGAGCCAAAATTTGACTGCGTTGCTGCCAAAGTCTGTATCAGATTTAAGACACATGCTTCTGCAAGCTTCCACGAAGGTTGTGAAAAAAAGTTTTAATACAGAGTTGGATTACAGCTCTCTAGCTCAAAACATTGGCCATTACGCTACCATCTGAAGAGGCTGCTGTAGCACGGAACACAGAACAGAGCAGACTGCTTAAATCTTCTGGACCACAGATGGATTTTGAATACCTCTTTGTGCCCTGATGGAAGATAGAGTCATTTCATTAACTGGAACCCATACCTGATCACTTGTGAGAGCATAGCTGCATGCATACAGATACCAATCTATTTAAAGCCTTATCATGATTTTCTTTCGAATGTATCTAAAATCTACTCTAAGAAATTATAGTCTCTAGATGAATTGTTCAAAATAATTGCTTAGAAGAGTGAAGAGCGAGATATTTACTCTTGCATGTTGGAATCCTTTGTGTATTTATAACAGAAATTTGGAAGCTTTTCTTATCTGTTGTGGTGAAATGCATTTCAAAAGGGACGCCTCCAGCTGTATGACAACAACTGCGTAGTAACCTGCGGATTTAAACATCAGAATGTACAAACTGTGGGCAACTGTGAATATTTTCATGATTTCATTTCTGCATTTGCTGCAAGGATCTGACTATGAGAATGGATCTGTGAAGGTAGGTGATGTTTAGTTATTGATAATGTTAATAATCCACATTGCCAGAATTACACAAACCTCATGGGCAGGGTGGTGAGTTTCTTGCTGTTTTGGTGAGGGACTTGTTTGTGTTTATTTTATTTTGTTTTGGAGATTGTTGGTGATTAAACAGAAGTTTAACAGCCACAGAGGAAAGAGAATCTGTAAAGAAGTTAAATACGTATTCACCTCTTAGTATTTCATCTCCTTGTATTAGTTATTCTTACTTATTTGTTATATATTTTGTTCTTTAATTGAACTCCTTGTATCACTCATGCAAGATAAAAGCAAAATACAAACCAAAAAGCAAGTCAGAGTACTTAGAATACTTTCCAAATGCACTTATTTTTCTTTCAGCTATTTACAATTTCAGGAGTAAGTATCCCGGTGTTGAAAATCTTCCTCTACAAACACTTGTTCATCAGTTGCTCACTTGTTTGCCAGAAATGTTCTTCTTTTGTTTTATAGTAAGTGATGTTGTCCAAGACTTTACCATAAGCTACAACTAGTAATAGTAGGACACAGTGCCTGGGAAGTAATCTTTCTTCTGAATGTAATACATGCAAGAAAATTTAAGCTGAAGTCTCACCTTGATAGTAGGATTTTTCAGACCTGATTTTCTGAGACAATGTGAGAAAAGCCAGGACAGTCATATAGAAAAACAAGAACAAAAACTGGAACAGGATTCTGCATGTGTAGTGTGTCCAAAAATGATTAATTCAGTGTGTGGTCCAGAACAAATTATTTGTTTCTCACTGACAAAGCAAAACAAGCTAGTACTTCTGTTTTCACTTCAAAAAACCTCCTGCTTGCAAGAGATGACCACACACCAGCCTGTGAACTGCACTGCATGTTGACCTGTGATTTCAAAAAGAAAGGCTCAGTTGTGTGCTTAATTGCAGATTTCTGCTGCCAGCACAAGAAGTTAGCAGTGGTGAGTGATGTGCTTTCAGGGAGACTAATGGCTCACTACTTTGCCTGCTCGCTATTCACAAGCTTTTAATTTACAACCTTAACAATCGAGTCAGTAAGACCGTTGTAATCATTCTTATATACATTGCCTTCATTCTTCTATACGTTGCACTGCCTGACAAGTCACTGTTAAGTTTCCAAGACTATCAGAAGACACAGTATAGATCACGCTTTAAAGGGCTGTGTTTACATATGTTGGCTGCTGATTACCAAAAGGATACACTGCTTGTTTTTACACCGCTTGTTCTGGCTCTTTCTGTATAGACAAAGATTTTGGGCTAAGGCACTTATTATTTTTGTTTTAATGTTTTACATTGTGTATTAGATTTCTGGGTTGCTGTGGCATTTATGTTGTGAGCTTTTGTGTGTATGCACATGCGGACATACCCTGCAGAAAGTCCTTCATGTTACAGTGCTTAATGGTTCAGAGGATTATGCATATTCTTACTAATTGCACCTCAGATTTTACTTGTAAAGCAAGAAATAACCTATAACATCTTCTAAAAGTTCTTTCAGATCAACAGCAATACTGCCTGGATAGGAACCATGAGGTCAGGCTGTAGGTAACGCACAATTAATTGGACACAGGAAGGGTTGCAGATGGGCAGCCTCCACCCTTTACCCATTGTTACAGCAGTTCAAGTAACTGAACTCAGCCCAGGTCACTTCAAGCTTTAAATCTGTTGATGGTCTTAACCATCAGCTGGTGTCAGTGTGGTATCATGTGACAGAGTTCCAGGGACTAAGTATTTAAATACTATATTTACCCCCTCCACAATGATCCTAAGTAGTACAACGAAAGTTAAAAACCTTACAAGTTGCTCATGTATCTCTGTTGTGCTTGACTTTTTCTAACCCCATCCTCTTCTGTGTACTGGATTCTCTTTTGTTTCCCATCTGCGCACTCAGCCCAGTAATTCCCCGCCTGCCAGTCCCAGTTCTTTCTGACCCCATTTCTGTCCTGTTCCTGTCCCAGCAACACTGGCTCCCCAGCTTATGCTCTTGTGCCTCTGAGGTCTTGGATAAGTTCCCCCACCATGATCCTTTTTGCACTCTCTGTGTGCCACCCTCCTCCCCACTCACCTATCCTGGTCTGGGATACCCTGCTCTTCTCTCTGACCCTCAGGACATGGCCTCAATTTCCCTCTGTTTTCCAGTCATGTCTGAACACAGTCCCCTCCACCATCCTGAGCCTCTAGCTTTGCTTTTGCCTGCTCACCACTCACAATCTTACCTTTCTCCTTACCCCAGTTCCCAGTTCAGGTCTCCCCAAACACTCTCACACTTCTTGGCTAGGTCTTGCACACCTCTGCCAACGTTCATCTTCTTTCCCTTCCACACTCAGACCTGAGACCTTGCTTTTCTGTGTTGACTGACCCCTGAAAGAGCCTGGAGGAGAGGAAGGTTGTGCTTCTGCTCAGCTCCAGGCTGCAGTGTGGTCAGCACAAGCCACATTTGCAGAGACTTTAACTGCTAAACCCTGTCAAGTCACTGCTGAGCATCTGTGAGCTGCTTCTTACATTTGGGTGCTTACATTTGGGTGGATTTTTGCAGATATCAGGAGGCATATCCATGCCAACAAATGTTCCTCAGGTGTCAAAACTTCACATTCATGGTCGGCCACAAGGTAATGCTAGACATTTACAGAGATAAGATTGACAGAAAAGGCTTTTGCTTGGATAAAGAAGGAGATTCATCGTCAACCGTGGTCGAACTATTTTGACTAAGACAACACACCATATAGTTATAGAATCAGAGAATGGTTTGGGTTGGAAAGGACCATAAAGAACAGCTAGTTCCAACCCCCCTGCCTTGGGCAGGGACATGTTCCACTGAATCAAAAGTTATTAAAATCATTTAGAAGCAGACGTCTGGCATGAAAAGTTTCAGCCTGAACATCGAACATCTGGCAATGTTATAAACAACTGGAAACAATCTCAAGATGGGAAGCAGTAGGCAACCTCAGTCTGGGGCAGGTATCTGACACGCCTCCTCAACTGAACTCGTGTCAAGGTTGGCAGTAATCCCTCTATTTCACACTCCAGTTATTGGATTCAGAGTGCCAGTCTGACATACTAAATCCTCAGTGAACAATTAGATTTCCACATGGGTTTTCTGAAGACTGAGCATTAATGTTTTTCATAAGGAAATGCTTAAAAAATTCCTTGTCAAAGTGTTGCCGTGACAGTCTCTTACATTTTCAAATACCTCAGCTAGAGAACCACAAACTTTACTGTCTCTTTCCTGTCTCCCCCTACCCCCTCACCATTTTTCCTTTCCTAGATCAGTGACAGACATAAGCTACTTTTTCCAGAATTTTAAAATTAGATACAGAGGTATGTCCTATATTCATCAAAGCTGAAGTGACTTTTGCCTGTAAAAGTGAGCGGCCTGTTAGAGCTACTTCTGTCTTCCCACACTAAAACTGCCTCTCTAATGAGGATCCAGGTCCTGATCTCTGAGAGTCTGAATCTCAAGGCTTCCTGCCCTGTTCTGCCCTTTATTCTATGTATTGAGGGGAAGACAAGAGAAAGTAATGCCCGTGTTATAACAAACTCAGAGCTTTCTTTTTCTTTTGCAGGTTTTCTCACTGTTAAAAACTTTCTTTGAGAGAGACAATCCCATGGTTAGTAGGCCTGAAGAGTATCAGAAGACGGGATTAGATAAGCTGAGACCTGTAGGTGAACATGGCAATTCTCTGCTACGTGCATATCTTTTCCCCAGCTAAACTCTTTTTTTAACCTCTACACCAATGTTTATAAAATCATAGGATGTCCCAAATTGGAAGGGACCCACAGAGATCATCATCAAGTCCAATCCCTGGCTCCACACAGGACCACCCAAAATCAAACTCTATGTCTGAGTGCATTGTCCAAATGCTTCCCGAACTCCGGCACTCAGGGCCGTGCCCACTGCCCTGGGCAGCCTGTTCCATGCCCACTGCTCTACAGTGAAGAACCTTTTGCTAACCCCCACCCTGACCCTCCCCTGACTCAGCTCCATGCTGTTCTCTCAAAACATATTGATACAGGCTTGAGTGGACATTTTTACTCCAGCAGGTCTTAGATTCAACAATCTTATATGGACACTGTCAACAGGACAAAAGTAGAAGCCAAATGCCAAACGCAGCTGTCCACTGGCCTGCTTTGCTGCAGGTGGGAGCAAAAGAGCACTTACCCACAAATTCTCATCACCTAAGCAACGAATGCCTTGCCCTTGCGTAGGTATGGAGATGTTGGTGAGCCATCACTCCATGAGCTGAAAGAGTTACAAAATTCTTTGCATTTCTCTCTTCCTGGAGTCAGCTACAGTGCAACCAAAAGCGAACTCTGCAAAGAAACCTGAGCAAGCCTTAGCAGAGCTGGAAGTAAGCTTCCATCTCTCTGATTATCACTGATGCTGTTCTTCAGATAGTTAGATCCTCATAGCATCTGGTAACTGCTCGCAAATTTTGCTGATTTTTTAGAAGAGATAATCTAACAGATTTTCTGTTTCATAGGTTCTCTTCCTGAAAGGCAGCTCCTGGAAGTACAGCCAACTGCTCAATAGCTAGGGAAAAAAACACTGAAGGCTGTTGGAAACAATTTCCCTCTTCAAACTAGATTTTTCTTTCCTACATCCAGCTTCCTTTCAAACTTACCAGACTCTTTGGGGTAAAGATGATGAAATTGTGGTTTTCAGAACTGTTTTATTATCTCAGTTTTGTCTTCACTGCTTTTGATTCTCTGTGATTACAATCTCCAATAGGATGTCCAACGAACCAAAAACGTGTAGAAATGTACTTGCTGCACTCCTGCAGAAATGTTTGGCTGTGCTTTTACTTCAGGAGTGGGAAGCTATCATGGAGGGTGTGATGCAAGCCATTTTGTTCTGATCTACCTGCTGCTGACTTTCAGTGCTACAGTGAGGGATAAGAAAACAATCTTGTATTGTTGCCATGCCACACGGCATCCGTCCGTGGCTCTTATCAGTTTGGAAAGGAAACTGCTAACACACTGCTGCTTTATTGAAAGCAGTTCACACTCAGGAGAAATAGCAGGAAAATCCCTCTCAGCTGGTCTTCCAGACTGGCCCACCTCAGCTGTGATCGTAATTCCTGAGTACATAGTAGGGTGCTGAAAAGTGCATCATGCTGTTAAGATTGATCAGATAAGAATGAGAAATTCATTCCTCTGTTCAGCTGTTTGAAATGAGGACAGCACTAATTAAAATTTGACATCAGCCATGTATCACTTCTGGAGCTCTGTAGAGCCAAGGGGAGGCAGGTTCAGAGGGCAGTGGAGCAACTTTCAGTTAATTCGTGATCATAAGGCAACCAAAACAAGCAATCAGCTCAGGCTTGGCAAGCGTTGCTGGTCTGAGGGTGGGTTGCTGCAGCCAGATTGCTCTTTCTCCCCCAGAGGGATTTGTTTGTTTTTAGCCACTGATGTGGTGGTTTTGATGCAGCTCCCAGAGGAGGCAAACAGAGCTAGGAGAGGAACAGTCTGCCTGAAAATGAAAAAAAGTGGTGTAGACTCCAGCTTGTGAGACCTCTGCTGTGCTGGCTGCAAGTTTTGCTCTGATCCCTGCTATTCCCACTCCAGATCTGAGAAAGGTTTGCAGGTGTTCTGTCTCCTGTGTGTCTACTTGGGAGAAAGAGATACAGTTGTTGTAGGTGATAACTCATTTGTTTCTATTCATTAAAAATATTGTACAGTAGTTTTTATAATTCTCATTAGATGATTGGGTCTGTGTTTCTTTTAGACCTTTCTCACAGGGCAAGTCCAATTACAAAACTGGCCGCTACTGTTTCCTGGGCTTCACTTTGAGATGTAGTCCCAAACTTACTACATTGCCTGGGGGAAAAAGCGACTCAAGATATTTTGCTGCAAGAAGGAAACCCTTATCCCTCACACTATTTGCCAGTCTCTTGTGTAACTTTCCACCTGCTCCTAACCTCCCCAGTACATTTTGCAAATCTTCATAAGTCTTGTTGAGACTTGAGGGGAATGGGAACAAAACTCTTTGTGTCCCTATGACAGCTGCAAAGACTCCATTTGCTCATGGGAAGATCAAGCTGAATTTGTTCTTTTCTTTGATGCCTTTGTGAAAGAGGTATGTGTGGGCTTCTGTATCAAGTAACAGCAGAACGACTGAGTACAGCATTTCATTTTGCTCAAATTAAGAAAAAAGCCTGAAGGATATCTGTGTCTTGTTTTCTATTTTCCCCAGCTATGACCTAAAGGATATGATCATTCAGCCAATGGGAGGACACCATTTAGGGTCCTTACTGTTTTTGCAGAATGGCACTTAGAAAAACTGGGTAACTGAACACATGAGATATGGCAATCCAGTGTGGGCACTACACGGATTTAGATAGCAGAGATTGTTCTGCTTGTTATTGGGTCAGGATGGTTTTGTCAGATCTGTGTTTTTAGATCAAAAGTATTCTGCGTTAGTTTGTTGCTGAATACAGAGCAGTCACCATTTGCGTGTAGTTGGCGAAGGAATCGTATCTGTGTGGTGTTAAACTGCAAAAAAGTTGCATCATGTTGCTGTATCAACCTGGTCTAGTGAGCAGCCTGGTCTAATGGGAGGTGTCCCTGCCTATTACTGGGGGTTGGAAAATAGATCTTAGAGGTCCCTTCCAACCCAAACCATTCTATGATTCTATGATTCTATCATATGTTACGTAGCATGTAGAGAGTGTGCCATACAATCAGGCAAAACTTTTCACTTCAATTGGCGATGTGACTCAGAAACCATGTCAGGATATTTTCCTGAACTGCTAGGGAAATATTACTTAATAAAAATTACAATTCCAGGAAAATGTGTGCATGTGATTGAGGTAACATAAGTTCACTCAGCATTGGCAGTGGATCTGCTTTGTGAAGTGACATTTGGAAATCCGGCAGTTCAATTGGCTAATCACTCTTCCAAAACATTTGTCAAGTGTCTTGGGGCAAAAAACAGAACCTACGGAAGCAGTAACTGAAGGAACCTTCATCACATTAAAAAATATTTTCAAATATTGAAAGAACATACAATCATCTGATTTTATTCAATTCTCTATTACTGAGACATTCCAAAATCTTTGTCCAAACCTCAGTGATTTCCAAAGACTGGACAAATATCAAAAGAAAGTGACTATGTTCTGGATATGTTCTTTGTAAAAACATATAATATGCTATTTTTAACATGTGTATTCTGTCAGATTGTTAGCACCTAGCATTGTGTATGATGAAGAAAGTGCTGCGTAATGTCTCTAGTTGTATTCTGTGCTGAGCATCATGTCTGTCTGAACGTGTTGCTGCTGTGCCAGATGATACAACCAAAGACAAAAGGAGAGCTTGAGAAAACATACTGTTGGATTCCCGTAACTGCCAGTACTATTTGGGACATACTGGCAAGTTATTGCCATGGGCATTTTATGACAATCTGTATCTGTCCTTTCATTGACCACGCAAATGTACTTTCTATATTTATCACAGGAGAGGCCTAAAGGCAAATTCTCTGCATAAATGACTAAGCTTGAACATGGAGAAAATCCACACCGCAGTAGACCTATTCTTTTGTTCCATCTATCTGATTCAGTTTTCCATCATTGCCCACAAAATGAGGCACAAGTGAGTGCTGTTCCCTTCAAAAGCACACTTTAGCTGCTGTGAGGATGTTTCTCATGACAGCAAAAGATCTGGTTGTGAGGAGTGAGATTTATTTAATGAGTGTTGTAGTTGATATTTACTGGATGGAAAAAAAAAAACCAAAAAACCTCATTTCGGTTAAAAAAAAATTAGCTGGCTAAAAGTGGGAAATATTTTGATAAAATTGTATTTGTTTCATTGCTTTAGACATGTTAAAAGTAAATGAAATAATCATGTTTTCATTTCCAAATTATGTAACATTCTACTGTTTTCACTTCTTTGATTTGATATTTTGATTCATTCAAACCAAATGTTCAGAGAACAACCAAAATGGCTCATCTCTGAAGATTCTGATAATGTAACCATGCTACTAAAGTGCAAGAAGTCTGGTTTGTTTGCTGTAGGACCACAAAGGATCTATTCTAGTTGAAAAAAAGCTATTCAAAATATAAAACAGCTGTTCTCTTGAAGACATTGGGTATCTAATATAATTTACTCGTGAAAGCATATGATCTTCAGCTGAATTAGAAACTGTTCATCACTACCTGAACAACTAATCTTAGAAAACAGGTAATTCAGTCTCTTGCCTTCACTGAGAACAAGGCTGGAGCCTGGAAGAAAAGAGTCTGGAGAGAGCATTACCACGCTGAATAGCAAAGACGGAACAGTCTAGAAGTTGCTTCTTCTCCAGTTTTGGGTCTTGGTCAAACGATACGCTGACGAAGTTTTATCAAAAGAGACTCTCAACCATCACGTCTCTATCAATGAGAACTATGAACCTCTCAGATGAATGCATCCATCAGTCCCTGCACCCTCATAGAATATCAGATGAAACTTCATTTTGTCACCTCACATTCCCCCCCAAACCATAGTTAATGTACCTGTCAGTCCTTCTTTATGTGCCCTGGCCATTTGCTGCTGCTCTTCTTATAGGGCGCTGTGCCATTTCTCTTTCAGCAGCATTGACACACATGATGAGTGGTTCTATCAATACATTCACCCTTCTCTGAGAGGAAGCAAGGGAAATACTGTTTAACTCCGGAGGCAGACGGCAGAGAGGTATCTCCTAGGCTTTGGGTGGGGAAAGCAAATGTTTTGTTTCCTGTGCCTGCTCTGCAAACTTTGAGCTCTAGTAGGGACTAATGAGGGTGGAGAGGTGACCTTCAGGCTTTCCACCCAGAGTACAATTTACTGCTCCACCTGCAGCCAGAATATACATCTCTGATGCATTTATATTTTGTTTGTTGTATGGAGTCCCTCTATGATGGAGAAAATGCTATGGCAGTGGATGCATCTGAAAAGCTGAGAGAATTAGTAGTCAAATTGAGGCCTCAATTTTCTGAGAGGACTATGGAGAAGAATAAGTGTTGCCCTGGTACTTTTCCCCTAAAACAACTTCTTTGACTATCATATAACTACATCTGATGCAGCCCCAGGGTTTCTCAACTGTAATTTAGTTCCTACTAATTTTGTATTTGGGCAGAGACTTATGAGGCCATTTCCAGTATCTTAAAAAAGATATTCAGTCCAATTGCATATTTTTGCAATCTACTCAGTCGATACAGCTGTACTCTTTCATTACAGTTCTAACGAGAAAGCATTAGAGACCCTTCTTAAAAAGTGAAATCTAAGGGTCTGCCTCACTGGACCCACGATCTACTAAGAGAATGTCCTGATTATCAACACTGTGACTGTGATGATGGCCCAAGTGATGTCCAGTTTGGATAAGTCAGCGCACCGAGAGAGATCAGGTTTTTCCTGAGCATTAGAATAGACTTTTCTTTAAACAGTCACAATCTAAAAGTGCAAGCTCTTGAAGATTCAGCCATGCTAAAAATTATTTGAGAAGGCAGAGAAGAGTAGTAGTAGGAAGTCAAAATATCTCATTGTTTTGACTCTGAGGTCAAAATTATTATAAGTAAAAATAGCTTCTTTGTATACTCGTAATACATAGATAATCATGCACCCAGAGAGGACAGAGTCGGGGATGAGACAAGATAGATCAAAAATTCATACATGATAGAGAATCGAAATTCTGATTTTAGTGGAGCTGTAGAAATTTAAGATACGTTTTTTTCTCCTCAGAAATGAAATCAGAGATGATAAAATTAGTGCAAGCTAGTAAGTGTCAGACATGGTAAAGTTAGAGTCCTTGTGCTATATATTTTAAAGCTGATGAAGTTTCTTGTTTATAAGATTGCAAGTTACTCCTGAAAGTCTGATGCTTTCAAGGTGCAGAAGACTCTCACAATTTTATTATCCATTACGCTACACCCAGAGGATACAAGATGCCATATTAAAGGCAATAGGTTATGATAAGACTTGAGACTGGTTGGATCCCTGCTATCTCAAAATCAAGGCCTATCACTCTAAGCAGTATTTTCTGTATTCTTTTGGTACTCCCTTTGGATGAATACTGTCTTCTGTTTTCTCTTGTCTTCTAGTTTGGTTGTAGATGCCAGATTAGGGATTTTCTAATTAGTTTGTTTTTGTATCTGATCACTTACTCCTGGGAGCCGCAATAATGTTAGAAATAATAGTAATGATGCAAATCATCAACAGGAGTTACTCTTACTGCAGAGATTCCATGGAAGCTTATCATCTTCACCAAGCAAATGGCCATGCAATACCTTCAGGCATCATATATGTGTTGACTCCACTATGGCAGGAGCTGGCCTGTTTTCCTGCAAAGAGAGATCAAAAATTTCCACAAGAATTCTCTTGCAATCTAGATATTCCCTGGCCACATCACAGATGATACTATGAGCTACAGCATGACTGAGGAATTACCCTATGGCTTTGAGGTAGGGAATTAAGTGCATCACTCCACCCAGGAAACTGCCAGTCCTTGTCTTCAGCCGTTTCCATGTCTGTCAGGTTTTGTTGCAGTTGCAGGTCCTGGTTATTTATATTTGTGTCCTTAAGAAAAAATGACCACTGTGCCTCAGCAGCAGCTATGGGTAAGGAGAGGGGACTTCATCTCGTATGACTGCTGAGCTAGTGACTGCACTCTCCGTTCACTCCTAGAAGTGAATGGAGAGTGCAGTCACTAGCTCAGCAGTCTCCTAGAAGTGAATGGAGATACAGAGGCAGTTCGGACACACTTTAGAATGAAATGAATGCGCAGCCAAAGCACCTATTTTTCTCACTTCACTATAGTAAGAACCTCAAATAACAAGTTCATGTATTCAGTCAGGTGAATGACACCTATAAGATCATATTTTTTTAGTTATAGGAAGTTGGTTGGTTTGGCAGGGAGCAGTAGGAAATATATCTCTGCAAGATGAGCCTGTAACATGGATGAGATCATACACTGTCATGAAAACACTTTGGAGAATGCATCAGAGGTAAAAAAAAAAAAAAAAAAAAAAAAGGTTATTTTATGGTATAGCATGCATAACAGCAAAGTTCCTTTGTATTTTTATGTGGTGATGAATCATATACCTTGTATTTAAAACTTGATTGGGTCCAGTTCTGAGAATACCCTATAGGCAGCATTGTAGTAGGGGGAGAATTAGTTCTCAAAAATCACTTCTGTGTTTGTCTTCTACATGACTTCGCTTGACATGGCTGCTACTGCTGCATCAAGCACACCACACCCACGTACACTTCGAAATGTTCTCACTTGCTGCCAGTACTCTTTGTCAATGTCCAAGTGCCCTCAGTTTGTGATGAAACCTGACCAAACTGGCTAATTTTGAAAGATTTAGTTCAAACTTAGCTTAACCATGTTTGGCTATGTTTGTAATAAAATAGCATTAAGAGAACCATGACTCTTTGCTATGAAGCTAAAATCTGCTTTCCTTGGCAAGATAAAGCTGTTACCTTCTTTTTATTGTTTAACTGCTGAGAAGGTGGATCATAAAACAGTGCAAGGTTATTGAGAGGTTCCTCAATCGTTTGTCCTGGCTCCAGATGCAGTGATAATGTTGAAGCTTTCCGTTGGTATTTGTTCAGTGCTTGACACAATAGAATCTTTGACCATAAATCAGAAAAAAAACATTCATTTTCAGAGGAGCTGTTACACACAAGTATAACTTTGAGCAGAGGTTTATGTTCCACTGTGCATAAGAAGTGCTGAGATGGGGGTTTAAAGAAAGTAGTTTTGATATTGTGGAAGCAAATGGGATGTCCTTCTTGGGTTTATTCATGGATCTTGATTACCTTTATTTTCACCTGTTCACACATACAAAATATTATTTACCATTCATCTGTTTCCTTAAATAAAAATATTGATAGATACTGGATTTGAAAATAATGAATTTTGGGTCCTCAGCATGTGTTTGGGGTATAGGTCCTCAAGAAATTTAGGACTTTAGTGGGCCTTTCTTTTACTATTGCATTCCACACAGCTTTCCTTCTTAGTTCAAAATACTTCCAGGAAATCTTGAATGGGCCAAACATATCATTAATGCAAAGATTATCTGTGACATGCCGGAAAGGGTGGAACATGTGAAAATGTATTTCTTGTATTCTGCTGGCTCACTCAGACATCAGTTTGAAAAGGGTAGGGTGCATTTTCTCAGGCAAGAAACCTAGGATCTTGCCAAAAGTGGAGAAAAGCATGGTGCAAACTGCTGATTTGTGCCATCTCTTAGGAGACTTTAAATACTAATTCTCAAGAAAAGGCACTGTTTGGAGCAATGCAGACTATGAAATTCTGCATGTGTACAACATGATGCAAAAAACAAATGTCTGACTGCCATAAATCAAAGGGTTAATGAACTCGGCATCTGATTTAAGCTAGCTTCCGAAGTGGTAAAGGCCACTGAATGCATCAGTGCCCTTTTGTTTCTTTCCAACACTAACTACTTTTAGGGTTTTTCTGGCATCTGAGATTGCTAGGAAGAAGATAGATAGTCCATTATAGTTTCTTTTGGAAGAGCAGAAGTTGTAATTATCCAAAAATCACAATACTAACCCAAGTTATCATTTCCTGATGTCAGTGACATTGCTCATTGCCCAAATACAGGAAAACAGATATTCCTTTATGAGTTGAACAAAGTTTTGGAATATATGGGAGGTTACTGTTACAAAAGCCAGAAAACTTCATTTGAGTACAAATCAGACCTTTAACTGTGGGTATGAGATTGATTCTGATGCTTTGAAAATCTAGTACTTTCACTTTAATTTGATATTTCTTATTGATGAGCTCTAAGCAAAAATTTATTATAGGCAATAACATAATTTACATAGGTCACTCTGAAAGTAATACTTCCTATTTATTTCTATGGGAGCTACAATAGATACAAAGAGCACAAGAACACTATTTGATAGAGCAAATTCTCAGCTACAAATACTAGTTTTCAACACAGTCACCACCATTAGCTCTGCAATCAGAAAGAGCCAGCTCATAAAAATCTACACCAGTGTAAGTGACCCACTGTTTAACAGTTACTATGATGGCATCTTTGCTAGGAAAATGTTGCCCATGCAGTTTATCTTTCATTGACCTGAACAGACGGAAGTCAGAAGGCATCAAATCTGGACTATACAAGGAATGTGGTAGAACAGTCCAGCCAAGATTGACAGTGAGTTCCACGATCTTCAAACTGGTTTGGGACCTGGCACTATCATGTTGCAAGACAAAGGTTTTTTTCTTTGAAGATTTCCAGTTATGTGGCTCCAAAGATATTTTTCTCTTCTTGGGATCATGTAATATACATTGTCTTGGCCTTTTATCAATGTCTCTTTCTCTACTTTCTCTGTCTCCCAAGCCTTAATGGAAATTTTCACATTTTTAGGGCCAGAGATTACCATTCTTCTAACTATATGAGCAATGCCAAGTGCAGTGAAGTCCTGTTCCACAACTAGATTTCAGCCATCACAATCAATAACCATGATGATGGCTCATCTCAGCTAACTACCACAATCTGTGACCTAAGAGAAGGGGGGAGAGAGAAACGGGTGTCCCTTTACACCAAAAGATTGAACAACTCAGTTTGAGTTTGGTCTCATTAAACTTGCACCTAACTCATTTCTTAAGGCTACAGGGAAAGAAAGTAAAAATAAACAATATCAAAGGACAGTGGGATCCAAGCAGTACAAGATGATAAGAGCAGAGTGGCAAAAGTTAGAGGTGGAAAGTAACTGAGGAGGGCAGAGTTGAGGCAGATGACAACATGACAGGGAGAGGAATCTGGAAGGAAGAGCTGTAATTATCAAAGAAAAAAAAAGGGAGTTGGGGGTCTCCGAAAAGTTTGAAATAGCATGTGCAGGTGGCTGCAGTCACAAGAAATAGACAAAGTGGCTCTGTTCCTCTTGCTATTTCTCAGGATCTGGACCTCCCAGAAATGTCAGTGGAGATTTGGCCTTTTTGCATGCTGCCCATTCAAGATCACTGTGAGATGGGATAAAGTCCTTAATCATCACACTTGGGGTAGATTTAGCAAGCTGTCAAATCTAACATTTTCTTCCAATTTCATATTTTAAAACATTTATTCATCTATGTGCAAAGCCACACTCTTCAAAGTGGGTTTTTTGTTGGTTCATTTGTTTTCACACAGCCAGAGTATGTTTGTCTATAGCTAAACAGGGATTGATTTCAAACTGTTGTACATGAAAGAAGTGCTCCATCTGTGTGGTATTAACAATCACACCGTATGCCATCTAACATATTACCTGAGGCCATAAAATGTTCTATGTTTTCCTTTTGATGCTCTTATCAAAACAGGCTGATTATAAATGTTTGCTTGGGAAATATTTTGTGACCACACAGTATTCATTGCCACAGTGCCATGACATGAGAATGTTCCATCTGAGACTATAGTGCCATGTCCTGCTGGTGTGGATTGCTACCTCTATAGTCAAAGTGTAAAAGGATGGAGACATTCGAAACAACGAACAGTCTGTCCATGCTCTAGAAATAGTTTAAAAGAATATATTAGGTGAATATTAGGTATAATATTGTAATATTAGGTGTAATGGTCTCAGTGAAGTCAAAACAAATATGTAAGGCAGTATTTATTACACCTGTTTTGGCACCTAGGTAGATTGGAACAAAATGAGACGTTTCTCTTCAAACATTTTATATCCCAGATAGTTTCAATGGTAATTGTTTGACCAAAGATCCACAACACAGATAACTCTTGTGGTCTGGTGAGCCTTTGCTTGCTGGCCAGTTAAAGCGCAATTTCAAATGAATCACGCTTTAAATTATTTCTATTACTCTGTATAGGCTGCAGACGGAGCTGAGAGCAACTAGGCCACATACTCAACAGATGTCCACGCTGTAAAAATCTACAATTCCTTGAGATTCAGTGCTCTCTTAAAATCTGTCTGAGTCTTCCATTCACTCAGTGCTCAAAGCAAAAGACAGCACTTTATCTCAGTACTGCTGTTGTTATGGTAAAGGACATCAGCAAATTCTGTATTGGGTTGCTGTTAAAGTTAAAAATCAGCATTAAATTCTGTTTCCTCCAGTAAGAAGTCAAATATAAGAAGGAACACAGCTATTATGGCATTGTGCTGGGAGGCAACTACTATACCATTAACCCCAGAGTTTAGGTGCTTGTTAGGAAATTAAAAGGGTAAAGGCAGCCGATCCACTTTTGGGTTGAATAGCCTTGGCAACACTGAGCAAGGTTTGAGTTGACAGAGAACTGATAAGTCAGTTCCATGGATTCTGTGTGTGTTTTGGATGAACACAGTGTAATTAATTAGGATTAATCTCTAATGACTACCAAGAGAATCCTGTAATGTGTACTGTTCTTTCCATTTCCCTTGACTACTTTTCCAATTTCCAATAACAGAAAAAGAAGGAACAAAACTGCATACATAGGTAGGCTTTGTCAACACCACTATAATACATCAATATCAGAAGTACTGTTTTGTAATTACCACAGTTCAAAACCTACTGGATATGCATTTTGGGTATGAAATAGAATTCTATTAATAAAACTTATTCTCTTTTCCATACAGTAACTATTTAGTAGGCATAAAATCAGAATTTACACATCAATGAAATTCTGTAGCTTTAGAAATATAAAAATACTTAAAGTAATACAAATTATTGAGTTAGATAAGCCTGGAGATCTTTCTGTACCATGTAGCATGTATATTTTTTCTGTATTCTATGATCTTAGGTTTAAAATTATTAGTGACCATTAATAAAAATACTTGATATTTAAGTAAAAGAAATGGAAATGCAAGCTTAAACTACTGACTTCCAAATGGAATGCAGAGATACGTCTTTTCATTTACAGGATGCCATCATCACATTTTATTGGTTCTCTGTAATTTTGTTCAAGTTTAAAAGTTTTAGATGCTGATCGAGACAGAAAATCTTTTTACTGTAGACAAAGAAATCTTGTAAATGCTTCAATTTTAATATCTTTGATCCCAGTACCACACCACATCAGGTCCTATGCTCATCTTTTGTAGAGTCAAAGAGACAGTATGTGGATGAGAAAGAATATAAGCTGTGGTTCTTAGAACAAATAACTCAACACATTGACCTCAAGTTGAATTTCAGCCTTCCTAGATCAGCAAAATTCTGGGTATTTGTTTCTGAAACTGTCTTGCAGTTCAGTTACTGTTGCTAATTATTCACATTTCTTTTGACCTATTGTTCATATGTATTGAGATGGGTTTTCCAGTTTTCATCACATAGGAAACGTATGAGAAATCATATACCTACGAAAAACAGCCCTCTTTGTAATGAAACATGGCATCTTGCTGGAGCACAATACATTATTCCATATGGGCATAAAAGAAGAGCAAAGAATTTATTCTGAGTTAACTGCTTAGGGATTTTTAGGTCAGTGGAAGGTAATTATGCAAAAATGAACTTGGCCAGTATGTACAAGTTAACATCTGTATCATTGCAAAATAAATGCCACAGATGTTTTAATAACAAATAACAGATGTGATTAGTGCCTAGGTTTTAAATCTCATCTAAAAATCTTCCTCTTGTAGATAACTCTTCCCCTCACCTTTTCTCCAGCCTTATGCAGAACACTAGCTGGCTACAGGTTGGGACTGCAGGCTGCTGCCTACCTCACCACCAGCTCCTATCTTTCAGCTTTGCCTTTAAGATGTGGTGCATTATTTATGAGAGCTGGCAGAGCCCTTAATTTGCAAATCAAAAAGTACAGTCAACTGCATGATCAGAGAGCACAACTGAGAGCACCAGGCCAGTGCAACACAGTCATGCACAAAGATAACCTTTTGCTTGGGTTGGAAGCAATAGTTTTCAGCAGACTCAGTGAGTCAGTGGAAATAAATATGCAGTGTCTTGGTAAAGGCGTAAACACAGATGCTGGAAGGCAGCAGCCAAATAAACAAGTACTGCTGTGGAGTGCTGTGCATTAAGTTTATGTTAAAAAGGTAATTATTAACAACTTTAAACTAATGGGGTAGGCCTCTGTAAGGAGTGCTCTACCATGAGAGCGAAGAATGGTCATAATACATCAAGAAGGTAGAAAATGCAATGACTGAGGTAACAATGCTGCACAGCCAAATGGGGAGACTGTAACTGAGGCCACCTTGACTGCCCTGCACATGAGCCAAATGGTAGGGTGGGAAATGGAATACGTACCTTGCACTTTGCAGTATGTTGAATGTTGTGTTTGCCCACCAGGTGTATAGGCCCTTGTACTTAGGGCAGCTTCTGGCTCTATCACCTTCTCTTGCAGTGACGTTTTCTGATAGACATCAGTTTTGGCACCTGAGGTGACTTGCTGCAAAGCTGAGTGGGTTGTCCACACCAGCTGAAGTCACTAAGATTGTGAAGGAGATCTAGTGCTGGTGTGACATGCCAACACGGGCACAGAAGTGACACGATGGGTGCCAGGGTTCCTAGGGAGCAGGGACACAGAGAGTATGGCCTCCATTTGTCAATCAGCTCCAGTGGCTGGGACAGAAAGGATTGGGGAGTGAGTATCCCAAGTTTCATGGGCACAAATATCTCAAGTTGGTCTGACTTCAGGTACCATCAGAACAGGTGGCTGTTTTCCCAGCTATTCTCAGCTGTTCTCAGCTGTGCTGCCTCTTGTGCAAGAGCATCCAGAAGATCTGTAAAGGTTCTGGCTTTTTCATTTCCTCCTTTCCTTCCAGAGGACATCTCTGTCAGCATTGGAGTGGTCAGAGCAGCAGATCAGGAGAGCATCCAGCCTGGAAGAACTCCTTCGAATAACTCATTCTGAGGACTGGAAGCTGTGGAAATGCAGGCTAAAACTCAAAAGCCTGGCCAATTTAGACTCCCGCTCTGCATCACATCGCTCCACCAGATTTGCTGCTGCTTTCTATGATATCGATACACTGAAAGGTAGGTGCAGGATTGCATCTGAGTCCAGTTGCAGCTTCAGGACTGCTGTTTCTTACACAGTAATGGGTTAAGTACCAGGGGTTTCCTAGAAGACACCTGCACTGGAAACAGCAAGATATTCATGGAAAACGACATTGTATGAAAAAACGTCAGGCAACAGCCTGAGTACATCTCCCTTTTTATGGCCAAATCAGGCTTATTGTACTGTATACCGTCCAAAGGAAAGTTATATTATGTATGGATCTGTCAGTCCAAAGACAGACGGGAAGTAAACATGCAAAGAGTGGTCTGGAATGATGGGCTGAGGGGTTTGCCAGAGGCACTGTGCCAGATCCAGGAATTTACTTGCAGGCAGAGACAAATGAGCTTTACAACAGGCATTGAAATTCCATTTTTTATGAGGTGCACTCTGATCTAAGGCACTGCATCAGCACTAGTGTCTGGGTGGGAACTGCAGGAAGGAGCTGTTGTCCTAATACTCTTGCTCTGTTTGAGGAAATCTCTTTGGAGAGAAAAAGTAGGCTTTGAAACTGCCAGTCAGCACCTAAGTACAGAGAATCACAATCTGTTCCCTCTCTTGAAGCAAAAATGAATGCTGTTCCCTCTAAGTGAGAGACATGAGTGCCATTGTCCTAGTGGACGACAGGTTGGCCATGAGCCAGCAGTGTGCCCTTGTGGCCAAAAAGGCCAATAGCATTCTGGGGTGCATTAAAAAGAGCATGGCCAGCAGGTCGAGGGAGGTGACTCTCCCCCTCTACTCTGCCCTGGTAAGGCCTCATCTGGAGTACTGTGTCCAGTTCTGGGCTCCCCAGTACAAAAAAGACAGGGATCTCTTGGAAAGAGTCCAGCGGAGGGCCACAAAGATGGTGAAGGGCCTGGAGCATCTCCCCTATGAAGAAAGGCTAAGTGAACTGGGTCTGTTTAGCCTTGAGAAAAGAAGACTGAGAGGGGACCTGATCCAGGTCTATAAATATCTAAGGTGTGGGGGGCAAAGTGGTGAGGCCAGACTCTTTTCAGCAGTGTGTGGAGACAGGACAAGGGGAAACGGCCAGAAACTGGAGCATAGGAAGTTCCGCACCAATGTGCGCAAGAGCTTCTTTACGGTGAGGGTGACGGAGCACTGGAACAGGCTGCCCAGGGAGGTTGTGGAGTCTCCTTCTCTGGAGATATTCAAGACCCGCCTGGACACCTACCTGTGTGACCTGGTGTAGAGAACCTGCTTAGGCAGGGGGGTTGGACTCAATGATCTCTGGAGGTCCCTTCCAACCCCTATGATTCTGTGATTCTGTGATTATATGATCATTGATGTAAAATAAAGGATCAATTGCTATGCTTCCTTCAAGGAGGTGGATATCCTACAGCAAAGCTACACTGTAGCCTAGCCAAGTACTGACGAAGCTATTTTTTTGTTCAGTTTTGAATCTGAAGTGATATGACCATATCACTTTCCTTTGGGGAAATCAGATATTGCTGATTCTGTTCCAACATCACTATTACAATAACCACAGCTACATTTACATACCATTAGTGTCTCTTTCATATCTATTACTTCTACATTTCAGTTAATTTATGACAAAGCAAAGGCTTTAATTTGCTTCTCTAAGACATGGCACAGAAATACAGAGATGAATGCCAGCCTGAAAATGGCTTTCATATGACAGGCATGGCTTTAAACTTCTCATAGAACATTTTCACTGAAAAAAAATACACACATACACAAAACAAAACAAAACAAAACAAAACAAAACAAAAAAACCCACAACAGAAGAAAACAACATCCAATGTACAAAGGAAGAACAATTAAGAGGACTTTAATTAATGACATGCTTTTCATTTTAACACCTTTACAAGTCTATACAGAAACATTAGGAACCCATATAGTTGTTGTGAGAAGTAGTACCAATGGTCAAATGCAGTTTTTCTCTATTCACTGTTGCTCATTTAGTGAGCATCGTTATTTCTCAAAAAAAAAAAAAAAAGTAATAATAATCCTTTTGTCAATACAGTGAAAAAACAAAGGATGTTGTAATAGGCTTTTTTCCATGGCAGAATAATATAACTGTTTAGGTAATGGCAGACGCCTGTAGGTGTACAGATATAACTCTTTTATAACAA
This sequence comes from Pavo muticus, assembly GCA_016647715.1. Taxonomy (NCBI): domain Eukaryota; kingdom Metazoa; phylum Chordata; class Aves; order Galliformes; family Phasianidae; genus Pavo; species Pavo muticus. Next base: position 1,951,417 of record JACDJE010000041.1, on the reverse strand, counting down.
CGTGGCATAGCTGTTAGGTCACTTCCTACTTTCTTTTTAAATATCTAACTTTAGACACAGAGATGTCAGCTTATTGGGTCATCTTCTCCATTCCTCCATCCAAAGTGGAATTACTCCAGGACAGAAACGTCTTTGTTCTAATATCTTAATACATTCAAGGTACTAAAGTTCCTTTTAAAAGAAAAAAACCCACAAACCTATAAACATGTATTTCTTTCCCACACTCTTTCCTGTCAGTAAGCACTGACCCTTTTGCCAAGGGCATCTGTTTTGTTTTAGTAAAGTGTTATGATGAGAAGTCTGGGTCTAGGCTATTCACTGCTTCACTATAAGACCATCTCCCACAGCATCCCAGACTCCAACCGGGTGAGGGAGGTCAAGGACAACAAGAAAGACTTCCTCAAGTATGTCAGTAGCAAAAAGGAAACTAGGGAAAATGTGGACCTGCTGCTGAATGAGGTAGGAGCCCTGGTAATGGAGGACACTGAGAAGGCTGAGTTACTGAACACCTTCTTTGTTTTGGTCTTTACTGCTAAGACTGCTCCTTGGGAATCCCAGACCCAGGAGATTAGAGAGAGTCTGGGGAAAGGAAGACTTCCTCTTGGTCAAGGAGGATCTGCTCAGAGGTCATTTGAGCAACCTCTATGCACACAAATCCATGGGCCTCAATGGAATGCACTCATGAGTGCTGAGGGAGCTGGCAGAACTTATTGCCAAGCTGCTCTCTATCATCCTTGAAAGGTCATAGAGAATGGGAGAGAACTGGAGGAAAGCCAATGTCAATGTTCAAAAAGGGCAAGAAGGAGGAGCAGGGAAACTACAGGACAGTCAGATCACCTCTGTCTCTGGGAAGGCGGTGGAAAAGCTTATTCTGGATGTCATCTCCAAGCAAGCAGAAAAAAAGATTATTACACTGCCTCCCATAACATCCTGGTAGGTAACTTTAGAAAGTGTGTGGGATAGATGAGTGGACAGTCAGATGGATTGAGAACTGGCTGACTGGCAGAGCTCATTGGGTTGTGATCAGCAACACAGTCTGACTGGAGGCCTGTACCTAGCAGTGTTCCCCAGGGATTGGTACTGGGTCCAGTCTTGCTCAACATCTTCATCAGTGACCTGGATGAAGGGTTAAAGTGCACTCTCAGCAAATTTGCTAATTATACAAAGCTGGAAGTAATGGCTGACATATGACATATCAGAAGGCTGTGCTGCCATTCAGCGAGACCTGGACTGGCAGGTCCAGGGCAGAGAGAAACCTTATGAAGATGAACATGGGAAGTGCAGAGCCCTACACCTGGGGAGGAATAACTGCACGCATTAGTACAGGTTAGGGGCTGACATGCTAGAAAGGAGCTACGCAGAGAAGGACCTGAGTGTCCTGTTAGACTACATGAAGTCTAACATGAAGTGACCATGAACCAACAGTGTGCTCTCATGGCCAAGAAAGCCAATGGTATCCTGGGGTGCATTAAAAAGAGCAACACCAGCAGGTCGAGTGAGGTGATCCTCCCCCTCCACTCTGCGCTGGTGTGGCCACATCTGTAGTGCTGTGTCCAGTTCTGGGCTCCTCAGTTCAAGAAAGGGAAATTCTGGAGAGAGCCCAGCACGGGGCCACAGAGATGACTGGGGGCCTGGAGCATCTTTCCTACAAGGAGTCCTCAGAGACCTAGGGCTTTTCAGCCTAGTGAAGAGAAGGCTGAGGAGGGATCTTGTCAATGCTTATAAATATACAGAGGGTGGGAGTCAAATGGATGGGGCTGGGCTCTTTTCAGTGGTGCCCAGTGACAGGACAAGGAACAGTGGGCACAAATTGAAACATAGGAAGTTTCATATGAGCATGAGGAAAAACTTCTTTACTTTGAGGGTGACAGCACTGGAACAGGATACCCAGAGAGAGGAGGTGGACTAGTTGATCTCCAAAGATCCCTTCAACCTCCACAATTCTGTGGTTCTGTGATTCTGTGAATTTAGGAATTTGTTCCTCCTTTCTAAAGCTTTAGTGATTAACTCACTGAAAGCTCACCTCACCCTATGCCATCATAGTCTCCCCAAAGCAGCTCAGCTCACCTACAACAGCAGCACTTTCAGGCTTTGAGTGCATCTCATTGCATCCAAATTTTGCCGCAGAAAAGATCAGAGTGATCAGTGTTTCACAACAAAATGTGACATCCAGTTCTTTGACCAGACCTTCCTAGAACATCCCTTCTGTTAAAAAAGTGGTTAATAAAGGGAGGATATGTACGGATGGAAAGGTCACTGCTTACACTCACTGAAGTGACATCTGAAGTGATTACATGCGTGTAGTAAGTTTGGCAAACACTTTATTTTCTATTTTAAGGGTTAGGATTAGATTGCTGTTTTGATTGACTCAATTACTCCAGAGAATTCTATTGATTTTAGTGATTCTGCTCTTAATTTATGCTGTAGGAAGTAAAATCAGAATCCAGATCCCAAACTCTTATTTCTTGTACTTCTTGCATGACTGGAAAGTGGCATGAATCGACCCTGGGGAAAGACTTTGCAGGAATAAACAAACTGATTTAAATGTAAACAGTCAGTTGAAGAAAAAAATAAAACTAATAAAAGGAAAGTCAGCCAGGAAAGGGAGAAATAAAGGCTCATCTGAAGAAAAGTATAGCATTTAGATTAGAAGTCTTTCAGATTATTTTTTTTTAGAACTTCTCTGTAAATGCACACACTGCTGGCATAATAGGAGGAAGAGGGACTGCAATGGAAGTGAAAGCAATTTTCTTGATAGAAGTTGCTCCTTGTCCTTCACAAACCTAATGAAAGGAGGCAGACAGGAAAAAAAATTCCTCAATTTTAAGGCAGACTTAAAGCATAAGCACTGTTGACTATCGACTTATTCCATAACAGGAATCTGGAAAACAAAAGTGCAAAAAAAAGCATGGCCACCTCTAAGAAGCACTGAGATGGTATTATGTTAATGTTAAGATTTTCTCTCACTGCTTCAGCCAGTGAATGCATTATTCCTTCTCACAGTCAGTGTTTGATAGATGTGTCTGAAATAAATTACTAGCCTACACCAATTCAGTATTTGAAAGATGCCACAGTGTTTTGAATAGATAAAACACACTTGAATTCGTATTCCTGTTATTCCAACTTGAATACCCTGAGGGTACTTAACTTGCGAGAGTGTTTGTCTTGGATTTCACTCATCAGCTCAGTGACAGCGCTGGCTGGCTGTCATCCAGTGGGAGCACTAATACTTTCTGACCAGAGTCTGTTAATCATTTTTGTGCTTTTCCAGTCAGGCCTGGGCTCTGCATGCCTACTGAGGGGTAAGGGTGGTGAGATGCTGGGATTGCAACTTGAGATTGTCCTGCAGGATAGGAGAATGAGCTGGGGACTGCCTGTGCTAGTGGGTGGGCACTGAGATCTCATCCTCTGCCAGCAAGGATCACAGAATCACAGAATGGCTTAGGTTGGAAGGGACCTTAAAGCCCACTCAATTTCAATTTCCAGCCACGGGCAGGGCTGCCACTCACCAGATCAAGCTGCCCAGGGCCCCATCCAAGGCATCCAGGGATGGGGCGTTCATAGCCTCTCTAGACAGCCAGTGCCTCACCACCCTCTGAGAAAAGAATTTCGTCCTAACATTTTACCTAAATCTCCATGTTTGAGTTTAAAACTATTCCACCTTGTCCTTTCACTATAAGAGCGTGTAAAAAGTTGGTCTTCCTCCTGTTTATAAGCTTCCCTGAAGTACTGGAAGGTTGCAATGAGTTCTCCCCAGAGCTTTCTCTTTTCCAAGCTAAACAAGCCCAACTCCTTCAGCCTATCTCCACAGGAGAGGTGCTCCAGCCGTCTGGACCCTCTCCAATAGCTCCCCATCTTTCTTGTGTTGGGGGCCCCAGACCTGGATGCAGTACTCCAGGGGGGGCCTTACAAGGGCAGAGCAGAGGAGGGTGATGACCTCCCTGTCCTTGCTGGACACCTCTCCTTCGATGCAGCCCAGGAAGTTGGTCATAGCTGCCTCATTTTCAGCTTTTCGTCCACCAGAACCCACAAGTTCTTCTCCACAGGGCTGCTCTCAAAGAGTTCTTCACCCATTCTGTACATATATATGAGATTGCTGCAACCCAAATGTAGAACCTTGCACTTGGCCTTGCTGAGCCTCATTAGGTTCACATGGGCCCACTTCTCAAGTTTGCCCAGGTCCCTCAGGATGACATCCTTGCCTTCTATTGTGTCAACTGCACTGCTCAGCTTGGTGTCACCAGCAAACTTGCTGAGGGTACATTCAATCCCACTGTGTATGTAATTTATAAAGACGTTGAAGAGCACCGGTTCCAAGACTGACCCCTGGGGGATACCGCTCCTGACTAACCCCCACCTGGACACAGATCTGTTTACTACTAATCAGCCCTACTTAGCCCATAGACATTAAGGGTCATTTTGGTCACCCCTGTTGAAAACTGAAGGCAGATAAATGTAGCAACCTCTTTGCCAGGGCAGCTGGCATAAGTTACTGGGATAATTTTGTACTCTGCCTCTCTCTGGTCCTTAAATTGATCCAAGTAAGTGCAGATGGCCTGTCAGCACTTTACACCTCACTAATCAGAGGTTTACTTTGCCACAATTGCTCAATAAAAATGGTGCTCTTTCTAGTCATAGATGAAGAATGGCAGAAGACTCAATGTGTGCCAAGGGAAACCTGTGTGGAAGTTGCCAAAGAGCTGGGTACAACAACCAACAAGTTCTTCAAGCCGCCCTGCGTGAATGTGTTCAGATGTGGAGGCTGCTGCAATGAGGAGAGTCTGAGCTGCATGAACACAAGTACAACTTATGTGTCAAAAACGGTAAATAAAGCTATTTATCTGCTCTCTTTCTGACCTGGCTCTCAAAAAAACGGAGGGGAAAGAGGATGTTTGGTTTCTGAAATCCTGTTATGAAAGATCTGTCTGCACTACCATAACAAACAAGAGAATTAATTTTTTATCCATGTGGAGTGAATGCAGGCATGTACAATAATATTTCACACTCATGCTGCATTATTAAAAATGTCTGTGTATGCGGAGAGATGGAAAATCAGGCCCTGAGAAAGTGATTGCAGGCTCATGTGACATTAAGGGGTTTAATCCTTATTTAACATATTGTTGCTTGGATCTGAGACCCTTGAGAACATTGGCTTGTGAAAATCCAAAGGATTAGGAGAGATTGGGAAATTTTGTTGTGTGGGGCCATGAGTCTGAGAGCTGTATTTTTAAAACTGACATCAATTCCACAAGGCTGGCTGATAGTTTTGGATTTGCAAGCCTAAAAATAGAGGCATTTTCAGAAGAAGAGGGCAGATGCTCTTCATGTGAATGCCTTGGGATCTGAATATCACAAATCACAAGTCACTGTGGAAAAGAAAGGCTTAAATCAGTAGCAATAAATATCTGAGTTTTAATGACCACTGCCAAAATGTGAGCATAAAGAGTATCCAGAGAGTATCTTTCAGTAGACTACCTTTAGCATCTATGTACAGAGATATCTTGCTCCAATGGGTGACTGAGCACAGTTGTAAGCTCTACATCTGAAACTGTATGAAGACCAGGTGACTGGTCTTCCTAGATTTATCTTCATCTTGGGCATCCCCGCTTCTAAAACCTTTTGCACGTGGAATAATATATTAAATTCTAGTTATCCAAAAGGGTTTTCTTTAAGTCAGAGCCAAGATTGGGGCAGCTGTTTTAAAAAGAAGATTTAAGTCCTTATGGGGAAACATTTGAATGCAGCAGGCCTGGTTCACTTACATATTGTTTCAGCTTTTTTGGAATGTAATTTCTTTGTGTCTGGTTGCACTGGAATATAGTTAGATTAAAATAAATCAGGGCCTATCCTGCTTGTGTCAATGTTCATTAACTGTTTTAATTCCGTACCAGAAAGAGAAAGCGCTTATGGGCTGCTGGCCACACAAAAAAGACATCTGATCAGCTCAGGGAGCTAGGTTAAAAAGTATTTATTTACTTACTTGGTTTTTGAGCAGCACTTCCTAAGTTTGTTGAAAAGCTGCAATTCTGCATTTCTTTAGTGCTCTTCAAAACAACCATTCCCTCAAAATCTCTCACCTAAACTCCACTCCTGGATACACTACTATCAGCTCAGAATTACTTCTCTGAAATCAACAGAATTACTTCTGTATAAGTATTTTTTTTCCTTGTGTAAAATATCCACTGAAAGATATTCCCAAAGTTAGATGTCGTGACACTTAAATTTAAAAATCTAAAGAGTAAGACCTAGGAATATTTCCCAGATGCTGAATATGGATGCAGCACTAAGCTGGCATGCAGAGAAGTACCCTGTGCCTTACTTTCCACTTGAAGGGAGTTGGTCTGTCAGGGCAGAGGGGTTGTGTATAATTTGAATGCCTCCTACACATTGCTGCCCAAGGAACCAGGGCTTTCATTCTGAGATCACATTAATTTGCATGCACTGAAGCTTCTTGTTTCTTTAGGCTCTCCAATAAAGAGAGTTGTTCCCAGGATAATCCCCTGTAGGAACCCAATTAAAATGTCCTTTATTTACACCTATTTCTTCCTTCTCTGAGGAGGCCATGGGGATCAAGTTAGGGATCTAAAGATGCAGTGTGTGAGTACTCTAGGATAGTTAATGTCTCCATAAGTGGTTAAGATTCAGTTGATGATATAATTGAGAATAAAATTCCCAATGTCCGTATATTTTTCATCTTACCCTAGCAATACACAAGAGGCATTTGAATGTCCATATAAAGAATGTGGGACAATGTTGGGTATATAGCACCAGTATTATCATTTTGGCAAGCTTCTACTTTGGTGGACATAGTTCATCCCTCACTTCAAAACACTCAGTGGCCACCTGCTTATTTAGACCAATCTACTATTGATAGAAAAGAGCAATGGTGAGGCAAACGGTGGCAAAGGATAAAAAGTTTTGATTTAAGACTTCACATATTAACTGTGAAATGGAAACTGAAAAAAAAAATGGTTATTTCACTCACCTAGCTCTTTGAGATCTCGGTTCCTTTGACAAGTGTTCCAGAGCCTGTGCCGATCAAAATTGCCAATCACACCGGTTGTAAGTGTTTGTCAAATACCCAGCGTCACCAGTACACCATCATACGAAGATCTGTCCAGTACCCAGAAGAAGATGGGTAAGTTAACTCATTTACAATTTGCTACTTTTGCAGTCTGAAGTAAGAAAATTGCTTTGCTCTGATTTGGTCATTGTAAAGGCGCCTTCACTTTCTGTTATCCCAAACGTTTTTCCAATTATCTTGATAATCACTCAGCATTATAAAGCTTTGAGTGAATCTTGTAAATAATACTGAATGGAAACTGGAATCCAAAAAGCAGCAGGCTAGTACAGCAGGATCTGCAGTCATTAAGATATGAAGATGCTTGAGAGGGGACTCAAAGTGCAGATATTATCACTGCACTCCACTAGATCTACTTGGGTATAGGTGCAGAGATTTTTCAACTTGACACAAGCAACTCTGTTTACACATTAACCAGCCAGGGCATACAGAGAGTGCTGAGGTCAACATAAAGAACTCCACTCTACTTCATGGCACCCGGGGTCAGAAGTGATGCAAAGCATGGCTTTGCAATTCTCGTCCAGTCTTGGTTTGAATCTGCCAGGTTCAGTGCTTTGACAAAACTGATTTCACATCTCACTCCAAAGTATGGTATAGCACAATTGTAATCCTGGTGGGAATTCACTAAATTAACTCAACAAGCACACTAGAAACACATCTAAAGGATTATTTAATGTTAACTCCGATGTCTTTGCCTAGCCTTATATGTAAGCATACAGATAGATGGCATGAATACTAAGACTACCCTGGGTGGAGCAGAGCTGGGGGAAAAAAAAAAAAAGCTGCAAAACTGTAGCCATTTCCTTCCTAGGCATGTAGTCTGAAATGTGTGCTCTATCTACTGCTTCTATTAGCTGAGATCCAGCCCCATCATCCAATGTCAAGGTTTTCTGTTTGCAGCAATAATGCACACAGATGCCACAGCTTCACACAGTACAAGTGGCAGAACACCAGTAGGTTCATTCTGCCAAATAACTATGCTGCTGCTCTTTATATTTACTTTTTTAATTTCCATCTGTTTTGTTTTGTTTTGTTTTGTTTTGTTTCTTCTAGTTGTCCCTTTACGAACAAACTTTGCCATAATGGATGGGTCTGGGATAGTGACAAATGTGAATGTGTTGCAGATGTACAGCACTCAAACAGACGGGAAGGTAAAATTAAATTAACAATGGACACTTCTGCTTATTAACTGCAGGATGTTTGTGTTGCATTTAGGCTTTGTTCCGCTTCTTGTTGTGAGAGCTACAGTTTTGATTATACATGCTTAGCCAGATCTTGCTTACAGTGTAGAAACTCACCTGAAAATAAACATTGGTATGTTTATCCCTATCTCATGTTTTTTCCTTGGACATTTTAATTCACCTCTAGTAGCAACCTGAATAAGAAACAGGAATGTCCTAAAAACATGTAGTGAAGTAGGCATTCTTGATTTATTTATTTATTTATTTATCTTATATTAACCTTAAATTGTATAATGGACATTATGAAAAACCTTTTAACTGTAGAAAGATTTATCCCTGGAATATATTGTGGGGAAAGTCTTGAATCTTCATTATGGGACATTCTCAAGAACAGGTATATCAGGAATAAGATGAGTAAAAGCAATTCCTCCTATTATCTGTAGTCATTGCAAAAGGTTACATGACCTTTGAAATTATTTGATTATCTTTTATGACTATATTAAAGTGTTTAGGATGCTTTCAAACTGATCTACTATACATGCTCAGGAGTATGCAAGTACACCCTTTCAAGTCTGTAGAAGGAAATGGAAGAGGGTAAAATTAATACAAGTGTTCAGTACTTCTTAGGAAATTGTACTGGTCGAAATAAAACTATGACAGCAGTAGAGCAGATGGACACAGAAGGAAGCCTTGCCCCTCTGGTTTAAACTACATTCAGCAAACAAAACAGTAAACCAAGGCAACCGTAAAGACAAGCTGGCAAGCAAGCTAAAGTAGAATCTAATAATTTCATGAAGTGCTCTGTTGATTAAGATGTCCTAAGGCTAATAGATCAGTTTCATGTTTCTTTTTTTCTCCCTGTAGGATCTGTTCTCATTCTGAATCAGATCATTTGGCCATCAAGTAAAGTAATTAAGTTCAAGTTAGGCTTTCCACTCAAGAAAGAATTAGTACACCATATATCAGAGCATGTCCAAAGGACACTGAATAGCCAGAGTCCTCTTTGCTCTTAGCCTTTTGCAAGGTCAGCTTGGAGATTAGAATCTGTGGCTTGTTAAATTATAGCTTTTGTTGACATAAACTCAATATTTCCTCAGATAAAATATCATTCTGTAAAGCACAATGGGTTTGGTTATGGCTGGGACAAAATAACTTAAAATCTGCCTTTGATGTTGAAATGAAGCAAGGCTGAAACACTCGTACATGCCAAGCTTTATCACTCCAAGGAAGTGGTTTGTTTTCCAAGAATTTGTGGCAGATTCCTTTCCCTCTTCTTTCTTTTTAATTTTTTGGATATTAGTTTTCCAGCATTAAGCAAATAATAATGAAGGTTTCTTTCAAGTAGTGTACAGGCCCGTTCTGGTCACTAAGATCAGAGCTCAGGTTGCAGAGGTCATGGACACAGGTTACATTCCACATTCCATAGGTTAAATCCAATAGTTAATTGTAAAATTACAGGAAATTATCTTTCCACTGACACATTATAAGCCATGACCTTTAACCAGGGATGTGCTGCCAGCATTTTAATGTGGCTTTCAGAAAATATATTCCCTTTTTTCTAAGATTAACCTCATATTATAGTCCAGATGTGTATTTTGAAGGAAGACAGATGAGGTATCAGACAGCATGTTTGCTTGGCTGGGGTTTGTTTCTGAAACAAAATATTTTCTCCTTCCTTTAACTGACAAGCGTACATATGTTGCTTATTGAAGTACTAGACTGGATTACATCTTACTAGACATAGTATTACTTCTGCAAAAATTCTGCAAGAAAGTGTGGGGATAGTGAAGTACATTGAACAGTGAGTATGCTAGTTTGTGTGGATGTGCAGCTTTGTGAGGGGTATATGCTAAATCCTGGGATTTTTCTTCTTGAAATCTGCTTTCTTGTAAGGATTCATGTGTTCCAAAACCTAACATTTGGCACTTCTAATATGCATCCCCAAAATAAAGTGCTTTTACATAGGGTTCAACACATAAGAAATAACAGTATTAGTGAAAAAATCAGCCCACTCCTGTCCTGAAAAAGTTGAAAAGTTGAAAAATCCTTCTCTGCCCTGTAAGTTATAACAGAAGACCAAAATAAATCAGAGAGTACAGGAGCCCTTTTGACTGCAGCGAAAGAGACAGCCTCTTCCAGAGCAGAATTTAACCATGTAGAGCTTATTGCTAAAAGTTGTACTTGCTATTGCAGGGCTCCCTCCTCTTGCTGAGCTGGCTATGTGTGGACAATATATGGAATTTGATGAAGAAAATTGTGAATGCATCTGCAGGCAGAAGTGTCCCACAGACTTCTTTCAAAGTAAAGAGAACTGCAGCTGCTATTTGTGTAGAGAGAGCCAGGAAAGCTGTGCTCAGAAACACAAGATATTTCATGCCGAAACCTGTAGGTAAGTGCTCCCTGTCACTCAGTGGCTATACTGCAAGTTCTGAATTAGCCTGCATAGATGCTGGAGGTGCAAGTGCTGAATTAGCTAGGATTGCCGTCCAGTATAAAATCACTTGCTGGATTATGAATATAATAGCAATAATAGAGATAGGAGACAGAAGGCATGTAAGATATGTTTAATTAATATGTTTTGAGAAATATGAACAAGGATGCTATTCAACTACCTGTATTTATTATTTTCCCCCTAATTTTAAGGGAATGACTGCTAAAACTGTGCTACACTCGAAATTACTGTGTTACCAAGGTGATTTACAGCAAGATACTGTGTCTTGCATTTCTAGGGAGTTCAAATCCACTCTGTGTTCTTTGTGACAGCCCAATGCAGTCTCACGGACTTCTAGGGGCAAAGGTACCCTAAATTAACACCCACACCATATAGCTCATTGTTCACTATGTTTGTCCTCAAATGATTTACTAAAGCTAATGAAATTTTGTACACATACGAAGCTATTCGTTTGATTGCACGAGGAAGCAGGAAAATTGTTCTGGGACTGTTACATTCCATGCATTCCCCTAATCCTTTTGAGTAACTAGTTTTGAGGATTCTTTGGCAAAACATAAATAGAAAATATACTTTTAAAGTACTCTTTTTTCATGCAATAGTTTATTTTTAATTTTTTTTTTTCTCATAGAGCCCTTGTCACATGTACAGATCCAAGAGCATGCAAGTACACAGTCTGAAAGCTTATATATAGAAACTCAAGAGTTGAGTTTCACTGGTTACTAAAGCAGAACTGCAGTTTGCTGAATGGTCACCCATACAGTCCATTCACACAGATCTCTTGGATTCATTCATGGAGAGGAAGCTGTGGAAGGAGTAACATCTGCATCTTTAGATTGAGCTCTGAAAATAAAGACAGGCATAAAATAGTTGTCAATAACTATAAAATAGCTAAAAGAATCAGCAGAGTTAAAACATCATCAAAGACTCGGTCATTTATGAGTTTTGGATGCCGGAGGATATCAATGCCATCATTTGTTTACATAAGTTTAGATTCTAGAAATGACTGTAATCTGTACACAGTAATTCTATGCCAGATTTGTATGCCTGTTAGTCCTGGAGAACAAAAGCTGAAGCATCAATGAGTGAAGGCACTTCATAAAACTTGAGGACAGCACTATCCAGCAGCAAAGTCTTTTCTCCCTGTATCACAGGGTGTCAGCACTGTCCCAAGTGTATTCTATGTGAGAACGCTGCAGTGTCCAATGATGAAAAAGTTGAGGAATGTAACAGTGAAGAATTATCATACTAAAATCCTTATCTCTTTTTTGCTTTTGTCCTCCTTTATCAAACAGCTGTGAGGACAGATGTCCATCCCAACCCAGAACATGCCCAACTGCAAAGCCAACATGTCCCAGGCATTGTCGATGTCCAAAGGAGAAGAGAAATTCTCATGGGTCTCAAAGCAAAGAAAATCCTTGACTCAGCTTCTCCAGTTCTCCAGAAATCCACTGCTTTGCAAAGTAGCTGTCACTGACTTTCAAACAGTAGTAAAAACGAACATCTTCCACATTAACAGAAGAATGAATCCAGTCTGCATTTATTTATTAGAGTAATCACTAACTGCAGGTCAGTCCTTTGGGGCATTGATAATTGTTCTCTAAGAGGTAAAAACAACTGATGAAATTCTGTCTATGTGGAAGAAAGAGCAGAAAGAGCCAGTTCAATGTCATGCTATGGAAGATGAAGCTGGTATATTGGTAACAGAGTCACAGTCAACAGCCAGCCTTTCGGAAATTGAGACTAGATAATCTTAGCCTCTGAATCCTTAGCTAATGCAACTCTAGGGTAAAACTTTCTTCAGAAATTCAGTGTGCAGGATTTGGCTTCTAATAGGGTCAGCACTGAGTTATTTGATCTACTGTCCAGCTTTAATTATCATTTTGAATTTATTGTACAACTACTGTCAGATGTGCCATATTTAATTGTATATAAGAAAATAAATACATCAGTTATTCAAGTGCTTTTTTTTTTTTTGTTTTTTTTTCCTCTGTTATTTTAAAACTCTGCCAAACAAAAAGAAATTAAGCAAAAAGCAAAAGCCACCTCAAGTACAGCCTTTCTATGTTTGTTCCTCTGGGACTGGCTCCTTCCCAAACGCTGATAGACACAAGGTCACTAAGTCCAATAATTTCAGTAAGGAAGAATCATTTTTCCCACGTCTGCTTGACAGGAGTGTGTGATTTATTTATTTGTTCCTCTTGTAGCGTGTTAATCTCCCTAAGGGGACAGGAGCCCCACTAGTACTAACTGTTCAGCAATTTTCTGAAGGAAAAGATGTTTTTTTTCTCTTAGCTTACCATGGTATGAAAATATGTCCTTTGCACTGAAATTCTTTTCACCAGCGTGAGGCCTGAAAAACAGTGTTTTAACTAAATCGAGTATAAGGACAGTATTATTTTCTGGACCACTGAAATCTGGTTTGAGACGAAATATTGTAAGCAGCAATACTGAACTGCAAGTGGTGGTCTTGATGACAGAATCATTTTTTCCCCTTTGCTGAATTCTCCAATTCTTTACTGCAGTTTGAACAGAGGGAAGAGAGGAAATGAAACAACTGCAACAGAGATGGAAATGTTGACACAGCATGTGGAAAGGAAAATGGCTTTTGATGTCTTAATTTATATAGGGAAAAATAGATTTCTTTAAAATAAAATTAGAGCCCAGCCGTGTAAGGTGGACTGAACTGCTGGAGAAAGCACTACAATGTAATATATCCTCTCTCTGAGTAAGACATTTAAAGAGGGACACTGGATGACTGCTTCAAGTGCCCTCCAATTCATCTTGAGATCTAAGTCTGTACAGATACACTGGCAGGCTGGTTTTGTTAACCCCGCTGGGAAGTGGCTTGGGATCCTCTCACCAAACAATGTGGTCTGACGTGTGACTACACGAGGTGAAGCCCTGCAGCAGGGTCACCTCCTTGTCTGCAGTAGAGTCTTCACTGAGGAGATTCCTCCACAGCTTAGGTCATGTGCAACTGATCTGCACTGTGCACAGACAAGGAGAACGGGACCCCAGTGCAAATCAAGGTAAGCCAGCTGGGCAGTAGAAGCTCACCCTTACACTTCCCTTGCTCCTTTAAGTGAAGCCCCCACGCTCTGCAAAGGTGTTTAGAAGGAACTAACCACCCCATCACTTCTCACCTCACTCACAGTTGAGGTTACTGACTCTGTGGTTGGTTGCATCATTAGCACATTCCTCAAAAAGACAAAGAGCAACAGAGGCATGACGCTTTGCAAGCCCAAGCGCCTCATGCTCAACCAGACACAGACACTTAACTGATTGCACTAGTGGCTCATGGAGCAACAATACTCCTTTGTCCAAAGCTATACATCAAGCTGAATTCTTAAGCGTTAAGAAAGCTAACATATATTCCTCTACTACAGCCCCATTGCCCATGGGCAGTAGTTTATAGCGTCATTTAACAACACAACAATTGGAAAATGAATGCATTTCCACAGGCTAAATCTAAGTGGAAACCTGCTAGACTTACAAATGAATAATTCCTGAAGTCAGTAGAGCTGTACTGACATAAAAAGACAGGATGAGAAGATGCCCTCTGGGTGTGCGGGGGCTCTGACTTTAAGTGACATCTGGAAAGAGTGAGAGAAATTTAGCAGTTGGAAACCTGTATTAATTATGCCTGAATCTTTGTCAGTGCTGATCTGTAGAGCTTCCACAGCTTTCTGATCTGTCCAGTGAATACTTTTTCTTTCTTTTCTTTCTTTTTTTTTCCACAAAACAGAGGCACTTCAACCTGAGAGACAAATAAGTCTGCTCCAGTTCCAGATGGCTCTTAAAGCAATCGCTGAGGAGCTAGAAATGATGTTCAAAAGCCCTGCAGCCTTCCCTTGAAAATCAGCAGGATGGATGTATCCTCTCATTTCACCTAACATATGGCACTATGCTGGGTGGCAAAGCAGAGGCACCCAAGTGCTCTGAATTAGCCAGGTTCACACTTACAACATGAGAATACCTTTCTCTAATCGTACAAGTTAATGCCTCGGAATACGAGCACTGGCCATCCTTCCCCTCCTATGGGCTTCTGCAGAAGGAAGGACTTAGACCCTTCCATCTTCCAAAGCCTTGATTCACCTACTTCTTGGATGGCACTAGTACACTACTGTGCTGGCAGCACAGGGATCCTACAGCTTTTCTTTTACAATAAATCTTGATCCTGGCAGATCACCTGCTTGTAAGGCCTCGTGCCAGTCTGTTCTTTGCTGCGTGCTGTGTTTATCCATCTTGCTCTCCTGTATGATGAGAAAATGATCACAGTTTGAGCACTTAATGGCTACTAATAACTTCCACACAAATATGATGAGGAAAAGCTCCAAAGATTAAGCATAATGCTGTGAATGTCTATGTTGTGTGACGGTCTTCACTGTCACAGACCAAAGAATATCTGTGTGTTGCTAATAGTACAGCACATTTAAATGCTATGAAAGGAGGCTCTGAGTGAAGGTGGAAACACAAGGAGATAATTAGAATTTGATGAGGATTTAGAAAAACTCTTAGTGTTATTTGAGATTTTCTGTAGTCAATCCATTTCAAAATATTCAATAAACTTGAAAATAGAAATGCTTTCTGTTGTCTTTCATATCAATTCATCAGAATTTAATTGCAGAGATTTAATATAAAAATTCAGAAGGCCTAAATGGGATGTGTAAAATTCATGGCAGATGTGGTTTTTGACTGATGTCATTAGCTTTTAACTTATGACTAAACGACCTTCTCAGAGGGAAGGTTATTGAACAGAAACGTTCTGTTTGAAGTTTGAAATGCCTTTTATTACTGTGTTCAGCATGACTTGCTTTTTAAACATATGGACATGATTTACGGGTTTCATAGCCACAATAATAAAGCTAAAATTTCCTGTTATGGCGTGTCTTAATTTTTATATAATGAGGGATGGTCTTTAATGCAACACTTGGATTATGGCCTCTGCATATCCATTTGTATAATAGGAATGGGAATACTTAAATAATGATGGTTAATTCTGAATCAAATGCATGTGAAGTTTCTAAAAATGTAAGTTTTTATGAGTAGTTAGCTTTCAAGCTTGTATATGCTTTTCGTTGGGAGGGGACAAAGGAAAAAGACTGAATGAGTAAAATATTGTGTTTGAAAGAATCAGGGGAACTTCATCTACTTGTAAAAACTCGACCTCTACATTACAGAGGTACATGTGATCACACAAAATGCTGGTGATACTGAAGAGTATCAAGAAAATCTGAAAGCACTGCCCCCATTTACTTTGGAATTTGTCGTATGTCACGTACTGTGACACTGCTTATAACCAGCATTAGTCATAGGAAGTTTGACAGGGCATATATAAATCCCATCACGCTCACAGACACTGCAAACAGATCCATTTATAAGTATCCTTTGGGCATCAGGTCCAGCTGACTCTTAAAATCCTTCCCTGTTTTCCAGCCATGCTTCCCACGAGTGCCTTTACTTATCATGCAGTTCTCAAGTGCTTCCCTCATCTGCACATTTTGTGTAGAAAAAAAAATAAAAAGAACCTGCTTTTTTGTTTCCATGTACAACTTCAAGCCAGGACTTAGGCTATTTAAATCAACAGTTACTTTGTTTTATAGTAGTGTAAAAAAAGGAAAAGGAAACCCAAAATGCAAAACAAAACAACAACAACAAAAAGTTTGAGGAAGCTCCTTTAGCTGCCAGCTCCATTTATATTTTCTAAATAAAATATAATGATAAATGCTTTTCAACTTCAAAATATGACAAACACTGTCACCTTCTAATTTTGGACTCGCTGAATGAATCAGCCTCTGGGGAAGTATGAGGCGGTTACCAGAACAAGTGGATCTGTGTTCTCCTTTATTACACAATTCATTAAAAAAAGAAACAAGTCAGGGGTTATAAATGATGTACTGCCATTCATTTTATTTCTGTCAGACTCCAACATCAGCATTTACTCAAAACTTCAATAAAACCTTTTCACTCCAGGGGGGAGAAAGTCTGTTTTAAATTAACTTAAAAGGAAACGGCTGTTTTAGCCAATAAAGCAAAATAAGTACATAAAAAGATGCTGTTGCGGTTTGGTCTGTATGTTGACTTCCATTCCATTAGCAGTCTTTTTTATTTTCAATTTTATCATAATTCAGAATACAATTCAAAGCAAAAGGCTCTCCCAGGTTGAGAGCATTGACAATCACGACTTAGGGCGAACTCTTTCATATCCTAAACATCAAAGGCTACCTTCTCCATACTTATGGCTGAAGAATTTTATTCCAGTGCCCATTATTCTAGTCCCCATTGGCATATGCTACGTATTTAAAAATATATGAATGATAATGTAAAAAACATTAGATTAGGTGTAATTACAAATTAAGTGACAAAACAGTAACAAAGTAGGAAGCATATCACCTAGTCTTCTGCCCCCACTTGTTTTGCAATATTGTATTTTTAATTGGCAAGGACTGTATTGCTAGTGCGTGGCTTAATTTCACCAGTTCAGCTGAAACTGATGCAGAACAACCAGACCAACCCATCGCACCCATCGCACTCTGCTAATTGACTCAGTGGTAAAGTATTTATCCAGAACTTCCCCTTGATCCCTGATCTGGCCGTCTGAGCAGACTCATGTGCCTCCTTTGTTCTTCTTTCTTGGGAAAGCTTTTCTTGCTCTCAATGAATGAGCTAGCTGTTCAGGTTCATGTTTGAATGCTGAAATGCGGTTGCATTGCTCTAATTTAGCTTCACTGTTCAGAATAAAACAATACAAGTCACAACACACAAGGAAAAGCTCAGCATATTCACAAGAACTATGCAAAACTTCTTATCAATGCTGACCCCATAATAAACCGCAATATTTTCCTGTAACTCAATTACAAAGGAATATCATGAAAATCTCTTTAAAGTCATCTTGTTTCTCTCCTGGCATTTTGCTGTGCACACCATTTGAAAACCACCCACAGCTCGCTCCTAAAGCTTTCACAGCTAATAATTGATTATCCTCCCTACCTGTCCCCTGGAGGCCAATCACCTTATCACCTTGCTCTGCTCCACGTTAATTAAATTACACTCACAGCAGTTGTTTCCAGCCTGCATAAAGCTTGAAGCCTGTGGCTTTCATTACAAACCTCACAAAGAGTTTGTGTGTCTGAAAACTGCTCTAAATTTTGCCACCTCTAATGGTCAAATAAAAATTACTGCTTCCTCCAGAGAGTTTGCCTTGCAAGGCTACGCTAAAGCTACCAAATTAAAGAAAATTAGTTTAATTTGGTAGATTTTAAAGTATATGCACAACAATTACACTTACTTTATAGTTTAAATCGAGATATCAAGTATAAAAATATTGTGTTGTTTGTTGTTGTTGTTTTTAAGAAAGAAAGTTTTATTTCAAACTATATAAAAAGCAGGCATGTACTACAATAATGGGCACCATAAACAGAAAGAACAGTGCTGATAACATTCTGGAGCACATAGGTAAGAGGAGCATTAGTAGCAGACAATAAAACACACTATGTGCACGGTCTTCAGCTTTGCACAGAGAATATTTTGCATCTATACCAGCACCAATATTTTAAGTTTCCAATAGCTCCACCTGCTGTTGTTATTGCACTATTTTTCCTCCACTAAGTCCTTAGACAGACTTACCTTTCAATTAAAACCATCTTGTTAGCATTTTAATACTGGAACTATGTAAGAATTCTGGCACTTCAGTTTTTATTGACTATTTTATGATACGTTCCCAGGATTTTTTAAATTAGGTTGTCAAGTCCTAACTTAAAGGTACAAACAGAAGACAGGCCTTCTTAAACACCCGATGCACAAATGTTAAAGCACTTGGCCTTAAAGGTGCAGTAAGGGTAATTCAGATCTGCAATTATATAGACTGTAAAGTTTAGCAAAACTAATTAAAAAAAAAAACAACAAAAAAACAAGTCTAGTCTAGTCAACAGGTTGCAGCTTCATAACAATCAATATCAGTTACTGTACCATATTTGATCCAGATCAGACACTGTCACGTGGCTGCACTTCTGTTGCATTAGTCAGATTACTTGACAAGAGAGCTGATGCTGGTTGTATGCTGGCTGCAGGTGACATCTATAAGGTATGCTGGGACAAAGCTAACCCATATTTCTAACTGATTGGAACTGTCACGGAGAGCCCAGTCATCGCTTGCATTGTTTGTCCAGGAATTTTTCTCTCCCATACAGGGAGCCCTTAATTTGGTCACTGGCTCAGCTGAAAAGGCAGAAAGCAGCCAGCAACCTGGCTCTGTTTCCAATGATTCAAGCATTGAAATGGTCCCTACATTGAAGTGGTGAAGGATTTTGGTTGAGCAAAAGAGGATTATCCACAGCAACTGTCACCACTGTGTGCAACTGTCCTGTGCTGGTAAGGATAGAGACATGACCTGTGTGTAACCTTGGGGGACTGAAAGCTACTCCTGGGCAAATACACCCCAACTGCTCCCAAACCCTCCTCCTACCCTTCCCCATCTGCACTGTCCTGATTTGAGCAGGAAGAGGAACTGGGCTCTTGGATGGGAGAAAACTGACGTACACAGAAAGCTAATGAGAAATCAAGACTTTGGGATTTGCCTTAGGAGCACAAATGTGAGACCTAACAGACACAGAGCTGCTGATCAACTTCTCATTTCTATTAGCAAATTCATTCACCTGCCTCAGATGTGCTGCTTGGAAGAGAGATGTGCCTGCCAAATGGAAAACAAATGCACTTTCTGACGTCTAAGAGAAATCTGGCTTAGAAAAGAAGCCCTTGTTTTACAGTTTGTAGTCAATGGCCATTTCCTTCATGAACTACACTGCAACTTGCTAACCTTTTGACTTGAAACTTTTACTTGAAAAAGTATATTGGTATGTCACCTCATCTGGCTGCAGAGAGTTTCAAGAATACGGGACTACAAGAATACGCTGGTGCTTGTATGAGAAAGCCATGTATTTTCTTGTCTGTTTTGTGGGTGGTATTGTAGTCAGGTAGGGGATTGGCTACATACAGTAGAAACCATGCACAACTAACTTTTTTAAGGTAATACAGAAACCTGTTAAATCCTTTTCGAATTCCAACAACAGAAAATAACTGCTGAAGTAAACAGTTGGGCCCTTACTTCACAAGAGTCTTAGGAGAAGCTACAGGCTCCCCCAATTTACCATATAATGACAAAGAAAACAGAAAGACAGTTCATCTTTTCCTTCAAGACAAAGATTCCATATACCGCTTTCCTCCTCATTTTGGAGCACATGTAATTCCAGTAGGGTCAGAGACCAAAGCACTCTGTTTTTTTCAGAGCATTGGGCTGCTTTCAGATATGTCTTACTTGGTTTCCCTTATCAGTCTTGCTCCACGCTTGCTCCAATGACACGATTACCATTTGGCAGTATTATTTTTCAAGAACGTTCTCCATTTGTGTCTTCAAGTAGTTTCTGCTTTCTTGAATCCAAGGAAAGAAATCTTCCTGCACTAGGACACAGTTGTGCACTCTCAGAGCACTAGTCCTTGTCCTGGGATTTCTTTTCCAGGAGCACTAGTGCTCCCCTGCATTAGTATCAGGATCTGTAACAGCACAGTTCTTTTGTGAAGTAGTCTGTGAACAACTGATCCTCTGCCTTGCCAATTACTGATGCTTTGAAATAATAAAGCTGCATGCTTTAGACACAGTAAGTATTAACAAACGTTAATTTAATGCACCAGCTTATTACACGCAGCAAAGGCCCTCCACCAAATGGCTATTTTGTGCTCAAGAAAGACTTTCAATAGAAGCAATGTTGTACATCAGGCTAGGGGCAAAGCAACAGACTCAGCATGAGAGGAAGCTGAGAGGGAGATGAAGTACCACAATGCCTGGAAAAAAGTTATCCTGTGTTTTCAAGAACACTGAAGTGATCTCCTTGAGGCACAATGACATCTGCTGCCAGAACAATACCACAGGAGTCTCTTTAAGTCTCCTGCATCTTCTCTCTTCATTAACCCAACTTAGGAAGGTACTTAAGGGAGTATACAAGGACCGGGTTGGTAAGCAGTAATTACTCTGCTGTCACTGTTTTTTACTGTCTGCTGTCACTGCCTTTACTCTCTATATGTTCCACAGTCTTAGTCTGACCTTGTTTATACTTTAAATGAGAGTGTGAATACATAAAGTTCAGGCACTTAGAAGAGAAGGAAATGTGATTCCCTCTTTAGTCGCTGGTCCCTCCACCTCAGATCAGAGCAGGCTGGTCTCTGGATGTGCTCAGGATCAGTGATGAATAATCAACGCAACAAACCTGCCACTGAAAAGTATGTGGTGCCCTGTTCTCAAGAAACAGTTGCGGGTGTAAAGTTTAGCAGTATTTTTATCAGTGGTGTTCTTTCTTTCCGTTATGTTTTTTTTTTTTCCCCAGGCTTGCTGGTAGACAGTTTTTTCAGGATTGTTTGAACATGACAGTGGGAGGACCTTGCTGGCACAGGGTGACAGAACTGAACTGAAGATATGACACTAAACATAACTGGACTTTTAATGCAGAACGCAGATGTCAGAACATCAGACTTAACATGCAAGGTCAGAGGCAGGGAAGCTTCGCCATAATACTTTTCCTGACCTCCTTCAGAAAGGCGTTCTAGAGTTTACGGCCAGTTGCTGAGAAAGCACCGAATTCTTTCCAAACTTCAGATAAACAGAGGGCCAAAAAAATCATAGCTGCTATGGCATAAAATGAGGTTTCTGAGAAGAAGTGGGTGTCTCCTGTGGAATGTTTTGCAGGTCAGTGTCAGCATTCTTGATTTGCACAGTGGTCAGCATTAGCTTGTGGGCCACATCAGACTCCGCTTCTGCTGACAAGAGGGGCTGCTGCATTGTACATCAGTTACGATTCATCTTTGGATTTTCTAAGCTGCATATCAAGAAGTACAATTTCTTTATACAGCATACAAGGAGTCTGATATTAGCAATAGCTAGTCCAGAAAGAAAAAAAAAAGTCTTTTTCCAAATAATTTTAAAAAAGTATTGTTTTTCTAACTAGAATGGCAGTGAGCACAAGTGAGTACAGCTTGATTCTTCAGGGCAGCCTGACCCTAGAGCAGGTTACTACCATAAATTACCAGGGATCACATCATAGGGTGCTACACCTGAGAACCTCAAAGTGCTTTCCTCCTTGTTCTGCACAACTTCGTTCTTTTTTTTCTTGGACTTTATTTAAGGCAAACTTCTTACATCCAGGCTCTAGTTTCTGCTGAGAACTAGGATCCCTATGGCCTCTAGCTCCCCTGGCTCTTTTCACAGCATGATGATATCTTGAAATTCAGGTTCCCACCAGGCGTTCCACCCAGGAGGAGCACTTGATGACGAGGTCAGATGTACCAATACCAGCCTCATCTTTCTCAACACTGGAAAAGACTCAAACAATGAGCAATGGTTTTCTTATTCAACACACCAACGCCTTTCAGCTCTTCCAGTCTCAGAATAAAGTACTTGATGTTTTCCTTGTTCTTTCTTGCAATCAGCACCTCCAAACTATGTCTGTCCAAGCTTTAATCCAACCTGGAATCCAACCAGCACTGTGGCCTAGGTCAGCTCATGCCATAGGTGGTGCATAGAAGTGATGATAGAATTGAATCTGACAAAATTCATACCAGAAATCTTTGCAAAGAGAAGCAGCTGCCAAAGAAAATAATGGGAACATACAACAAAGTCATGAACAGCTCTAGCTTGCTGTGATAACATCCAGTCTTGGCAGCCAGCAATGGACAAGCTGGAACTGGTATTCCAAAGCTCATTGAGAAGATCAGAAAGGCTCAGCCAAGTGATGCCAGCTCAGAGTGTCAGAGCATGTCACGCTACTCAGCTGTTTCCCAAACTGTACAGTTTCTGGACTGTTTCTAACAATGTTTTTTATTTTCATTTATCAATAGCACCCGCTGCAAGACTTTAGAACATTTTGAGAGTTCCTGCTGTGAATAACACAGACCAAAAGTGTATCACAGGAGCTTCTCCATTTGGGGATGGTGTAAGACCTTTGGAGCTTTAAGGTAGCTCTTCATTTTACAGCCTGCAGTTCACTTCTTTTCCATCAGCTTGCCTTACAGTGCACAAGCTTTTCTAACAGTAATTAAGGCAGCCCTCCCACCATAGCACACAACGTTGTTTTAGGTGAGTGGATGCAGCATCTACCACGAGAACGGCTGAGGTGAGGCCTGCAGCTCCAGGTCCTTCCCTCCTCATCTCACAGAGCAAACTATCTGCCCCAGGACACCTCGATGCCCTGTCTGGGTAACGACTGTGGAAGGGGCTCCAAAGCAGAGCACTAATACTGTGGGGCTGTGACTCCTGACAGACAAGGTGACCAACGGCCAGAAAGAAGAAACGAAACCAGCACCTCCTCTATCGCAGCCCTTCCCACCACCGCCCTCCCGACGCTCGCAGCCCGCTCCGATTGGCCGCTTCTTTTCCCGCGTGACGCGGCTGCGGGCGGCGATTGGCCGAGGCTCGGCGGCGGGGGCCGGGCGAGACAGCCGCGCGGTTACCGTGGTGACGCGGCCGTGCCCGGAAATGGGAAGGCGGCGGGCAGCGCCCAGCGAGCGGCGGCGGGCAGCAGGTACGTGCGCGCGCCCCCCTGCGAGGAGGGTGCCGGCTGCTCGAGGTGAGCGCGCTCTTAAAGGGCCCGCGGCGGCCGCCTGCGCCGCCGGGAGTGCGGCCGGCACGGCCTGCGCACGGGAGATGGCCGGGCCCAGCGACGGCGAGAGGCCCGCGGGGGTCCGGCGGGCAGCCGGCAGGGAGTGATGGCGCCTCGTCGTTGCCCCGGCGGGAGGATGGCGGCAGGGAGAGCGCAGAGCGTCTGCATGGTGTCGGACTTCTTCTACCCCAACATGGGCGGCGTGGAGAGCCACATCTACCAGCTGTCGCAGTGCCTCATCGAGCGCGGCCACAAGGTACTGGTGGTCACCCACGCCTACGGCAGCCGTAAAGGCGTCCGCTATCTGACCAACGGGCTAAAGGTGTACTACCTGCCCCTCAGGGTGATGTACAACCAGTCCACCGCCACCACGCTCTTCCACAGCCTGCCTCTGCTCAGGTACATCTTCGTGCGGGAGCGTGTCACCATCGTCCACGCCCACAGCTCCTTCTCGGCCATGGCACACGACGCACTCTTCCACGCCAAGACCATGGGGCTGCACACGGTGTTCACGGACCACTCGCTCTTTGGCTTTGCGGACGTCAGCTCGGTACTCACCAACAAACTTCTGACCGTGTCCCTGTGCGATACGAACCACATCATCTGCGTCTCCTACACCAGTAAGGAGAACACGGTGCTGCGAGCGGCGTTGGACCCCCGCATCGTCTCCGTCATCCCCAATGCTGTGGATCCCACTGACTTCACCCCAGACCCATCTAGGAGGGATGACAGCACCGTAACGATTGTGGTGGTCAGCAGGCTTGTTTACAGAAAAGGTAATGGTAGCAAAAAATGTTTATTTTGGTCATCGCTCTCATTTGTGCATGTTGGATTTAGAGGTATATTTCTTTTTGATATGGAAGGTTTGTAAACTGAAATTTGTAAAGTGCAAAGCTTGGCTTGTATTACTTTACTACCTTACTGCATCCAGGCCTGGGGTCCCCAGTACAGGAAAGATGTGGAGCTTTTGGATTGGGTCCAGGGGAGACCATGAGGATGCTCCAAGGGCTGGAGCACCTCTCCTATGAAGAAAGGCTGAGGGAGTTGGGCTTGTTCAACCTGGAGAAGAGAAGGCTCTGGAGTGACCTCACTGCAGCCTTCCAGTATGTGAGAGGAGCATATAAACAGGAGGGAGAGCGTCTTTTTACATGGGCAAATAGTGATAAGACAAGGGGGAATGTAGGAGTAGGCTACATCATGATAAGCGCTAATACCAAATACAGTAATGGCTTGTCTTACATTTTGTGCTCTTAGGTGTAGATTTACATAGTGGTATAACTTCTAATATCCAATACAGTAAGATCTTGCCTTATATTTTATGTTCTTAGGTATAGATTTGCTTAGTGGTATAATTCCTGAGCTCTGTCAGAAGTATCCAGAGTTACATTTCCTAGTCGGAGGAGAAGGACCAAAACGAATTGTACTCGAAGAAGTGCGGGAAAGATACCAGCTACATGACAGGTTTGTTCTGAGCATGTTTATAATCACTGTACTTAAGAGGTGGGAAGGACAGCAGCTCCCTGCCTCCTTCCCTCAAAAACTTGAGGCTAGAGTAGATGATAACTACTGAAGGCAAGGTAGAAAGACCAAGCACTAACTGGGAACTTCCAGAGTTGGACTATGATCTCGCGAGTTGACCTGGTGTGAACCTTGTCTTGAGTCAGAGAAAATCTGAATTTATCACACTATTGATGTACTTGAAGTATCAGTATGTGGCATGAACTGTTGGATGGCTACTTTATGTTGCTACTGTCTCTGAGAATGATTGCTAGTAATTCTGGAAGCTTCCTCCTTGCCGTTGCTCTACTTCATTTTGCTTAACTCTCTTAATTTCAGTATGAAACTCTTTAGGCCAGGTCTTATTTAGTATGTCTTCCTGTGGTAGGAACAGGGAAGGGAACAGACATGTTCCTTGGATTAAATGTTACCAAATGTTTCTGTGAATATTTCTTTGTTGTTGTTCAAAGATAGTTTTTTATACAGCAAGTATCAGGTTCTTAATTTTCCAGTACCTGTACTGTACTTCAATCAGTAATTCTTCCATCTGCTCCTCTCTGGTATGAAAGATGTTTGTTTGTTTATTCTGTTTTTCTTTCTTCTGGTTTCCCAGAATCTCTTCAAAGTGATAGGCTCTGATCTTTGCTATTCTAAATATTTTTTTTTACCTTGGACTTTGACTGCTTCTGAGCAGTGTTGTACAGAGCCAAAGCCATTCTCATTGAAGGGCCCAAGGAGCTGGGAAGGAAGAGATTTAGGACAGCTGACTTAAACTGGCCAAAGAGATTTCCATACCATATGACATCATACAGATGGAGTATTGAAGGGGGTGGGAGGTCATCTCACTCTCTTCCACTGCTCGGGGACTAGCTGGGCATTGGTCTAGGGGTGGTGAGCACTTGCTTGTGCGTTACTTGCTATGTACATTCATATATATTTGTGTGTGTGTGTGTGTGTGTGTGTGTGTGTGTGTGTGTGTGTGTGTATATACACTATAACTATTAACCTTTTTCTTTTCTCTATCTTAATAAATAGTTTTATCTCAACTTATGAGTTCTACTTTTGTATTTTTTTTCCGTTCTCTCTCTCATCCCACTGGGATTTGGGAGAGTGAGCAAATGACTGTGGGGTACTCAGCCACCTGCCAGGTTAAACCACAACAATGTGTAACGTTACACAGAATTATTACAGCACGAATCTAGTGTTTGTCTTGTATTTTTTCTTATATACAGGGTACGTCTCCTAGGAGCCTTGGAACACCAGGATGTTAGAGATGTTCTAGTCCAGGGTCACATTTTTCTCAACACTTCCCTCACTGAAGCCTTTTGTATGGCAATTGTGGAAGCAGCGAGCTGTGGTTTACAGGTAAAACAAACAAGCAAACAAAAACCTCAACTATCTAGAATGCACGCATCCATTTCAATCAAAGTTCATGAAACTTGTACAGAGTTAGGAATACAGGCACACCTGCTAACTTTCAGTTTGAATTAACCAGGCTATCTCTCCACAGTGTTGCTGTATATGTACTGCTTTACAGATTGAAGGGTAGTTGATGTTCATGAAGACTTACTTTGACTTTGCTTAATGAGGAGCTCCTGAAAAATGTCTTAGGACCATAGGTGACTGGTCAGTTGGACATATTAAATTACCAGACTAAACCATTGTTTGATGACTATTTTCCTTCTGAATCAAGGTCTGACATACAGTGTCTTACTTCAGCTGAATGCAGAGATTCAAGATAAGAGGAGAGAGGAAACACTGGAGCAATCACATTAGAAGCCCTTTCTGGCTAATAGATAGCTCAATTTACAGATTGGCAGCTAAAAAGAAAAGTTAATCAACAGCTATAAAGAACTGAGGTCCTCACATTAAAACCTGAAGAAACTTTTTTAAAGACAAACTGATGAAGTATCTAATGGTTTAACCTAGCAGGTAGCTAAGCCTCAGTGGGATGGGGGAGAAAATGGGTGGGGGAAAAAGGTAAAACTTCTGAGTGAAGATAAAGATTGTTGAACGGGAAAGAAAAAGGGAAAAAAAAATACACAAGTGATATACATTGCCAGTCTTGTAGCAATGTTTGCCCCCTCCACCGACTCCCCTATGTTTTATTTTTCAGGATGATGTCATATGGTATGGAATAGCAAATATATTGGCCATTTTGGGTCAGCTGTCTTGATTTTGTCCTCTCCTTCCCTTTATGCACACTCCCCTCCTTGCTAGTAGGGCAGCATGAGAAGCTGAAGAGTCCTCGGCTTAGTGTAAACGCTGCTCAAAAACAACGTGTGTGTTATGAGTGTTATTTTTTGTCCTAAATCTAAGCATGGCACCATACCAGTGACTAGTAGAAAAATTAACTCTATCCTAACTGAAACCAGGACACTAGTATACAAGAAGTGCAGTAAATAAAAGGGACTTCCCCCTTCCTCCACTCAACATTTTTTCATAGTAATAGTAGTAATTTGTGGCATTCATTCCCCAGTCATCTGTTTTCCAGTCTAGGGGCTGGGAAGTTCTGTGGTTTTCTTACAGTTGCTTGCTAGAGATGATTAGAGAACACAAGTCATAGTACTTCCTGATTTCTCTTTAAAAATAATTCACATTACTAAACTTCTGAAGAAATTCTTGTAAAGGTCCAGCCTAGAAAGCATAAACTGAAGGTAGATGTGGTAAAACTACTACCTACAAGTAGAGGCAACAGTTTTTGTGAGGGTCTATGGAGAAAAGATCCAAAATCCAGTTGCACAGACCTAGTTTTGTACTGTGAGAAACACCTTTAGGAAAAGTGTCTCCTTAATCCCTTGCTGGACCATCTTCTGTCTTACCATGTTATCAAACAATTCTAAACGTCATTAAAAGTAATTTGTTGTGCTAAGTCTTCTCTAGGGCCTGTACCTTTAGTTCTCATGCACATAAAACTCCCAAAATAAGGCATCAGTCTTTGCCTTCATAGCAACCAGTCATTGTATTGTTTTTTTTTTCTCTCTTTATCTCTGTGATAATGTTGCATCTAAACAGTGAAGCAGCACTATCATCACTGTATTTTATTGTTATGCAGCGTATCCAGTAATTCTTTTGTTTCTTTCAAAGGTCGTGAGTACTAAAGTTGGTGGGATTCCTGAGGTGCTTCCAGAAAATCTCATTATTTTATGTGAACCTTCTGTAAAGTCTTTGTGTGATGGACTAGAAAAGGCGATTGCCCAGCTCAGATCAGGAAAACTACCGTCTCCAGAAAGCGTTCATAATAAAGTGAAGACATTTTATACATGGAGGAATGTAGCAGAGAGAACTGAAAAAGTATGTATATCCACTTGTTTAATTCTCTTAAAGTACACTTCTGAAAAGTGACTTCTTTGAAACATTATTATGTGCATCTCTGTTTGATTTCTGAATGTTTTTTTTCCATCAAACTCGGGTGGTTTGTAAAGGTTCAGAAAATGCTTCTCTTTTCCAAAATAGGATTTTTTCCTTTCTACTTGCGTTTTTTTTTTTTTCTATGACATAACACTAATAAATATTCTGAAGAATAGCCTAGATCTTTAGTTACATTTCTATTCATATATTTTTTTTCCAGAGTCTTCACAGTAAGTAATTCTTCTGGCATAACTGGCAAACATGCTGCATAAGATTTATGAAAAGGAAAAGAGTTCATGACACAGTTTTGTCTGTGATATGCTAACGAGTGGTTTAAAATGAGGAGACGAGAGGTAGCTTAATGTCAGCAGACATATCTGAATATACATGAGCTGTGGATGTAATGAAAATAAATTACCATGCTTTTGAAATCATATTTCAGAATTAGAATTGTGCTTCAGTGGGAAAACTCAGTCATTAGTGAAGAATATTAACTGCAATAATTTATTCACTCCTGTGAAGATCTGTCACTCTTGACTTCAGCCCCTATGTTTCAGACAAGAGTAGCCTGGAACACATATGTATTAATTACTTTGTACTGTTACTAGATAAATCTCTCTCTTATAAACCTCCTTGAAGAAGTGTCATATACAGTGTCTTTATCTGATCTTTATCAAATACTGTCAGTACAACTTATCNGCAAATCAGTGGAAGTGGTTTTATTGCAGATAAACTGACACTGGAAACAATTTCTCCCTTTCCCTTGTAGCACTCCTATGGGTAGCAGCATTTTGCCTGCAAAAAACAGAGGAGACTGTGGGAGCCTCAAAAGGATTGTGTATGACTGAGAGTTCAGAGCACAACAGATAAACACTCATAAACTATCAGATACATTTCCTGTGGTGCCAAAGCAAGCCAAGCAATGCACACTCACACACTTACATAGGCATCAGCCTGTGTCCATGTATGTGTATATATACATATATGCATACATATATTATATATATATATATATTATATATATATATATATATATACACATACACACACACATGCTGTTTCCTAATTACGTAATATATATATTATGATAAGGGTAATAAAGCACTGGAACTGGTTGCCCAGAGAGGTGATGGATATCTAGTCCCTGGAGACATTCATGGTTGGGTTGGACAGGGCTCTGAGCACCCTGATGTAGCTGTAGGTGTCCCCGTTCATTGCAGGGGAACTGGACTAAGTGGCCTTTAAAGGTCCCTTCCAACTCAAGCCATTCTGTGATTCTATGAAACACAGGACTAACCATATAATGTATGACTTAATATATATACATATTGTCATTAATAGCATGTATTTTCACATTCATTAAATTTTATCATCGTAGTGTTTCTTTAATTAAAAGTCAGTGTTCTGTTCTGGTTTACTTACAGGGACTCTCTGTCTTTTCTCCTTTTAGGTGTATGAGAGAGTTGCAGATGAAGTGGTTTTACCAATGGATGAGAGACTTGACAGACTAATATCTCACTGTGGCCCAGTGACTGGGTATATTTTTGCTCTTTTTGCTGTTCTGAACTTCCTTTTCTTGTTGTTTCTGAGGTGGATGACTCCAGATTCCATTATTGATGTTGCAATAGATGCCACAGGTCCTAACGGTGCATGGACTAAGCGGTGTTTTTGGGGGAAGAGAGGAAGAGTTAAAGGAGAACCTCCAAGCTCCAAAAGTGCTCAGATGGAAAGAAAAAACGCGCCAGTCCCTAGAGGTTTTAAGGCTTGCTGATAGACGTTACTACTTAAATTCTTCAGTTTCTTTCTGGAGTTCTTTGAAAGAAACTTGATTAAAATGTACTACCTCAATTTAGGATTATGTTCTAATTTAGTTTTGAGTTCTTGAAAGTATATGAACATCGCTTTTGCACTTAAAGCTGAGGGAGAACATGGATTTTTACGTGTCAAGAGCCTTTGAAACAAAAAATATTTTTTTCTCTGTAAATTGAATATTACAGACAGAGAGTATAAGCTTTTGTGGTATTCTGAAAAGCAAAACAGAAAAATTATTAGTTTACTGTAATCTCCATCATTTCCTTATAGTTACTGTGATTTTTGAGACCTATCTAAACAAAACATACCTTTTCTTTCCTAAGATGAAAATAGCGCTTGAAAATCCTCATAAATTCGTTATTACACTGGAATTCTTTATTCCTTTGAATTCATTGTTACCACAGAAATTTCAGAGACTTAGTTGTGTCCCAGTGACAGTGTTTTGCCTGCACAGCCTTATCATTTTGTAGTCCTTTCATGAAATTAGAAAATGAGATTATCCTGTTGTTAAAACTCCATAATGTCTGAATTTGTCCTCCTAACTTACACATAAGAAAGTGAGGTAAAACTTATGCCTTTTTTTAGTTTTTCCTTAAAATACATAGGTGGCTTTTTAAAAAATACAGAGGTGAAGGAATGATATTGTTTAGCAATTAGCATAACATAGTATAGCCTTCAGAACCAGCTCAGGCCTGAAAACACCTCCAGCAGACTATGCCAAAGCATAAATTAATATGTGTGTGTGTGTGTGTGTGTGTGTGTGAATGAGAGAGGTAAATCTGTGAGAGCTTAACAAGCCTTAGCAAGCACCATCCTACTCTTTTTTATTATTATTTTTTTCCAGTTGCCATTCTTTTGCTTTTTATGTAAATGGCATTACAGTCCATCTCTGGGAGGGACAGTGTTAGTGTGCGTGACTTCACCAGACCACACCAGAAGCGCTGTCAGACAGGTTCTGCAAGTTAAATCTAGAGAAGGCGTCCCTTCAATGGGAGTAACCAATAGATAAGCTTTTCTTGGTTAGCTGTTCAAGTAATTTTTAATTGGAACAGCAGAAAATGCAGATGTAAAAGGAGGCAAACCACTCACTGATGTGGGACAACCATCAAACTTCCCCCTGCCTAATGCACCGGCCTAATTTCTTTTTCAACTGAAAAAACGATGATTTTTTTGACCCTCAGTATTATGTAGTGTTGGACACTGTGTAAGTGTTAAAATTGTGCAATATGAAAATATTGTTTTCAAACCCTTGAAGGGTAGTATTTGAAACACAGCTTTTGTCAGCGTCATCTGGTTTCTCTAGCGATAATTTACCCTAACTGACATTTGATAATTTCATTGACCATATATTCACGAAACTTGGAAATGCTATGTGAAATACGTGCTACTTACAAAGTATTTTCTTTCAATAGAATTTTTTAGCTTTTGATACATAATGTAAAATATGCATTGTCTTACAACTTGAATCTTTCAAACTCTACGTTAACAGTGGAGTTCAGCTATAAAATGGTGCCACGTGTTATGGTAAATGGGTGGAGATAAGGTAATGTTTTACTTATAAAAGTTAGTTACTTTTTTTAATAACAACATTCTAGTTTATAACAACTCTTTAAAAATACTGATTATCATTCCAGGAAGATGTTATGCTATTTTTTTAATAATATTTTATTGATTCCGGTTTATTTCTTTTTGTTTCCCACAACAACTACAAAAGCAGATGTAATTTTCAATAGGATTAATGAGAATCTATTCAAAATAATTCTATTTTTTCTTTTGTGGAACGTTGTGCACTTATAATAAAACAGTTCATCTAAATGTTTATTTCATTTTCAATAAAGAATGGGTCTTTTTTCATTGTCATGTGGAAACACACAATTAGAAAGTACAGAAGTATACTGCGTACTGCTGCTTGCCATCATTTGTGGATGGACTTACAACGATGACTAAAAAAGATTTTGCACAAGCAAAAGTATTTAAGCCATAACTGGTTTTACTACGCATATACTGTTTCCCAATTGCATGTAACTCTTTGGAGGACTGATTCACTTGCCTATCTTGTGCAGTAGAGCAAGGGTTGATGTCACCGTCACTCAGCCATTTACAGTTTTGAAAAGTAGCAGTGAGTGAAATGGAAAACTTTATTTAAAGTAATCACAATAATAAGAAATTGAGCAGAAAGAGTTATTTTATTCATTTCTAAACACATATTCCTAAAATACAGTTTAATAAAACTAAAATGTTTCGGTTATGGTCGTGGGTAGCATTTGAGCATTGGGAAGTACTAAGAAAATGTTACCAAATAGGGAATGATACTGAGTAACATCTTGCATAGAGCAAAGCCTCCTGCCTGGAGGAGGAGGGAACACCCCAAGCCCTTCTGTATAGAAGCTTAATTGCCCCCCTTCGTAGAAGGGATTACATAGTGCACCCTGAAGTGTTTTGAACTACTTTATTTTAGTGATAAAAATTTTGCATTGGTCCGTATTAAAATTCTATCCCACAGGCACAAGGAGAAGTTGTGTTTCCAATACATTATTTGCAGACACTGTGAACCATAGACTGCATGTTGATAGTTGAAAATCGTGTGTTAAACCAGAGCAAGTATCAAGTAAAGTATGAATGTAAGATTTGCCTTTTAGACTGTGTTTTAGAGGATATGGATAGATCTGTAAGAAGATAGCTGCACTGTAATGAACTTTTTTTTTTTTTGTGATCAAGCTTTTCTTCATCTTTAACAAATAAACTTATTTTTTCTCCTTTTGATATTTATGTTGTTTTGCTAGTCCTCTTATTCATATGTACTTTGGCTCATTAATTGTAAAATAGCATCTTTTTATGATGCTTCACTTACATATAAACTCACTGTAAACAAACATAGGAACAACCCATCCTAAAAGTACTTCACAAATGTTTTTTTAAAGATCAATTTTAAATACTTTTAATATATTGCTTGACTTGCTATCATTAAACTACTCTTGTCATATTTGCTCTGGATCTTTCATGACACCCAGTAGTACATTGACTTCTATAGTTTTTCTAATCACTTGGATGAAAGGCATATATTTTTTGTTGAAGAATAAAGCTGAGAGCAAGATGCTGTTCTACACCCGAATCTATCTTTGTACCAAAATTACACATTTTTCTTGTGAACTTAACAGGATTATTTTCACGTTCTGACTTGTTTCAGCACCGGCTTAACTCTTGTGGTGATGTTTGTGTGGGATTTATTGAACATTACCATGTATAAACTGATTGTCTAGTACATGCTGGTTATTTAAGCTTGTTTAATCAGGAGTGACTGGTGGAATGCATCTAGAGGGTGAGTCATCCTGTGCTAGCATAGGTGTTGGAGGCAGATAGATAGGATATTAATTACCAGCTGGAATTCCTTGTCATCCTGCCCAGACAGTAGAGGTTTAGATAACCAGAATATATGTGGTGCAATGGGCTATGGGTAGGTGAGATGAATCCTACATCTGCTTGATGAGAACAAACAGTTAGTCACTACATACAGCCCTTTCTAAAAGCTGGAGTGTTGTAACTGTGCTATATCTAAGGATGCAAATAAGACAATGGCTGCATGGGAAGCAATATCATTTATTAGATCTCTAGTATGTATTCTTGTTCTGGTCTATTCCCTTAGAGATAATGTATTTGTGTCTTTTTTTTTTTCCCCAATTATTTAATTGAAAATGTTACTCAATCTCTCAATTAAATACATTAGAAATACACTGCTGTAATTCAAAGACTGTCAAGCAAAAGACTTAACTCCTCTTTTAATTTTTTCGAGAGAAGGTTCCTCTCTAATCTTTATTTCCTTGCCAAATTCTTCAGGTCGTATCCGACATATTTCTTACAGCTAAAGTTAAGGTGACCCGTAATGAAAATGAATTGTTTTTTTTTCTAAGTCAGACTGTTTTTTTATTTTGTATGCTTTCCTCGCAGGCTTTTACATTAAAGATATATAAAAATTAACTTTCCAGTTCTTAAAGGGATCTAGCTAAACTGTTCACTCACCAAATCGTGACAGTCATATTGAAGGATTAACACATCTTCTGGATATTTTGATTTGTCAGTTTGGTAATCACTCTAACAGAAGACTGTTGTGGGTTAGGCATCGTGCTGAAGTTCTCAACGAGGCTTGTTTTTTCTACCAAGTGCTGACTTGTTCAGTTCAGTCCTGCAGCCTATCGCTAAGTTGCACAATCCATCCCATTCAAAACACAACACAGTGACACTGCCCAAAGCAGCGACGGAGGTACATTTCCTGTTTCTGTACTGTGGTTGCTCTTCCTTTGTGTAACATCTCTTGCAATTCCTATCTTTTGTTGCTCACCTTCCTTTAGTTTTATGCCAAATTTTAAAGTTTTAAATGCCAAATGCTTCTGAGGGATCGTGCCAGGTCTTGCTATTGCTTATCTGACTAACACCTTCATTTGCATCAGTACTTCCCTCAGCTGCCTTCTTACTGATGACTTAGAATCATAGAATCATAGAATCACAAGGCTGGAAAGGACCTACAAGATCATCTAGTCCAACCGTTCTCCCATTACCCTTGCTACCACAAGCACTAAACCATATCTCGTAGCTCCTCATCCAGATGCCTCTTGAACACTGCCAGGGACGGCGACTCCACCACCTCCCTAGGCAGGCCATTCCAGTGCCTGGCCACTCTCTGAGAGAAGAAGTTTTTCCTTATGTCTAATTTTTTGAGTTCAATCCAATAGTGTTCTTATATGCAAGAGATTACATGAGTTTTTCTCAAATGACTCCATCATTTAACTCAAGTCTTTAAGTTGTGCTGTTCTGAAGCCAGAAGGGTGAATTTGCTGCTATACAAATGAAGATTGTCCTTCTGGGATAGTCATTTTTATTGTGTTCATATTGTTTTAGACCACCTGGAAAGCTTTTCATTGTTACTAGGATTTCATACTCCTTTAGGGTTAGGAGAACTTCAGCAGAAATTATCTGATCTCCATTTTTTTGTATTTTTCTGAAGGTTGCAGACTCATACAAGTTTACCTCTTATCTAGCCAGCTGACTGTGAAGGCAGATAACAGATCTCCTTTGCAACCAAATGTCAGTTTTGTGGTCATCCTTTTAAAACGTGCTATTCCTTCTTGCTTACATTCTATTGAAAGGCAGTTTTGTGGATCTCTCATAAGAAAGATTTCTCTATTATTTAGGCTGAACTTTTCTTTGTAATTATGTTATTTTTTACTACTTTTTTTCTTTTTCACCCTCATCTTGTGTTGTTTTTGTTTGGTTTTGTTCTCTTCTTTTTCTGTACATCCTATTATTCCATTCCTCTGGCTTCTTTGATCTTTTTTTAATTTTTTTTTTCCTTTTTTTTTGCTTCTGAGTAAACTTAACTGTGTTTCTCTTTAGTTGCCTGGCTGAACTTGTCCCATGTAATCATTCTATTTACCTATCTTGTCACGTGACAAACAGGGTTTAAAAAATTGGTGATTCTCCTTGCTTGGATTCATACATGTTATTGTTTCTACCAGCACATGATGTTACAGTGAAAGTTTTGCTTAATATTTATGTAAAGTGTTAAGATACTGGTAAAAATGGAATATTTTAGTTTAACTTGGCATCTTAGAAAAATAGTTTCACTTGGAATGGATGAAAAACAAACAAAAAATCAACACTTTTTGCTGTGTTTTTTCCAACCAGTCCATGCATATTTACACTAAGTTCTGGTGCACCTGAAGGGCAGAGTGCTTTGGTACTAAGTCAGCAATTCTGCTATAAAACAAGTTGAATCTTAAGTGTCCAGGGAAATAATTTGCTGTAAAATTTCATTTCTGCATATCCACCAACTCTTTGGGATGTCCCACTCTTTCCCTTCACAGGTGTGTGAGTTTATGGGTGGAAGAACCTGAGAAAAGAGAGGATACAAAAAAAATAATCTCCCTCTAGAGGATACAAAAAAAATAATCTCCCTCTAACTGTACCTATAGGAAAATAGTGATAAAGAAATATTTAAATGAAAAGGAAATGGGCTATCCCACAGAGATTCAGTTAATTACATACAGAAAAAGATACTGTTCTCTATGGAAGCCATTTGTTTTCAGAAATAAAAAAAAAAGGAAATTAAAGGGCTCATCTTAAGTTTCAAATAATATACCTTGGAATCAATGACAGATAATGTAAAAATATTCCTGTTCTTTTGAAAGACTAAGATGCTGGTTGCAAGGGATAGTAATGAACACCATTCTTTATCTGAATGATGGAAAATACCTGTCTGTTATCATGTGTTTCTGATTTCACACTGAATATATTTTTTCACTCATAAAATAACTTTGACTTCTTAGTCCTGGCTTTGAAAATACATGGTTTTATTTCAGATTCTTTCATGGTAATGCTTTTCTTTGATATGCTTGCCTTTGTTCCATATGTGAGTACCAGCAAGGCCTATTACCAGGATGAGAAAGACAGAAGAGTAGTCTTCTTGCAGTATCTCTGTACTACTTCTGCAACTTTGCCTATGCAGCCTTTGTTAATCCAACTCTTAAGTCAAAGGAAAAATATAATGTGGATGTGTAGACTTTCAGTGGTATGGAGAGATTCTATCTGAAAACGTCTTCTAACGTTCTCTGTGTGGGTTTGGGAAATATTTTTCCATTTGTTTCCTGTGTGTTGTGGGATCTTCAGACTATTTTATACTTGGTATTGTTATTTAGTATCAAATAGCTGCACCAAATGAAAACCAATGTATTTTTGGTAACCGAGGAACAGCAAGTTCTGGAGGGTTTAAAATAGATGACATATGATACCAATAATAGCCCGGTGCAACTTAGCAGACCTGAGAAACTATTCAAAGCAAAATGGAGGGCAGTTCTATACTCCAGGCTTTCACTAACATTTATTTTGCCATTTTTGCTTTGTTTTGCTTCAAACTTTTAATTAAGATTTCCTTGGCTCTGCTGACTCATTTCTATATTGTTAAAGGCAACAGAAAAGAGGCTGCCAGGATAGCAGAAGAGATCTATGGAATAGTCCCAGGTAAAGTAAAAATACAGACACTCTTAACAGACAGACGTCTATTATTTGCTACATATTTATAACTTTGGGATTTAAATCATTGAGTTTCCAGAAAACGAAGAGTTTGTTGCTAAGTGCATAGGGTGAATGTTTTAACCTGACGCGCCTTCCACTTCTGAGGTCTTTGCGGTGTTGGTATGTGTTGGCATGCAATAGGTGTGCAAAATTTGAGACTGCAACAGCTACCCAGCTCGAACGAGGACGACATTTGCTCAAGGCACTACAGTAGATTAAAAGATTGTTCTAGGAAGCATGGCATTCTTTGGTTGGGGTTACAGATGGCTTTGCTAGCTTTACCGACAGAGAATATTTAGGGAAAAGTTTTATTGTGTTGATTTCCTGAAATCAGGAAGGTACTGGGAGTTTATAATTAATTATTTTGTGAATCTATGTCAACAAGTCAGGCCATAAAAATGAATAAATCTGAAATTGTTCTGAAAATTATAAGGTGCAGGAATATGTTGTATTTATTATGCCACTTAGTCAGTCATTTCATTTTTTTTTTGTTTCTTTTTTTTCCCAAGTGGTTTTACCTCCATTGCATCACTGCTTATGCATATGTCTATATAAAATAATGTATAGATAGTGGAATTACTGGAAGTGCAAACACCTGATTAAATAACACAGTATTTTAAATTTACTACTAATGAAGCATGTTTTCCTGCCTGAAGATTTCTTTCAGCATTGTGACATTTCAGGCCTTTATGTGACTCAGTTTTGGACACTTGCTTCCTGATGAACTGAACTGCCATGAACAGGTACAGGAAAATGAGTGGGACTGTCTGTGGTGCAAGATGGTCACCCAAAGCACCGCTGTCCAAGAGAAATACAGCAGCAAAACATTTCTTACATTCATTTCTACACAGGAATGTCTGTCTCTGGGTTATTAACTTATGTGTTGTTCTTTAGAGTATAAGTCCAATTATTTATTGCTGCCACTTTTTTTCCTGGTGCATTCATACAGTTGCAGTCAGATGTGTGACAAACACCAGGTTTTCCTTTGAACAGGTTCTTAGCAAAGTGTCTTGAAATTGAGCGGACTACAACATATTTTTATCTGCAAGTTGCCATTTGGAAAAGCCATTAAGGATAATCTTTCAAAATATAGGACCATGTGACACTGTTGCTTGACCATTGGATTGGGTTACAGGCAGAGTCTCACAGCGTCTTCTCTTTGCAGTGTAGTGCAACAGGAGTGCTCCTTAACTTATCTTTAAATTAAGTTCTCCTTGACTTAGAAAAGACAGTGCTTTCCGACATGTCACTTACAGCCATGGAGGGAAGAAGTGCCCTGTATGGGAACTATATTTGCCACACATTTCAGGGAGGTAGGTTGCTGTGGCTAGCATGGAAGTATGCAACAGCATGCGTTCTCATGAAGCATGTGTGTGCATACACTTGCCTTTACAATGCATGTGAAAAACGCTTACACATACTCTACAATATGCATAGGAGTTTTAATAAGGCACTGAAGCTGTTACCTCTGAACTCTCCCGGTGAACGAGGCCCCTACTTTTTGTCCCTTGTAGTGTCATCAGTCTTCTAACTTTCTGAACTGAGCTTGCCTATTTCAGTCACCAGCATGAGGAGGGAGCTGGAATTTTTGGATGTTTTCATGCAAATCTTTCTCCATCCCTATCTGTTTCCATCATTTTGCTTAGTGAGTCCTACTTGGCCCTCAGGAGCCTGGCTGCACACTGTGCTTGCTGTCCTTCTACACCATCCTCCTGCCGTTGGAGCCCAGTGACAGCTCCTTAAGTAAATGAAGAGAAAAGTGAAAGCACTATTTAAAACTGTAACACCACCACAAGGTGAAGTGCTAAGGTAATGAAAACACACTGCAAGAGTGCTAAGGGCTGCTAGAAACCCCTTAAAGCAATGCTGGCTTTAAACCAGAGGGTGATATGGGCCTTTTAGGTCCACCTCCTCTTCTCCTCCTGCAACTCTGTGAGCAGTCACTGGTGTACGATCATAATGGCCCACTGAGCGCCCTTAGGATGGTTGGGCTTCGTGGGCATTGTGGGGAAGGCTCATGATGAGGGCTTCCTTGGCCAAAGCTGAAACCTCTGCTGTGTCCTTGGCCTGAAATCCTCAGGGACGTTCACGTTTCTCTCATTGAGATTTCTTTGCCTGATGTAACACCTGAAATGGAGATATTTCAACTTTTCCTTTCTCTCTGTTGTGCTGTGTAGTGAAAATACTTAATGGGACATGGATTTCAAGCACTATGCTCGTGGGAGCATTATACAATAGAGCACATATGCAAACACTGATATTGCTTCTGTCCTCTGGCAGGGTAAATGCACTCCACCTGAGCTGGCTATAAGTGTAGGTAGCAGCTAGGCTAAGGACTTATTTCACGGCACATAAATAGATTCGAGTAAGGAAAAGAACAAACCTGCAAGAAGCCTGCATAGTTCAACAGCTTAAGATGATTAAGGAAAGAAAATGAAACCTCGGGCAGGATCTTTTTTTTTTCATGTCTGTTCTGAAAACTTCCAGTGAGGAGGAGGATGAAACTTGTTACCTACCTGTCTGAGCGGGAGAAGTCATTTGTGAAATTGTCAATTTGGGAAATAAAGCAGACAGAGTCACGCTAGAATTCACTTGATGGACAGAGCATCCCAGTGTCTCTCTGCTATGAGACCCTTAATAAAGTGAAGGGCAGCTGGAATATGACTTGTGACAAAAGCTCCCTGGAACAGACAGAAGCTGATATCTTCTACAATATGAGTGCTGCAGGGCTCTGAAGTCTCTGGATGAGTCCCCAGCAGCATTAAAACTGTGATCTTTGCTGAAGTGTGTTCTTAGCTATTTTTCAAAGTTCTGCCGCCAAGCTGGTGTTGAGGCACCTTACCAAGTGGCCAACGTTCTCTGGAGTGCTGAACCTTCAGCTGCTCTGCTGAAATCTATTTATCTACAGTTTCACTGCTGACACTACATTGATTTGAAACCCATTCTGCATTTCCATGCAACTGCACCTCCCCCATCCTCCCAGGGGAAATACCTGTTGCACACCTGAATTAACTTTTATGAATTTGCTGTTTCAGGCAGCTGGGCGGACAGATCCCCTCTGCACGATGCGGCCTTCCAAGGACGCCTCCTGTCTTTGAAAACCTTGATTGCACAGGTAAAAGTCTGCAGTTAAAGAAAGACAGGGTTGGGAAGCAGCGTGGTTTCTATTGAATTGTATCTGAGTCAGTGAACTGGTAACAGATTGCAGCAGGCATAAGAAATACAGTCATATAAATAATATATCCCCATGTATGCCCTTGGACGTGGATTGGCTGCTTAGTTAAGATGCTGAGGACAAGTCCAGGACAAAGACTGCTATTGCTTGTAGCTTGCTGTATGATAAACAATGATCCTTGTGCTCTTTTTTCAATGATAAATTGTGCAGACTGGGCTTGGGGAGAACAGGAATAATATATACATCAGCTATTTGAGGGGAAAAAAAGAACACAACAAAAAACAACACCAAGAAACCAATAGAAATCTGTAAAAATATGCATTGCTTTATAAAACAACAAGCATAATCGTAACATATCTAAAAGGAGATCTTTCAGTATCAAACTGTTCCAACAGCAACCACGAGTTCAGACAAAAGAAAGAGAGGAGGAAAGAACTTAAGAGAAAGGATAAGAAGTTGAGTATGAATATAAACAGCTGTAAAGAGGTCACAAGTGTGCTTTGCCACTCATTCTCCTTATCACCTTTCTTCAAACCCAGCTCCCTAGTCTGAAGAAAGCGAGTAATTTCCCCCAGCTATTGCTGATTTCCCAATGCTCTCACCCATCTAGTTCCCTCTGCAAAGCCACTGTATGGAAAAGGAAGTGGTGGATCCCCTTTATCTTCATCTGTGTTGTCTTACACCATCCTGTTCATGGCAGGCACCTGGTGTTGTGGCTTAACAGTGGAGGCCTCTGTTCTTCACTGGTTGTGGTTATGCATAGGAGAAGCACCGGGTGTTGTGGCTATACATTTTTTAGTTAATCTACCCTTTGTCCTGTTCCCAAAAACACAAATTTCAGGGGCGAAGAATGAAGGTCCTTGCTGATGGAAAGAGATAGAGGCAGTAATGTCTGTGGAGACTGAAATGCAGATGAGTCACAGCAGTTTAATAATAGTAGGGTAAAGTTCTTCATGGAGTATGATAGATGTTGCTCATTGCTTCTATAGCTATACTATTAGCCTAAAATGAAATAGAGAGCTATAATTTAGGGTATGTATGAGACACTCAAAAGTCTCTACCTTTGGATTACAGCTCTTTAGATAGTCAGAAAGGCTTCTGCTCTCTAGGGGATTAATATTAGGAGCTGTTTGTGCCTGTGAGGAGGTGGAGCACTGAAGTTTTAAGAAAGCTCAAGGACTCAGCAAGGCCTGGTCCAGCACTGAAAGTAGCTTCCTGTTTTTGAGATATACTAGTAAGAATGTATAATTGTATGAGAAGAAGGCTTAATGCCAGCACTGTTTTGCAGACAGCTATAGTAAGATCTATAACTTGGTCTCCATTTAGTAATGGAGGGGACTGCTGTTTTATCCAAGATATCAGTGCTTATTCATTCATTTGCAAGGAATTATTTTAATTTGTCAAATTTATATCTGAATAATGAATAAGAATAGCTCTCTTCTTATCAGGAGCCTCTAGAAGACATTCCCCTTGAAGGAGTGTACTCATAAGTAAATATGAAACATCTACATAATCATAAAATGGAATAGTCTCAACATTTTAAAAAGATTTTATCTGCTCCCATGCATTGATGTAATGTGCGGGAAAAATTTAACTACAGCCTTTGCATGAATAATGCTTTCACATTGCTGAAAAATGATTGTTTTCCTATCATTGAATTTCTATCTTAAAGTAATTACAGTGGCTGTTTTTAATGCTTATTGCAGCAGGATTGGTGACTTTTACAATGTTATGTTGCTCACTGATATTAATGTCTCCTGAAAGCCTTTGTAGCTGCGTACTAAACAGTGCACTGCTGCCATCTCGTGAGCTGCTAGGTCTATAGCACTCTGAACAGAGGGGAAATGGTGTTATGGAAGACACTCAGGTCTACTTCAAGGCCTGTTCTCACATGTGGCTGTGAAATCTCACTTACGAGGAGATTCAGCTGCATTCTGGGGACAGTACACATGGCAGTTTCTTTGTTTCTTGTGAATAAATCTGGTGTCTGTTTCTGCGGGAAAAGATATAAGAACTGTCATTTAGGGAAATGCCAGTAAGGAAGAACTGTGACTCCAATTCTTTTCTTCCAGTGTAAAACCCCTTCCAACTCAACCAATCTATGATTCTATCATTCTTCAGTTCTATGATTCTGTGAACTACACTGGGTACTCCATATAGTCAATGGGTGTATTTTTAGGACAGAACCCATCTAACCTAAAGCTACTTTGAGATAAGCAAAATCAGATCCTAGGGGTGCCTGTTTCCCCCCACTGATGGAGCCCAAGGGTCCAACCAAACTCTGAACCATAACCATTACCGTCTACCATGCCTGGGGACAAGCAGCAGACAGCAGTAACAGGACCCACATGCATCCCCAGCCCCTACCTAGCTCTCTGTCTGGGGCCCAACCACTGTTGGTGCCCCAGGATTGCCACTAAGCTGGGCCAGGCTCTCTCCTCATGCCCAACGCTCTACCTTGCAGGGTTTCAATGTGAACCTGGTGACAACAGATCGAGTCTCGGCTCTTCACGAAGCCTGTCTGGGCGGCCATGTGGCCTGTGCAAAGCTGCTGCTGGAGAACGGTGCACACGTGAGTCCTGGGCTGGTGGTGATCATCCCAGGGAAAATTATATGTGTGTTTTTTTTTTTTTCCCCCCATAGTCATCATTAGAATTGCCTTTGGTTTTCTGAGGAATACTTTGAGAATTTCATGTAAGTAAAAATAGATGTGCTTAAATAAGTGAGACAGCTTATCTGTTATTAAAATAACTTCCCCAGCTGGACCTCAGGTAGGATACACAATAAAAATGGAGATACCCAAATAGGGTGATATATATGAGAACATGTTTCAGACTTTTCAAGCACTGTTTACGTGGCAAGAAACTGAGCAACACCAAAATAAGAAATCAGGCTATCTTGCAGAAGAAAATACATTAATTAACTTCCTATACTGTACACCAAATTTCAGTCTCATTGAAAGATGAAGAAGAAACCCTTTCTGCTCAGTTTTACTTGATTTTGGTATGCAAGTGGCATTACTTTTTTTTTTTAACTAGAAGAATCATCTCTGAACTACCTGTTGCTGACCTATGAAAGCAACCTTTTCCTGGCACATAAAGCCTCTTGGTTTTCTTCTTCTTTTTTTTTCCTTTTCTTTTTTCTTTTTTCTTTTCTCCTCTCTGTGTTCATAAATAAAGCCAACAAAATGTTTACTAACTTCTGGGAGGAAATGTTCCAATCTGATGCTTGCCTTTAAGTTCAACAAGACCAAGTGCCTGCACTTGGCCACAACAACCCCAGGCGACACTACAGGCTTGGGGCAGAGCATAACTCTAGCCCTTTATCTCCCATCTCTTTCCTCTTCTTGATTTGGAAACCACACGAAGTGCTGTATGCTTGCAGAACCCATTGTTCTTTTCCATCTTGCAAAAAAAAAAAAAAAAAAATTAAGGCATGCAGATTTGCTGCATAAATTGCCTCTGAGGGCTTGCTAGGCAGTCAGACCTTGAGCTGCTGCAGCACAGCACAGCACAGCACTGGAGAATGACAGATGATGGCTCTTGCCAGGTATCTATTGGAGGTCAAGGAAGGAAATGTTTTCTGTCTTAGACACACATATGTGCATAAACACAAACCCTTTTGACCTCCTTTTCTGTTTGGAATTATGACAGTGTTTCTGTGAGTATGTCTTTTGCTAGAAATGTGTTTTCAGATGAATGTATTAAACGTGAACTATATTTTAATTTAAAAATCAGAGTTGTCTGAGCATGTAATGGATTTGGGCTGGTGCAAAATAGATATGGCAATACTCAGGTTCTCTGCCTTAAAAAGAAATAATCTGAATTTTCTGAGCAACCCTAGGAGGATCACTCATAACAAGCAATGATGCTGCCTTATGGCACTATGTGTCTGGGAAAGAGAGCACAGCTCAAAGGAGAATGTTATATGCGTTGTCCCACACTTTGAAAGTTGCAAACCAAATCAACTCCGACATTAAACAACAAGCATTCTAATGTACTCTAGCTGAGCACATGATGCATGCTGCAAGGCGTTCCGCTTATACTGGATTGTACTGAGCATGTCCTGCTGTTTCAGGTTAATGCAGTCACCATTGATGGGATCACTCCTCTCTTTAATGCCTGCTGCAGTGGCTCTGTGGCTTGTGTAAACATGCTACTCGAATTTGGAGCCAAGCCACAGGTCGGGAACCACCTTGCTTCACCCATTCATGAGGCAGTCAAGAGAGGTAACATTCAGTCTGTGAGTGAAGCTAACAGCAACTAAGTGTGCGGTGCATATCTTATTGACATCAAAACATTTACTCCTCCCCAAAAAAACTTATACAGCACAGATAAATGTGCTTGGGTTTTTCCCAGCTCTTATGCCTCATTGATTGTACCTGGGCGTATTCTGCTC
The DNA here is from genome assembly GCA_016647715.1 of Pavo muticus. Taxonomy (NCBI): domain Eukaryota; kingdom Metazoa; phylum Chordata; class Aves; order Galliformes; family Phasianidae; genus Pavo; species Pavo muticus. Next base: position 1,906,761 of record JACDJE010000041.1, on the reverse strand, counting down.
TGTGTCACTACAATTAAGTGATAGTTCTCTTTCGCTGCACAGGACACCGAGAGTGCATGGATGTTCTTCTGGCTCATGGGGTTGACATTGACCAAGAAGACCTGCACTATGGGACCCTGCTGTATGTTGCTTGCATGTACCAGAGGATAGACTGTGTCAAGAAGCTGTTGGAACTTGGTACGTCCAGTGAAGGAGCTGGGGTAGTGTAAGCCACAATTCCATCGAAGTTACCCGTCTGCTGTAAACATTTTGAAGTATTTCTGCAAGAGATGTTTGGACAGCCTGAATCTGTGAGATAATTAAAATTTCACTTGTATTTGTGAAGAATACATGCCCATGGAGGTGGTGGAGTCACCATCCCTGGAGATGCTGAAGAACTGTATAGATGTGGTGCTGAGGGACATCGTTAGTGGGCATGGTGGGGATGGACTGACAGTTTGATTTGATGATTTTGGCGGGTTTCTGCAGTCTTCATGATTCTATGAAATTAGAAACTCCCTACTGGAAAATTCTAATTACAGAGATCTACCTGAGACCATTTGAATGTGGAAGTAACCAGAGTTTTAGTTTTCTAAAACAATGGCAGGAAACAGAAAATATCAGCTAATATTGATGCCCAAAATCAAGTCTTTTGATTATGAATAATTAAACTGACATACTAAGCATTAACCTAATTTTCTTCTCAGCTAATGATGAAAACAGCAGTAAATATGCTTGAAAGAATCATCTCTGTAGGCCCAGGCACAATTTATAAGCTAGCGTAAATTTCTGCTGATGACACTTGCTGGAGGTATGGCCCTGTTGTGCATGGCAAGCTCAGGGCAAGCATTTTGCTAGCTGTGCTCCCAAAGCTATTACAGACACCTAAAGGGTGTTTTCCTCCCTCTAATTAAAATAACATAATCTAAGATAGATTGTATGATACTAAAAAAATTGTGATAGGTTTTGATCATCTATTGGGCTGAGAGTCTAAGAATTTCAGTGGTTGACCAGCTTTGCCTGTTGTAGACAGGATTTGGTGGCACAGTCAAAGCTTATACAGAGAATATTTGATCTGAGTTTTGCACTGATGTCACAGAGTGGTGACAGAGGCCTGGGTGCCACCCATCCTCTTCATTTATTGAGGCTACCAGTGGATACCCAACTTCTGTAGTGCAAGTTCTTGCTTTTTCCTTGTGCCCTGTACTCTTCTTCTCCCAAGGAGCCAATGTTAATGCGGGGAAGCGACTAGACACTCCTCTCCATGCAGCAGCAAGGAAATCCAGTGCAGAGATAGTTGTCTTGCTGGTAGACTATGGTGCTAACCTGAAATGCAGAAATGCTGAATTCAAATGCGCCCTGGACCTTGCCATACCCAACAGCAAAGTGGAGCAGGCACTTCTACTTCGGGAAGGTAAAGGTTTCTTTTGCCTTTTCCGCTTTGCCTTTTCCCCTTTGTTGTTTCAAAGTAGAGCAGTATTTATTTCTTTTACCTAAAACCTTTTTCTTAATTGATTTAATCTTCTCTGTAAGTTCTCTATTGATTTCGAGCCTGTATCATGCTACACAGAAATGAGCAAGCAATCTCTGTTTTCTTGCCATATCTGCTGCCAAGATAGAGTTTTAGTGAGCAAATTGGCTAGTTATTCTTTGCCTTTGTTTTCCATTTATCAAAGGTAAATTATCCTTATTTACGAATCAAGACTCTAAGGACTGAGGATTGAAAACTACCATGAGAGTTTACTCACATGTATTATCACAGCTATTTTAGTATCTTGTCTAGCGCTTCAGTCAAGCGCTATGGCTCGATGACCTTCTTCCTGGAAAAAAAAAAAAATAAACAAATGCACGTTTGTGGGACTGCAATCCAAACACAAACCAGTAATGTCCTTTGCAGCTTACATGCAGGCTCTCTGATATTTCTAGTTATCTTCCCAATCTACTTGAATAAACTTCTAAGCAGGAATAAATCTAACACTTCCTGTGCCATTTTCACCTCTGCCACATGTAGCCAAAACTTTGTGCATCTCCATCCCTGGAGAAGGGACATGCTGTATTAATTCTCCCTGTCCTCTAATTTCCATGTTTCCTAGCTCACTTGTGCCCTGTTAGCTGGTCTGTGTGCCCCAGGGCTCTGCCTTCCTGGTCACAGCTCACTCCCTCCCAGTGGGGAGCAATGCAATGTGCATAGAAAGCCCAAGAGCTCTTGGATGGTAATTAATGTTAATGGGGTGCATAAGCTTTTTGTTGGCCTCTGCATGCAGGTGCGTTTTATGGAGGAAGTGAAACATTGATTCAGTATTCTTCTGTCCCACTCTCTCTACGACATTTCATGTGGTGCTTTAATTTGTCATAGAATGTCATAGAAAGGTTGTAGAATTACATGAGTTGGAAGAGACCCAAAAGGATCATCAACTCCAACTCCCAGCTCCACACAGGACCATCCAAAATTCAAACTTTGTGTGTGAGAGAGCATTGTCCAAACACTCCTTGACCTCTGGCACTTCGGGCCGTGCCCACAGCCTGTTCCATGCCCACCGCCCTCTGGTGAAGAACCTTTCCCTAACCCCCAACCTGACCCTCCCCTGACACAGCTCCATGACATTCCCTCAGGTTCTATCACTGTAGTGTTTAAAAACCTCCTGGTGGACCTTTGCTTGAATGCTTCTCACTACTTGTGACCTCTGTCCCCATGTCTGAGATGTTCAGGCCTGAGCAGAAGCAGCTGTATCACTTTAGTTGCCTTCTGTGATTGAGAGCGTCTGTAGATAAATAAATATGCCAATTAAAAATCCCATCCCTTCTTGAACCTCTGCTTGATTTTCGCTCTCAAGTTGTACCGCCATCCTCCCTCACAGTCAGGTGGGCCATAGGGTTCTTCAGTTACTGCTGACTCTTCCCTTCTCAGAAATGAGGTTTTCTCAGTGCCTGATATAATATACATTCCTTCAGTCTTACTTGCAGACACTTCTGTATCCAACATCTGCAACTCCCTCACCTCATCTGTGTTTTCTGAGATCCTTTTGTTTGAAAGAAGCACCCCAGGGAATTCTCTTCGAGAGTTTTCTTTATTCCCCCTGACTTTTCTTCCATGCTTATTATTTACAAGTCTCCTTTAAAATGTTCCTCTTCCTAGCTATTATTTGATGTGAAATATAAAATGTTTCCATTTTCCTAATTGTTCTGGGAGGTGATAGCTTCTTTTCTCACTTCAGTGATGGTATAGTGCAAGTACTCTTTTCTACAAATCCTACAGATTTCTACAAATTTATTCTCAGAGGGGAATCAGCAGCCAGTTTAGGTGCCTCCATTTTCCTGTAGTAAAAGCAGACTTTGGTGAATCTCCTCTGGGGCTGGGAGTTCCATCCTGTTCACCCTGTTGGGGACAGCACTACGGTCTGCAGTGACATGCAAGCACCTGCTAAATGAGCCTCTGGACAACTTTCCTGTCAGTGGGTTCTCCAGTTTCTAAGATATTGTCACAGGATGCAACATTTCCCTCAGGGCTCAGGAAGGGCCAAACCCTGCACAAGAGCTGTGCGTCCTGACACTCTGTCTCCAATGCAGACTCCTGTATAGCATTTTCAGTATTTGCTCAAGAAAAGATTCTGAAAAGCCTGGCTGTGCATGCATAAAAATGTTTTTAGTGTTTATAGGTTTCAAGCCACTGAATCAATTTTGACAAACTAAGTCAGCAATGTATGTTGCTCTCCTTAACTTCAGAAAGTCGTTGTGCAGTGCTCAATGTGATTTTCAAACCTTACTGCTATTTGTTACCTTCTGACTTATACCAGTGATGAGAATGCTCTTGCTTTTATTTCTTTTCTTCCAGGCCCTGCCAGCCTTGCCCAGCTGTGCCGATTGTGTATCAGAAAGCATCTGGGTCGATCGTGCCTATATGCAGTCCATAAGCTGCACCTGCCTGAGCCGCTTGAGAACTTTCTCCTACACCGATAAGCCCATGACTATCTTTACACTGGAAAAGAAAGAGGAACAAATGGTTGTGTACTCCAAAATTATTATATCAAAGCAAAAAAATCAAAGACATCATTTACTGTCTATTCTAGGTACCAAACATTGCTGCTGATTGTGTACATTGAAGCCAATGGAAAACACCTTTTCACAGACACTGAATGGTGTGGATACAGCTCCCCCACAGTTTATTGCCATATCTATTTTTACTAAACTGAGAAGTTGTAATACATGAACAACTCAATCAACATGTATTTGTAGATAGACATGCAGACATCCACCCACAGACACACACACAGGATTTCCCTTGTATTTAGTGTTGTCTAATGATTATAGGTGATTTTTTTTTTTTTTTTGTCCTTTAATATCTTTGCAGCTTCTTCCTCTTACTTCTAAAAAGCTCACTGTCAAAATTAAGGCTGTTTTTCTTCCACTAGTGTGGGAATGAAAACCTTCAGTAATTAACATTAGTCATATTTATGTACTGCACACCTTTTGTCCTCTTTGACTTTGCTTCCTGACAACTCTTTCCCATGCTCTAATAGAGTTGTAGTGACTTCCAGCAGGCTCTGGCTGTCCAGATGTCCCATCACCTGAGCCCAGCTGCCCTCAACACTAATCCATGTTCTCCTCCAAAATGAGAGTGATGTTACCATATCAGGTCTGGGGGCTTGGAGTAAGCCCATAAAATTATTTCTAAGTCTTAAAAAAAAACCTTGTCTCTTCTAAAAAAAATATATAGATAGATAATAGATAGATAAATCTATCTTACCTGAGATCTGGCTCTGTTTGCTATATGAATAATTTTTGTTAGCTTAATTTGAGGAGAGAACAGCAAATGTTTTCATAGGCATACAGTAGGCCAGCTTTCAGTGTCTGTCCTTTGTAAAGCTTAATGACAACCAGAGGAATGAGTTGCTTCTCCTCCTTGTTGTCTTTGAACACTTTGATGTTTCTCAAGATAAGTCCTTGGACTGTAGAGAAAAAGAGGGCCAGGGTCCCTAAGGATGGTTGTGCATCACCCAAATCTTCTTGTTGGTTATTACCCACTAGGAGAATAAGTTGGCAGGGCATCTGCTTCCTTATCACCTACTCTAGAGTCTTTCATCACCTCCCTGGGAGAAGGGAATTTTAAAGGAGATTCTGGCCGCTGTGATAGTAGTTTAAATCTTGTCAGGTTTTGTAGCTTGGACGCAGCAGAGTTAGAGCTGTAGACCTCTCTGAGCTGAGAAACTTGGTATCCAGTGACCGGTGTCTGTGTGGCTATGCAAATATATGTTTATTTTTCCTATGGAGGCAGTTCTGAGGGCAGAAACTTTTCTGCAGACCTGAAAGTTGATAAACTTCAACCACAAAATGGGCAATGGTGTATCACTAGTACAGTAAGACATAGAGGTTAAAGGACGGTCTGCCTACACATTGCCCAGCTTTGCAGGCCCAAGAGGCTGGTTCATTTTCCAGCGAGTTGCAGTTATTTTTTTATGAGCTATGCATGGTGGTGCCAGTTGGCCTACGTTCAAAGTCAGGGGAAATGAACCTTGCAAGGTATAGTGCAGTGAACACTTTTCCAGCATCCACTGAGCTGCTGTCATCACTCCAGCAGAATCAGCCTCTGGTCCAGTGCTAACCCCTTAATTTCACCACGTCGGTTTCCCTCTCTGAGACAGAGGACTCACCTTTCCTGTACTTTCCTATGAATCATTCAGTGCAAGTAAGATAAATTGTGCTCCCAGCACTTTGTGAGACTAGGCCTGCAGCGTTACAGCCAAAAACAAATGTAGTTTTCAGCCTGTGAAGTACCCTGTTTCTGCACATATTGAATGCCCTCTGACAGTGAGAACTATTGCCCATAAAGTTTTCTGTGACATGAATGACCTTGTATAGTACAGTATATCATGGATCTCAGAGATTTGAACACTAAATTCTCAAGAGCTTCTGAAAATCAGATACTATGAAGAAAGAAATGTCTATGTTAATCTGATGTCAGTAGATCTCTCTCAGGGTTATCCTTGCTTCCAGCTCACCTACTCTGTTTATAAGCTGATAGTCAGAATACCATCTGCTGTCCAAATAGAGAGACAGAGCCTCAGCTGTGTGGGTTGTCAGGCTTTTATTGCAATCAAGGAGTGGAGACAATTTATGGGATCTATTTCAGAACATGTAATACTGAATTGATTTCCTTCTGCGATCATCAGTGAAAGCAGTATTTCACTTGCATAGGATTTTAAATTGAAAAAATGTATCTTCATTAAGGAGATGCAAAGCCTACTCAGCCTCTCAGGAAGGTTTATGTTATGAAACAGCAGAAGCTGCCCTATTTTATTGCTGATATTATCTTCCCATCAAAAAATCACCTCACCTTTGCATCCTCCCAGGGACATCATTCTTCTTGAAATTCCATATATCAGAGATTCAAGTGGAACAGAGCTTTAATAAATCAAGAGAGAAGTTCAGAAGTCCTCATGTTAAGCAATCTCATTAAAAACTTTACCTAGACTTTTTTGTTCTTATCACAAGCACGGTTCAGACTAAAAATTACCCATTTAATTTTCATTGACTGTGCTGTGTTACAACAAAGCATGGAAATATTACCAAGGAAGTAGCTGGAAGCTGTATTTAATTTTTATTTTGTAAATATGCCATGTCATGAAGATAGGGAAACACCAGTTATTGTGCTAGGAGTTTACTAAACCTTATTGGTGATTTTTCCAAATAAGTGAAAAATATTTGTCGGATGTTGACAGAGCTTCTTTTCCTTGGGCAGGAGACAGCTAACTAATCTTACAAAGACTCTTTTCTTCAAAATGGCATCTTCCATGCCATTCTATGATCATGTACAGAAACCTGTTATTTGGGTGAAATACAACTTTCCCGAGAATGTAGGTTTTTGTGTTGCAATGTCCACTACTATACCACAGCTGTAAGGCTTTACCCCCAGAAAACTTCCAGTACTGTCTGCTTCAGAGAAAAGTGAAGCAGATCTCAATAGGAATAATTTCACAGTATCCTGGTTAGTGGAAAAGTGTTGGTATTTTTTTTTTTTCATGCCACAAATAGCCATTCTAAGTACAGACTCTTTCAGCTTTAAATCAGGATCTTCAACCAGGCTCACCAACCATAAACCTTTGTCCCAAGTGTATTTTGCAGAATTATCTTGATAAAGTTACTGATGAGGAGTGTAAACCCAAAAGATTTCCTTTGATTGCTCCCAATCTGTTGGCCCACTTTTCAGTTTTATTATCCATGTTATGAAAGCCAGAAATGTGGACTCAGAAATGTTGGTGAAATGGACCTCACCATAGAATCATAGAATACCCTGAGATGGAAAGGACCCATGAGGATCACTGAGTCCAACAGACATCAAACTAATTAGAAGTTGACTTCAAGCTATCATGCATTACTTAGTATGATTGTTATTGTGATCCAAAGCAAAACAAAGTTAATACAGTTTTGCATCAGCCCTATCTTTATTTGTACTCCGAATCAGAGTACAAATCAGTCTTCATATGAATAATTCATAGATATCATGATTCATATATATGAATCACAATCTTCATATCTATGTTCTGCCTAGTAAAGGGAGCATTTCCATGATTCCAAACATTTTTACAGTCCTTTTTGTCTTTACTGTATCTTTTCTCACACCACTAAGCTCTTGTTCATAAGCATACCTTTCCTCATCAACTTTATTCTGAATTCATGTGTTTTTTTTCTGGCTCTAGGAATATGACTTTTAGTTTCCTCCTTGAGCAGTATACCTCTTCAACAGCAGCCATTTTAGTGAGCCTGTCTCCTTGTCAGATGTGTTTTCTCTAACTCACCAGGCTGCTATGTTTGGATCCCCCACTTCACATCTGCACATTTCAGTGGTCTCTTGCTCTGGAGGATGGCCCTGGTGTTTGTAGAGACATCACCCCTCAGCACCTGTACCCTGCAGGGAGGCTTGCAGACTCCTCAGCTGCCGTGCCGTCCTTCCAAGAACACGCCTGCACTGGCTACCCTCTTCAAGAGCAGCCGGAGCATTTTGCCATGCTAGATGTTCTCCAGGTGTTCTAACTTGGCCCCCTTGGACTTGGTCTCCTGTCCAACCTGCAGGGTTCAAGTAGCTTCCAAGGAAGCCTCACTAGGACTCAGATTTTCATAAAATTTTTTCCCCTTCCCTGAGTTTCTTCTGTCCAACTGAATCTCCCACTCTTAAAGTGAAATTAAAAAGGGAGGAAAATGCTAAGCTGCTCCAACAGTGGTCATATTGTAGCTGAACCTCCTCAAATCAGCCTTGAAGTGTGGGCATCCTCCCTACCCAGGCAGATGCAGGCTTAGAGGTTGGCTGTTCATCCCTGTTCTTGTAATGACACATGCTTGTGCCTCTTTGGTTGGTGGTACTGGGGATCATCTCTTCCCAACTACATTTTTCGCCAGGGAGCTACAGCCTGGTCAACATCCATCTCAGAGCGTTCTGCTTTTGGACTTCTGCTCACCACTGATGTTAGAATTTAATATTGTGCTGACCATGTGCAAATTCTTGTGAAAACTGCCCAACACTTTCAATCCCAATTCTACCCTCTGTCTCCTGCAGCACAACTCTGCTGTTGGCACTTATCAGCCCTCTAGTCTTTATTGGGTGAAAACCACTGGTGGTGCCCCAGCAAGTCACTAGGGCAAGACTGGCCATTTCGACTGATACTAATGAAATGAAACACATTCACAGACTTTACGGAAAAATCAGGCTGACCTGTACGCTGGGCTGACAGTTTATGATGTCATTATATATATTTTTTCCCAAGAAATTAATATTTTGTACAAGCCAATTGCTCCTCTTTGTTGTGTTTTTTTTTTTTTTTAATTTTCTTCAAGAGGTGTATACTTTGTTCTTGTCAAATACAGATTATTCCAAAAAGAACTTCTGCCCAATTTGATTTCTATTTCTTGAAAATTCCTTTATCATTAGATTTCCTAACATTTGCATAAACTCCTGATGCACATTGCAAGCGAAGGGAAAACTGTATCAGTTTTGGAATTGAAAAATGTTCAATAAGAGGTATCAGGAATTGTGGAAGAAAACATAATTTACATATTCAGCTGAGAATAACATCTGGGAGGTGGGAGAGAGATGAATTGGTGGGGCATGTCATTCTAGAACTTCAACAAGTAACACATTAGTCAGCAAACCATCGCAACTAATGGTTGCTTACCAGCAATGGATAAAATTTCACATGTGCAAGGGATTCCTTTTTCATCTTACTTTTAAGTGAATTAGTCTTATGTATAAAGAGCTTTTCTTCATGGCAATTTGAGCAAAACTATTGTAAATGCCAAAACCCAGCACACAGTCAGTCTAGCAATTTTTGTCATTACATGCTTGTCTGTGACATTCTGCAAATATGGCTTCCCTGAATCAGAAGCACTAACTTTGCTCACTCTCATTCAGGAACAAAATCAAGGTCCTAGAAATAAAATTATGTTCCAGCCATGTAAAAATGAAGAAAACAAGTAAAATGAATTTGGTATTTATAGTAACAAGAGATTTAATACTTTTAACTAAGATGTACCAGACACTGGGGTGATGAGGAATAGGATAAAAATAAGACTCCCAAGCCAGTCCTTGAGGGCAAGGCAGAGTTTGGACGGGATTTAAACCCATGTTTTACTGAAACAATCCAGTGGACTAATATACAGGGTTCTATAGTTTCATCCTTTCTTCACATGTAGAGGTTCAGCAGAAAAGATCTGAAGACAGAGAGAGAAGAAGTGTTCCATCCGTTAATATCTTTTCAGGCCCGGAGGCCATGGCTATTTCATCTGAACTCCTCTGTAACGCAAGCCACAGAACCTCACCCAGCAATTGTGCTAACCCAGACTGTGCCCTGGGCTATGGTGCACTTTACAAAACCTGGAGGCACAGAGAGCTTCCTACCTCACCCCTCCACTGCTGTTGCCACCCCAGGCCAAGAGAGAAAGAGGATGGGAGGCTACTTTGTCCTTGACATGCATTCATTCTTGTCCAGAGTCTGGAGCTGCCAGTGTGACCATCTGAGGTGGTGCTGGAGGTGCTGCATGGCCAAGGCTAGTGGTGTTCATGTCTCAGATTGTGGCAATCCAAACTTTTAAAAAATAAGAGGATACATTAGATGAGTAATGACAAAAATTTTTATACCGAGTTCTGTTCTTTTGGCATGTACGAGGTGAATTTTCCCACATCCTGCAGATATTCAGCCATGTATTATTACCTGTGGTTTGCTAAGTGTACATTGTTGTGGTAGACGATTCATTCTTCTGCCAGGTCTACCTGTGAGCTGTAGAGGTTATGTGCTGTAACAGCATAGAAATTAGACAGGACGGGAAGGGAGGGAGATTTAGAGAATTCCAGAGAAAACTTGTTATAACTTCTGCTGTCTGGTCTAGGAGTCTTTTTGAGTAAAATGCACTGTGTTTTGTTTGTTGTTTTTTTTTTCTCTTAGGAAGAATTTAAGGCTCCACAGGCCTTATGACTTACTAATTTTATGATGTCCATATCATTCTTTACCAAATTCACTAACATTAATTGCAACTTTTTTTTTTCTAGGATGGTCAGGAACTTGCATTATACTTTGTATTTGGAAACAGATAATGTATGAGCTTCCTAAGTCCCAGAGAAAGCTATTTGAGAGCTAAGATGCTAAAAATATTTGCTTTTTACACTTTGCTTACAAGTGATGCTTTACTGTAATAATAATGAACAAATGGTTATTAATGATTATAAGCTTGAGAGATGTGTAAAGACTCTGGCTTTGTCCATGAGCTTTGTGCCTTTTGTCACTGAATCCCTGTCAAGGACCAGTCAACCCCAAATATCCAAGTGAGCTAAAATTAACGAGTAAGATAAATTAAATTTTCTACTAGTTTTTTTCAGTGTTATTAAATCTACATCAAGGCATATATCTGTGGAACAGGGTCCTGAATAACTAGTTACTAAGGAACAGATTTTTGGGTCAAAGTTTGCAAAGGCTTCAGTGAAAAGTTTCCACAGAAACAATGCCAAGTAACACCAGTTTGTTTCCAAAAGCTGTTTCTCATAGGCTGTTGCTTCAGATAGAAGAAATTCCATTATGAACTTGGTGTTGTTTTTTTTGGCTAGAAGTTAGAGCTTTCCAGTTCTGCCCCCGAAGCACTTCCCATCCACCCACTATGGGCAAGCTGGGTAGCAAGGCAAACAGCTGCTCTATCGAGGATCCACAGATAGCAGCTTGTCTGACATTTATTAAACCTTTGAGCCGATGTGACTAATTCTCTGCAGAAAATTTCCCTGTCTGCTCCTCAGTCATTGTTCATGGAAGATAAGTACCTAGGCTTTTCATGCTTGTAGCAGCTTGGGAACAAATATTTTTACCATTGCTCATGAAATCTCATTAGGGATTATAATTATTATTATTTTTGGATGTGGCTCCGGTATAACAGCTAAAAAGGCTTATGCTACCCTTGAGATAATTTAACAGATAATACTCTTTTGCCAGTGCAAATCTCTAGCAACCTTCACCATTGCAAGAAACAGTAAGGTGAGTGAGGAGTTAATTAGAAGATTAATCCAGATTTTCAGATGTTTGCCCCAATGGAGAGGAGATGAGAAAATAGAATCCGGGTGCAATGTTCTCACCATTTTAAAATGGGAAAGGATTCAGTCAACTCTCATTTTGTCATCTGCTGAAGAAGATAACTTCCAGGTCTGCATTGAAGAGACAGGCGGTGTGGAGATCTGGTTCATACAAGTGGTGTGAGGAAATACAGGAGCACATGGGTCTGGCCTCCACCCCCTGCATCACTATCAAGGTGGCAGCTGGGTGCAAACCTTTTCCACCCTGCCACCAGCCAAGGGCAGCCAGGATCCTAGAGAAGCACCACCAGTCCTGATGTGGGATAAATGGGACAACTACAAAACCTGTTGTGGAATGCCAGGTTAAGTTCAGCTTTGGGAGAGGTCAGTTAGGGCTTGCTGTGCATGGAAGATGGGGGAAAGGGAGGGCCAGCTGGTCCTACCACACATCTTGGTCTTTGAACTTCAGCTTTGGTAAGCTTTGCACCTTATACATCAGTCTCCAGTGGTGGTTTCCCTTCTGCCACAACATCAGATATTAAGTTAAGTGGCCAAACTGGATGGGTCATGACTCGAAGAAGCTTGTACATTCGTCACCGTCTTTAGTTCATAGTCCTTTGGAAAGGATACTCTTATTTCTGCAAAATCAGCTTTGTGAATCAGCATTCGTCAATAACCTATTCCAAAAGAAAATGTCATCACCTGCTATGCTAGTGATATGCTGAAAGGAACAGAATCACATGATAGGTCCACGGACATTTTCCCTCTTTGACTTTATTGTCCAAGCAGTTGAGTTGGTAATGTAGATTTCTGCAGGACATATTTGGAAGCCTACAGAAGGCCTAGTTCAGGATAAGAATTAAAAGATCACAGCCTGCTTTATTGTGAAAGTCCATTAATTGCATTTTTCAGTAGTGACAAGGTGCTATAACTTTGAGGCGCCATTGAAAAGCCCTGGGAGGCTGTGTGAGAATAGCTGGAGAGTGCTGTCCATTCCCATTAGAGGCAGAAGTGTGGGTAGATCTGTCACACTGGTGAAATTTCTAGAGGTAATCTCCAACATGGCCTGGAAAGTAGCCTTTCTGTGACTGTGTGTGGAAGAGCTTATTGCAATGCAATGTGTTAATGAGCAATGAGCATCTAACCCCAGTAAGACTGGAGAAGAGAAGCAGTAGAGCAGAGGAGCATCTGAATTAGATACTCCAACCCATGAGCTCTTGTCACCTTCCCATTTGCCTTGCTGACACTCCTCAGCTTTTACTGCTATTGTGTCCTGGTACTTCATAGCTAGTGGGAAGAGAGAGAAACTGGAGGGAGGCGTAGAAATTGGCTTGGCTTGATAGGACCCACTGTGGGCCTTTGGGCTTGGAAAGATGAGATATTTGTTGGCAGTCTTTGTACTGGGAAATATTCCTGGGTGGATCTGAATGGGACCTGACACCATGAGCACTGCTTAACAGGACCAACTCAGCTGACTTCTGTGGCACTAAACTTGCTTTTATTATACTTGGGTTTTCTCCAGCGTGATCATCTGTTAATCTTATCGTGGAAGTGGTGGAAAACTGCTGTGTCATCGTTATTATTTTTAAAATGGAAACTGTTGTTCTCAGAAAATGAATGTATTTGGGAATTGCTTTGCTTTCTTCATGAATGATTATTTTTCACTAGAAAGTTTGTGAACCTAAAACGTTTGATGGCAAGTGACAGAACTGCCATTGTTTTTCAAAATTAATTATGAGAAGAGGGGGAGAAAGAAACTGAAATCTGTTTTATGCCTGGATTTGGATTTCACTTAATTTAGTATTGGTCAAGACCACCTTGCAGTTGGTAAAATTCTAGTAGACTATGTTAAAAACACCAGCACAGCTCTCAAGCACTAGGTTGAGGTTTTTGCTGTAATGACACCTACTGTCTGCTTACTGGTGTGTAGTTGCCACATGAGAACACTTCATCACATTAATAACCTGGTGTGATTGATAATCTATAGTTATAACCCACAAACTATAACCCACAAGACAAGCAAAACAAAATCCTGGCTTGGAATGGCTTTGAATTGCTATGATTTGGGGGGAAAAAAAAAGCTTTCAGGGTTTGGATTCTTTTTGCATGGTCTGCAGTGCGCTCATTTTAAAGCCAGTTCAGAAAGCAGTGCCAAGATTTATTTTGCAGCATACAAAAACTTACGTAGGTGTACACTGAGAGATGTTTGGCACCAGATGGTGAAAAATGGAGTGTTACTGCTTGTCTCTCTGTGGGGAAGATGCTCTAATCCCCTCCTTGCCACAGAGAAGATACAACAAACTCATGCTAAGTTTGTCCTGCTCTCTGGGATATTGTGGTGCTTCCGAACATCTGTGATGAATTAAAACACAAATCCAGGTGCTCTTGATACCAAGAGATACTTGCTGCTTCTTTCGGGGCTTGTTGGCTTTGATTTAGATGGTAATTCGTGAGACTTTCTTGTTAAGTAAAACTACCAGCTTGCATAATATAAAAACTGCTTGCAGAAGCCAGTGTGGTCTCTAACCAGGTTGATGGGATGTTTGCCAAGGGAAGTTTCTGTGAGGGTGTGAGGAAGGAAACATGAAAACTTGACATGCTCAAAACAAATGTGAAAAAAGGACAGCCCCTGCAAGAGGAAAGAAAAGAAGGGATACAAGAACTGGATGATATCATGAATTTCATCAAGGGAGGACCTCTTCACCCTGTGCCCACTTGGAGATTTCACGGCAGATCTGCAAAGAATACTCAGGTGCTGCTGGAAATGGCTCTGGTGATTTGGTACCCCTGAGGACAAATTTAACTACTGTGATTTAGAACATGACTGTTTCAGATGTTTGCCTTGCTCATTGGCTGGAAATTAATGCCTTGAAGGAGAAGCAGCAGAATGCAACATATGCTATTGTCTCTGTGCTCAAGTTTACAGGCTGGAGTAGAAAACCGCTTTTATTGTGTTTTGAGCTAATATAATGGACCATATACAGAACAACTGAGGCCTCAGTTTGTGGCCAGGGCTTCCCAACCCTTCCAAGGGTGTGGGTAACCTACACTTAAAGTGGGGAATGAGGCAGGCAGGAACAGATTGCGTCTCTGCAGGTATATCTGCCAGGGGTGGATCAGAACCCTCCCCTCTGAAGTGTAGGTACCCCAAAGGCAAGGTTTGGTGGCTCAGGCATTGCACAACACGGGGCTGCCATTGGCTATGAATTCAACCAGCTCCTAAGGTGGGTTTTGGCTAATCACATGTACACACATCAGCTTCTTCTTCAGAGTCAACGAAGGCTGATTCTCAAGACTCAGTTCGTGTCCATTCAAAGCAGAGATCTAAAATAGGTCAGATGAATCATGATCTTAAAATGCATATTTATCTTCATTAGCTCTGAAGCAAAGCTAGGATATCTGACTTGGACTCTGAATCTAAACTGAACAAATACCTTGCTTTGTGCCCAATTTTCCAAATGTTTTCTGTATTTCTATGGTTTGTATCCTCAGAAACCAGTGCTGAATTTGCATGCCAAGACAGATCTACCAGCAGCTCATTTTCACTGATGTAGCAAATATTAGCTTTAATGATACAAAAAACTCACTGTACATGCCCAGAATAGTAAACAAGAATAAAGTCTTTTCTGTAATGATTAATGTGGAAAATTTAAAAAACTGATTAACAAGTGGGAGAAGAAATAAGGATAGTAGAACACTTGAAAGACTTGCTGTCAGCAACTTGCATCTTTGAAAGAGAAAAAAAAAAGATTCAGTTTACAAGATACTCTGTAAACATAAAAAGTAATATTGAGTGTCATATGCTCAGCTTCACAATGCACTTTTATCCATGCAGGAATGTTGCATTTGAATTATGATGCAGTGATTTCTGTAGCTAGCTTTTTATGTAGAACTTGGAGCTGTAGAGCTATTTAAATGGAAAATAGCATTGTAATGACTGAAAGCTCTGTGTTGTGTAAGCTGTTTCAGGTCTGTATTTGAAGTTGTGTGCTGTTTATCTTGAGATTCAGGTTGACATTAAAACATGTTTCTTTGTTATTGGAGAATTTTATGCTTACATCTAAAAAAGATTTGAAACTGGGGTAGTTAAACGAGTCAAAGCTTTCTTACATAGTCTTGGTGCCCAGCAAGGATCTGTAGACCCTATAGAAACCCCCTAATTTGGGGATATTTTATGTGGCTTGCTCCAAAAGTAATGTCTCCTATTTATTTCCATGGACCTCCCATGCTGATTTGCTGGCTGGCCATACAGTAGGGGGAAACACTGCAACTAAGAGAAAAGAATGCAGTTTTGCAATTGTGAAGAGAAGCAGAGATTCTTTGTCATTCACTCTGTTCTCTATATTGCTAATTCAGCCTTTTAGTCATTCTGCCTCTACTACAAACTCAAGTGGCAGAATTTAAAGCTAGATTCTTCATAACTGTAAAATGCACCAAACTTGTTAATGTAAGTGACACAGAAAATCTCTGCAGGTGAGATCTGGCCACACACGAGGGTGGATAGAGATAGGACAAGGGGGAATGTCTTTAAACTGAGACAGGAGAGGTTTAGGTTAGATATTAGGAGGAAGTTTTTCGCTCAGAGGGTGGTGACGCACTGGAACAGGTTGCCCAAGGAGGTTGTGGATGCCCCATCCCTGGAGGCATTCAAGGCCAGGCTGGATGTGGCTCTGGGCAGCCTGATCTAGTGGTTCGTGACCCTGCACGTAACAAGGGGGTTGAAACTAGGTGATCATTGTGGTCCTTTTCAACCCAGGCCGTTCTATGATTCTATGATTCTATGATTCTGGGATTTGAGATATGTACGCACTGGAGAGAGCCTGTGGTGAGACACCACACAGAACAAGGAGGGAAGAGTCAGGAATCTGTATTTTCATGAATAAAAAGAATATTTATGGACTTTTGCTGGACTCTCCTTGCACTGCCCTAACCTCACTAAGACTGCTGCACAAGACAGTAATTGTGGAGGGGACAGGCAGGGCTCAGGGGACATCAAACTCTGTAGCAAGCAGTGCTTTGTAATGTAAGATATTTCCAGGTTGGAATAAAGACAGGGAGGTTCATCACAGGAACTTAAGATGCTCTGTCTAAGCAAAGGCTTCGGGATAGCCCAAGGAACAGGAGTGATGATCCAAAGGAGAAATACTGTGATCCTAAGTATAAATCTTGCCCCTAAGGTGACATTTCAGAGTTTAGTCCTGTAGCCTGGAAGGAAGCCCCATGTCTGAGGAATGGGCACGGTAGCTGGATTCCTTGGCGTGGCTTTGCCCAGGCCTCTGCCTCTTTGGTGCTGTCAGAAGACAAGCATGATCAAACTAGAAGCTTCTTTCATGAGACTTGCATCTATCTGCAAAATGAAATACCAATGTGCATGAATCAGGACCAGTTTGTTGGAGGGATCTCAGAAGCCTCTTTCATAAAGGATGATGGAGGCAGGAACAGACAGAGGCTTCCTGCAACCATGGGGAGTGTCAAAGGCTCATCAGTCCTGCTGGGTGCTATCTGGGATCCCATCAGCTTCAAGAAAGAGCAAACTGCAGCTCCTCCTTCAAGGCAGAGGTTAATACAAGAAATCATGACCAAATACGTGCAACTAATATCATATTATTCAAATGATCAGCAGATCAGAGGATCAAATGACCCAAGTCTCCCTGTCCATGTATTACCGGGGACTAAAATATTTCAGTCTTCTAGGCTCCTTACTAGTGTTGAATTTAAAGGTCACAGATTATGCTTCTTCACTTACAAGCCAGTGGGGCCAGACTCAGAAGCCAGAAGAGCATTGGGTAGGAACAACCCTGGAAGGGACAGACTTCTCCTTATCCATGTTTCATTGGCAGCTGTGAATCAGCATGTGCCCAGGTTGCCTTCACAGACTCCCCACTGGCAGGGCTTATGGGTGATGCTCATGCTGTTCATGTCTTCAAGTAGAAATGCTTTTCTTTTCTTTTTTTTTTTAAAGATAAAAGAAAAACCTCAGAATTATTCCAAATCTCTTGCATGTGCTAGAAATGAAACGCTGCTTCTTGGGATTAGCCCAGTTAGAATTTGGTTTATCAAAATATCACAGAATTTTTGGATTGGAAGGAAGGGACCCCAAAGCCCACCCAGCCCCAACCCCTGCCGTGGGCAGGGCTGCCACCCACCAGCTCAGGCTGCCCAGGGCCCCATCCAACCTGGCCTTGAGCGTCTCCAGGGATGGGGCACCACAGCTTCTCTGGGCAGCTGTGCCAGCCCCTCACCGCCCTCTGAGTAAAGGATTTCCTCCTAACATCTAACCTAGATCTCCTCTTTTTTAGTTTTAAAGCCATTTCCCCTTGTCCTGTCCCTGGTAATTTGGATCTTCAGATACACACATGCAAACTCTGCTCTCCTAGACAAATTTTATCAACACAAGTTAGATTTTCGTGTGGAAATTCTGCCTACTTTCACCTGTGCACAAATGAACACCTACTCAGGGATGGCAAAAGGAATTTGCACTTGTAAATTGTACTCATTTGGGCAAGAAAACTGTGCAAGCAGAGATGATCCATGAGATCAGGATTTATGCACACAGACCCAGAGAAATAAAATGGAGGTCCTCTGGAAAATCAGTCGCCATTTGTTGACGGGTAGCTTTGTGATTCTTGTTTTAGACCAAGAAATTGATTTAAATAAAAGGACAGTGGTCAGATATGAAACCCTTTGCGTGACTGCGCCACGGAAACCGTTTGAAGCGGGGAGGAAGAAATCAGCCTGCTCAGCACTGCGCCTTCCACGCCATGGAGACAATAAGGAGCTTCCAGTGGAGAGCGCGGCTCGGTGAACAACATGTGGTTCCAATATCCGCACGGCACGCGGTGACCACCGCCGCGCGGCAGGAATTCGGTGCTCACTCCTTGCCGGGGTCCCGGCTGCTGAGATGGGGTGGTGGGCTCACATGGGACAGTGCTGGGGGAGAAGAAAGCACAGCACGGTGCCTGCAAACCGCTCGCCTGGGAGTGGTGCGGACCGAACGGTGTCTCCCTGGGTTTTCTTTGCAAATCCCCCCGCAGGCAGTTTGCTCAACTAGTTGAACTGGCTCTTTCTCTCTCTCTTTTTTTTTTTTTTTTTTTTTTGGCAAACCAAGAATTTCCTTCCTGATAAAAACAGCCGGCCGGCTCCCCGATTGGGCGCGGGGTTGGGGAGGATATGACATCAGGCACATCTCTCACTTCGTGCAGTGTGGTCTGCCTGATCACTGGCTGCTTACCAGCACAGCCAGGGAGGTGTTTCCCTAACTCCCAGCCCAGGTACTTAAGTTTCTGCACAAAGCGGTGCAGCACCGAGTCCCAGCCTGCGGCCAGCTCTGTTACGCTCATCTGCTGGGCAGATCGCTCCTGCACGCGGGGGTTCGATGAACGATGGAATTTGAACTACTTAGGGTGACCGTGAAGTGAAAAAACAGACACTGGACAGACGGGGCTGATATGGATGAGGAGCGAATGAATCAAAACGGCAGCAAATCGCAAGGAGCAGGAGGCCAGGTGCCTGCAACGACTCCATCAGAGGTGCTGATGAGGGGTGAGTAAGGCTCCTGCCTCTGCCCTCACGTCTGCCGGCAGCAGGAGAGGGCAGAGTAAGGCTGCAAAGGCACACTTCTATCGAAGTTACACTTCAGTGCAGATCCGCAGCCACGTCCCCGTGCTCTTGCACTCCAAAAGGGATTTTAATAAGCTATTCATACCCGATACTGATTTCTGTTGTGGGTTTTTTTTTCTTTTTTTTTCTGGTGCATCACAGAAAAAGTGTCCAATTCTGTAGTGCAGTTCATGCAAGCAGAAACAAATGCAGTAATTGAACTACAGCAAACTGAAAAAGAGATTGCAGTGTGGCATGTTGAACTTAGATTGGTGCCAGCTCAGCACTGGCTCAGTTCCTCTTTTCTTTTTCTTTCCTTCCTTCCTTTTTTTTTTTTTTCCCCACTTTCCTTCCTCCTTCCTTCCCTCCTTTGCCTCCTCTGTTTTTTATTTGCTTTTTATTTCTCTTTTATTTTTCTTTTACCTGCTTTTGTTTTTTTTCTTTTTTTTTCTTTCTATTTTTGCTTGTTTTTCTTCTTCTTCTTTTTTTCTTTTTAACTTTCTTATTCTTTCCAATCAGCAGGCCCAAGTGCCCTTGCCCAGGCCTAGCCACTTGCCCATGCAGGTTCTTCCACAACTGCTATGGCACTATGATCAGCTGTGGCCAACGCTGTTGTGGTCAGTGGTGAAGTTATTCAAATAAATGGCCTCACTCTGCTTGTTGCTCTGTTGGCTGGCCCAGAGCCACTGAAAATATGACATGGTGACTGACTAAGGACAAGGAATTTATCTTCATGCAGCAGCTTTGCTAGTGATGTTCCCTGCACCCCCATTTTCTGAGACACCATTCCTTCAGTTCATGGTCAGTGAAGTGGGATTATGGAGGGAAATTAAGATAAGATGACTTCACAGTGTCCTTCCCTTTTTCCAAGGCTATTGAGAATACTTCTATTCTTACCACATAGAAAAATAAGACACTGAAAAATAAACAGAGGCAAACTACAGCGTAAAGATTATCAGTATGTTGGTTGTATTGCCTGCTGCTCCTTGTGTGTGCGTGTGTATGCATGCACTGAGGCTAGGGTGGGAGGGAAGGGACGGCGATGTCATTACACAGTGTGAACCAAACCCAATTCATATGAGAGATGAGCTCTGCCAAAACGGAGTCTGGGAGGGAGGGAGCCTACAGGCAGCATGGGTGGCTTGGTCTGTTGGGTGCTGGAGCTCAGAATGTTCCTCTTGTGCCTGCCTGGCTCTTAGCAGAGTCAGTAAGCTCTGCTGGTGGCTTGCAACAGGAATGTATTTGGTAACATATATCACGGGTGTTAGGTAAAAGCATTTAAATATGAAAAATACCATTCACAGTATTGTTATACATAATGCCATAGGCTTATGTATATGTAAATGTGTATGCAAGAGCATGCCTCAGCTGAAAGGATTTCAGAACCCCTTGTAAGCTGCACTGTGTGAGGTTACCACGAAAGGAAAGCAGCCTAGGGAGCCACTGAGTGTGTGACACCCTCCTCATGATCAGAGACTGGAAAAATGTGCTTTCAGCCTCCACCACAGAATGAATGCTCTTCTAGAAACGTCCTGCAAGCACATCCACAGCCAGCAGTCAAAGCTTGGATGTTCGTGCAGTTACTGGTATAAGGCTCCCACTATACCTGCCCTGCCAGCATTCAAGGGCCCAGGTGGATGCAGTGCAATCAAGAAGGACCAGAGGTTTCATGTAACCTCTGGGTTGGCTGCAGTTTTCAGCAGTGAAAGGGGAGCTGGATGGCCCCATGCCACAAAAAGCCAGTGGGTTTTCGATGCTGAAAGCCATGAGGCCTGACAGAGGTTGCTTGTGGATCAAGGTGCAGGCACATTTCAAATATGGATTAACAGGCTCATTTCTCCATGAGAGAGCAATTGTACATACTTTTGGGAAGCAGAAGCCTGCATTGCTGTGGCGGTACATGCAGTGAATGTAAATGTGCAAACTGTGTACGCTGGTGTTTCTCCTCCATGGACTGCTCTGGTGGCCAAAGTATTTTAAGGACTTTCTCAAATGCCACTATTTGAGAATTTAAGAAGACCAGGGCTAGTTAGCAATGGCACTTATTTAGGCTTTAATCTGATGACTGTATATGGTAATAATAGTGATAATTGATATTACTGATATTGTATCTACTGTGCCATGCAGTCAACAGGACCTTTCACCTTCTGTTCGCAATGTACCCAAGACGATCTTAAAGCTATCTTAGGCCTCCACTTCTGTTTAGAACCCAGTCCTGCCTGGTACAGGATGCCCAACCAGGTTAGGACATCCTTGCATATACCCCTTTTATTTTCCACTCACACTTATCTTTGACATTTCTTGCTGGTCAGTCTTCCAATTCACTGTTAAGGATTTATGAAAGTAGAAGTTAATGGCCTTTCCACAGACGACTATGATCTGGTTTGAAGTCTTAATGGAAACTTGTTTTTTTCTCAAGAAGGCGCTGAGTTGGACAAGGGCTGCATGTTGATAGAGCAGACCATACACCTCCCTCTTTGTCACCAAAACAATGACATGATGATATAACATCATAGTGGTAAATACAAAATGCTACCTGTATTTGACCAAAAAGAGATCAAGCACTGCTCAGAAAACTTGTTCTTCAATCTAGATCTTTTGAACTCTTGTAAACATGTTTCCTTGCAACTCATTAACATCTGGCAACAGCATTGGTAACATCATGGCACTGGATACACAGAGTTAACAACCAGAGTTAACTAACCAGAGATAACACTGGCAGAATGGGTAAGAAAGACAGCATGGTGGAGCATGCTGTAGCCACTGGAGAGCATGCCTGGTAGAGATGAGCTTAGTTCAAGGTACGAGGAGAGAAATAAAGTTTTGTCTCTCAGTATACTACCATCTGCATTATAAAAACTTTTTGCAAAATCAGGGGTCTTTTCTTAGTGATGTCTGTGGGGTTTGGTTTTCCCTTGCTCTTATCACTGCTGGTTTGGGCCTTCTCACAGGCCTATTCAAAACAGCACGACGAGGGTCACTGATAAAGCATAGGAAAATGTAAGACAGTAACCTCAGCACACACAGTGCACTGTGCCTGATGTTCCCTAAGTGTTTAATCCAAACAAGCAGAGATGCTTTGCACCTTGGAAAATGAGATATTTAACTTTACACAGGTGAAGGTAATTTAACAAGCACCATTTGATACACATCACTTTTAAAGCACAGCTATTTTAGTTAATTGATAATACTGTGCTTTAATAACTGTACCATGGTTTTGCTGTCGTTATCAGATGACATATCCTTATGAGACTAGAACCATAGCTTCTGGAAATTGCTGTCCACTTGCTAAAGCCAAAGAATGGTTAGGAACTTACTGCAAGTACACGTTGTGGTACACAGCCCATGGAACTCAGGAGGAAGCAGGTAGAAGGCAGGTGAAATGCCCTCTGGAAATGCTTATTTTCCTTCCCAGGAGTACCTGGACTATTAACATAGACCAGACTTTGAGTTTTGAGGCAGTGAGTACTGAAGGAGGTAAATCTCTCCCAGAGGGATTAACAGTCTCTGGTGGCCCTGAGCCATATACTTGTAATGCTAAAGGACCCCTTTGTTACTATTTGGATGGCCATCAGTACTGCACTAGTTTGTTTCACTGTGTTAAAACAAAGAACAGATATAGCAGCTATGGAAATGAAGTGTAAAGTATTTCCTCAGACCTTTATATTAAGCTGCAAATTGAGGAAAGTTATGTCCTGTAAAATGCATCAAATAATGTTTTTGCCTGTCAAATAAATCTTTCAGAAAAGCACTCTACATGACTTAACAGGTTTGTTACCAAATTTAATCATGAAGGTTCCCTCCCATACCTCTTTCATTCAACCGAAACTATGCTGACTCATTTCCAGAAATTATTTTTGGCATGCAGTATTTTTCTGAACATCAGTTTTGAAATATCAAGATTACCTCAAAGTAGGAGTTAGAATTCTGTTTCTGATGCAAACCTTTTTTTTGCTTCCTAAACCATCTGCCAGAGTGCCCTTATGTCAGTCTTCTGCATAAGGCCTAATGAGAGAAAATATGAATTTTTTTTGTTTTATACAGGCACTTAGAATATTAGTGCTTTTAACATAGCTGTAGTGAAATTACTCCCTTCATGACCTGGGCTTGTGTCCTAGGAATACTTTCCTTATGACATACCTAGGTAAAATTACTCCCTTCATGACCTGAGCTTGTGTCCTTACTGCCATTCAGTGGGTGTCCCACCCCCTGCACTGTCCCTTGGAGAAATGGAGGGATCATATGCTGAGACTCAAGTAGATCTCAGGGTCGTGGTAGGTGTTCCCATACTGCTGAGGAGTCTCATTTGCTTCAGCGTCAGAGAGCAGGTCATTTGCAAATCCTCTTGCTCTCACTCTTTTGACCTAGTGAGGCAGAGCAGCAAGAGATCACGCAGTCCGCATGTCCTTAAGGTGAAATCATGTCTCTTTCTTAAAGAAAAATCTTTCTGGAAATACAGTGTTTTTCACCAAATCTGCTTCACCTAAGCTGAGTGCTTTTTTTCCTCCACTAAATGTTCAAGCATGAAAACTAAAATCTAAGGCAGACCCTTTCCTTGAGCTTCCATCTATATTTGCTTTTTATGGCTTCCATGGTGCCAAGAATACAGGTATTATTTAAAATGCACCACTGCAGAGGCTGACACTAGACTGAAAGCTGAGACACAAAATCAAGAGGTAACACAATTTGTCTCCCTGTACTTTGGTACTATCTCTAGTTACATATTGTTGAATCGAGCCCATCTCTGAGCAGGGGTGAATGACTGAGCAGCTGCACCCTTTCCAAAGCAAGCTTCTTTTGAGCTAATTGTTAAAGCGTAATGAGCTTGTGAAAACAAAGGCACTGGAAATAATTCAAACCAAGAGACAAGCTCAGTCAGAACAAGGTGGTGTTCTGTAAATCATTCTCTTGTCCTCTGAATGGGAACATAGCTGCTTAGCACTAACATGGGATGAATTAAAAACGCACCCAGAGTGAACCCATCCTCCCTGCGGCCTCTCCAAGAAAAGCTTGGTGGTTCAAGTAATAAATTAGAGGAGAGGATTATTGGGTCACACAGTTGAAGTAAAGTACACTGATGAAACAGTCCAGGGAATTGTTAGACATTTTCGTGTCTTTCTCTTTATGCAGACTTCATTTCAGACTGGTCTCCTTTACACGATGCATCTATCCACGGGCGTCTGCTTGCTCTGAGGAAGCTCATCAACCAGGTATCTCTCTGCCGAGTCAATATGATCTCTACTGGGTTTGTTCAGTTGCTGAATTCAGTCTGTGTTTTACTCTGAAAAGTCCAGGGTGAGGAAATCACGTCGACCAAAATGCAGTGAAGTCGATGTGTAACATATCTTTTTTCTACATTTCTTTGCCTCACACAAACTCTGCACACTAAGCTGAAGACCTGTATCTTGGGTTGCAGGTGACAAGACCCCAGCTGCTACCTGTGGGCAGCTGCACGGCTCTTTGTGCAGCTCCTGTGCCAATGACCAGCACTTGGTCCCTTTGGTGGGGGCAGCTCCAGACACAGACAAGACTCCAGTTGAGGCTTCAATTCAGGCACCCAGACATCTGTTTCTGGTGCTCTTCGAAGTGCTTGAAGGCCCTGCTCCTCACGAAGAAGGGCACAGCTGGGGAGAAGAAATTTCTGAACCTCACTGCTCTGTTCCTTCAAAATTATTGGATTTAGCCAGTGGAGGAAACAGTGAGGAAGGTGGAAACTCTTCCACCCTAAACTTCTGGATCATGAAGACTGACAGAAAAGATCCTGTGGTAGAGTCAATTCATTGGTTTCTAATGAAGGAGCCAGTTTTTCTTCAGAAAGTGCCATAATCCAAAGAAAGTATATCAAATGTATATATCAAAAGCACTTCTGGGTTTGTTCCATTCAAACAGTCACAGGCTGGAGGTCAAAAGACGTGAGCAGACATAAACAAGAGGCAGGCACGACCCTGTTGAGAGCTCTAAAAACATTTTAAAATCTTTTTTATTTCAAAGTTTGTTAGCTGTGATGTAGTAGAAATAAAATAATGCGAAATGCCTAGAAGGATGTCTGCATTGTTCCTTTGGACAGTTCGTTGACCATAGCTTTCTGTATTGATTAGTGATGTGTAGAAGGCATGACCTCTGGTATGATATACCAGTATCTGTTCCTGCTGAAGCACCACAGCTTCTTTCATTGCTTACCTAGTAACTCCAAGCAGTTGAGAAAACTGTGATTAAACAAATCTTTAAGGATCATTATGGAAGAGTGGTGGGTTGTTGCTATTGTTGTTTATCTGTTTTGTAGCTGGCTGTAATGATATTTTCTTTCATCAGGGGAGTGATGTTAATCTTGTTACTGCAGACCATGTGTCTCCTCTCCATGAAGCCTGCCTAGGTGGTCATGCTGCTTGTGCCAGTTTCCTATTAAAGCATGGTGCTAAGGTAAACGAATCAAGAATGTGTTATCTTATCTCCAGTGTTAACATGTTTATTATGACAATTTAATGCTAGATCATAGAATCACAGAATGGTTTGGGTTGGAAGGGACCATAAAGATCATTTAGTTCCAACCCCCCTGCTGTGGGCTGGGACGCTTCCCATCAGACCAAGTTGCCAAAAGTCTCATCCAACCTGGTCTTGAACACCTCCAGTGATGGGACATCCACAACTTCTCTGGGCAACCTGTTCCAGTGTTGTTTTTATTCTTCCCCCAGGTGAATGGGGTTACTGTTGACTGGCACACTCCTTTGTTCAGTGCTTGTGTCAGTGGCAGTGTGGCTTGTTTGAATTTACTGCTGCAACATGGGGCCAACCTGCATCCGCCCTGTGACTTGGCATCCCCCATCCATGAAGCTGCTAAGAGAGGTAACCTCATGGGTGTCAGCACTGTTTTATATCTTGCTAGAAGTTTGGGGAAGTGGAAAAGAGAGGTAAAGAAGATCTTCATGATTTAGGCCAGGAATTGTTCCTTCCTACTTACTCTCATCACAAGTGTTGCAGTTGCTCCCACCCCCTGGTGCTCACCAAGGGCCACTTATTTCTGCTCTCAGGGCCTCCGGGTTCATGTGGTGACACCTGGAAGGGGATGCATTGTCCAAATCAGCTGCCTGCTACATAGAGATCCAAGAGAGTTGTCTGGCCATGTTCAAAAGGAGAAGAGAAATTCAGCATGATTCATCTCATCTTCAATAGATATCTGTAATGAGTCAGATATAATGTGAGGGCTTTAGCATATTTTCAAACTGGATTTGCAGTTCCTGTTTCTCTGGCTGAAAACACTGGAGTAAGGAGAGTGGATCAAAGTATTACACTATCACCTCTTGACAGAACAATGAATCTTTGCCAAATTACACTTCTGCATCAGAGAATTTGGACTATTGCAGAATGCCTGATCTCTGTGAGTTGACTGATAAACTGCCTTTATCCCTTTTAAGGTCATGTGCAATGTGTTGAGCTCCTCACATCCCATGGGGTGAATATAGATCACAACATCAAGCATCTGGGTACTCCGCTTTATGTAGCCTGTGAGAACCAGCAAGTGGACTGTGCCAGGAAGCTACTTGAGTCAGGTAAAAGGAAAAATAAAGGATGTTGTATTTTCCTTCCCTGTAATGTCTGTCTTTGGATTCTCTTTGCAGCAAAGATTTAGAGGAATTCCTACTTTGAGACCTGGAGAAGTTTTTTTCTCAATGGCAGTCCTGTGTTAAAGAGGGGAGCAGGTTAAACAGGACCTTATTGACCAGGAAATGAGCTTTACAACTCTCAACAAAGTGATGGGTCATCCTGGATTTTGTGCTGCCAGTGGTGCCTAGAACAACACCATCTTCTCCAGTGTCCATGTATTTGTGCTGCTGTAGCTATTTGAAGAGAGTAGCGAGATACTTCCTTTTTTCTTCCACCCTCTTTACTCAATAGAAATGACTAAACTATTTTTACATACTTCTTTTGCAAATGTTTTAATTCTTACAAAGTTCATAAAATGTCTGAAACATTTCCAACATGAAGTAAAAACATTCGGCACTGTATGCTTTTCCTCAGATAAACCCAACTACAAATCTAACCACTTGGATGACTACACGAGGTCATTTCTTACCTATGGCAGTGCATCTCTGCTGACAAAAGGGGCTGCATAACAAAACGTAGCCACATAGCTCATACAAAAATGGTGGACCAACCAAACTCCTTTGAAAAAAAGACACATTTAGATGACATTATGCATGATTTAGCACAGTGATCTTTTCTAAATAAATCAAATACAGATTAAGAATTCACTTTTGCCTATTATTTTCTGGTTTTTGCCTTTTGTCTTTGCTGCCTTCTGTGTATAGGAATATGTGCTTTAAAATGTTATAAATAGTTTTGAATTGGTTGTGCAATTCACACATTTTGTGAGACATTAGCTCAGGATAACAGACTGAGGAGCACTTGGGGATCAGAGAATGCTTACATTCTCCACTATTAAGGGCCTCAAAAGTTTTCCATTCTCACATTTTTTTCCTGAGCAGACTTGATAACTCAGCACCTGGAAATCAGCTTAAGCCTCTGGTATGGAGCAGGTTGAAACCGTGCATGCATTTTAAAGGAATGGTGAGTTGGGATAGAGAGCAAATGAGATCCGTAGGTGGAACTACTCTTTTTCAGGCTTCAAGAAGTCCGTGGGCTGGGCTGTGGGTGAAAGACTTCCTTGTGCACTGTTGTTTTGGGATCATTTTCACAACTCCACTGCTTCACAGCCAGTACAAGTAGTCTGTATGCAAATTGTGAGACCTAAAGGACAGGAATCCACCGCTAGGTGAATGCTACAGTGTTTATGGATTGTTCAGAGAAATTGCAGCTAGTGCAGGAAGTGGAAATAAGCTCTGGTGTAGTCATTATTCCTTGTCATCTCTTCATATTCAGGTGCAAATGTGAACAGTGGCAAGGGCCTGGACTCCCCACTGCACGCGGCTGCCAGGAATTGCAGTGTAGAGCTGGTGATGTTGCTGATTGACTTCGGAGCAGACATTTGGGCAAAGAATGCTGAAAGCAAAAGGCCGATGGAGCTGGTTCCACCTGGTAGCCCTTTGGGTCATCTGTTCCTGCAGAAAGAAGGTGTCTCTTAGCACTTGTTTTTTTCCTTCACTTGGGACCCTATAGGGAAAAATCATACAAAGTGCTGCACAAGGCTGTAGTATTCTGTACTCTTAGTTCTACAAAACAGAGAATAACTAATGCTACCTCAATTTGCTGATATTTGGACATTGTCTCCTTCTGTGTCAGAGTATAGTGGTGATAACAGTGATGACTACTCATCTTCTGACCTATAGGTCTGTGACCTTTGCATCAGGGAGAAACCATATCGAGCTTTCAGTGTGATGCAACACAGAGCTTAGGGTAAAAAATTTCCCTTGAGTCTGGGATGGGAATAAAGCCAGAAATGTTGTCTGGAACATGCCAACAAATGTGAACAGAAAATCACCTCTGATGAGAGTTGTGTTTATCTGGTGTACACTAGGACTAGGATCCTCAATTTTTACAGCGTGCCAGCTTTTAGCAAATACTGCATACGTTAAAAATTACAACAATGATCTTCTAGTTGATCTGTATTTACTTTTATTCTGGGGACAAAACCTTGTGTAGGTACAAAAGTATCTTTAAAATGAGGCTATATTTATTGTTTTGTGGGAATTAAGGAAAATTACACAGGAATGATATAATGAATACATGTATATATACACTAGATTTTCTTGGAAGGCCAATGTTATGTACTGTATAATCCAAAAGTATCAAGCTGTAGGGTTAACCCTTAGAAAGTGCTTCTTTAGAACATGTGAATGAAATTATTCCAGGTCTGTGTTGTTTGATTGGTTACAAATGTTAATGAATGAGGGAGATGCATTTTACTTACTATTCTTGAGGGAAATTAGAATAAATTCTTTAGTTTTGGAGTTCTTGTGTTCTTCTTTAGGTGCTCTCATTCAGTCAGTAAAATACATAAACTAATAAATAATCTGAATTTTCATTATTTTAAACAAATTACTGACCCACAGTTCTACTAAGTGTAGATATGGTTATTCTCATAAACAGATTTACACCAAGGTAAAGGTGGAATAATAAAGTGATGAATAAGGCCCTTCATGGACCGGTAATATGAAAATAATAACATGGAAACAGCTGTGCTGTGCGTATTATGCATGTGCAGCAGACATTTAGTTTCCCAGCCTAATCTGTGGTGCACAGAGTGGTGATCTTTTCAAACTCAAATCCCTGCTGCATGAGCCACGTGACTCCTGAGGCACCACGTGTCCTGTTTATTTGAGATAAAAAAACATCCCAGGCACACCCTTTGGAGCTGTCATGAAAACTGCCATGGCTGAGCTAAGGGCTTGGGCAAAAAGGATCTTTTCTAAGCAAAATTCAGCAACTGAAGTCAGAAATGATGAATGCCTGAAGGGTATTTTGCAGCTGACTGGTGTTTTTTTGATGTTCTCCAACATGTCTTTTCCTGAGTAGGGTGATATCTGATGGGCAGCTGATGTCTGACTCCTGTGGCTATTGAATTGTTGTGACCCAGGAGAGGGGTGTGCACATTGCATTCTCTGGTTTCACAGGGATCAGAATCTCCTCATGGGCCCTATAGCTCCTCGTGGGCCCTGTACCTCCTTACAGGCCTCATAGTTCCTTACGGGCCTCATAGGTCCAGCACACAAACCTTGTACCCCTCTCTCTGTGCACACCACCACATGCCATGCTGGCATTGCAACAGGGTCCAACATGTGCAGCAAAGGGCTAGCTAACAACCCAAATATGGTTTCTGAATGGTTTTGAAGAGCTTGCTTGCACCTGCTTTTTGAGCTGCAGTCTGCATTCTCTCCTCACCACACTTCATTTCTCCTCAGCTTCTCTGCTTACCACTATCTTATCCACTCACACATGGCCACTGATACCGACATTGTCCCTTCCCATCTCCCTCTTGCTTTCTACACTTTCTTCTTATCATCTCCTCCACATGCATGACATCCAACCCTTCGTTTGTGCTCACTGCTTGCTTGCATTTGCAAGTCTGCCCATGGCAGGGGGATTGAAGCTCAATGCTCTTTAAAGGTTCCTTCCAACCAAAACCATTCTATGATTCTATGATCTGCCCTTCTCATCTCCCTTTCCCCTGGAAGACCCTCACTGCTCTCAGTGCTGGTCAACCCCATATGCAGCATAGGGCTGTGCAAGTGGTAGGTTGGGGTCTGAACAGTGACAGGCGCTGTCATCAAAAGCACTGCACAGCATCTATCCTTTCATGAAAGGGATAAGCCTCCCAGATCAGCCGTTAATGTCATTATACTTAAATAAAAGGGTTGAAAATAGCACTACATTCTTCAGCATGGCTTGTATTTATCAGCATGGGACTGGTTAATCAGGAAGGCTTAAATAAAGGATTATGTAGCATTTCTTTTGCTATGTGGTTGTCAGTGTTATGAAATAAGTTTCAAGCAGTGGGCTGCAATCCTGGATCTCAATGAAAGTCTGTGGGGGGAAGACTTTGAAGGAAGCATCAACCATCTCTTCACAAACAACACAAGCTGTTTAACACTTGTGCAAGTTAAAAGGGAAGGAACGATTCAATTAATGCTTATTATGGGTATGTAATGACAGAGAGTGAAGAGGCTTGAACCGAATGGTGGGTTGATATCCTTTGGTGGAGGTTGGCCTGGCTTTCCATTACCAAGTGTGCTGGGGGCTGCACATCCATGGTGGGCCTTGGGGAGATAAAGCCATATGCGTAACATGTCTCCTGTTTCTCTCCAGGGCCGCTGTCCTTGATGCAGCTCTGTCGCTTGTGCATCAGGAGGTGCTTTGGACACAAGCATCATCAGAAAATAACTGGCCTTCTCCTTCCTGAAGAGCTGAAACATTTTCTTCTTCATGTTTAAGCCTTTCAAGTACAAAATGGTGCCTTATTAGCACAGCAAGGTTTGTTGAAGAAAAATTTCTCACCAGTAGTGTTGCCAACACCTGCAGTGTTAATTTGTGATAGCCACTGGTCCCTGGTAAAGCCCTGGGTCTGAGAAACATGGGAACAACCAACTTGCTGAGTCCTCAGCATCACCCCCAGCCAAACAGTGACTTGAAAAGGAGCTATTCTGCATGGCTGTACTGTAGAGCATAGAAATGTGTCTCAGGAGCTTCCTAGAAAGGGCAGGAAATGAGCACCACCTTTTGAGATAGACCTCTTGAATCTCTGAATCCTGGCACAGTAATCCCACCACAGTTTCAGAGGGCTCACGGCTGACAAAAGCTTAGAGAGAAAGCACATATCCCAGCGCAGCATGAGCAGCGCTTTGTGTATGTTTAAGGATAGCTGCACTTTTTCAGCAAGAGACTTAGTGCTGCCATCTGTGAGGGCTGTATCCACACCACCGTAAGAGTAAGGAAAGGGAACTCAACTGAACCTATTTGCAAAGTTGGACAACACAACTGCTGGATGCAGGTGTCTGGTATGAGAGGTTAATTTTTGTTCTGATCAAATACAGAAAGCAGTTCTATTGGTCTGTGGGACATTAAATTGTATAATGGGACAAAATGACAAGCACAGATAGGTCCGTAAGGTCCCTTGTTATGGGATACGGACCCCTAGAAATCTTCACTGACCTGACTCAGTTCATCACACATTATCTGAGCTATATAAACATTCACTGGCTGCTTTAAGATGTCCATCTCTACTCTTTCCCTCCTGTTGAAGGAGGAAAATAGACATTTGTCTTTATATTCTGGAAAAAAAGGAGTTTATTATGGATGGATCCTTCTAAAATCAGTATCTTGCATAAGCTGAATCTCCGTTGAACAGGCAGGGAACAGACAGCTAACCTAGTGCTTAACTTTTTGAAGATTAATGTTAAGCGTGAAGAATCCCTGCTTTGGTGACACATCTGAAAGCTGAAAATCCATCTTACTACATTTTAGATCAAGAGCTATTTTTTTTTAACTACTAGTTTCATCAGTTACCTTTAAGCATCTTATTTTGTTACATTACCAGAGTAATGTTAATACCAGGATAAAATTAATTAGAGAAGGTGGTGAGAACATTGCTTCTAGATTGCTTTTCATCTGGAAATTTCATACCTTAACTTTGCTTCCTTGAATCCCTTAGATCATGCATAGTTAGGATGAATTCTGTTTGCTCAGTTTGTATCATCTCAGTATATTTGCTTATTTATTTTAATATAAATTGTGATCAACACTGGTGAACTACGTCTTCATGCATCAACACTTATCCAGTTATAAACTGTAAAAGCTGTACAAGATGCAAACCAAATAAGCTAAATACAGGTGAGGTTTGGATGTTTTTCTGTATTTGAAACCAAATATAATGCAGAATTTGAAAGACTGTCATGAATATATTTTATCAGATTTTTTGCTATTATTTTGCTGGCAGTTAAATGGCTATCAACACAGTTGTATAGGACATTAGTTAAAAAATAAATGGTTTATATTCTGTTTTGATTTTCTTTCATTTTTAAAAAATGATAAAGTGAATACTGCCTGATACTATGGATCTTTGGACTGAACTCTGGTTGTTTATGATGCTGTCTACAGGGTAGAAGCATAGAGAGTGTTTTTTCTAAATAGACATGTAGTAAAGTTGAGACTAAGATGCAGACACTTTTCAAATCTTGCCCTTTGCTGATGTTTGAAGGTAGAATTTGACACTTGCAGTTATTTTTCTACTCACTTGGAAGTTACTGAATAGCAGTACGAGATTCCATAGAGCAGAAAAAGATGTAACTTAAGATGGTCACCATCTTCAGTTCACATTTTTTTAGTGACTTACATCAGATTGTTTCTTATGTCTCATAGGCAAGAGGCACATGTAATGATGAGGGTGCCCTTGTGTCTGCCTACACAACTGAAGAATTATTTGCTGTAAGTTAGCATGTGGAAATCCCTCTACAGCTTGACATCCAAGGGACGTCTGCCAGCATTGAGTGTATACACTATGGGTCTGGAGAGGGGTGGGAGGTCAGCAATTCTCTCTTCTTTCAATGTGTCTCTAGGTATGCTTAAAGAGAGATGATAATGCCAGCAATTTGCTTTACAGGATGCTGTTTCAGCTTCTTATGAAAATTGTTGAACAAAATAAACACCTTCATAAAACAAGACAACTAATTTAAACAAGAAACTCCTACTTTGATTTATTTAAAGGTGGTTGACACTAGTTGTAACATTGCTTTGGTTCCCCAGCAGTTACTAGGTGGACCGGCAGCATACCACAACTTGGTTTTTGTTCTGCAGTTGTGTTGAAAATGTACACTGTTTCTCTTCCCATTTTCAGCTCTTTCATTTTTTTCTCTTAAATGGAAACCACAGCCATCTTTATCTTGTAAACGTAATATAAAACTTTGGAGTGTATGCAGAGGATGTCACAGGGAAAAGCCCTAGAGGGATGGGGGGCCCAAGAAAGCTTGTCAGTATTCAAGGATCACTTCCTTCTAGCTCAGGAGTGATGCATCCCAACAAAAAAGTCTGTCAAAAACACCATGAGGCCTGAATGGATGAGCAAGCTGCTCCTGAACAAATTCAAACACAAAAAGGAGGCCTACAGAGGGTTGAAGCANCTGCACAGATGAACAAGGAGCTTCTGGCCAAACTCAAACACAAGAAGGAACACAAGAAGGAAGCAGAGGGTGGAAGCAAGGACAAGTAACATAGGAGGAATACAGAGACGTTGTCCAAGCAGCCAGGGATCAAGTTATTGAGCTAGAGCCCAGATAGAATTTAGTATGTTCAGGGATATAATGGGCATCAAGAATGGCTTCTACAAGCACCTCAATTACAGAATGAGGACTACAAAAAAATGTGGGCCCTCTCCTGAAGAGAAGGGAAGATTTAGTTACCCAAGAAAGTAGAAAGGTCTAGGAATTGAATGCCTTCTTTGCCCCAGCCTTTACTGGTAAGATTCCTTTGAGAATCTCAGAACCCAGGCTGAATGGCTGGAGCAGGGAGGATGTGCCTTTGGAAGAAAAGAGCAGGTCAGGCAATACTTGAGCAAACTGGACATTCACAAGTCCATGGGCTGTGATGGGATGCACCCATGAGTCCTGAGGAAGCTGGCAGATGTGATTGTGAGGTCATTCTATAATCTTTACCTGAAGACTGGAGAAAAGGAAGGTCACTCCTATCTTGAAAAATGACAAGAGGGAGGATCCAGGGAACTACAAGTCAGACAGCCTCACCTTGATCCCTGAGAAGGTGATGGAACAGTTCATCATGGAAACCATTCCTAGGTACATGGAAGAGAAAAAAATCATCCAGATTAGCCAGCATCCATTCACCAAGGGGAAGTCACATCTGACCATCTCGATAAGCTTCTGTAATGAAATCACTAGCCTGATGGATAGGTGAAGAGCAGTAGATATTGTCTTCCAGGACTTCAGTAAGGCCTTTGATACTATTGCCCCAAACATCCTCCTAGAAGAGCTGTTGAAGTATGTGCTATATGAGCAGACAGTGAAGTGGATCAAGAACTGGCTGAATAGTTGGACCCAGAGGGTAGTGGTCAATGATGCAAAGTCTAGTTGGAGGCCTGTACAGGGGCCAATATTGGGTCTACTCCTATTTATCATCTTCATTAATCTGAAGGATGAGTTAGAGTGCACGCACAGTAAAATCGTAGATTACATGGACCTTCTTTAACTAGGATATTGGACTAGATGATTTCCAGAGGTCCCTTCCAATCTCTATGATTCTGTGATTCTGTGAAGGCCACATTACAGCTTTTAGGTATTTAAAGACTTATAAAAAAGATGGAGAACAACTTTTTACACAGTCTGATAGAGACAGGACCAGGGGGAATGGTTTTAAACTAAAAGAGGTTAGAATTAGATCAGACAGTAGGAAGAACTTATTTTTAGTTTAAAACCATTCCCCCTGGTCCTGTCACTTAACCATTCTGTGGTTCTGTGATTCTGTCCTTTTGAGTCTCCACTGACATTAAGTCTTTTCAAGATGACATTTTAATTTACTAGTTCAGCAAAATAGGACTGACTCACTGCAAAACAGCAGATTAGCGGTGCTAGAATAGAGAAAACATAAAAAGCTTTTATCCTTAAACATGGGATGTACTGAATTCCCCTCAGCACTCGTGTCCCTGAGCACCCCAAGTCCAGGACTGGATGCTGCTGAAGCCACTTTTTCTTGATTAATTCATACAATGTCTGTGTCAAAACAGAGACTGCCTTGCCCTGCGGTCACAGCCAATACCCTGCTGACTTTGAATAAATGTTCCTGGGAGCTATTTCTCTGCATTATTGTGTGATTATTTGTCATTCTTTGATACATTGCTCATCTCACTGCTCCGAGGGATGGAGCACTTTCACACACACAGGCAACATTTGATGCAAAAGGATGCTTTGGGGAGTCCAGTTTTCTTTGAAATGACAGTAGTGAGCTATTGCTGCAAAGACAAATGTTCCACGTATCCCCACTTGGCAGGGTAACCCTTATTATATCTCTCAGTGAGTGTTTCGATAGCACAGCCAGACCACACCTGGGCTCTGTAACTGAGCAGCAAGATTTTGTTTCTTTTCTAGGTCAGATGAAGCCTTTACTTTCTGATCAAGAACTACTCGTATTTTTAAAGTGCTTGAAAATCATTAATCATCACCAATGAGAAAAACAAGCTTAGACTTGTGGCTTTCTCATTTGTGAAGTAAAATTGGGTTTGTATTTGGTCAGCTGTCTCACTTCACAAATTCAGCTATGGAATCTCTGCTGGCTCTGGGGTTTTTGAAATCCCTAGAGCTTTCCTTTCTAAGGCCTGAAAAATGCAGCAGTCACAGAGTAGCTCTTTGTCTCATGAAAGCATGCTGACTGAATCCTGAGGGTTCATACAGACCCTGTAAAATATTATAAACATAATAAATATAAGATTGCAGTGCACATTTTATTAACTTATTTTGGGGAATGGGAGTTGTGTTGTTTTGTCTCTGATGGTCTGATTGTCCCCACACAAGAACTGTCTGTGCTGCGAGGTTGTGCTTGGATTAAATTCTCCAGCACTCATTTGCTGCTCCTGGAGCTGCTGTGATGAGTCACCCTTGTGCGTGACCCCTTAGGTGCTGCTCCAGTGAGCGCCAGGACTGAGGCTGGTAAACCTTTTATTCCTCCCAACTGTTTATACATACTTTTTCTATAAGCTGGTGAGTGGCACATCTGTCTTCTTAAGTCTCTTCATTGAGAACTACAGGCTTCTCCTTCAGTAATAATTAGTTTCACTTTCATGGGTTTGGAATGGGCAACAAATGCACTTCTGCTCCTGAGCTAATTAGTCGTAGTGAGTGCAAGGTGCAAGCATATCCCAGCTTCCTTGGATTCAAGTCTATTAATTCATCCCATAGAGAAGGCAAAACACTCCTCATGCCCTGGGACCATCCTGCTCTTTGCTCGCTGACCACTGGAGGGGGAGAGCAGGAGATAGATAGTTTCTGTGCTCTGAGCTCCCAGACATTTTTTAGCCAGCCAGACATTTTACCCTAAACCTCTTTCTGAAAAAGCAATGATGAGAAAACCAATTTTATCTATTCTAAGCTACAATAAATTTTACTAATTCTGAAACTAGAAAGTAAATGAAAACAACCCCAAACTGTTAAATCCAAGTGAAGATAATCACTTTTTTTTTTTTTTTCTTGCAGAAACAGTGCAAAACATGCAAAACATTATACTCCAATTGGACTATTCTTGGGACATATTCTGGAGAAAATATTGGGACGCAGCTATTCCTGGATATTGATACTAGAATCTTTTTAGAGGTGATAGGGGCAAATTCAAATTCCCTCATAGGAAATAACACATTCAATCTTTGCTCACTCAGGTGAAATAGACCCTTCTCATTTTTTATGAATCCAAACCTCTCTCTCTCTCCCACAGCTTGTCCAGCAAGACTGGCTTGAGTTCACTGATAGTTTCTCACTCATAGTGCCTTGATATGTAAGAGCATAGGAGTAGGTGTTCAGAGCAGGGTCTGATGGCTCTGGGAGTGACAAGGGAGGGCATCTGCCCAGACAGAGAATCATAGAATCATAGAATCATAGAATTGCTCAGGTTGGAAAAGACCTTAGAGATCATCAAGTCCAACCTCAACCTAACCATGCTACCCTAATTCTAACAACCCTCCGCTAAATAATGTCCCTGAGCACCACATCCAAACGGTTTTTAACCACCTCCCTGGGAGCCTATTCCAGTGCTTAACAACCCTTTCTGTAAGGAAGTTTTTCCTGATATCTAACCTAAACCTCTCCTGGTGCAACTTGAGGCCATTTCCCCTCGTCCTGTCACCTGTTACCAGTGAGAAGAGACCCATCTTGTTATCCAAGTACATTTTCAGCATCTGTTGGATTTTTTAAAAGAGAGCTGTAGCTCTGCCACATGTTCTATGTATGGCTAATCCCACCCATTTGTTTTGCGGGAGTCTCCAGCTAATTTTATCTGATGGTCACTAACTCCTGGACTGTACAAGGAAACAGTTGTTCCTTGTTCTCTCCTTGGTACCCCCTTGATTGTTCTCTGTCATCCTATTCAGATATCCTCCTCCTTCCCACAGGCCAAAGACTCTCAAGCCTCTTTAGCCACCCAGAAGCTGTGTGACAAAAATACTGTGATCATATTGGAAAATAAAGTATCCTCCCAACACTCTCCCAAATAATGGCCAGTGCTGTCTGCTGGCTGCTTTCCTTGCATGCCCTGTAGTGTTTCTCAGATATTTCTCTGCAGCCCCTACATGGACAGATGGCCTTTGCTGTCTGCTGCCAACTGTTCAGCTTGAGCCAGTAGGTGGCAATGCTGGCACACCACATTTTTTTCCCTATCTATCTATCTATCTATCTATCTATCTATCTATCTATCTATCTATCCACCTACCTACTTACCCACCTACCTACCTGCCTATCTTTTACTTTCCTATCATTTCCCAGGTTTTCTACACCAGCAGAAGTGAGATTCAGCATCATGCATACAACTCCTGAACTGATAAATTAACACTGCTTCATATTTACTGTATGCTGATGACTTCTACCATTCACAGACGCTGTGAGAGAAAATCAGGCAGCTCTGGAAAAAATACAGGCAGATGCATGGTCAAGGATCTGGCAATTTGAGGCAGCCCGCAGAACTCCCAGTCCTTGAAAGTTCCACTCAATTATTTCATTTTTAATGTAGCATTTTGCTAAACATATTTTACCACCAAAATCCATTAACACTTGACAGAAAAGTGTGAAAGCCAGAGAAGTCTAAAATGGAGCATCCTTTCCTACTGAAATGACGTATAATTAACCAATTAGACACTCAAATCTGTCTCAGGGTTCAAAATGAGTACTTCTAGAAGTACAATATCCTTCAGAGCCCCTTTTCTACTCTAAGGAAATAATTCCAGTTGCCAGCTTCCTAATTTCATAACCTGCCTGTTTATGATTCCTAGACAGCAGCTCTAGGCAAGAGTCCTTCTCATTTACTTTCTTCAAGAGTGCTCCTTGGAGTCTGCTCCTAAAACGCACACAGTCCAGGGCCATTTGTTGTCACAAGCAGGACTCATTGCATCCATGCCCCATGCCATGCAGTGGCTGATTTCAGGGGAATGTCTTCTTCCCATGGTTTTTCTACAGTGGTTAATTTGCACTGTTTTCCACAGTTTACTGCCCAGGAGGTGTGTACATTGCAGATGAGGATCTAGTTTAGATTTACGTCTTAGAAATAAATGCCTTCACATACCGACTACATGTAGGCAAGGCTTTTTAAATGTAATATATGCTGTAAGTTACCATGGCAGATCTTCACTCATCCTTCAGGATAAGGTGATTCAGCAGGACATACAAGTGACTGCCTAAGATATTAATTTGTCTCGTGCAAATTGAGGCAGTTAAATAGTGCCCTCATTTCCCTGAACCACATACAGGAGCTGCCTAGAATATTTTAAATATTGGTGAGAAAAAGACGTAGGAGGCAGGAAGGGCATCACCAATATGATGTGTTTGTGCAGACTGCAGCTGGCTGGAGTATATAGAAAGTAAAGCTCTGTCAGCAGCTTATTTTATCTCCACAAAAGCCAAAAAGGAAAAGAGGCAGGAGCTCTGCTCTGCTCTCTATCACCTGCATGCCTCTGAGTTTGCTTTATTAGAAATCACCCTTGCAGCCTGAGCCCATGAGAGGAGGAGAGTTGTAACCAGCTGGGTGGAAACTGTGCACAGCACAGATGCAAGCACAGAGGAGTTTTTAGTTCATTTAGTACGGGCTCCATCTGAAGTGATGCATATTTTAACACTAAGCTCCAGCTATGGCCATCCTGGAGCTGCTGTCACCCCAGCAGCACTGATCTTTGCGTGCTGGTTGATAATGCAGTACATGCAGGTGAACAACCTCATTTCATAGCACACATCAACCTTTGCAACTCCTTCATCTGACAGTAAGAGCATAGTGTTTCAACTACCATTTTTGGCCTCTATAGAAGTGCAGATATTCTAATATAAATGGGGAGAAAAAGATGGCTCGGTCTAATTTTTTGAAAACTATTTCTGTTCTCTTTTCTGATCACTGTAAACAATTTTCTCTCTAAAAGATCCCATTTTTCCTTTCACTAATGCACTTATTGACTCATATCTATGGGAGCACCTTTCCTCCTGGTTCCGTTTGCTAGCACATTACATGTATTTATTGCTGCATTTCTCTGAAGCAATTTCATTAACTTCTGTCTTATGGTTATCCCAGAAATGTACTGTTAGTATGCTGTGCCCTTTCACGCTACACCAAAAGCAAGATCATTCAGTCTCTTAAGTTTTATTAATCTCTTTCGAACATTTAAAAATGAAAACCAGTGAAGTTACTGCAGGATTTTACCTCTTTCCATTAACAGCAAAATAAAACTAATTTCCTCCAGCTTTCTGCTTTATAGCTCAAACCTTTTTTGAGAGCAATTATGATTGCCCACGGGCAAAACAAGTTCAGTAGAATATCAGCTGTTGAATCTCTGAAGAAATATTCGTTTGAGGGGGAACTTTGTTTGCATCATTTTGTAGTTACTTAAGAGACATTTCTTTTCCCTTAGACTCAGGAAAGGTGACCATTAACATTAGTATTTTTGAAGTGCTACAAGTATGAGGCGTGAATGTGAACACTTCTGAAGGATTTGGAAAGTATATCTGAGAGTCCAAAGGGCAGATTAAAAGAGAAATGTTTAGAATATTACATTGGCTCAAAGCCACATTTGCATCCAAATCCAATCAAGGTTAAAAATAAAAAATAGACTTGTGTAGTTTTGGTAATTTTTACACTCCAAGCAACAGTCACACAACTTCCCTTGACATTCAGATTCTCAAAGCTATTTAGATGCTACGGTATGCAAATTTTACTTAAACCATTCTGATTCCTCCTCTACCTATTACCAACAGACCAGAGTCCTTTTCTTTATTCAGAGCACTGTGACTGGATATCTCTCCCATGAAGAGGAAGGAGAGAGCAAAGCAGAAGCAGAATCTATCTGAATTTCACCCACCACAGAGGCAAAATGATGTTTCATGTGTATCCAGACCTGAAAAGTACCAGTTCAGTTGGATTACAGATGTTTGTTTTTCTCAGAACAGCTGAGAATCTCAGGGTGTTGTTAATAGGCCTTACTTCAATAAAGAGTCCTTACGTACATAAGGAGTCCAACGTTTTTAGTCTTCTTTACCCTATAGGTGGACAAGGAAAGAGGGCCAACTTACTACAGGAATCCAAGAAATTTGGCTGGTTTGTTTCATGAAGAAGAGTTGCAGCATAATAGTACTGGATGCTATGCAGACCATTTTTGGTCTCCACCAATTTTCTCCACCAACATTTTTGTCAAGTTTTCCCATCTTTTCTCTGTTGGTGGAGAAATGAAAAAGAAAATAAAACCAAAACAAAGACCATTTTCTATAGCTTTTTTGAGAAGGAATAACGTTAACAGGACAATTATCTTGATGTGATGCATCCTTCCAACAATCCTCTGTTTATAAAGGAAGCCACTGGAGGCTTGGCTGGTCAGTTGTGCTCTGCACAAAAGCTTTCGCTGTTTCTCCAAAATGCACATATTTAACCGACGTATCACTAACTTCAAGGTGATTGGATTAATGAACTGCGTAGCACAGCCCGCTGTGTGTGGAGAGTTCTCAAGCAACAGCTGCTCCAAAATACAGTTCTCAAGTTGTTCAGAAAAAAATTAGACACTGGGAGAACACTGCGGCATTACTTTTGGGACAGGTTTGGCTTCACCTCAGCTCCATCTACAGTTCAGGACTGACTGATGTTTGAATCCTTAGGTGCTGAGGCCCCAGCTGCAAAGTGTGTCTGTTGCCACTAGCATTAGTTGTTTTGGGTCACTAAGAACTCTGTGAAACACAGTCCTGCAGAGCTGATATCACGTGGCTTTGTGGCACAGGCACACTGCTGGGAGTAATCCACAGCAATTCAATAAAAGGAGACTGATTTGAGGCTGCTCTTCTTTATATGTGGTGAACTACATCTTTAATGGGGAATAATGTGAATCCTTAGTATAAACTCTCTCCTTTTTAGGCACCTGAGGCTTTACAGCACAGCAGTCCATAACACAAGGGTCTAAGAGTTCAGGGACCCCAGCTGGATTTTCTACTCACCCTTCTAGAGAATACATGCTGACCCCTCTGAGGTGGATTCTGTGGTGTCTAATGGTGGCTAGGAAGCATCCTGCTTCTCTGAGCAATTTGAACTGGTCCCTCCTGGTCTATGCTAGCTCCCAAACCTACCCTTTTGGAGAAGGCTGCTTTTCTAATAGCTTATCAGTACAGGAGGAGATTTTGAGTCTGGATTTCTGGAAAGTTCTCTCTATAATACGCATGTATTATACAGTAGTCCTAGAGTTTCTCTCCTTTTCCTATCTGTAAGTGCTTTAATAATTACAAAGCAAAAAAGCCTCCAGAATGCTTTGTTCACCATTTTTCTCTTCTGCACTTGACAAAATAGCTGCAGCTGTTGGAAAACATCTATGGTAAGCCCTCTGCTTTAGAAAAGAAAAAAAAAAATATATATATATATATATAAACAAAAACAAACAAACAAACAAACAAAACAAAAAAAACAGCACAGAAGTTTTTTTCCACATCTTGAGCATCTCCTGGCCTCTATGTGGCTGGATCTAAAATCACTAGCATCTCGTAATGCACTTTTATTCACCCATATGAAGTCATTATAATCAATAGAACTAAGGCTTCAGAATGAATCCCTGAAAAGCTGAGTAGTGCTGGAAGTAATGATGTTCTCCTCTGATCCCAGATCCC
The DNA here is from genome assembly GCA_016647715.1 of Pavo muticus. NCBI lineage: Eukaryota > Metazoa > Chordata > Aves > Galliformes > Phasianidae > Pavo > Pavo muticus. The sequence continues at coordinate 1,864,374 of JACDJE010000041.1, read as the reverse complement.
TAGACTGGTAGTCTTCAAGAATTTTATAGCTGTTCTTCACCAAGAACCTGTGCCCTCACTGCAGACATAGGTGCTGTAATGTGATTCTTTCTCATTATGTTAGCTCCTAGCCTCATTCACTGTAGTCTACTTGAGCCATGTCCTGATGCAGGTTAATAGTTACCTCCAGCACTCTTCCTTGGGGCTGATCACTGATGTGACCGCCTTCCTGACAAGTCATGGTTTTATGATTTTTGTTATCGGTATTCCACATCATAACATCAGGTAAAGCACTGGGAGTTAAAGAATTAATGCCCCACTTCTGTGGCCACCAATTTTTCCAAATACCTGGCTCTCAGAAGAGAAGAACTACATACCCCAGAGAGTATGTAGAAGGTATTATATATTGTATTATATTGTGCTATCTTGCATTCCAATATTTAGTAAATTAACCTTCCTCCTCAGATCATTGCTGCTGTTCTGTTTTTGGGCCCAGCTCCCATCTCCCTACCCTTCCCCCTTTCCTCTTTCCCAGGGCATGGGTTCGTGGGTTCCCTGCCCCATTAGTCACAGAAGCGAGCCAAACTGGCCCACAAACCACCAACACCTTCCCCCCCTTCCCTTTTTGGGCCAGTGGTCCTGTGGGCCTGCTGTCCCCCTGTCATGGACACAGATAAATCTAGATAACCCTGTTAATGTATTGTTGCAGTTCCCCAGAAAGGTATCCCTGTTGAGCAATTACAGAATGGAGTCACAGTGGGATCCCTGTTAAAACAACTCCCCGAATTCTAGATGCCCATTTGAGATTTCTAGCACTACTTTTTCACCAGCTGTTTAGTATTAAACGTTGTAAATACTTAATACGCAGCTGTTGTTGATTTAAGTTGCAGCTGTGAAAAAGTTATTGGTAGTCAAAATAGATTCAGAGAAACTGTATGCAGCTTGGCTACTTCTGTTTAAATACCATGTTCATGTATCCTGCCTGGTCCTATATATGGACCAGTCTGTAAAGGCAAAATAAAAGCCATATCTCCATGAAAGAATACCAGATTCTGCACCAGAACCTTATCTTTCCCTCCATCTCCTGCGAGAAATAAGTCTAACAGGACCAGCAGCTCCAATGCTTTTCAGAGAACCAGAGGATCAAGCAGTGAATGCTAGAGATGGAGCTGCTGCTTCTGATGCTGGAAGATGCTGAGCTCTGTTCCTCATCCTGCTGGGGCTGTTCTCCTACATGGCCATTGAGGTCTCAACATGTAGGCATCAGTTCTGCTTCCTCATTCTCATCCTTCCCCACCTCTGCTTCTATGTATCCTCCAAGAAAGCCAATGGCATCCTAGCTTATATAAGAAATAATACTACGAGCAGGAGCAGGGAAGTGATCATCCCTCTGTACTCAGCCCTGACGAGGCAGCACCTTAAATACTGTGTTCAATTTTGGTTCCCTTACTACAAGAAAGGCACTGAGGTCCTGGAGCGTGTCCAGAGAAGGGCAATGAAGCTGTGAGGGGTCTGGAGCACAAGTCTTATGGGGCGTGGCTGAGGTAAATGGGATTATTCAGTCTGGAGGCTCAGGAGTGACCTTATTGCTCTCTACCTGGAGGGAAGGTGTGGTGAGGTGGGGGTCGGCCTCTTCTCTCATGAAACTAGCAATAGGACTTGAGGGAATGGCCTCAAGTTGCGCCAGGTGAGATTCAGGTTGGATGTTATGAAATACTACTCTGAGACAGTGAGGCACTGCAGTCAGGCTGCACAGAGGTGGTAGAGTCACTGACCCTGGAGGTGTTCAAGGAACGTTTAGATGTTGTACTGAGGGACATAGTTTAGTGGGAAATATTGGTGATAGCTGGATGGTTGGACTGGATGATTTTAGGGGTCTTTTCCAACCTTAGTGATTCTATGATTATGATTCTGTCACCTCTCTTCTCTTTCCTCCTTCTTTTTCTTCTTCCCTTATTTCTCCCTCTGCTTCTTCTTTCCCTCTGCAGTTAGCAATGACCAGAGAAATGCAAACCAGTTTCAAAATACAAAACAGTAATTCAGTGTTTTGGGCTGTGCCACATTTTCATTGTTGAAGTATCTCAGAGGCTTCTCTCTGGTGGTCCAGTGTACTTCTGGAGCCTTCCTTTCTTTGAGCCCATCACCAAACGCATCCCTGTCTTTTCCTTCTCTCACAGAAATTTTCCTCCTGTCTACCCACAGATCTCCTGTTTTCAGCCTCCATCATTGTACAAACTTGATCTTTCTCTCCCTAGGATTTTTCAGTCCCCTTTGATCCGTTCGCGCTCCCAGTTCCAGTCCTAATTTGACTCCAAGCATCATCTCTGATTTATCTTACACCATCTGATCTCTTTTTGCTGACATTCCCACTCCCCTACCTCAGAAGTCTTGTCCTCATTTAAACAAGGTGGGTTTCTGTTGTACCAAACTCAGGAGCTAGCAGAGTGGACAAAATGAATGGTGCTTTCTGCTTCTTGTTCTGATGGCCAGCACACCATGGACTGAAATATTTAGGAAAAAACAACTGAAAATACCTTCCTCATCATCCAAAACTGAAATTGAAGTAAATGAAAGCCTTACTTTTAGCCTGTATTTTTCAGATGCTAGCAGCATCTAGAAGGACAAGAAGATGTCTGAGAGTAGTCAGCTGAATTTATGAATGGATAATCTTGCTTGACCAACCTGACAGACCTTTATAAAAAGATTACTGGCTTAGCAGTTGAAAAGAGAGAAGTATATGCTGTTTATCTCAACATTACCAAGGCTTTTGACATTCCTTTAGCAATCTCATAGACAAGCTGTTGAAGTATGGGCAATAAGATGAAGGGCATGAGATGGACTGAAAACTAGTTGAAGGGGAGGTTCAGGTTGGATATTAAGAAAAATTTCTTCTCCGAAGGAGTGGTCAGGCACTGGTGGTTGTGTCACCATCCCTGGTGGTGTTCAAGAAATGTTTAAATGTTGTAATGAGGGACATGGCTTTGTGGGCAAATGCTGGTAGTACATGGATGATCGGAATAGATGATCGTGGAGAGTAATGACCTTGGGGCAAAGTTTATGGACAGATTATGAGATACGTATGTTCCTCTGCTAGTACAAGAAGCTCCGAAGATGTGATCTGTCTTATTAGGGAAGCATCACGCATAGGTGTTGCTACAAAAGAGGATAAGGTTTCTTCTCTGTTTCTTTCTTGTGGGGCGTATAGTAGTTAATGGCTACTAAGGCAAAGGCAGAAGGGAATTTCTCCTCAAAACTTGGCCTGTACTAGTAACAGTCCCCAAAGGATTGTTTAGCAATCTGTCAGGAAATAATCTAAACACTGTGAGGCTTATAAGTGTCTTGTGGTATATGCCCCTCTGGACTGCCTGCACATGCTGTTTTTTGGGTGGCTTTTTTTTTTTTTTTTTTTTTGATTTTACACTTTTGGGAAAACCAGATCATTATACATTTCTCAGTTGATCAGAGCTTATTCACTGAGACCTTTAAGCTCAGGTTTTCACTGGAAGGTAGGAAACAAAAGATTGCAGATTAAACAGATACATAGTCATAATTGTTTCTTAACAACTTATTCATCTCAGTGCTCATTTTCTTTTAGCTCAAAATTCCAAATAACTACATATTTTGTACTGATGACAAGATCCTCTCTTCTGAATGTTTTCCTCAGTTCTTATTTTAGGGTTTCCCACAAGGCAACCACCTCAACATGTTTCTCCCTCTCTATTTTGTTAATCATATTTGGAGTATGTATGCAAATATATTTCATGGCTCTGTAGGGGCCTGTATTCAGTGTTCTTCTCTCAAAAGTTTTATCACACCAGAGTTCTTCCTTGAAAGAGTAGGGGGTATACAGAGCTTGAAAATAATGTAAAGGCTCTTGCTAGAGGTGTCTATAGGATGTTATACCACCTCCTTTTGTCTTACTATCTGGCTGCTGCTTCTTGACTCTGAATTACTCATTTTGTATGGTCTGCTGCTGCACTCACATCAAATGTCATACAGGCTATTGGTTATAATTGTCTTCAAGTAAGCTTGCAATTTTCTTGCATTATTCTATTAGTCTTCTACACTCAATGCAATTGGGCATAGATGACAGGTTATTAGTTACTCTGCCTGAGCATGTCTGTAGGAGAGCAAGAATCCTCAGTTTTCTACAGCATAAGTTTTTTGGGATCTTGTCTCACGTCAACTTCTCTGCTTTAGTTTCTAGTCTCCATAATCCAGTTTCTTACCTAAAACAAGATAAAGCCTTCAAAATTTGTGGAACAGTGTCTGCAGCCAAACAGCTTTGTGGAAAACACTATTACCTTGGAATATGCGGCATATACAGAAATGCTAATTTAAGCAGAGTTTGCCATTTCTGATCTTTTGTACTGCCCTTTCAGTCCCAGGCTCTACGCATTCTACAATGGTCACGTTGTTGCTCTTAAAGGAAGCACATATATACCACGGTTGTGGAGGTGTTTATCCTTACAGCCCTGAAAAAAAAGGAGGTCTGCATTAATCTTGGATGGTTTTTTACTGCTCCTTGTCAAACCCATCCCTATGGGATAACCACAAAGTCTTTAAAGCGCTTTTCTCAAAACATAGATGAAAATTCTCTGTCTCTACAAGAGACTTTTCTGCTGGGTCATTAGAGAAGCTGTGGCAAGCTGAAACCGCAACATCTGAAATACTAATTGCAAAGGCAGAATAAAGCTTTAAAGAAACAGATTTCTTTTCTTATTGATGGCAATGCCCCTGTTGTATAAACTCTTTGGCCTGAGGCTGGCTCAGTGGCAAAATGATGTTACGCAAAGGCTTGACAGTTCCAAAATTTCCACATAGGGGAAAAAAAAAACAACAAAAACAACCCATCCAAAATAGAAGAAAAGGAAGAGAGGAAGAAACTTTCCTCAGACTTCCCATTGCCTGGAAGGTAGGACACCCCAGGGGGAGACCCAGGGAAAATCTTATCAGTGTATATTCACACCTGAATGGAAAATGCAAGGGAACACAGGAGATTCCCAGTGAACACCAGGCAGGACTTCTATGCTGTATGGATGATGGAGTACAGGCACAGGCTGCCCAGAGGCTATGGAATATCCTCCTTGGAGATCTGCAGGAGCCATCTGGATTTGGGCCTGGCACCCTGCTCTGGTTGTCCCTGCTAGGGCAGAATCTGGAGCAGATGGACCCAGAGGGCCCTGCAACCTTAACCATGATGAGATTCTGTGATTCAAGTCTGCTCTGCTTGATGGAGGCAAGGAATCAAGCTAATACACTAGTTTCCCCAGCCTAATATTTCTTCTCTGCTCCCAGTCTTGTTTAACTCTGTAATAGCATCTAGTATTTGTGAAAGGTGTGACCAGATTCTTTCACAGCACGTATGAGCACTCTAATTATGAAATTTTTGACCATTATGAGGTTGATAGTATACTTTCTCCACTCTTGTTTGAATAGAAAAAATAAAAATATAGCTGCTGCACTTCTGTGAAAAATCCTGTCTTCACCTGGTTCACATTTTAACTTTCATAAGAAAAAAACTCTGAGCAAGATCTATTCCAGTTTTTTTGGGTTTTTTTGTTTCTTTGTTTTTGTTTTTGTTTTTAAATACATCATTTATCTGAGCTTTCTTCCTGTTCTTCAGACTATCTCTGAGTCTATAGACTTCAGTATTCAGTAATAAGAAAGAAGGTTTCTTATCATATCTGTTTCTCTTTTTGGGAAGTCCCAGATGTGTTTCTCTGTTTTTTCTTGGCTCTCTCACTCTGAATGTGAATCTTCATCTGTGCAGTCAAAGCAGAAAGTATAGCCTCCAGCAAAATGAATTCCAGAAAAGCTGTGAGACAATGTCGGCTCACAAAAAGTAATGAAGCTGGGCTAAGAAGAGGAGGCTACTGCATGGCAAAATAATTTCTAGGAGAAAAAGAAACATCTGAAGTTTGGCAGTATATTGAATGGGAATACTAATAGCTATTATAGATAGTGAATGACAAATAAAGTAATGTTTTTCTGGAAGGGCATACTCTGAGGAGCTGAAAAGAAAAATTTTATATTAACAATGCAGAAGGCTGTGAGAAATGTTACAAAGAGCAGCTATAAGCTATATCATCAAGAACTGAATTTGAGTTTTCCAGTACCAAATGGAGCTGTGACAGGGAGGATGAATTGCTCTTCAGGATACCTTAGGCAAAGCTGTACAAGCTTGGGTTATTAACTGATGTCCTAATAAGAGTTGGGAAGAACTGCAGAAAGAACATGCAAAGGTTTATGAAGGGTTTTTACAGTGCATGTGCAACAAGCTACAGGGCCATCCTGAATATTAATGGATCATGGACTGACAAAGCGCTAAAGGATTTTTCCAAAGGTAATTGCATTGTCAATGTTATTTCAGGCAACTATGCAGGAACTATCACCATGGTTCCTTTAATGCTACGTTATAGATTGCTTTGAGGCTCTTTTTTAAGCTTTATTGAAGACAGTCATGGATGATAACTGATAGTTAACAAGTAATGAAGCAAAAAGTCATTTTACAGTCAGCTTCATCTATCACTACAGCAAGTAGCACATATTGAGAGAATATGTAGCTTCTTGGGGACCTACATTTTCTCAGTTATGTACACAGTGATAATAATTTTTTACTTTAAAAATAAATAATTACTAAGAGTCAGCATAGTCTTCATCTGGTGAAAATCAGTAACATTGCATCTCCTCACCATGTTTGCTTTTATTCTCTCTATTCCATATGCAAAGTTCAAAGAGAAAAGTCTTCTGAAAAGGAGAAGAAAAATGGCTTCTTTGCAGAGGACTCTTTTTGGGTGTAGTTTCATCTAAATGATCCTTACATTAAGGGGGAGGCCTTTTACATATAGAATATGGTGAAGCATGGATAAAGTCTCTTCCATTTTGTCCAGCACAACATGCTCTTACAGCCATCTGTGAGGATGAGGTTGACCTGGGCTCACTCTCCCCTAGAGAGTGAGCCCAGGTCATCAGTGCATCAGTGGATGCAAATCCTTCAGCTTTATTTCCTTGGATGTATCAGTTATCCATGACAGAAAATGAGGAATGAAGGGTGGATGGAGAACAAGACTTGCTTCATATTTGCCCATTGTCTTTAGCTGTGTGAGCTAAAGCAGGATTTAAAAAAATGACATTTGACTTTTTGGTCAATAATTAGTGAGCTTGCTCTTGACAGAAGGAATTAATATTTTTCTGTCAGGCATCTCACAAAGAATCATCCAAAGGTTTGTCTTTCAGCTCTAGTTGAAGGGAGAAGAGCACATATTTGAGAAAACAGAGGCTCTTGGAGACTCCAGCTTGGTTTTGAAGATATTCCACATCATTTTGGCTGCTCTTTGGAAGGGAGAATGTGACTTGTAGCTGGTGAAAACAAGGGACCACACATTAATATTCTGAATTCTGTAGAATATGAACTACAGTGCTATGTCTTCTCATAAAAATTTGATCAAATTTCTAGTTAGGGAAAAGCAGCAATGCTGCTCCCAAGGGAAAGAGCAATTAATGGAGAAAGTAACTAAAGAACTGGCCTCACCGCTGCACCAAGAAGGTCAATGTCTTCTGAAGTGGCATGCAAAGCTCTGCATTCACAGACAGCACCACAGTGTTCAAAGGGTTTATTCAAAGTGCTGCAAGTTAATTAGCAGAAAGTTGAAGGGTTGTCAGATAACACTAAGCTTCATTAAATATTGGTTATGTGGACAAACCTAGGAGAGAGACACGATACATTTGTTTTAATTGCTTTATGCTTTTACCACATCTTGGCCACCCTGAATATCAACCACCCACACAGATATAAATAACCAGGCATAAGGCAGAGGACAGCGGGGGAGTCTCGTGTTCCTGGCATGGTCTGCACTAAACCAGAAAAGTCATTAGTGAGTGTATTTTTGTTTGCGTCAGACAATGTAACAATGAAGTGTCCACTAGGCCTTTCAGAGAGTTAGGGAATGAGACATATGAAATGTGACAAGCAGAGTTAACAGCATGCTTTTTTCCTCCACCTTGGATAAAATGAACTGATCTTCGATTCTTTTGACTAGTTTGAACGCGTTATTTTATTCTCTCTGTACAAACCATTCTGTGTGATGTGAGTAATGCTTTGGGACTTCAGAGAAACCAACAGGATTTGGATGAAATTTGTAGTAGGTAGGTGGATGTGTGCTGAAGTCTAAAGAGGGTGGCAAAAGGATAAAAGTGCATGAACTCAGAACAGCCATGGGATCAGGAAAAAGCCATTCAGTGCAGTTGTTTTTAGGACTCTCAGATCCATAGATACATTCCCAGGTCTATTTCCATAGCATACAGAAATGGCAATTAAGAACATCAAACCATTTCTCAGAAATGCTGAGGTACACTAGATAGAGGCTTACTCAAAAGTATTTAGGGGTCAGCAGATCAATAAAGGCTGAAAACCACATTTAGCACAGGCTAACAAATGAAGCAAGAATGCACAAGTGCCTAGGATTCTTTACACATCCATGGTTGCAATTTTGAACTCATTGAATGCATTCACATTATACTCAGCACTGGTGGAAAAACATCCCCTTACTAACATGCCTCTCTGATTTGAAAAGAGAATTTTAGGAGGCATGACATGCATTGTTTTCAAAAAAAGAACTGGTTTTAAATTAATAAATGAAATTCTATGGTAATTTGTCTTTACAAATCATTTCAAACATTTGCTCAAAAATTCCTGGAAGGGAGAAGATCTCAAGCATCAGAGAATTTGCCACATCTCTAGCTGAGTTGTTACAAGCTAACAGTGCCTCACTGATGATTAATTGCACATCAGTTTCAAGTTGAATTTGCCTAGCTTCTGCTTCCAGAATAATGTTTTCCTTAGGCAACGCACCCTTTTCCAGAAACTACCAATTACTTATTTCAGTAACTGATGCAAAACGCTTATTTAAGATGCTGAAAACAGTGGGGGTAAGGGGCAATCGACAGTGTGTGCTTGGAAGGGAAGCAACTTCTGACCTCAGATCTGGTACACCAAACTGCAGCCTCAGCTCCAAGACCTTCTCAGGACCACTATACTAAAACCATTTTGTGAATTGAAGCTTTGAATTTTTGCTGCTCTGCCCAGCCTTGCCTTTACAGGTGAGCATCACTAAGGCATCTGCTCCAACACCTCCACATCAAGTTGTACTGGGGGCCTCAGGCCTGGACACAGTACTCCATGTGGGGCCTCACAAGAGCAGAGTAGAGGGGGACAATCACCTCCCTCTCCCTGCTGGCCACCTGTCGTCTGATGCAGCCCAGGACAATGCTGGCCTTCCAGGCTGCAAGAGCACCTGAAAGAGCTGGCTCTTGTCCAGCTTTTCATCCATCAGGACTCCCTTCTCCTCAGGGCTGCTCTCAAGGAGTTCCTCTCCCAGTCTGTACTCGTACCTAAGTTTGCCCCAAACAGTGTTGTAAGGCCTTACTGCCTCACAGCTATGTGGGAGCTTCAGATGTGGATTGTCTGGACCAGGCTATCTGCGGGCAGCTTCTTGTGTCAACCCTAACAAGTTTGCTCTGGAGGCCAAATTCAGTCCTCTCTGCAGCACAGCTCCCAGCAGGGATGTCTATATTTCAGATACATCAAGGGCTGACCTGCAGTCAGACTAGAAAAAAAAACACCTCTTTTCTTTTGATCTGGGAATGGGATTTTCACTTTGAATCACTGTGATGCTCTCACTCGCCTCATTACACTGTCTTCATTATCAGTGACAATCTGCCCTTCAATAATCCCCAGTGAAAGAGCATGGAGAGCTGCTTGCTTATTAAGAGGATGAATCCATGTGTGAATTAATTCAGCTGTGTATCAGTTGGAAAATGTTGGCAAAAGATGCTGTACTCAGAGCTGATTGAACCTCTTCCTTTTTATTTTGGTTGACTCTGTGATGCTCTTCTCCTTCTCACTACCAAAGAGCATTATGTGGAAACAGACAGTGTTGAACAATTTCTGCTCACAGAGCAAAACATGGTTTTCCAGTCTCCAAGGCAATGAGTGCTTTGTGACACTAGCCATGCCACATCATGTAAAGCATGTGCCTTGCCCTCACTGCACACACTGTCCTGAGGGGGGACATATGAAACCCCAATTTCCAGTTCAGGGAGTTGTCCTTGGTATTTGCATGTATGCTATCAGCAGATGCTCAGGAGGGTTTTAGCAAAGGTTTTCTCCAGGTAAGAGCTGTCCTATGTGAGTAGTTACTCCTGGGCTTTTTGTTCAAAAGGGTCAGAGGTCTCTGAGCAGACAGCAGGTAATTTACCTGTGGATAATTCAGCAGATGCCATCCATAGTGCCATCTCCCTTCTCTCTCCTCCCATACCATCTGTTCTGTATTCTGCCTCAATGGTTCCTTTGGCTATGAGTACACAAAGACATAGAAGATCTTCAAAAGTACCTGGAAATGAGTACTGAATTTGAAAGGTTTCTATTTTTATATAGTCATCTTAATGATTAAGTGTATTTTCTCCTTTCTCTCTATTTTTTTTTTTTTCTGAGGGGGGGGACCACCGTAAAGGACAACCTTTCTGTTTGTTGCTTGTTTGTTTCCCTAACTTTGTTTAGATTCAGAAATGTCCATTCTTATCTCTCCCTCATTCATTTAAACAATTGCAGTAGGCTAATGCTTTGTAAATCTGTGTTCATTAGAGATTATGTTTTATTAGATAGCCTTCACATTGCCTCCAAGGTCATGGGTGGATGCAGCTTATGTCTGCATCTCAGTCCTCCTCTTGTGAAAATGCCAAAAATGAAAATCATGAAAAAATGAGGATTCTATGGAGCAGCATGTCCTGGTATCTGAATTTTTAGATACCGGAATGGGTTCTACTTCTATATAAAGCAGGGTGGGTAAATAAAGGGTCTCAGAAAGGGATATTCAGGAACTAGCTTGTTGAACAAGGAGACTTTTAGTATCACCACTTTGAAGTAAAGAGAACAGAAACAGATCTTAAGCCCTCGACCAATGTGGGTATAGGCACCTTGGCAACAAGCCCCTGGTTGGCACAATGAGCCCAATCCTCCACTCCTCTCCCCAAATACATGCTTAGCCAAGATTTGCCATAAGAGCTCACTTAGGAATATAAGGACTTTTTTTTTTTTTCCTCCAAGGCAACAAGACTAAAGGAATTCATAAGTGTGTTTTCTCTCTCTCTCTTTTTTTTTCTTTTTTCTTTTTTTGATTTTTTCTTTTTTTTTCCTACCAGAGTGTCCTAATCACAAAGGTATGGCCTATTTTGCAAAGTGACTCATGCTTTGAATGCAAGGGGATACATGCCCATTGAAACTGTTCCATGTTCAGCCTGAGCAGTCATACTACCTGGTGGTAGAGCACTGTTTTTGGAGGGGAAGGACTAGGCTTTGCCACAGATGAACACAGGTTCTGAATGTAGGTTCTGCCATCTGTTGTCGCTGTTTGACCATGACTGCATTGCGCATGGCCATCCTGTGTGACATGGATATGGGTATCTGGAGGAGTGAGTCTTTCTACCAGCACAGGTAAATATCTAGAACAGGAGTGATAGGATGATGTAGTTGTGGGCCAAGAGAGGGGGGATGTGTGTTTTGAAGCCTTGGAAACGTTATTTCTACCTGAAACACTTGAATGTAACTTGAATTCAACCAGACAATGCACTGAATATGTGCAAGTGCTTCCAGGCTTTAAACATCAGATGAGACAGCATTTAAAGGATCACATCTTCAGGTTTTAGGCAAAGGTTTAAGTACTAAAAGCCTTCTGTGGCTCTATTCCCAAGTCATTTGGAGAAATTAGCTGCCTATTCTCTGGTGAAATGAAGATCAGAATGGAATATATATAGAAGGTCAGCATGGTTTCCTATTAATCATTCTGAGTATGGTTTATAGACGTAAGAAGAACTAAGCACCATCCTCTGTCTTCATTTCCTTGAACGCTAATCTTGTCTGCAGTGTGTCTTTGTCTCTACTTCTCTACCGCACTTTAAGAATTTTGCTGGGACCACATCTGAGGGGATGTCCCCTGCATTTTTAAATATAGATGTTATTGCCAGGTCATTACTGTGTATTCATTTTTTGCTCTAGGTGCATAGGATATCATACAGCATAGTTACATGGAGCTTTGTACACAAGTCATCTGGATAACTGAATTTTGATACAAAAATTCCTGTGCAAGACTGCTATTTTTTCAAGAGTATAAAATAAATGTAACAAAATATCCTCAAAGCCCACTCTTCAACAAGCTCAAGTAAATGAACTCTTCTAGATTGTGAATGCACGGGTGTGAGGGGTAGGGAGGGCAACACAAAGAAATAAGACTCCTAAATATAATATAAGTAGATAGGCAGTTTGCATTGTTTCAGGTTATTTTAAGGGACTACTCTGTATTAAAAACAATGCAAGGCATATCAAAATTAAATTATGCAGCCTCAATTGATTAGAAAGTGTTATGATGCAGTAAAAATTCATTACATGCTGAAGAGCATGCAGTTTTTATAGGCTTCTAGATTAAGATGGAAGAAAATACCAGTCACTGAATCTGTTATTTAAATGATTTTACTGTAATACTCATCTCATTCTGATTTACAGTGTGATATTCCTTCAGATGTGATAATTGCTTGCAGATCTTTTAACACCATCACTTTCAAATAGCTGCCTCAAAATGCCTTTAATTACATTACGATGTTACTTCAGTTAAAAGGACTTTTTGGAAAGGCTTTCTAAGTTTCATGAAAGCTAAAATACCTCCAGAATTAATAAGAGTTCTCCTGGAAACAGCCGAATTCACAACTGAAAAAACTGGCTGTAAATTACACTGGTTCTATCTCCCACGCACCCAAAGTTATTTTATGTGGGAGATCAACAGGAGACACTGTGAAGCTCTGGACTCAAACAAACTTCAATGCAGTGTCTAAACAGATGTCTTTGCCTAGGTCAGCAAAAATGAAAACACATTGCCATTAAATAAATATTTATAATGAATATTTCAAAGAGGTTCAAGTTCAAGTTAATATTTTTGCTATGGTGAATCTGTAAGAACTTTTAAAGGACAAACCATTTAAAAACAAAACCGAGTCCTTTCTTCTGATAGCTTTGATTCTCCTTTTCATCATTTCCTTGTGAAATTCTTAGTCAGTAAAATGTGACATTTCTCCTGGTTTCCATAAGTCTAAGTGGAAGGTTTGAACAATTTTTCTTTGAAATCTCAGCCTTTCCCATACATTCCAACACAGTGCTTATGTCAGTTTGTAACCAGATCTGTAAGATGTCCACTCAAAACCAGGTGCCACTGAAAAGTAAAGAGAGATTTGTCTCCCATGACCTGTCTCCCACTTCCTGGTCACTGCAGTGTGCTGAAGCAGGCGCATAATGAAAATGTCTGCAGCTTTCTGGAAACAGACACTTCCTTCCCCAGGAACAAATGAACCTAAGGTAATCTAAATAATTTTAAAACCCTTATTCTTAATTTCAATGTGACATTTAACACGAGGCCTACTTACTCCAGCAAAGTAAGTGGGTAAGTACTTGATTAAGGTTGCATGTTATTTACTTCACTGCAATTGTGAAAAACAAAACAAAACAAAACAAAAACAAAACATAACAAAACACAAAGATATGTGAGTAACTCCAAAATGAATGCCTCCTGTTTATTTCCATGGAGACTACAACAGATACAAAGAGCACAGTAGAGCAAATTGTCAGCTACAAAACACTACTTTTCAACATAGTTACCACCATTAGCCCGTTCATGCAGCTGTGCAAGGCCATCTGGAATTTGGATTATCTTTCACATGGCTGTCACCACTGCTGAAACCTCCTGTTTCCACCTCATTGTGCTCATATCCGCTCTTTGGTCTCCATAAGCATTCAACATGTGTTGACACATGTCAATGGATGAAATTTTTTCCACGTGGAGGATTGCAGTGACAAACCTTTGCCTCATCCACACTTCCATGTCAGACACCACTTTGTCAGACTGCTCCTCTGCTGCCATCTGTTGCATGGCAACAAAACGCAATGGAATATTGGTGGGAAGGTTCAACCTCTACTGCCATACCACCATCTGCCTCTAACATTGTGGGCCAACAGAATAAAATAGGAACCATTACTTTCTGAGCGGCTATCGTATAAGCAAACTTGCTGTTTCTGATACTTGGGATTCTCTTTTTTATTATATCAAATGTTTTGAAGGATTGTACACGCCTCTGTTGAGAACTGACTTTTTCAGGTTCCCTTTTAGCTTTCATCCTTTCTAGCTAATGAATGTGCTGAGGCAATGACTACCAATGGTAGCAAGTTGCCCTGAAGAAGACAAGTCCATCCTGTGCTGATCATTTTCAAGTGGTACTGAGTCACTGGTATGTCTATGAGAGCCAACTCTTGATGATTTTTCTAAAATATCATTTCAACCTGGGAAGAAGCTGAAAACGGTTTTTATACTGTTCTTATTTTGTATCCCATTGAAAACTCACACAGACAGCACGAGGAATCAGGTTTTGCCTCCTTAGTACTTCTGGCTAATATCTGGTGTGTTAACAATCAGGTTAAGAAATTGATGCCACAGGCAGATTGTGACCCAATCTCTCAAGCGTTCTTCATTCTTAATTAAAAGCCAGGGCTGCTGTAAATAATTGCCATGGTGATAAGTGTGTACCTGAGTTCATGAATACGTATGTGTGTGCATCAGTGACATACCCTTCTAATCTTGGCTAAAGCCTATTTTGCAGCTGTCACGAATGTTGACTTACAAGAGCAGTAGTGAAAAGTAGGAAAGATTTGAGCTTTTGTGAATTTAAGTGGTGTGATATTCTAATGATCTGAGATTCACGTAAAGTTATGTACTGCTGATAACATAGTTTATTGGAAAAGTAATCATGCTCATATTTTATAATCATTGCATTCTTGTTATGGAATAAATGAGTTTCCTACCCCTCAAGCTGCCTGTCTGCCTTCCACTATGTAATCTGTCTTGTTTTCAATATACTTATTTTCTCTCATCACTGCCAACTAAAGCCTCTGGCTTTTCCTGGGTTGCTTTCCTAATGGAATTTTTTAAAATTAGTTTATACCTTCTGTTCTAATTTTTCTTCACTTCTCTGGGGTGTGTCTATTCATTCAGCTCTGAACAGTTCTAGTGATCATGCTCATGTGTTAAAGTAGAAAGCATAGTCTTAGAAAAGAATTTTTAAACTCCTTACTTGTATTCCCACTGCAGGTGTGAAATAAATCTTGAGTAATAACATAATAATTGTTCCAAATAGTGGTTAAGATTCACTGGAAAGTAGTAAAATGCGTAAATAAATATGTTCATAGCCAGAGCAACTTCATCTGAAAGAACACACATGAAATGTCTTTCTGACTCATGACTCCATGGCAGAATTACAAATTTGTTTTCTGTATTCATAGAATCATAGAACAGTTTGGGTTGGAAGGAACACTTAAGATCAGCTAGTTTCAACCCCTTGCTACAGGCAGGGACACCGCCCTCTAGACCAGGTTGCTCAAAGCCCCATCCAGCCTGGCCTTTAACACCTCCAGGGTGCATCCACAACCTTACTGGGCAGCCTGTTCCAGTGTCTCACCACCCTCACAGTAAAGAATTTCTTCCTAATATCTGGTCTAAATCTACCCTCTTCCAGTTTTAAGCCATTTCTTCTCTTCCTGTTGCTACCTACCCTTATAAAAAGTCCCTCCCCAGCTTTCCTATCGGCCCCCTTCAGGTACTGGAAGGCCACTATGAGGTTCCCCTGGAGCCTTCTTTTCCCCAGGCTGGAAAGCCCCAGCTCTCTCAGCCTGTCATAGTGGAGGTGCTCCAGCCCTCTGATCATCTCTGTGGCTCTCCTCTGGACCTGCTCCAACAGCTCCGTGTCCTTCTTGTGTTGTATGCCCCAGAACTGGGTGCAGTACTCCAGGTGGGTTCTCCTGAGAGCAGAGTAGAGGGGCAGAATCACCTCCCTCGACCTGCTGGTCATGCTTCTCTTGATGCAACCCGGGATACAGTTGGCTTTCTGGGCTGCTTGTGCACACTGGTTCATGTTGAGCCTTCCATCAACCGACACCCTCAACTCCTACTCCTCAGGGCTGCTCTCAAGCCATATTATTAGTATCTTGCTTGGATTAGAAGATTTTTATGTATGTAGGGAAAATCTGGAGATTAAATGACTAGTAACTACAACTGGTACTAGAAAAGAAATGATTTTGTCACCCATATAATTTTCTAATTTTTGGAGTGTACTAGTTCTGTGCTGACCCCCAAATATTAGTTGAGGAATTGCCTCATGCCACAAAGACTAGCCTTCATGTCATGAAAAAAATTTTGCAAGCTAGTCAGGTAATTCAAAGTGTTAATGAGAAGTAACACAACAGTGGTATGTTTTGGGGAATTTATATGCTACAGTGATATGCAGAAAATATTTTGAAAACAGTGATGTGCCTGAAGTATCGAAAGTTATTCTAAAGGGACAAATGTAGATATATAAAATTAAAGATGCACAGTATTTTAAAGAAATACAAAAGAAGAAAGTATCTATTAGGACAGAAATATTAGGCCTCTTATTTACAAGTACTGCAAGATGGGTATTGGTAACTGTAGATGAGAACCTCTGCATGAAAGTAGGTTCAATGTCTCAGAAATTTTGTTATGGTTCTCTCTTTACTTCAGTTAACATTTTTATGACAGTGGGGTACAATAAAGATATTTTTTCTTCATCTGAAAAGGTAAAAATCATTCTTGTTGCCTATTTGGCATTTGGAATATTCCTTGTAATCTACTGCCCAACAATAATGTGGTTTAATCACTGTATTACTTCTCCATGATATGGTTACCTTGTAATCACCTGTGGTGTAGTAAAGCTAGGTTGATACTTTCTTTTAGTAGGTAAAAGTAAATTGTTAATTTACTCATACTGCTATAGAGTAATAGTTTTTATATATAATTTCCTTCATTATCTCATGTTAGATATTGTCACTTGGTCTACTGAGGGAGAAAGGTTACATCTGATTCCTCTGAGCATACAGAAAATGAATCAAAAGTTATAAATTAGGGGGTTCACCATAAAGACTTCAGTCTAGGCTTCCTTATCTCAGCAACATACTGCTCACTTGTTATAGACTTCAGCACAGAGAACACAAGCTTATATATATTTATCTATGAGATGTTTCTCCACAGTGGTCAGGGGGAAGGAGAGGCTGGGGAGTCAGCAAAAGGGCAGCATAGGGAATTTTATAGATATATCACAGAATTGTAGAATGGCTTTGGTTAGAAGGGACCTTATAGACTATGCAGTTCTATCCCCCTGCCACGGGTTGGATGCTACCCCCTGTATTAGGCTGCCCAGGGCCTCATCCAATCTGGCCTTGAGCGCCTCCAGGGATGAGGCATGCACAGCATCTCTGTGCATGTTTTTTCTTCAACAGAAACCAGCAAAGAGAAATTTTGCACATACCAGAGGGCTCATCTTTCTAGAATCATATTCAGAACGCAGCAACTGGTTCATACGATTAGACAGGAGGGATCTTTCTGCTGGAGGATAAGAATTTGACAGGTTATTCCAGCTTCCATTTCCAATCCGGATCACTATCTTCATCCCCTCTGGTGTAGGAAGCATAAGGAGTGTTCCCAGACTCCTGACCTAATACTTGTTTTGTCTGGTCAGGAGAGCTGCCAAGGCTGGCAACACTTTGTTATGGCCAGGACACACTGTCAGAACAAATGCAAAATGTTTTATCAGATTATGAAAATATTGGTTGTCAGTGGGAGATATGATTATGGTGCATAGCACAACACAATGTGTACAGGCAGAGTTTTTCATGGGTGAGGGATCTCATTTATATTGCAACCTTTGGCTGAATGATTCAGGAGATGGAATTCAGTGATGGGTGAATAAGGCATGTTTATATAGGAAGGGACTGCCATGCCCTACGTATCACTCTTGATGGTGCTGTTCAATAAGCACATGTATGATGGCTGGGTTTTAAAAGGAAAGGAGAGGATTGAGCAGTAGCCTTGAAATATCCAAGAGCTAGCCTTGCTGCAGTAAAACGAGAGGAGCAAACCCCCAGGTTCACAAAGAGGAATAAAAACCTTTGAATCTGGATGGAACAGGTTTCTGCTTCTCCAGCTAGCATGATCCAAAATGGGAATAAGTGTTTCAATTACTTCTTAGGCTATGTTAAGGTACTGCAGATGTTACAATTAAAAAAAAAAAAAAAAAAGACACAATTGCTTGTGACTCAATTTCAATCTAGTGTCTGTGAGATTCTTTACATCCGTGCCTCATGCAATGTGGTAACTGTTCAGACCAAAAACAAGCCATCAACAAACAACAGAGGATTTCTACCCAAAAGAGAGTCAGAGGAAGGGGCTCTCCCTTAAGGTACAGAAGAATGGCAGGACACACAGCATTACCAGGTATTATCACATAGGTCTTCTCTCTGATCAGGAAACTGCTGAGTGGGAATCTCTCCTCTTATAAGCTGGATCCCAACTAGTTTCTCAATGAAAGTTTACTTTGATATCGTAGCTTTTTCATTAAAATGTTGACATATTAGCAAAATCCAAATGTTCCCTGATGAGAAGACATTTTAGCAAAACACTTCACCAAGTTTGCATACTGCACACTTCCTGTTTGAAATATAACTCCTTTTTGGAGGCAAATCCTTTAACAAAAGCAAACCAGCTTCCTCTTTTTTATGTACATCAATCAGTATGGAAACTGAAAAAGAGTCAATCATTAGTATTTACATCTCCTAGCTTCATCTTTCAGTATATTAAGCCTTTTAATCCCCTCCCTTCATTTGATTTTCATACTAATTTCACCACTTGATTCTGCATCTTTACTGAGTTTCACATCACTCCTCCATAAATCACTGGTTATTTTTGTACTGTTCGGTTCTCTGGCCAAGCCCTGCTCAGACAATGAACGTGGTTGAGCTTGAGGGTATATGAATTACCTCTAGGTATCCCACTGGTATGTCCAGAGAAGCAGAGAGAGGAAGAGGAAAAAGTGATGCAAAGTGTGTTTTCACTTTGCAGCTGAAGTTAGTTGTAAACCGTATTGTGAATTTTTATGGAGAACTCAATCTAGTCGGAACACTTTTATCATCAAAATTCCAAACAATTTGTTCCATTGGTGACAGTAAAAGGGCAAAAGGGATTATAAGTGGTATCATTTCAGGGGTTATTGGAGCACTGCATTTTTCCTGTTATCTGCTCCTTGCAGGAGAAATGTAAGTTTGTGATATCTGGAGGGGACTTTTTTTTCCCACAGGTCAATACTCAGTATCACTAACCTTCTACCCCAGTCCTTTGTAGACAGGCAGGAAATGGCCTCTAGCTCCTACCAGGAGAGCATCTTTATTTTTATTCACTGCTCACACAATGAGTTCCACCTTTATTAGTTTCATGATGATCCTTTTTGCCTCCTCTCTTGCTCTCCCCTCAACACAGGAAGTCTTAAAAGTAAAGAAAAAGTGAGGATCTGTTTGCCAAAACTGAAAGGCAAACTTTGTTAGAGAAAAAATATTGTTTATAGAACTGCTCCTGTGCAAGCCTGAAATTCTTGCCTAGGTCCCTAGGTTCTTCTCACCCCCAGTTTCTTCCTCAAGCACTAGAAGTGAAATTGTGAGTGTTTGTAAAATGGCTCCAACTCTCCATGTGGCAGTTTGAGCCCCGAGTGTCTTCCCTTCCTTTTTCTCCACCACACAGCCCTTTGCATTTGTTTCAAACCCCTATATGAAGCTTGGTGCCTGGGATAGTTAATTAAATGGAGGAGGAGGACTAGAAGGAACGCATCCAGCACTCTGTGGGAACCAACAGCTGCTCTCTTGGCGATGTCTATAAATCCCTGCCTTCTGCCTTCCTCAGTCCTCAACATCTACTGTGTCCTTTGTTCCCAGAGGCAAAAGAAAGCAATATATATAATGTGCAAGCTGAACAGCAGAAGGTACATTCTTGTCAAAGGCGTAAACTGTTAAACCGGAGAGCCCTGAACATTTTGCTCTTTCATTGCACTAGATTTTTTTTCATCTTAGAAAGTCTCAATTTTTTTTCTCTGGCTGTGGAGGGACTTGGGAGTTAGAAGCAGACAGGCAGGCAGAGGTACATTTTACATCATATTTTTCCATCTTTCTCCATTCCAAAGAAAAGGAGATGTATTATTCTTCTTTAGCAGATCTCACCTAAGACTTTTTTTTTTCCCAGAAGTTCAAGGAAATTCAGTTTAGTTTCTGTGAATCTCTATGCAAATATTATTCTTTCATGATGAAAGTGGTCACAATGGACTTAGTTAAGTCACTTTCAAAATGTATTTTACTAAACTAAATTAATTCTATTTTAGGTCTGCCAGTACCATAGGCAACACCGGGTATCCAAGCTAACTTGAGTGCTGGAGGATGTGTAATCATATCATGTGCTGTTCTGCCCCGGAGGCAGCTTCACTGTGAAACAGTGTCCCTTAGCACAGACAAAAAGCTGTAGGAGTGTATCATTATAGCTTCTGATTTACGAGCCTAACTGAAGCACTCTGTGTGGCATTATTTTGAGCACAGAGAGATGTACCCTCTTTATTTTAAGAAAGAGTCTCAACTGGTATTTAATGAAGTTTAGCTCTGCAGTCCTGAAGCTCTGAAGATTTGCTTCTTTGCAGTAATTGCTTCATTTCCATAGTGGGGAATGAGGGCATCACCCCAGTATGAGACTGGCTGATTACACTCAGCCAACTTAAATTTCAATTTAATTTTACAATCACTACTAATTTGAATCAACTTTCCTAAGTGTTCCATGAGCCCACTATAAAAAATAAATTAATTTTGTGTTCAAAGGAAACAACTTTGTTTTAGACGAAGTAGCCAATACTGACAACATATTGATCTTCGTACAGAGTGTGAATGAATCACAGAAAGGAATGAATAGGACAACTCTGTGGGGACAGAGCACAAGGATGCAATAGAAAGTAACTACCTTGATGAAAAATTAATGAGAACTAACCCCTCGTTCCTACTTATATCAACAGTATCATGATATGGCAATAACAAAACCATTCTGTCAGGCACTGCTAGCATGTGAACGTGGTTAGGCTGCTTGACATCTCTAGCTGGAGATAGTTAGAAGGCAGACCTTTTGCTGACACTTTGTTCTGAACTGGAAAACATTCTCTTTTTAGAAATGTGACATTAGAGGGATATAGAAATTAATTCTGAGAAAGTGTTTACTTTTGAAACAAACTTGTCATAGAGGAGCAAATCTGAAGACCTCAGGTGGCTACATGGCAAGGAAACTAGAAGGTTGATGGCTTCCAGAAACCTCGGTGCTTCTCAGCTGCTTACTCATTCACAGGACTTCTTATAAAACCTGTTCTTCTACTGCTTAAACACAAAACTTTTCACTTTCACAGCAATCTTAATGTATTTGTTACAAACCTCTAAAAAGTCAGTAATGAAGATGACTAATATATCTACAGAGCAATATATTTTAGAGATAAATTAAGAGAGATGGTACATTATAAAACACCACACTTCAAGTCTTTATAGGTTTTCAGGAATGTGTTTCATCAGGATTAGATAATTCCCTTTATTATTTCACCCAGTCTTTTTTGTCATTCTCATAAGAATAAAATGATGGGAGCATGTTCATGTAACATAGTACTGCAACAGTGTAAAATATTTGAGAGGTCTTAGACTGAGAAGCCAAAACAGATTTTGCTAGGAACAGAACATTGTGAAGTATTGGACTAAATAGTAAATTACGTTGAATTCTTGGTGTAGTTCAGGAATGAACTAAAATATTGTTCTGTTGAAATCAATGATCCTGCCAGGTGTTTTGGCAGGAAGAGGATGTACTCTTAATCACTAAGTTTTTTGGAGACTACTTTCAGTATTAAAAATTTAATATTTTACATTTGCACTGGCAAATTTCAACCAGACCGTACTTAGACTGTCTGTCCAATATATACAGATGAACTACAGGCTGGTTATCCTCATGTTTGTGCCTGGGAAGATCATAGACCAGATCCTCTTTCAAAAAATGTTAAGACACATGCAAAATGAGGAGGTGACCTGTGACTAACAACGTGGCTTCACCCAATCTGGTGGCCTTCTATGATGGAGTAACAACTTTGGTGAACAAAGGAAAGGCATCTGATGTCATCTACCTGGACTTGTGCAAGGCGTTTCACATAGTTCTGCAACACATCCTTATCTCTAAGTTGGAGAGATATGGATTTGAAGGCTGGACTGTTTGGTGGAAAAAAGAATTTGTTGGATGGTCATAGCCAGAGAGTTGTTGTCAATGGATATATGACAGGTTAAGGTTAGTCATGAGTGGTGCACCACTCTTGGGATCAGTACTCTTTAACATCTTTAGTAGTGACACAAACGATGGGATTGAGTGAACCCTCAGCAAATTTGTGCACCCAAACTGAGAGGTGCAGTTGACACCACGGAAGGAAAGGATGCTATCCAAAAGGATCCGGGCAGGGTTGAAAAATGGGCCCATTTTTCATAATGAGGTTTAGCAAGGCCAAGTGCTGGATGTTGCACTTGGGTTAAGGTAATCCCAGATACAAATACAGGCTGGGAGAAAAAATCCTTGAGAGCAGCTGTGAGGAGAAGGACTTGGGGGCCCTGGCGGACTAAAAGCTGGATGTGAGACAGCAGTATGCTCTTGAAGCACAGAAGGCCAACACTACCCCATATGAGCTGAATGATAAGCGTAGTAAGAAATGAACTGAAATTGAGAGACAGAATAACTTTAGAAACATGGAAGAAACATGCTGTTAAACCTATCACATACACAGCTCTATCAGACTATTTTCTACTTCATACGTCTTGAAGCGTAGGAAAAGCCTGAGAAAAGCAACAGACAGAAGCAGAAGAAAAGAAAAAGCAAAGACAAAAAAATAAAGATCTTTCACCATTTGTAAGGGGTACGTCTTGGAAAATTCAAAGACAGAAGAAAGCAAAACTGAAGTCCCCTGCATACTTTCTCAACTGCAAAGGCAGATAAAAAGGAGGAAAGAGAAAATTGAATCTAATTTGAGGAAATAAAAAAAAAAAAAATGGCTGTTCCAACTGTGATGGAAATGGATTTTGAGGCATAAAACATAGGTAACTGTGCCTAACTGGACATCTGATGTTATTTATGCAGGTGATGATAGTTTGTCATAATGACTTAACTAATTCCAATGAGGGGAAGCTCACTATCATTTAGGAATGATGGGGACAGGAAACAGCTTACTCTTATCAAGCTAAAGTGGATGAGCTACAGTCAAGGCAAAATATAGCTTATCTGTCGTGGATATTGGGTGGCTCACAAACTAGAACTGTGACTCAATAAATACATTCCAGTTGTTTTTATTTTCCTTCTAGGCTGGGGTTACAATGTCAGATGTTTTACGCCAGTACAGCAATGTGGGCAAACGCACAGGGCAGCAGATCCACTAGCTGGAGTCACCAACTAGTAGAAATGAAAGGAGCGTTGCTTCAAAAAACCCTCAAACCAAAAGCCTCAAAGGAATCTGGAGGCATTTGGCTTCTCTGTGTTGGTTCTGAGAGCATTTCACAGTGTCGGTGGGTTGCTGAATTATGTGAAAACCACCCCTCACACCTGCAGTTCAACATAGCTCCCCAGTGCAGCAGCTGTATGAGCATTATAGCTGATGCAATTCTTCAGGCTTATGCAGTATTAACACACTGTTTCATGTTTTCTAAATTAAACAATCTTAGAGCTTATCTGCCCAGCTAACATGCTACTAAATGGTGGCATTAACAAATTTTCCTGCTTCCATTCCTGGAATCGGCATTATCCACTAATTGCACAATAGCTTTAGCACACAGCTGCTCTGGGTGCATGCGTGCCAAGGTGCGCAGAGATGTCCCTGAGCAGAGCGGGGCCCAGGAGATGGCACTCTTTCATAGCTCTTGTGCACACTTGGTACCTGCTGCTGCTGCTAATACAGCAGTCAGAGTAAATAACTTTCCTTCAGAAGTGATAATTTTCTGGTAAAATGATCAGCAAATGGAATTCTCTGAATTCAGAAGTGTTAGTGGAAAAATACTAGAGGAGGCTGAAGCTTTACCTTCTGATGCCAGTGTGTGAAAACTTTTTCCAGTCCGGCTGAATCAATTCCTTTGCTAACAAGTGGTGTAGAAATAGCTTTTTATTTCTCTATTGGCAAATAATTTCCTCAGCTGCTAGTTTCAGTTCAATGCCCAAGGTTGGCTGTTGCAAAAATATTCTTGCAGATAAAAGCAAAATGTAATCCTTGGACTGCCACATAAGGGACACAGAGAGTGATAACGGTTAAGTAAAAGTTTATGTTGTCTGATTCCCCTGTGCACCATTACCCGGGGCTTAGTGGGATTTAACCAGCTAATCCCCATGTTGGTTGTGTTATCGGGCCATTACAGGGAGTGCATTCAGGTAGGGCTGTCACAGCAGAAGATAAGGCACTTGGAGAGTGCACAAGCCAAGCTCCTGCCCACAGGTAAATACAGCATCTGGGGACTTGGGGAAAAGCACCTTCGGCAGTGAATAAGACAGCAAAGAAAGAACAATACCATGGGTGTGCTAGCCTTGAGCATCCTCACCAGCACACCCCGAGGACCATGCAAGCACTTGTAGTGTCCCTAGGGCAGTGCCAGCAAGAGCAGCACACACATGCCTGCAGTCATCTGCCCTTCTGCCTGGGGGCTGGGCACTGCAAATCTGCATTGAAAGCCTAGCTCTTGCTGTTCTTGTCCCACTGGCAGAAGGCAGGCTAGTGCCAAGGCTCAGGAGGGAAGGTAGGGGTGGGCCTCCTATATCGCCCTGCCGGGAATTTTCCTCCCAGACTCAAGCAACAGTGTGTGCCAAAGTACCGAGAGCATTCAGAACCACCTGGGAAGATCCGTCTGATTTCATCATGCAGGTATGTGTCTGCCTCTCACCACGATCCCCTAAAACATCTTGTTTAGCTTCAGAAAAGCCTTCCCAGGCAGGCAAGAGCAGAAGGCCAGCATTACAGAAGAAAACAGGAGGAAAAAAAAGGAAAAAACCAAAACGAAGCAACAAAACAAACAAAATCCAATTTGTTTCAATTTGGAAACAAATACAAATTCTCCTTTGCTAATTGCAGAACCTGGATTCATCCTGTACCTGTTACTTCATTAGACCACAGTTTTTCAAATGGAAGGCAAAACATTCTATTGGGATACAAGTCTTTCCTTTGGGGCAGTTTCCTGTCCTTTCAGTCTGTTAAGTGATACAAAGGTGTTAATTAAAGTATTCTCTCTTTAGCCTCTGAAACTATTAAAAATATCCATTAAAGATGGAAGCAGGACCTATTCTTTGCCCCTACCTGCTCTTAACACAGTTATATGCAATGTCTGCTGATGCTTCATCCTGTAACAAAGGATGGTGGTAATACACGTCCAAAAAACTGAGTGATATAACGCTGACAAACTATTTGATTTTTTTCCTTTTTTTTTTTTCTGTTTATAAACTCCTGTTTTAATGTGTATTTCAGAAGAAAGTTGAAAATGAGGCAATCCTTGAAGACATACTGAATCCATGGCTTATGTGGTTTGATTTTTCTTAATCAGCAGCAGAGATGTAAGCCACCAGGAATATGCTTGCAGTACAATTGAATCTCATTGCAGCAGACATCGCACTTGATACTGCACTAAAAGAGTGCTTTCTTAGGCTTTGCCAATCTTTTTCCAAAGCCACAAGGACCAAAATGGTATAATTGCTCCTGAATATCTGAGTCTTAATAAAGAAAAGTTCATGGCCTTTTGCTGTTATTTCCCAGGATTTGCCATTGGGCTGACACAGTTGTCAGCCTTGTTGACTGCACATTTAGGAATCAGAAATTTAAACACCAACAGAGAGAGGCAGGGACTGTAGCATCACCTCCCATCCCATTATTGTCCACCTCTAAGGAGAGTCTGACTTGGTCTTTCTCACACTTTCCCATCAGGGTGCAGTGAGATCTCCCCTGACCCTTTACTTCTTAAGGCTGTGCAGACCCAGCCTTCTCAGCTTCTCTTCCTGTGCCCATAAACCACATAAGCTTTGTGAAAAATTCAGTTAACAGTTCCTTGCCTCTGTGTCCACTGACTTTCTCATCTCTATTCCTGATTTACTCCCCAATATTTCTTATGGAGCACCTTGCCTTGGTAATCACAGGCTGCAAAAAAATGCCCTTTAAAAGGTAGCTGTGCAATTTGAGCAAGAGCAAATGCATCTTGGGAATGGCAATATGATGGCAGGTAATGCCATCAGGGAATCTAACTTTCTGTGCTTAAACACTTAAAAGTTTAGTGGAAATCACCGCAGTTTTTGGTATTATTTCTGCTAAAAAAGCATCTAACTTACAAACAAACAAACAACAAAAACACCAATCTACTAAACATGTGCAATCACTAATTTGAGTCCCTTAGTTAATTTCTACTAAAATTAACATTTCATTTGCATAAAAGATCTTTTAATGAACCACCACTAACTAGAATATCTCTCTAATTAACTCAGTGCCTACAAAATAACAAGGCAAGTTTTGGAGTTGTTTGCTCATATCCTTACATCAATTATGCTTGCAAATCTGAGATTATATAACATTGCTCATTTGTGTCAGAAAATTTAAAAAGTTAGATATTAATAGAAAGATAATATTAAAGCTCTCTTTGATTTTGTATTTTACTGTTGTTTCAGAAATAATATGTGGCCATTGCAGGGAGCAAAGATTTAAAATAAAAATTGAATTTGAAATTCACACTTTGCCCAAAGAGCTTCCAGGTAGGAAAATATGAAGGGGCTGGAAACTGCAGAGAAGCATTGTAGGTTTTGGCCAGCAAAAGGCATGAGGAGGTGAAAAGTGTTCCCTTTCTCTGAAGGATAACTGGGCATCTTCATTTCCCTCTGCAATCTTTCTTTGGGCTTCAAATGGATGAATAACAGAGGAGCAGTTTTCAGAAAACTTTCTATAGGCAGATTGGTGTTGACTTCCCAGTACAAAGGGATTTTGGCTGTGTACAAAGACCTTGAGTCAGAGGAGCAGCCTTACACAAGCACTGCACTTCAACACACCTTTGATCTTTTCTCAAGCCTCTCACAGCCTTTCCTTCTACAACAGGGGCAGGTTGGGCAGCTTTCTAGCTGACCTGGTTCTATAACTGCTGTGCAGAGGTTTGTAGAAGCCTGCAGCCTCCAGGCGATTCACAAGTTTGAGCAGAAGACAAATCTGCTTGTAGCAGTAGTCTTGGGACACATCTTGGAGACTTCCATCCTTAACACTGAGCCTTAAGACACAGCCTACGCCCTTTCTGGATCAGAGCTGGACTTCTGCTGCTGTCAAGTTATGTTTCTAGAGTAATACTGACCCACCACTAAGATGCTTCTAATGTTTTTCACGTTTGGAAGTTTATTTGAATAAGAAGGCAACACTCCGACAAATTAAGCAACACAACTAGCATAAAGATATGGTTCCTCACCCACATTGATTTAACTTGCAGTGTAAGAGATTTCTATTAAAAGAAATGGCTCTTAGCATTGTTAGTGTTCCTCAGCATCTCATTCAGTTCCCTGGCAAGGCATTACCATTTTCAGCTGAACGACTCGATGCTGTGGTCTTGGAATTACAAAAGTTTAACACCCTCAAAGACATTTAGTCATCTAAACAGAAACTCATCAAAATATTGTTGATTATTCGAGCCCTAGTTTAAATATAATTAATAATCCCTTGAAATGACATGTCCTTCCTTTGATATCCCCTCTTTCAAAGTGTTTAACTGATTCTATGTCAGCCATGGGTCTTCTAATTATGAAAGCTGGCAAGATTAATATACTCTTTCCCCCACCAGCTCACACAGCTGGGCCCTTTCACAGTGGCAAGAAGCCAGGAATGAAGACACACTAATAAAAATTCCTACCTGCACTTCTTGAATATTTCATGCATTACAGCTAGATGAAGTCTATTTCCATACAATCACGGAGTCCTTTTCAAGCTTCTTTTCAAAATCACTGCAACCAATTCTTTTGCAAATCAAGGCCTGACTATGGAAAGTCTTCCTGAAACTGCTCATCCATTACCCAAACAATTTTAGAGGCCTACATTTGTAATAATCCCCCAAATTCACAGCTGCATTTATCTCAGAGCTTTTATCACTGCTTAGAGAGTAAAATCTTAAAGTGTAAGTGACATTACATCTGAAGGTCACTTTCTAAAAGGCTATGAAGTATATATATGTGGAAGATGGCTCTTAAAAATTTCCTCTCTTAAGCCAAAATGGCTTCAGCTACATTAGATACTTACACATTGTACAACGAATACAATGCATAGTTCACAGATAAAACCTATTTGTAAACAATACGTCAAAATATAGGACCATCTGACAAATATGTAATGAAAAGTAGATATAGAAAATATCCAAGCAATGTAAGAATCATGGTTGAAAACAGAGAAAAGTTATCTATTACCATTTCACACACATTGTACTCTAGTCTACCCACTGCCTACCTCCCCCTTCCCACCTGGTTTAGTAACTTTTGCTTTTTCACAGAAAAGCAAATCATAACAACAGTGGGGAAAAAACAAACAAACAAACCATAAATAAATAAGAAGCTAAAAAAATGCATGGAATGCTGTGGGAAAACTCTTCCCATTTTTGTCAGCTGCCACATCAGCAGTCCTGATGACTTTCTGCTGCAGTGCTACAGACAGACAGACAGTATATGCTCGGAAACTGAGAGCATCCCCACTCGTCAGAGTCCAGGTGCCTGGGTTCAGGTCACTGACAGCTGGACACTCCAAATAGTCAGGATGTTTCAAATCAAACAAAACCTTGTCATAGAATCATAGCATCATTAAGGTTGGAAAACACCACAAAGATCATCTAGTCCAACCACCAACCCATCACACCATACCCACTAATCATGTTTCTCAGTGCCATATCTACACAGTTCTTGAACACCTCCAGGGATGGTGACTCCACCACCTCCCTGGGCAGCCTGTGCGACTGCTTCACCACTCTTTCTGAGAATAATTTTTTTCCTAATATCAAGCTTGAACCTCCTTTGTTGCAACTTGAAGACATTCCCTCCTGTCTTATCACTGTTGCCTGGGAGAAGATGCCGACCCCCATCTCACCACACCCTCCCTTCAGGAAGTTGTAGAGAATGATTAAGTCTCCTCTGAGCCTCCTCTTGTCCGGACTGAACAATCCCAGCCCCGTCAGCTGTTCCTCACAAGATTTGTGCTCCAGACCCCTCACCAGTTTAGTTGCCCTTCTCTGGACATGCTCCAGGGCCTCAATGTCTTTCTTGTAGCGAGGGGCCCAAAACTGAACACAGTACTCAAATTGCAGCCTCACCAGAGCTGAATACAGAGATCACCTCCCTGCTCCTGCTGGCTGCCCTATTTCTGATACAAGCCAGGATGCTTTTGGCCACCTGGGCACATGTCTGGCTCATGTTAGTAGTCAACTAACACTCTCAGAGACTTAAACATATTTCAGAAAACAGTTGGTAAGCAGCGCTACCCAGAGAGCACAACTGAACTGATTTTGCTCTACAAGAGCTAAAGCAGTCTGAAGAAGCAGCAGAGTCCCCACAGCTTGATAACAGAGACCTCTGCAGACAGTGCTTTAGACATTTTAGTGACAAAATCATTGATGAACCATGGAATGGAGTATTGACTAGGAATGGAGTAACTTACCTGCTATATATAATACACAATAAGTATATTTTCATACAATAATGCATTTTATGAATAGCCTATTTTTATGAGAACCATTCCTTAACAAAGCTAAAGAAATGGCTCCTGGGCTTAGTTTTAAAAAACCATGATTGATAGACAAAATGCAATTGCTTATCCCATTTTCACTGAATGTCTTTTTGTTTTGTTTTGTTTTGTTTTCTTCAGAAAAAAAAATGGCCAGGCACCCATACGTGTTCAGTAAAAGCAAAATTGCAACTATTCCGAGGGACTTTTATATCTCTCCTTAAGCACCATCTGGGGCAGCACGTGCTTTCTGCACTACATCCATCGTCTTGCCTCTTTCACCACCGCGCCTTATCACAGCTCAGCTGCCGGGCAGTCAGTTGTTAGGAGGCAGCAGTGGGGTGTATGCTCCCAAACTATAGCACACCTGCAGGCTACTGCAGGAATAAAGTGCTTTCCAAAACTTTTATCTTCCTCTCTCTTGTGTCACAATTAGGGGACAACTCAGTAGAAAGAAACAAAGGAAAAGCTGTTTTCTGCATGACCAACAACATTTCTAGAGAAATTTCTGGTCTTTTTCATTCTCAATAAAAAGTGTAAAAGCAGGAAGGAGAAAGCTTTGTTGAAGTGTTTCCATCTTTTATAGTTAAACTCCAGTTTCTGCTCTATGACACAAAATACCACTTCTTTGCAAATAACTACATTTCAAAAATATTAGAACTATCTGCAGATAAAATAATTTGAAAGCAATGGAACAATTTCACATCTGTTGAGCAGGCTTGGCATTTACTTAGCTTTCCTGCAGGATCTTTCAGCTGCTTCTCTGACACATGGTCTTTAGCTTAAACAACTTATAAACCACTCCTAATAAAAGTGATGGTTTTCTGCTAAGTGTACTGCAAGCAAATGGAACATATTTTTCCTGTGCTCTGTCTGTGCAGGGAAAAGAGGTGAAGATACTTGTGCCTCATTGTGTAGGTTTAGTTTAACTAGCCCAGAGCACGATTGGGTTTTATTTATTTTTTATTATGTTTTCTGAAAAATAATCTCTGAAGATTGATGTGTTGTACCCACCTCACTGAAAAGTATGCAAATAGGACCGATTATCTGGGCTAAGTCAAAACACTGAGATTCAAGAGAGCTCTTATTCACTCTAATAAAGCTATGTTCTGAGGCTATATTTAATTACCGAGTTTTTAAACCCTCAGCAATCAGCATTGATTCTCTTTGTGTTTCAGTTGTTGTGGCAGAGAGGTATTTGGCATTTCCACTTCTAAAGCCTATTACCTGAGAAACAGCTTTTAAAGTGGCAATGACATGTTCATTATTCTTGAAGCATTTTCCATTGCTTTCTCCAAGAAGATGACCTCATCTCCAGCTATGAAGTTTTTCAGAATTTTTCAGTGCAGTCAGTGGTAGTCCTATTGTCATCAGTGTGTTTTACAAATAGTGAAATACTTGTTATCAGACCACTTAATGCTTGATTTTAAAGAGGTTATTATGGCCACAGTGGAAGCATTCATAACATGAGATCTGAAGTGAATGGAGCTTCCAGCAGCTCCCACCCATGTCACCTTCACTGACAGCCCACAGGCAACCCACAACGGGGCAGAACCAAACATACGCAGCAGTGAATTACATGATAGCGCCCAAAACAACAAAACCCTATGAAGCCCCTTGTATTTACAGCAAAGTAAACTTTCAATTTGTGAAGATTTTCAGGTCTTATTGCAGCTTGTGTTCCCTCTCAAAAATAGCTGGTATCCAGCTTTCTCACAGAGTATGAATTCAGTTCATCTTGTGTACAAGGAGTCTATGCAATGTTGAGTTTCATGGTATACTAGAGACAGGTTGAGCACTCCTTTGGCATTTTGGCACCTAGGGCAGAATGTCACAGAGGCTTCTTCTCCAACCCTATCATCTATTAGTAACATGGAAGGAAGACACTTTCTACCTTTACTTCAGGGTTTTGGCTGTGAATGGGCATTTAGAAGCACATCTCCTACTCAACACACTCAACCAAGGGTGGTCCTATCAGAGAATTGCTTTTCTCCTCACCATATGGCTTTGCAAGTAGGTCCTGGGTCCTGTCATTTCACTGCCTTCTTCTAGCTCTGTTTCAATAACTAATCCCATCTTCAGGTATCCTTTTCCAAACAAATCTGTGGTTTCCTATATTAGGCACAGATTAGGACTCAGCCTGCAGCCCTGACTGTTTTCACAGCTCTTCCAGGACTGGTTCCAAGTTCCCCCTTTATTCTTAGCTGCTTGAGTATTGGGTAGCCCCATTAGCCTCATTTCTGCATATTATGATTAGGCTCAATGAATATTTTCGTAGATGAGTCACTTGTGTCCAGGTTGGCTGATCCTTTCCTACAGCTGCACTGGCAACATCAATATTCTCTTCTAAGCCTTCAACAAAGGCAGTGAATCTGAGTGTCAAAACATGAATTTTAAAGCTAAATGTTTAGAGCATCTTGAGATAGCTGCAAGCCCACCAAGGTCAACTAAAAGTATTCCTTCATCTGTATTCATAGTACTTACATAGTCTAATGTTCTCACTTCTCTTGTGTGTGCAGTCAGGCTGTGTCCTTTCTGCAGCGTTTGAGCTTGAGGAACTAAACTCCTGCCAAATTTTTCAGAGAGAAAACAGAAGCCAAGTCTCCCTTGAAACCCTTTCTTCTAGTATGGATGAAGTGACAGCAGGAGCAGCACATGGCAGAAGACTGTCTGAGATAAAAATCCTCCAGTTACTTGCAGAGCATTGTGGCATCACATGAGCTGGGCACATGCAGAGTCTGCTGCAGTGCTTCTGCTGTATCTACACAAACAGGTAAGTTCAGTTTTACAGGGTCACTGACCAAGCTCCAAGAGTGTAAGACTAAGCACATATATACACATTCCTTTGTTTAGGTTTTCTCTGCTCATCCATCATGGAATTTCTTCTTCAGCAAGAATTTTTGGAGATGTAGGCAAAAAGAGGCAGAGATTTTCCTTGCCTCAGACCACGAGATGTACAAAGGTATATATATATTTATTTTATATATATATATATAATATATTCTCTTTCACAGTACAACTAAAGAGCCAGTGAGTATCTACATATGTTTTTTTTTTTCACTCCTGTTTGTGGCAATTTTATAGAATCATAGAATGTTTTGAGTTGGAAAAGACATTTAAAGGCCATTTAGTGCAACTTCTCTGCAATGAACAGGGACACCTACAGCCACACCAGGGTGCTCAGAGCCCTGTCCAGCCTGACCTTGAGTGTCTATAGGGATGGGACATCCACCACCTCTCTGGACAACCTGTGACAGTGCCCCATCACCCTCATTGTAAAAAACTTCTTCCTTATGTCCAGCCTAAATCCCCCATTTTTTAGTTTGAAACCAATTCCCCTTGTCCTATCACAGCAGACCCTTCTAAACAGTTTGTCCCCTTCCTTCTTATAAGCCCCCCATTAGATACTGAAACGCCACTAACTGGTCTCTGGGGAGCCTTCTCCTCTCCAGGCTCAACACCTGCAGCTCTCTCAGCCTGTCCTTGTTGGGAAATGTTTCCTTAATGCAATATGTGAAGAAGAATCAATTGTTTTAATTCTACTTCAAACACCAGCTCTGTGTCAAAGGTTTCCATATGAACTGAACCTTTCAGTGAAAAAGCAGAAGACAAAAGAAACTAGGTGCAAGCACTAACAAATAAATCAATCTGCCAAGATCAAGTACAACAGAAGGGGAAACAGCAGCAGCAGCTTCTAATTAGAATGAGATGTGAACAGCTGATAAGAGAATAGTCTTTTGTCTCATGTACTTTTTGTGAGGTCTTTCATAAATTACATTATTAGCACAATACAGTGAACACTCCCAATACTTCCCATGTTCAGGTCCTGTTGTGATTTTCTCCTCGTTCTGAAGCTTCAGGCTGCATGAGCTGCAAGAGGTTACTGCACCCCTGCACACAGACCTGCAGAGTCCTTTGCCTGAAGAGCTCAGAGTCTTCTTTTCTTACAGCAAAGAAGATCAAGGATAGGCATTTGAGGAAATGGTTTACAGTCTCAGCTCGCGTGAATGGAAATTTGGAAAATATTTTATATCACCTACTTGTTCAGTTTTCCAAGCATGTATCCTGCTCTGGTTTAAAAACAATGTAAAATCTAATTGAGTGTAATTAAAGTGCATGAAATTTCTTGATAAACTGTGAAGAACAGTTGGTTTGGTGTTATTTAGATTTTTAAGATCCCTCAGATTTTCAATCCAGCACATGAATTGTACAATTGATAAAAGGAGTCTGATATCTATATTTTTGGTCTGATTTTCCCTATTACCAATGTAACTGAGATAGGACTCGAGAAGAATGCATAAAGATAGTAAGATGGAAAACTAAGAAACATTCAGGCAAATACATTATTGATTTAACTGTGAATGGAATAATCCTATAATCAGATTGCCATTCTCTTCACCAGAATCCAATCTGAACAGAGACTTTAAGATTTAATGTAAAAGGTTAGCACCAAAAGATAACTTTTCAGCACAAGAAAGCTGTTTCATATGCTTATGATAGCTGCAGTGTAGGTTTGTTAAATTTATTCAGTTCAGAAAAAAAATAGTGGAATATTTCAGAAAATGCTGGAAAGCACAGTCCAGCCCTCTTGTTTTGTCTACTGAGCTTTTGGGAAGGGACATGAAAGGGAGAAGTTACCCCCCTGAAAATAGGAAGGGACTGGGGCTGCTGCATCATACAGGATGGTCTCTGAGTCTCTGCAGTCTGCATGGATTAAGAATTTGGTATTGTCTGTTTCTGAAGTGATGAAGCAATGTATGGGGAAAAAGGCTTGAAAGGTCCCTGAGGTGATGGCAGACCTGTGAGCTGGGGAGATGGACCAGTGCATCGCATCAGCGGTATGAAGTCTGGCTGGCATGTTAGAAATGCCTGGGAACACTGCAGTTATCTCCA
This sequence comes from Pavo muticus, assembly GCA_016647715.1. Taxonomy (NCBI): domain Eukaryota; kingdom Metazoa; phylum Chordata; class Aves; order Galliformes; family Phasianidae; genus Pavo; species Pavo muticus. The sequence goes on along the minus strand of JACDJE010000041.1, from coordinate 1,829,778 downwards.
AGATATAAACCAATACAATTTTCAGTCTGATTTATGTACTCATTCTGAACCTTAATTACAGGAAGCGTGGCAATAAGTCACTTTGTTCTGACCAGGCCTTTCTCCTTAAGCGCACCAAAGCAGCGTGCATTTCATGATCAATGAAAGTGTGTACTTACAACACACAGTGGGAGGTGGTCTCCTTTTGCTGTGACAGAGCAGAGGCTGAAAAATTGTACTTTTCAGTCGATAAGTACCAACTTGTTTTTGTGTTCAAAAATCACAGTCTCAGCTAGGCTCTTTGGATGGTTTTGGGCCTTAGGGTTTCTCTTGGGCCATTTTTCAAACTTTTGTCCTCAGTCACAAGAAAGAAAAGTCTTACTGTTCTCAAATAAACACAGATCCTCCCCCAGCGTTTGTGTCTTACTTCGGAAGTAGGCTTTATGAAACCAAACAGATGACAGAATATTGAGAGAGATGTGACGTTAGTGATACAACACTACCTGTAGGAGAGAAGCTTGCAGGAGTGGGAAAAGAACTGACTAACAGTGAAAACTGGAAATGGAGAGCACCTGCTTGTCTTAAACACCATGTTGACAGAGCACAGTCTTGTACCATACAGAGATGGCTGGCCCAGCTGTGAAGGAGCTGAATAGCAGTGCGATAATCACAGTGAATGTGTGGTCTGAAAAACCTAAAAAAGTTAATCCAAAAAGGACATGCCATCACAAAGACTTCTTCCAGGCTTTAGGCTACCTCCAGTCTGAGTGGGTATCAGTACACGGTACTGTAGAGCCCAGCCTGACCCTTTCTCCCAGAGACCAAAAAACACACATTTAATGAGAACAGCAAGCACTCACTCTCTGGGTGAGGATGGAGAAGGTCTGGTAGTGGGACACACTGAGTTGCTTGATCCTGCTGTCCAGATGGGTCTCCTTTCAGCTGTAATGCACCAGCAGCCCACAGTAGATAGGTACATCATATTCAAGGGCTGAGGTCCCTTCTTTCATGTTTCCCACTTCACAGAGAGGAACAGGGGAAGATTCCAGCTACAGGACTGGTTTTAATGGCAACTTTAATTCCTACTGATCAACACCTTGACAGATGTCAAAATTGCACTGGTGCAATTCTTCATTGAACAAACTTGAATTGCAATACAGCCACATCTTGGGAACTGATATGTGTATCAAAAATTGCATGATTCACTTAAGATGACTTTTGCAAATTCTAGAGAATGTATCAGTTAAGCTTGAAGTTAAAGAACAAAAGAAACACAGGAACTTTTTAGCCATTATCATCAGGTAATTACTGAAGTCTCATCACTTACCAGAGTTGTGCTTCCTGTAATACAAATCTGAGCGACAGTGAACATTTTGAGCTGGCTCTGGATGACCCTGCATTACCTGTGGCAGGGGAGAAAAGGAAGGGAGGACACAAGTCTGGCTCTTCTAGTCTGCTTACCCCGCTGATAGGCTTTTTGATGATGAAGTTCCTTCAGCATATCCTTTGAGGTCATTGAAAAACTTAGGAACAACTATCAAGATAAATGTATTGTAAATGTCTTGTAATCATATTTGGAAAGCAAATCTGGTTATTAAACTACATTTTCTTATTCCTTCAAAATTCTTCAAAAAATTATTTTCTTCTGGGAAATTCCCTTATGTGTGTTATACAGAATGTAAATTACTTTAATATCTTTTTAAACTTTGGCATAGAATCGAAGTAGGAAAAAGTGAGGGGAGAGCATGTTTGTATTTGTTTAATCTTATGGATGCTAATTTCCTTACTTATCTTGTCCACAGGTGGTGCCCTTTCCAGTTATGTATCTTATCCCTAACATTCTGGCCTACCTTCTCCAGCCTCTCCAGTTCCTTTTCAGCAGTACAGACGGGCAATACATTTTAAACAGAACTTTCTTGACTTTAATAGAATTATATAGGATGATGTTCCAAGTATTTCATAAGTTCAGTTAACTCAGCATTTCTCCCCTTCTAATAAAACCCCTTAATTAAGGATTACAGATACCAAACCATTCAATTTCAGCATTTTCAAAAACAAGAAAAATCATTTTGTGGTCTAAAATGAGTTTTTTTTGTTTGTTTGTTTTAGAAGGTTTTAGTCAAGAAAATTCCCGGAGTTAACGCAGCTCAAAAAAAATGAAATGATGTTAGGAATAAACATTGTTGAGCACCAAATACGAACCCTTTAACTCTTCTTTCAGTTAGGATTATTGAAATCATTTGCTGATCAAAAGGTTTATTTTACCACTGATTCTTTGCAGGTAGGAAATGAAAAAAAAAACAGTACAACATGTTTGTATAGTTTAGTTGAAATGCATGACAATCCAATAGGTCGACTGCATATACCTATGGCAAGAATTGAAGCTAAGAGTGCTGATCCCTTACAAACTCAACGTATCAGAGAAATAGAGCCTTTTTTTCATGCAGAAAAGATATTTATGTATACACAGGAGACTGCTATCTCATGTTCCATTGATTTGGGTGCTATTTTTTCTATGTAATCTAGAGTTTTAAAGCAAAACATTTACCTTAGAGAAATTAATGTTGTTAGTCCAACAAATGGTTTGCTTTTGCACTGGATAATGTGACTGTTAGCGCTCTCCATTGACCTCCTCTACATCCTTCATGTTCACAAGGTTTGCAGTGCCCTCTCATCATCAAGCTGGGTCTTTGTATGAGAGATTCAGAGCTGGACAATACCTGGCAGCAGCTGGGCTCTGCAACCTGTTCAGCTGTGGCAAGGGTGCCAGGACAGACTGTGAGTGCTTCCACCTAAATAGAGGAAATCTCATCATGTAAAAATAGGAAACATTTTGAAACTGATGGGGATTTCAATCTTTTGATGGCTTAGATGACAGCCATGCCACACCTACAGAAGAGGTCATAGATAGTGTCCCTGCTTAAATGACAATGAAGAGAAAATACCTTCTGTTTTACAAGGTTAAGTGTAAATGTCAGTCTGATTGACCGATGCTTTTCAAACAGAGACTCAGTACCTGGTAGAAGGACTGAAATTGGTTTTTACACTTTATTTCCATCTTTTGGACAGCAGCATGCCTGTATGGGCAAAGAGCTTTTCTCCCCACCCCTCCTAAGTGCAGTGGTGACAGCTGCCTCTGAAGGGCTGACAACTTATCTTTAGTGATCCAGGGGAATATTATCCACAGCATTGACTACATGAACTTACAGCATGAATCCGACTAATAGTTTCCATGTGAAGAATTATCAGAAGGGCTGCTGGCCCTGTGTGCTTTATAGTAAAATATTTTAGAAAGGCCTTTGATACCACCTCTCTAGGTATCCTTCTGGATAAATTCTCCAACTGTGAGTTGAATGGGTTCATGCAATTTCTATGCTGGGTGAAGAACTTGATTGATGAAATAGTTCAAAGTGTTGTAGAGCTACATTTGGCTGGTAACTGGTCACAAGAGGTGTTTCTCAGGGTTCAATTCCAGGATCAGTCCTGTTCAACAGGTTGAACTTATTTACTGCGGTCAAACACTGAAACGCATTTCCTAGTGAGGTGATTGATGCCCCATGCCTGTCAGTGCTCAAAAGTCACTTGGACAATGCCCTCAGTAATATACCTTAAATTTTGCTTAGCCTTGACATGATCAGACAGTTGGACTTATGATCATTGTAGGTCCCTTACAAAGGAACTGTTTCAATAATTCCAATTCTAGTTTGATACAGCCAGTGAACTGCACTTGGGTCACAGCTAATTGTGACCAAGAGACCAACAAGTCGCCTTTGACTAAATACTGCAAAAGATCTCCCTATGAAACAGCCTCATCTTCTTCCTATTCTATACAAAGCCGGTGAGTAGAACAGAAATTTATTTGAAAAATGGTTGATATACTTTTTAATTTATTACCTCACTATCATTGAAAATATATTCAATAATCCATTACAGAACAAAAGGTCTTATTTTTCTACAGAGTATATATATAATGCACATCTGTTATCAAATGAAATCTAGGAATCAGGAGTAATTCATGCTCAATTAATTACATGTCTTTGGGAGCTCTTTTTCACACACTAGTCAACTCTCAAACTGTTAAGACAAATTAATCTATGCTCAACTATGGTACACACCCCAAGCAATAAATTTCAGTAACAGGTATGCATGCCAGTCTTGTTTAAGAGGACTTGAGTGGAAGCAGAAACAGAAGATGAGATTTTTCTGATAAAGAATACATCTCATGTTTTTGTCAAATCTTTAATCTTTCCTATAGATGTAAAATTTCCATCTTTCAATTTTTTTTAAATTTTAAATTTCAATTTATACTGTTGATCTAAGATTTACAAATAGACAGAGTATACTGCTATTAGGCAAGATGTTTAAACACTAAAGATAGTTATATATCACAAAAAAACTGCATATTTGCTTATTTGATTTTTAAGGTCATTTTCTTGGTTCGTGCCAAGCTTTCACATTTTTACCTAGCTGCTTAGCTTAGCAGAAAACATCACTGATCACAAGAAAAGGTCAAAGTAAAACTGATGTGTTCAGTCTAGTTGAAAGTATCAACATTTCCCTTGCAAAAAAATATATATTTTATGTTGTGTCTTCCTAATCTTTACTGTCACTGAAAATACACATACACATTTTTCCTTTAGCATGGAAGCATAGTGTAAATAAACACATTCTTGTATGGACGGCTGTATGAATTGCACTTATTTGTTATTTCAAATATTCTGCTTGCATTCAGATATTTATTGGTTGGAGGTAGCTGTGGTTGCTGAATTTTTTAAATTTAATAGAAGCAGCTGAATACAACAAAGCCTCTCTCTGGGAAGTGATACCTTCACATGTATTGCCACAGAGCAGCCAGCACATAGCAACACCATCATTACCGTCCCATAACAAATGCTTCCCACGTCTCATGGTACTTTTGATGAGACCATTTCTGAAGAAAGAAGTTCCCATTATCTGACACACAGAATTAATGCTCTCCATTTACAGGCTGACCCCATATGTTGAGGAGCATTGTATAATGCATGATACTGCATAATTGAAGAAGTAACACTGGAGCAAAAAGTATGGACAAAAATAAGCCACTCGTAAAGGGAAAAAGCTCCTTCAGTTTTGTTTCTGTTTCTTTTCTTATAAATATGAACAAAATTTCAAAAGCCTTCCACACTTGCTCAGTTTATTATACCAATTAGGGATGACTAGCTATGTACTAAGTTACAGCCTTGCCAGAAAACTGTGTGGACCAGTTAGGATATGGATGTCCAACCCCTTGTCTTGCTTGGGTCACACTGAGTGCAGAGGAATTGTCTTGGGCTACATATACATAGGTCACTTAGAAAGTAATGCCTCTTACTTACTTCCACTGAAACTGCAACAGATACAAAGAACAAATTCCCAGCTACAAAAATACTACTTTTCAATATAGTCACCATCATTAGCTCTGCCTTTTCACCAGCCATGAAAAAGATCCTGCATGCCGCACTCATAAAAATCTGCACCAGCAGAGGTGACCCACTGCTACTGTTGCTACTGCTGAAGCACACCACCCACTCCTCAGTGCGCTCACATCCACTGTTTGGTCTCCATAAACATTCAGCAAGTGTTGACAAAAGTCAGTGAGTGCCATTTTTCCACATGGAGGAATTCTGTGACAAACTTTTGCTTCATCCACACTTCCATGTCAGATGCTATTTTGTCAGAGTGCACCCCTCTGCTGCCATCTGTCACATGGCAACAATATGTAACAGAATATTGGTGGGAAGGTTCAACCTTTACTGCCATACCACCAACATCTGCCTCTGACATCGTAGGCCTACGTAATAAAACAGGAGGAATTACTATCAGAGCAGCCCTGGTAGTTCTTACAAGGAAATCCATACCCCTCAATTTATATTAGTGAAAAAATAATTAACTAAAACTCCTAAGGGACTAATTTTTAACTCCTTCTTCAATTATAACTAAACTCCTGAATACTCTCCATTTTTCATAGACCACATTACAAGTCATGAACCAAAAACTGGAGGGAAATCCTAAAGCAGCATTGCTGCACATTTAATAGTTGAAAGCATTGCAAGAAAGACAATAAAAATCAGAAAGTGTGTGGAATAAACAAATATTAGTGAAGAAAATAGTATTAACTAACATTATGAAAAAAAAATTGAAATATCAGAATTGTTCTAAATTTTAACTTAATTCTTGATTATCTCAGTATCTGGTAAGATATTTTCCAGGTTACCTTAACAGTTATGTTGAAGTCCTTATCCAGCAAACCATTCAGGCCTTGGCAAATGGAGATGGCCAGCACCCTGTCATAAGAGTTGTGTACCTAATCCAGGAAGCTTTTTCAGTACTTAATGCTCATTGACTCCAGTGAAGGTCACTCCATTACCACAGCATGCTTTAATTCTGCTCATACAAAGCCATTTTGTTAGGGTTAAATTGCACTTCTCTACTGAGAGAAATGTATATGAAACTTTATGTCCAGTTTATGCAGTCCAAAGATGTTGGCTCAACCCACAGTTGTAATCAAACTGCATAATTTATAAATATATGTTGAGGCAATCCTAAAATAAGCATAGCTGTACAGTTATGGGCATATGTTGTATTTTGGCTCCTCATAATTTTGTGTAAATATGTATTCTACTGTAGGCAATAGCACTACATTTTAAGCATTTAAGGAATCTGCCTATAGCACATCCAAACGTCACATGCTGCACAATTTTAACACTGAAAAACTAAATGAATATGCTACTGGACATTTTATGAATTGTGCTGTGATTTTCAAATCTTTGTTTAAATGTAGGCCATGGAATCATATTTTATTGATGTAGTAGATTATACGATGTAAGAAAATCTACAGAAACAATACTCACAAAAAAAATCTCTCTCTTCAACATGCACAATGTTCTTCTGTTCTTTTCACAGCTCTGTAAGTTCTATGACTTATCACAGTGGTTTCTTTTAGTCAAATGAAGTCAGGCAAAACTAGCATTTCATCTGTTATAAAATAAACAGTTAATTTTCTAACATGAGTATGCTTTGGAAGTTTTGTCATTTTTAACCATATGGAAATTCCTTACTGTTTACATTGTTATAGCAGATGTTTTGATTTTTTTTTAATCTTTAACAGTTTAAATATTTTATATCTTAATTTTTAATTCTTAAAGAATAAGATTAAACAACTGTAGACTTCAGAACTACATACGTAAGTTTCAAAAATGTAAATATATTTATTTTTCTCTAAAGTTATTGATGATTGTAGCATTGGGGTAACCTAAACATAGTTTAGCATTATCACTGTAGCCTCCAGGGTTGTTTGAAAAATATGCAGGGAATTGAAGTATTTGTCATGGGCATCTACACAACTTGTAAAGTAAATATTTGTGCTTAGTTCTGTGTTTCTATACATACATTAACTTTTTATTCTGCTTATAAAAATTGCTGAGTTTTTTTGCTTTGTTTTGTGGCCACATACCTGTATACTGCTTTGAGTATATGGAGGAAAATCAAAATGATCTTATTCATGGGCTTAGATTGCTCTTTTAAGCAGAAAAGTTTTGCAAGTAAAAGAACCCAATAAAGGTTAGAATGATAGAATTTTAGAATACAGGATTTGAGAAACATGATAAAAACCCTTTGCTTATTCAAAACGGCACAGGTGTCAGGACCTCTTTAGGCTTTTCAGAGAAGGCTAATATAGATCTAGTACAGAAATAAATATTTTATTTACTGGGGTAGGCCTTATGCATTGGCAGGAGGATGATCCACTTGTTTGCTGGGATGAAAAGGTCATGTATAACATCTCATAGATGTTTTTACAGATGCAATAAGTTAAAACAACTTCTATTCTGTAGTATGAATATAACATCAAGATAATTGAAATAAACCAGCATTCATGCACCTGTGCATAGGAAATGATCTACCTATATGAAGTGATCCAAGAGAAGATCACTGTACAATGTTGAGGTAATGAAAAAGAGAAAGGAGGAAAGTTAAAAAAAAAAAAAAGCTATTATTTAAAGAATACTGTTAGATCATGTAATAGGAAAGTTACTCAGCTATAACAAGAACAGGTAGTATTCAGAGGGAGAGAATAGAAAGTGTAATTGAGAGACAGGTCTATTACCCTGTAAATGCACGAGAAAAGCAAGCTACAGAACACAGTCTTATGTAGCATGGCTTCACAGCCTTTACTAGCATAAGACCAGGAGAAGTACAGTTTTGCAGCACCAACTGAGATAACAAATCAGTTCTTACTGCATTTATGAAGTTCCTAATGAAACTCATAATAGTTTGCTTTACTAAGATATTAGTTTCATCGTTTCTTCTTTTGGACATCACTACAACGTTTTTTCTTAGACTTGTTATGCTATCAAGGAAAGAAATTAATAGTTTCATGGAATCTGTTATTTACAAATTCATCTTAGCTCTTTCTTGAACAGTTGCTGTTTTCCTAGCATTCGCAGTTTTTTGTTGAGTAATTTATTCCAACAGTTTTCCTAGCTCTGAAGTTGAAGAGGTTATCCTCTAGCTCCACAGCAATTCCTGCATTTCATGTTTTAAGATTAGTGCCATAATTGTTCCTCTTCAGTCTTCTGAAATGTCACCTGTCCTCAGCAGGTGTTCTCAAAGACAACCTCTTTGTTCTGAAATTATTTTAGTCCATTCTTTAAATATCCTACAATAACTTTCATCAGATGTAGCTGGGCTGAAATAAATGCAACCTTGCTAAGTTTTTCCTAAACTTTTTTTATTTGCATTCTAACCTGTGTCCTTGTTCTTTTGGTATTGGTGTGTATGCAGTTAGTAATCCAATTACAGCCATATTTTCTGGTAAGGAGTGGAGAAAAAACGGCACTAAAACTTTTCTGCCCTTTTCCTGCAATCCATCAACGGCTTTTGGTTGCTGTTGAGAGCCATTCCCCTACAAGGAAGCTGAAGAGAAAAGGACAAGGTTCTATACTGGATATTTGCCAAAGTCTTTCTGCTCACTCTAGTAGACTGGTTCAAAATAAGATGCTATTCATCCACACACAAGTGGTACAGAGACCTTAACAAGCATAAAAGGAAATGATGGGGATTCTGCAGGAATTTTACTCTTATCTCTAAATTGTATCTAAATATACATATGTTTCCCTTTTCTATTTCACTTTCAAAACTAGATTTTAAAAAAGAATATTTTGTTGTTTTTCCCCCCCAAATTTGGAAAAACAAAACAAAACAGAAGGTACCTGAAGAGTTTAATTTTCATGACTTTATACTTGTTGTGTCAGAAACACGGGGAAATGAAGGGAAGAGAGAAGATGAACATTGTCTTCTAGTGGTACCAAAGCATATAACTTCAATTTAAAAGAGAAGGGAGCTAAGTTTGAATTAGTGCATAAAAATGATATATTGCAGCTAATTTCAGTCCCTTACCCATGGCAGTGAGAAGAAAGCTAGAAAACTAGCTGACGCCAGTGAGAAAATTTCCTGAAAGGGAGCAATGAAAATCTGTAACTGGAATGTCATTCCTGTTCAAACAGGTTGCTTATTCATCTGTTCAACTGAGTAGTAGTATAATTGTGTCATGTAGTAACAGAAAAGACTTTATTGGCAACATACCCTAGTTCATTTTTCATGTCTATTTATATTATATAAAGTGGTGGAAATACATCTTAATATATCTTGGGCAGACTGAGGAAGTGGTTACAAGCATTCCATTAACAAGTGAATTACAGAAAAAGAGAAACATAATTATTCCTTGGCCCTTAAAGGTTAATAATAGAAGGCCATGAATCCTCAGGACTCGATAATGCTGCTAAAATGCATGCAAGGAAAATTTAGGGTGAAAATATTTGCCTAGTATCAGTGAAAGAATTATGAGCATGAAATGTATGCAATAACAAGCTGTTTACTCAGAAGCAGATATGGTGAGGTTATTCATTAGAAAACTGAAGGCGTGATAATCTATTAAATTAAAACTCCTGCTTTCTCATTAATAATAAAGGGCATAATTACGTTGTAATAACTGCATAAGCGTGATGATAAAATACTTGGGGTAGATATAGATTTGATGTAGATGTAAATGAATAGTGTGAACAGCCAGTAAGCAGACAGTCTGATGAATTTGAGAAATGCAAGTTGGGAAATACTTGGACAATGAGTAAAATACATAAAATATGAGATGAAAGCATGCTTAGAGAGTTGTGAAGATGCATAACAAAGAACTATTTATGGGGTGTTAGTTATGACTTGCCTTTATCTTGAAAACCTTGCCTGAGTAAGGAGCCTTCCACCATAACTCCATTTCTGCTGAGTTGAACTCATGGGCTCTAGTCTTAATGGTGGTCAAATCTAGCAAAAATAGCAAGTACCTAATTAATTACTCCTCCTTAATCTGAGGCATGGAGGTGTAAGCTGGTGGCAGAACACTGTTCTGCAGCCCAAGAATTGGCATGCTTTGTGCACTGGTGCTCACTGGGCACCTGTCGTCCCATTGGTCTGAAGGAGACAGCTTGTTTTACGGCAAGGGTTATACTACAAGCTTCCTGACACCTCACAGAGTGCAGTCTTAAAGAAAAAACTTCGTCATGAATTGAGAGTTTAAACAAGTGTGGCAATTAATCTTGAGCTGGAGTTTGTGTGTAGTTAACATGTCCACTGGGAAATAAACTGTTTGAGAAATTATTTATTTCACAGAGACCATCTGAAACTCACCACTGAGCCTCTTTTTCTGTCTGCTGTGGAAAAATGAAACATTTTAATGCAGTACATTCTTCAAGAAATTTGCAAGGAGTATCTCTTCCAAGCCACATGTTACACCAACGATCACATTCAATCAAGGAATCCACAAATTTTTATAGCTTAATATTCAAAAAATAAAAGGCATTGTTTGTGAGATGCAGTGAGGGGGAAAGAAAATATCTTATAAAGATGCCTGTATTGAGCTGGCAGGGAGACCAATGTCTTATCTAGCACTGGAAAGGAAGAATGTTATATTTGTTTCCTACAGTGCTGCAATTGTAAAAATGAGTCAGAGAATTAGACTATCCATACCACTATGAATATTTATTATCTTGCCATATGGATCCCGCTTCTATTTATAAGTTCTTTTAAATATTCAGTACTCTCTAAAGATGTCCACAGAAATATAGAGGCAAGCTCTTTTTACATACCTCACTGTATTATATGAAATCATTTTTCACAATAAATTGGAAAGAAATTTTGAATTTTTTTTTTTAATTGAAACTGGCTATAAAGCAAAAGAAATTAATGAAGGAAGAACTTGTGTATTAAAAAATCCCTTTTTATTCTAGTTATCTGTAGGCTTCTGCAAATCACATATTTAAATGCAAAGGGATTATACTTTCATAGCCTGTGCTTTTGACAATTTTTTCATTAAACCCTGAGATTCAGCCATGAAAATGTGGTTCTTGGTTCAAAAGTTCATTTGCTCTTCGATTGAAAACAAGGCCATTTGGTTGCTTGTGTGTCCTACTTTCTTTATGAAAGCTCTCATAAGAATTACAGACGGTGTCTAGAGCTCAAGCTGTAGCAGAGTATGTCTGACTCTGCTCACCATAATGCTGGTAGGAGTAATGTTGAGCCTGGGAGAATCCACACCCCATAGATCCGCCTTGTTATCAAATCACTTTTTCTGTCATGTTTCACAGCAGAGGGGAACAGCTGGGCTGTGCTATGGTCTAATGCGGATGAGTAGTTTGCGATCTGTCCATCCAGGCCTCCCATGCTCATGTATGTGCAGCTGAAGGGGGCATCACTCTCCACACTTTTGCCCAAGGATGAGGCATTCAGTGGTTGCACAGCGTTTCCTCAGCTAGGTGTATTTCAACAGTGTGTAAAGGATGTCTTACTCATCCCAGACAGCATGAACAACTTTGAGACAGTGTTCCTGTAAAGTCATATCATAATTGGTGTCATTCTAATGAATTAGTAAGCATAAACTGTGAGGTATCAAAGGATTCAGATAATCTAAAAGCTTCTTCACAGCAGTATTTATAGATGTGATATTGAGTTAGATCTGGAAGTGGTGATATTCAGTGGTTTTTTGCTGGTTTGTATCAGCTTTAGGGACCTAGTCCTTCAGATGAATTTCACAGTGTGCCAAAGAGGAAGGTACTCATTTCCTCAGGAGTTTGCCCAACTGAAAGCTATAGATCAAGCCATGAATGCTCTAAAAAGCAGCACTCTTCCTGTGGTTTCAATTCAAAAGTTAGCAGGGAGATTTTTTTCTTCTATACTCTATATTCCGTTACTTTAAACCCCCATAATTCATCTTAATTAGAGAACACTTTAAATTTGAATAAAACCTTTTAGGAATAGCACTTTAAATTACTGCAAGTCTTTAAAGCAGTTACCTGTTACTTTTCCAGCTATACCAGAAATCCCGTTTAAAGAACATTCAAGAGTATGTACTGCAGATTCACTTTTTTTTCTCTCACTTATACTGTTTTATACCAACACAACAGTTTTCCCAAAGCTGCCTGTCACTTACACTGCTTAGAGAATAGGGATAGTCAGAACTCGTTTGCAGATACAAAAGCAGGAAGGGGCAAGTGAAATGTATGAGTTGGGCCAAATGAAGAGCTGGACCAAAAGGAATCTATTTTGCTGAAATATAAAACACTATCAAACGATCTACCATCCCAATTGCCTCCTTTTTTACTCTCTTCTGGCTACCTCCTTTAGACTTAATGCCATGAGCAGTGTCTGTGACTTTTGTCCAAGGAAATACCAGTGCTCTTTAACATCTTCATCAATGACATGGACAGCGAGACTGAGTGCACCTTCATCACATTTATGAATGGCACCAAGCTGTGTGGTGCAGTTGAAACATGTAGGGGATGAGATGTAGTCCAGAGAGACTTAGGCTTGAGCAGTGAGCCCAGGTTCTCCCAGGCCCACTGCTTAAGCCTGCCTAGATCCTTCTGGATAGCATTCTGTCCCTTGGGTGTGTCAACTGCACCACACAGCATGGGGTTTCAAGGTTCCAAAAAAGAAATCAATGTACATTCGTGAGACCATTTTCAGTTGATACAAATATATGACCTGCAGATTTTCAAATGGAACGTGTAGAGTTGCAATGAGATATTCAACTCAAAAATCTGATTATGTCTTTTTACCGGTCTCTCATAATCCGTATCTTAGCAGAGAAAAATATCCTTTGCTTCACAAATACGCCTTATTCATGTCATTGCTCTTTAGCAGTACACACACTGGGGAATGGGGAATGGGGAAGAAATCTGAATTCAAACATTTCTCAATGCCCTCATCAAGATCTCTTCGCATTTTTACAGGTTCTTTTTTGGCTCCTGGTAAAGCCTGAGAATATCAAAATCAGCAATTACAAAAATCCCAATATCCAAAGCCTATCAGAAATAGGAAGCAAAAAATACCTGTCCTTTTGACAGGGCAAGCTCCCTAAGAATTTTTGCTTGGTGTTCTCCTAGCTCACTGCTCACCTTAGCTTTTCTGCCTCCCTGACACATCTCACCCTCCCCAAAATGCTTGCAGTGAATCTGGGAGAGACCAAATGAGACACAATCTCTGTTCACATGCTGTTAACAGCTAAGTGCCTGAGCTAGGACACCCCTGCTCTCTGTAGAAAATCCCACCTCTGCCCCTGATGATAGGACACACAGAAATAGGGGTGATCCAATTTTTTTTCTTGACTCTTCTATGCAGCTGCTTCTCAGTATTCTGCCCTTCCCTCTGCCTTGCAATGCAGTTGCCACTCTGTGGATCTCGCTGGTGTTTGAGCCTCTCCTCCTCATGCGGAGGTGCTGGCTTCCCCCATCCCTCCCAGGCTCATCGCCCTGTGAAGCTCTGTCAGGATGATTACTTTCCACGGGGACATATGGGCATAGTGTCACAGCCAAGGGCTTCTCAGGGCAGAAATTCATGAATCAGTAAATGCTGTTGCTCCTAAGGGAAGCAATCAGTAAGGTTAATAAAGATGTGTATTTGTGCTGCAGAAAAGCACAGAGCCCCAATCAATTGAGCTTGTGCTCAGAATATGTAAAAATACCCAGACCTTTCTGTCAACATCAGAGTGTGGATGGCACTGAAAGGAGGGTGGGAGGAAAAGAACAGCAGTGGGAGCATCAGCCTCTTGGTTAGGTTTCTGAACAGCAGTGTAGGTCAGTGGGGACAGGTATGTGTGTATTTGTTTTCATGACAACATATTCCTTTTTGCATCCAGCATGTCAGTGTGGCAGGCTCTGCCACTGAGCACAGTATTTGTATTTGACCACACTAACTCTGCTCACTCGATGTCTTTTATCCCACATAAAGTCCTTAGAGCTTCAGGATAAAACATGTAGGTGAGAGTAGGTTGAACATATCCTGAGAGAAGGTAATGCATCTGATACTAGTTGCCGTCTTTTTTTTTCCAATAATGTTATAGTAATAATATAAGTGAAAGGATGGCTTAGTATTAGGAAAAGCAGGTTTCTGATGCTGCAATTTTTCTCTGTCCTAGCACACTGCAGTTTCTCTCATTCAGTATGCTATTCAGACAAGGGACTGCTTTTATTGTCAGAATTTGAAGTATTGATTAAAGCTGGTGAAAAAAGAGTTCCTTTTGTAGAATAGCTTTGTAGAACAGCATAATATGAATTCCAGACATGTGCATGCCCTTTCCCAGGCTGCTATAGGCTTACTGATAACAATATCCCCTAAATGTTCATTAGCATTGATCACCTGTTAGACAACCACATATGACACCTGTCATTGAGATAAAAGACATCTTCTTCCAATTCTGTTTCATTTGGTAATTAAGAGAAATGTCATTCAGCATTCACAGATCAAATAGACACGTGAAATGTGACAAAGAGCAAGAACTGTAATTTTTCTTTGTATTCATTTAAAGGAGGTAATCAATGGTAAATACGAACATCTTTCTCTGATATATCTTCTGCTTAACTTCAAATCCCAGATGCAGATGCGTAAGGGAGTTTTGCAGGCAGTGCTATCTCAAATTCACATCTGTGGTAGAATCATAGAATCACTAAGTTGGAAAAGACCTCTAAGATCATCTAGTCCAAACATAAGCTAATTATATGGGAAGACTGTGGATGGCTAAAGAAGTTATTCACATTTTCAGTCTTAGAGGGTAAAGGGGTCCAAGACAACTGGTTGCTCTTCAAGAAGGTAGTCTTACAGGCGCAGGAGCGGGCTGTCCCCCTGAGCTGCAAAATGAGCCGGCGGGGAAGGAGACCGGCGTGGATGAATAGGGAACTATTCTTGAGGCTCCGGGAGAAAAAGAGAATCTACATCCTGTGGAAGAAGGGACGGGCAACTCAGAAAGAGTACAGAGAAGTTGTTAAGATGTGCAGGGAGAAAATCAGAAAGGCGAAAGCCCAGCTCGAACTCAACCTGGCCGCTGGGATAAAAAGAAACAAGAAACCCTTTTACAAATATATCAACAGTAAGAGGAGGACTAAGGAGAATCTCCATTCTTTACTGGATGAGGCTGGGAATATGACTACTGGGGATAAGGAAAAGGCAGAGGTCCTGAATGCCTTCTTTACGTCTGTCTTTAAAGGTCAGACCAGTTATCCTCAGGGTACTCCACTTTTTGACCTGGTAGTCTCGGCTGGGGAGCAGACTAAACCACCCACGATTCAGGAGGAAACAGTCAGAGACCTGCTACTCCAACTGGACTGTCACAAGTCCATGGGGCCGGATGAGATTCACCCGAGAGTGCTGAGGGAACTGGCGGAGGTGATAGCCGAGCCGCTTTCCATCATCTATCAGCGCTCCTTGTTGACTGGTGAAGTACCGGAAGACTGGAGGCTTGCCAATGTGACTCCCATCTACAAGAAGGGCTGTAAGGAGGACCCGGGGAACTACAGGCCTGTTAGCCTGACCTCGGTGCCAGGGAAGGTTATGGAACAGATTGTCTTGAGGGAGATCACGCGGCAAGTGCGGGACAACCGGGGGATCAGGCCTAGCCAGCATGGGTTCACGAAGGGCAGGTCCTGCTTGACCAACCTGATCTCCTTCTATGATCTAGTGACCCGCCTGGTGGATGAGGGAAAGGCTGTTGATGTAGTCTACCTAGACTTCAGCAAAGCCTTTGACACTGTCTCCCACACTATTCTCCTGCAGAAGCTGGCAGTCCGTGGCTTGGACAGGTACACTCTTGGCTGGGTAAGGAACTGGCTGGAGGGCCGGGCCCAGAGAGTGGTGGTCAATGGAGCTAAATCCAGCTGGCGACCGGTCACGAGTGGTGTTCCCCAGGGGTCGGTGCTGGGGCCTGTCCTCTTCAATATCTTTATTGATGACCTGGATGAGGGCATTGAGTGCACCCTCAGTAAGTTTGCAGATGACACCAAGTTGGCTGGAAGTGTCGATCTGCCTGGGGGTAGCGAGGCCCTACAGAGGGATCTGGACAGGCTGGATAGCTGGGCTGAAGCCAATGGGATGAGGTTTAATAAGACCAAATGTCGGGTCCTACACTTTGGCCACAGCAACCCCAAGCAACGCTACAGGCTTGGGGCGGAGTGGCTAGAAGACTGTGTAGAGGAAATGGACCTGGGGGTGTTGGTTGACGCTCGGCTGAACATGAGCCAGCAGTGTGCCTGGGTGGCCAAGAAGGCCAATGGCATCCTGGCTTGTATCAGAAGTAGTGTGACCAGCAGGAGCAGGGAAGTAATTGTCCCCCTGTACTCAGCTCTGGTGAGGCCGCACCTTGAGTACTGTGTCCAGTTCTGGGCCCCTCACTGCAAGAAAGACATTGAGGCCCTGGAACGTGTTCAAAGAAGGGCAACAAAGCTGGTGAGGGGTCTGGAGCACAGGCCTTATGAGGAGCGGCTGAGGGAGCTGGGATTGTTCAGTCTGGAGAAGAGGAGGCTCAGGGGAGACCTTATTGCTCTCTATAACTACCTGAAGGGAGGTTGTAGTGAGCTGGGGGTCGGCCTCTTCTCTCGTGTAACTGGTGATAGGACTAGAGGGAATGGTTTCAAGCTGTGCCAGGGAAGATTCAGGCTGGATATTAGGAAATACTACTTCTCTGAAAGAGTGGTCAGGCACTGGAATGGGCTGCCCAGGGAGGTGGTGGAGTCACCGACCCTGGAGGTGTTCAAGGAACGTTTGGATGTTGTGATGAGGGATATGGTTTAGCGAGAACCATTGGTGATAGGTGGATGGTTGGACTAGATGATCTTATAGGTCCTTTCCAACCTTAGTGATTCTGTGATTCTGTGATTCTGTGATTTAGGATCAGATTTTAATGCTTTTATATAGTGTCAAAAATAACTCCCAGTAACTGTCCCCCTGAAAGACATAGCACTTTTGTAAGAAATCTTTTTAGCAGGAGTAGAAAAGGTTGATATCATAATCTCAAACTTACTATTCATAACTCCACTTGTAAAGAACTGGGCTTAGCTGCAATACATATGTTTTCTACACAAAGCACCTGAGAGATGGAGCAGCTAAAACCATTTAGCTGGACTCCAGGGGAAAACTATACTCTGCTTCAGTTATGCTTCTCCTGGAAATGTTGAGATGCAGCAAGACTGGGATTTATCAGAAACATAGCTCACCACCTCTGCAATTAACATGATGGTGGAAGATAGGTTTTGTTATTGCTTCAAGACACAGTACAGGCTTCAGTGGATAATGAAAGAAAGCTGAGGTCATATTTTAAGAGTATTTAAATTTTTATGAATGTTCCTTTTGATGATCCATATAATGAAAGGCAGAATGCATCAATCCTTAAATTGCTTAAGGAAGGAAGAAGACATCTGTGCTGAACTCAGAACCTGGCAACTTGATCTTTACATGTGAAGAAACCCTATGCATTCAATACTCTTGATGAGTACCTAAGGTTCAAAAGCAGTGCCCTTTTAGTCAATCACAATCCTGAATTTATGGCTTTCACTGCAGAAAATGAATCTAACCAGAAATAACAGGATGAGCATTAACAGATTAGTCTTGCATTGTTCATCTGCATTCCTTCATTCATTCTCAAATCACTCACTCACTTTCTTGACATTCCTCTCAGTTCAGCTCAGAAAACATCTTTGCCTCTTTTGCCAAAGTAGGCTTTAAGACAATTTTAGCCATACTTTTAAATATATTGCTTTTCTTTTGGACTCCTTTGATTTTGGCTTGTGTTCCTGAAGTGAAGCTCATACAATTAATTGGATGCATTGTGAAGTCAGAATATCTCATTATCTTGTTGTATTTATAGTTCTCTTATCCTAATAGAGCACTTTGTCGTTGTAGAGATGGCTAAGTTGCTTCAGAAATACATCTACTCTTGACACTGAATGGTACCATTCCATTACCAATTTAAATATCATTTAAAAATAGAGCTGAATCTCCAGTGAGAGCGCATTGCCAAATGAGATGCTTGCCAGTGCATGGCTTGTCAGATAGGAGTAGTCGAGAATGGGAGTAGAGGAAGCCAGATGCCCCCAGAGAGGCGAAAGCAGACGGTAGCTTTAACAGAATGATTGCTTTTTTTCTGTCAGACACGAACCCATGAGGCTTTCACTCTGTGATAAAACAAAACATATTGTTCTGTAGCTGTTCCGGACAGAGATGCTACAAGCTCATTGTTATGTATGCAAACACACAAAAAAGAATTCTCCAGGAAGACTCGCTAATAGACTGCATGGAAAGATAATAAGGTAATGGATAGGTTGATAAATTAAGGAGAGTTATCTTAAGATTGTTACATATCAGAGCTGTAACTTTGGTTCCTGCAGCACTGCAGTTTCCAAATAAGCCTGGTTAACTGTTCTGTGTCCTTTCCGTCCTTGTTAACAGGCTGAAGTTTAGTGGGGAGTTCCTCCCATGAGGAAGACAGACTGATGGTAGACCCAGGCATTGTGGATGTGATCAAAGATTTTTAGCTGCAAAGATAGTGCTAAGGCCTGTTTTCTCAGGCCACAGCAGCAATCAGACAAGTTCTCTGCTCCGAGCCTCCCACAGAAATTATTCTTTTGTTCATCCTCAGACCTCTACTGCTAGCACTTCTGTTAATGTACCTTGTACTTTTTGCCACCATTTTCCTCATTCTTGAGCTCTTCCCTCTTTCAGTCACAGATCACAGGTAATCACAGCTCCAGCAATCAATTCTTACATGCCTGCATTGTCCCATCCAAATCATTCAGCCTTTGTGGTGTGCAAGTCAGTGCTTGTGACAGTTTTTCTGCAATTTTTGCAACCTGCTTGCGCAGAGCAGCTGAAATGTCCCCTTTACACTGATCTTCAAAGAAAGGCAGTTGTTACACTAAGCAACTTCAGCCACATTTGGCTCAGTGCAGAAGATTCCTTATTTCACAGTTAAAGGTTACGCAGGCAGTCCTAACGTCTCTGCCACTTCAGTGAGCTGCTAGATGCCTTTGCTTTTGATGGGGACAGAATTAAATATTAATACAAGAAAGTTCTCCTCTGAAGTGAGCTCAGCTATTCTAAAGTAACTTTCAAATCCGCCTACTTAATCAAGGAGTATACTTGAATTTTGTTGCTGTCATTTTCCACTGTCAAATTCTGAACCCATTGCATAAGTCTGTTAGACTACTTTGTCAACTACTGAAACCCAGAAATCACCAAAATAAATGCTCACATTGAGCTGCAAGGGGATAAGCATTATTATAATTGTTACAGTAATATTAAGTTACACGTATTATTATAGTATCATTATAATGGACAAGTGTCTGCTGAGGATTTTGATCAAAAATTGTGTCTCAAACAAGATTGCCCCTTTCAGAAAGAGAAGAATATTTATGATACATAGTAAAATCTTTAGTGATTTTTAAAATTTGCATCAGCTTTCTATTTTTTGTTACCCTGTGTTGCCTATTCAGCTCTAGTCACACCAGAAGTAACAAGCTAATTTAAACTGGCAGTGGCAGAGGAACCCATTTTTCATTTGTTTTATTTTCATCTCCATTACGCATCTCTGGATGTGTAAAGAAACTGTACCCCTAAATTATATCTTGCATACAACTTTGAGTTCTTATAAATCAGATGAATGCTAAGGAGAAGCTGGGTACTAGAGCCCATGCAGCCTGGTGTGTAGAGTTTGTTTATCATAAAGAAAAGATTGGATTTATAAACTAATTTTACATGGATGAAATTGCCAGCACTGAAATTAGTTTTTAATAAATAGGAAGATCAAGTCTCCATTCAGAAGAGGTAGCTTCATAAGTAGATGTGCTTATAACCTTACACAAAGCTAATCTATTGTCTTGCTTTTCAGCATCAAAAGTACTGTTGCTAGTGACATTCACATCACTATGAAAGAGCACCCCATTTGGCAAAATGATAGGAGGCAATTGAATGCAGGCTTGTTTATACCCAACAAATACAGATTTGTTCATATTGCTGAAAGAACTCTATTTTTCCTCCCATTAAATCTTGCTGAACACCCTGCATTATTGAGCTCTAAGTGTACAGCTCTACAAGCTTATTTTTTTTTAGGTGAACCAAAGCACTTTAGCTAGACTGTGGTAACTAGATGATGGGGCCCAGTCTGTTGTCTTCCACTGCTGCTAAATGCTCAGTGAAACAAGATGATAGGCTATTTCGGACTTAGGTCAGTTCACAGGCAGTGAATGCAGAGTACCAGATGTTATAAGACAAATCCATTCCTCCCCTCGCTCTATTGTTTGGGCTGCTGCGCTCTAAAACTGGATGTAGTGGTTGGAAAAATAACTGCCTCTTCTCCTTTTTTTTTTTTTTTTTTTAAACTTTTGTACAGCAACCAGGACATTGCCTGATCATTAGCACAGACGCAAAGAGATGGAAGATTCACACGTTTCCTTCCAATTTAGTACCCTAACACCACGTTCTTCCTTTAAGCTGAGTATCTGCCTCTATGTAAGGATATTTTTTGAAGCTCATGCACCTGCAAAACATGAATCTTCATACACCTGCAAAGTTCTGAAAAAAATTGTCTCTTCTTTATGTTTCCTGTGGTACTAGTTCCTCTATTTCTTTCTTTCTTTTTTTTTCTTTTTTTTTTTTCGGATTCACATTTAAACTGGTGGCAGCTGCTGTCCACTTGTAAAAGTTATTGCCAATATACCTGCTGCAATGTGTTCCCTGGCAGTGATGGGTGATGAAGTCATTCTCCCCAGTGACAGCCCTGTCAAGGCCAGTCTCTCTCTGTAGCTCTGCTTGCGCTGCTGTTACAAAGCCTGAATGTTCGCAGCCTTCCTAACAGCGAGACAGGTTGACAAATAGCCCCATGGCATTCTCATTGAAGCGTTAATGCTCAGGTCACCAATTCCCACCAGTACGCCTCCCAGATGCTTCATCTACAGGTGCTAGTATGGGAGTTATGTATATTAATTTTGCAATGACGCTTATCTTCCAGTAAAGAAGGGAATGGTGTTTTTTGCTTCCTCTGCTTACTTTGCTTCTGAACCACTTGCCATGAGGTCAAATAAAAAAGAATGAAAATAGGAATTTTATTTCTAGATTTCAGTGGTTCAGGGGCTGTTTGAGGAGGAGACAGAAGTCTGACTCATAGAATCATAAAATCTTATCACAAAGAGTCATAGAACCATAGAATGACTTGGAATGGAAGGGACTTTGAAGATAACCTAGTTCCAACCTCCCTGCTGTGAACGGGGCTGCCAGCCACTAAATCAAGCACTAGACGAGGCTGTCTAGGGCCCCATCCAATCCAAACTTGAATGCCTCCAGAGATGGGGCATCCACGGCTTCTCTGGGCAGCCTGTGCCAGTGCCTTGCCACCCTCTTCTCCCATTCTGCACACGTATGTGTGATTGCCATGACCCAAGTGCAACACCTTGCACTTATTCATGTTGAACCTCATTAAGTTCACATAGGCCCACTTTCCAAGCTTTTCCAAGTCCCTCTGGATGGCATCCCTTCCTTCTGTTGTATCAACTGCATCACTCAGCTTGATGTTTTCTGCAAACTTGCTGAGGGCACACTCAATCCCACTGTCTATGTATCTGATAAAGATGTTGAAGAGCACCAGTCCCAAGACAGACCCCTGGGGGACACCACTCATTACTGGTCTCCATCTGGACATAGAGTCATTGACCACAACCCTCTGTCTGTGACCATCTAACCAATACTTTATCCATTTAATAGCCCACACTTGAAATCCCTCTCTCCATTTTAGAGATAAGAATGTGATGTGGGACCATTTCAAAGGCCTTGCATAACTCCAGACAGACATACATTGTTCTTCCTCTGTCCACCAATGCCATCGCTCCATCACAGAAGGCCACCAGCTTGGTCAGGTACAGTAAGCCCTAGGTGAAGCCATTCTGGCTGTCATGGATCACCTCCTAGTCTTGTATGTGTCTTAACATAACTTCTAGAAGTATCTGCTCCATCATCTTCCCAGGTACAAATGTGAGATTCACTGCTCTATACTTCCTTTCTCCCTTTCTTGAAAATAGGAGCGATGTTTCCCATTCTCCAGTAATTAGGCATTTCACCTGACAGCTATGACTTTTCAAATATGATGGAGAATGGCATAGCAACCACATTAGACAGTTCCATTAAAACTCTGAGGTGCATATCGTCTGGACTCATAGACTCGTACACAATCAGTCTCACTTGCTCTTCTGTAATAGAATGAGGAACTCCACTTCTCTGACCCCTGCCCAAAGGTTCAGGGACATGAGAGACATAGGAAGCCTGACTGACAGTGAATACTGAAGCAAAGAACTCATTGAGTACCTCAGCCATATCTGTTGTAGCCAGCTCTCCCTTCCCATTTATCAGAGGGGGTACGGTCTTCTTGATCTGTGTCTTCTGACCAATGTACCTATAGAATCCCTTCTTGTTATTTTTTCCATCCCTCATCAAGTTATACTGTTTTAGATTTCTGTGGTTTTGGCCAGAGATCAGAGCCAAATAAGTTTATTTTCCAGTCCTGCAATTCACTGCAAATATTTCCTTTTCCATCCTGGTGAGTCAATTGACTTGGAACCAGCTCATATCATTTAATATATTTAACCAGTCCAGAAAAAAACAAGGAGCTTTTGCCTTAAAATGTATACGTTCCACCCATCACATTGCCATTCATAGATGTCCAAAAGATGAAAAAGTCACACTAACTCAAATAGCTGTCAGTTTTTAATTTATTTGAGACACATTCTGCCTGAGGTGTGTGCAGCTTTGTTGCATCTACATCTCTTCAGGCACATGAGTGACGGACTGACTTTGTCTACAGCTGTTGCGACCATCACAACACATAGCCACTGCCTCTGAGAACTTGTAATCAACTTGATCTGTAGTTTTACTGAGAGACTGATTTTTCAACAGTTACAAATTAAATTAACTGATTCTTGAATAAGCTTTATATGAGACTTGTGGCAAAACTACATTTCAATATATCAAGCAAGACACCTCTGAATACTTTCATTCTGTGCCACACATTTTTGAAAATCTCATTCTGTACATTTATATTCAGAACTGTTAGATTTTAAATATAAAATGCACCACATAAAGGAGACAAATTCGAATTATGATCTTGATGATGAAAAATTTTTATATGTATGTAATATTACTTATTTTACTTGTGTCATTGCTTCAATATTAGCAGGATATAAGCCCGCATTTTTATCAAGACACAGCAATAATTCTTCAGATTTTGACACAGAAAGAGAATACTAAAGATGTCCTATTGTGCAGAAAGCATTTAAAGTTACAGAAGAAAATCTAGCTAATAGCAAGACAATAGTCACTTGGGAAGCCTAGAGATCCATGGAAGAAAAAAAGAGCACAGTGTTAGGGAGCATACTTGTGCCACATCATTCTCTATTAAGATGTGTTCATTGATACATAGGAGACACAAGCTTCACAGGGGCCTGTAATCTCTCTGGAGTTTCTTGTTTTGGGTTATTTGTAACCCAAATGATTTGAAGGTCTCAGTCTGCGCAGAGAAGCTCTGCTAAGCGTTGCCTCAGTAGTGCAGATGTTAGGAATACGATGCATGGTGAGCTGATTAACCAGGCACATAGTTTACATGCAGAAGACCCACTGCAGCACAGCTAAGAACAGCTTCCCTTAGCTTGTTCTTTACTATAAAGTATTAATTTGAAACTCACAGAAGGAAAACTCTGGTGAGAATTCTCTGTTGCCTTCAATTATTTATTCTTATTCCATAATTGTAGGAGATAGAGTGAAGAACAGTTTATTCACAGGACAAGGACAGTATTGTCAAGATTCTCCAGTGTTTATTGACTACTACAAGTTATACTGATTTTTGTCTTAATGTCCTCAATACTTAATGCCATAATGTCTTGTGAACCTGCTAAGTAGTAGCTACTCAGTTGCATTTATATTCTACCAACTTGGCTCAGACTTAAGCATTATTTTAAGCACAGTTGCTCCTGGGGCTAAATCCCATACAGCTCAAGCACACAGTGTTGCCCATACAGTAGTACAGTGAGAAACCATGATGAGCAGAAGGAGTTACAGCAAACTCAAAACCTCATTAATATAAACCTGCTGCTGTCTTCCCCCACCTAAAAGCACAACCAAGACCTAAGTGAAGTATACATGGCTTACTTGCCATGTTAGAGTGACTGAGGAAGCATGGGAGATTGTTCATAAAGACTGACTTCAGCCAGGTCTTTTTTCCCTAGGTTTCCTCAATAGCTGCTTGATGTTGGTATCTCATAAGAGAATAAATCTAACTGTAGAAACTTCCAACCTCCATTTAGCTCAGCAAGTCATTCTCCCTATGTAAGTTACAAGGAGATCTTAGGGGGACTACTTCTCTGTGTAGCTCTCGAAAATGTAAGCACCATCTTCACCTAAGGCAGCACTCCAATTTTACTTTTAGCATTTCTAAGTGAACAAGTAGGTAGGGCAGGGTCTTGAGACTGTTTGCTTCTCAATGTAAGTGCTACAATTATTGTGAAGTTTTCAGATTTGCCTTACATAATTTGAACATTGTTTTCCAATGAATTTTGACTTAGTTAAAAATTCGTTGTGCAGTCTGGACAGTTATAGCCTTGCTGCTCACCATGGGCATTACACAGAAGAGTAGAGCACCGCAGACAAAAAGAATAATTTATATCACAAGGCAAATATTTGGGATGTATAAGAAATGAACCTGCCCAATCAGTTTCTTACTCTGTCTCAGTAGTTAGTATCTTCATGTGTCTGCTTGACACATGTAAGCAAGCCACAGGCAAATGTGAGCAAGCTCTGTCCACGCTCCAAGAGAAGATCTGTGTCGAAATGCATTTTTAGGACTGAGCCTGTGGCAATGCCTCATGCTTCTCAGCAACCCTTGCAAACCTGGGCTTAGCACCACACCAATTAAAGCAATACAAGCTTGGCCAGGTTTCAGGTCAGTCAAAGCAGGCCTGTGCCTGCCACCAGTGTATCACTTAAATGTACATATCTGCCTTTGAGACAATCAGGTGTTTTTGAGTCCCTGTCTGTACAGCAGAGCTTTATCAAAGTAGCTTGTTTTCTTGTGGTACAGTACTTTCAATAACATAGTTTCAAAAAGTTCAATGAAGCCACTGAGCCAGATCCAAAGGTATTCTGACACACTACTCTCTTTTCAGTCTTAAATAGATGTTAGGAAATGCCATGTTGGTGGAGTGTTTGGTGGACAAGGAACTGCTTGTAAGAGCATACCCAGAGAGTAGTGGTCAATGGCACAGTGTTTGGATGGAAATCAGTGACAAATGGTGCCCCTCAGGGGTCTGTACTGGGACCAGTGCTCTTTAATCGTAAGTGATATTGACAGTGGGATCAAGTGCACCCTCAGCAAGTTTGCAGATGACACCAAGCTGTGCGGTGCAGTCAGCACACCTGAGGGATGAGATATCATCCAGAGACCTAGGCAGGCTAGAGCAGTGGGCTCAAAAAAATCTCATGAGGTTCAACAAAGCCTGCAAAAACAGGCTGAAAGAGTTGGGGCTGTTCATGCTGGAGAAGAGAAGGCTCCAGGGGAACCTGTTAGAGGCTTTTCAGTATATAAAATGGGGCTATATTTCTTAATGGAAGTGGAAAGGCCCTTTAGCAGGGCCCCTTGTGATAGGACAAGGAGAAATGATTTAAAACCAAAAGCAGGGAGGTTTAAATATGATAAAAGGAAAAAAATTATGAGAAAGGTGGTGAGGTGCTGGAACAGGTTGCTCAGAGAGGTGATGGATGCCCTGTTCCTGGAGACATTCAAGGTCAGGCTGGACCAGGATCTAAGCAACCTGATATAGCTATAGGTGTCCCTGCTCACTGCAGTGGAGTTGGACTAGATGGCCTTCAAAGGTCCCTTCCAACTCAAATAATTCTATGATTCTACAATTCTGTGATTCTATGATGTTACTAGGCAAAATGGAAGGCCTTCCTACATTGGGTCCTGCCTTGCATATCAGAGTGGATGATGTAGATAAGATTCTGCATTCTCACATACTTGCATGGTAATTCGGTACCTGGCATATTATCAAGCATAATGGCAAAACAAGGTTCCCTGTATCTCTTATTCTCTCATATTAACATGTAGTCGTAGCCATGATCATTTTCTCTAGTGACACTTGGGAAATGAATCTGGCCTTGATACTTATACAGCAAAACCGGAATATATCTCTCATTTTCAGATTGCCAGTATATCTAAGCAGTTTAATCTTTGATACTGAGTGAGGAGCCATGTTAAGAAATTCAGTGTCTGAGATGGTGTGTAAGCAACCTGAAGAGAGATAAGTCATGTGTGACATCCTGCAGTACTGTCCTTGGCATCTGGATTGGGCCCAGGGCTGATGACAAGATTATAGTAACCTGTGTAAACTCTAACCTCAAAGGGTGATGTCATGGTCTTTCACCTAACCCTTCAAGCCTGTACTGCAACTCTAAGTAAATGACAAAGTCAGTACTCTTCCATGACTCATTTAATATATATATACATACGTGTGTGTGTATATGTATATGTGTACATATATATACTTAATAAGCATCCAAATCTAATTTTACAAATTTGTCCAGACAGCAGGACCTGTTTCTGACTCCACATTTGTCTCTTGAGCCATACTTGGTAGCTACATTCTCTTGAGTTCATGTCAGGCAGTGCCTAGCCCTAGAGAAACAAAACCTTTCCGAGGATCTGTAGAATGGATCTTTTTCAGAGAATAATGTTTAGTAATACTTAGGTGAAAATCACCAAAGAACATAGAAGATAATTATCAGTGAACTAAATATGCCATCAATAACATCCAAATAGTTCTGCATTAAAATCACCCTCTGTAATCCAGTAAGACTGTCATTAAGAAATGGTATATAGCAGAGTGGTCAAAGTTCAGGCTTTGGCAGTGAGATCTGCAGTGTGCTCAGGGCTATTCAGCTATTCTGAACATGCAATTCATACTGACTAGAATATTGCTTGTAGTAATTTGTCCCTGGGTCCTCAGCCATGAACTATAGTCCCATTGTGTTATTTGCTGGAGGAGCACAAAACAAAAACAGCCTCTGCCCCAGAATGCTCATGGTGCTAGCACTGGGCAAGGTTGCACCATCATGCAGATGGTATGCACAAGGAAATCAGACAATGTTCATCTGCAAAGTGGCCAGCAGAATCCATGGGGCAGCAGCTTCACTTTTACCAGAAAACTCCTGGGCTCCACAACAGTGATCTGTGGAGGAAAAGGGTCAGCCCTCTGGGTGTTCACAGCAGATAAAACTAGAGTTTGAAGATTACATTTGACAGGTTATTATTGTCTATTATGCCTCTGTTTTTAACTCTGTAAAAAGTAGGTAAAGTTAGAGCCCTTTTTCAAAGACTGTTGTGGAGCCTCGTTTCTTAGTGTTTGGATGATTGCAGAGTAGGAAACTACAGAAGTTCTGAACTAACTATGCATCTCATTTTTCAGAAGCAGGTGGCTAAGAAAAACTTACTTAGAGCTGGCTGTGCAAACAGAAAGAGCATAGCCGAGCAATAACCATCCACTCCTCATGTACGTTTTGAGGGCACTCTGAATTATTTCAGCCATTATGTCTAATCAGAAATATGAGAAATTAGGGAACATAATCTCCCACACTAAATTATTTGAAAATTTCACTTGTCTTGGAAACGCATGAGATTTAGTGAGCTCTGGCTATCACAGATGCATGTAATTTTATCAGAAATTCATATTTTTTTCAGCTTCTTGGGCTTTTCAAGCAGAGAAAACATCTTACTCTAGATGGCTAAAAGCCACTTAACTAAAGCTGAACATGTCTGGGATGCTGTAATGTAATACAGACAATATTAGGTGCCTATGTTAATGCACCTGAATTGAGCCCTAACTGAAGTGCCCAACACATCCCCACTTACCAGAACCTTCATCTGTTATACTGGATTGCCCATTTTCTCCCACACTGTAAACAGATTGAATCATGTTCTTCTGCTCACAGTATGACCTATCTACTTACATTGACCACAAAAGTGAAAATGAAACTTGCTGATACTTCACCTTGATTCCATAAATAGTTCTTATTTTTTCTTTTCCCTATGAAATCTTCTGGAAGATATTTTGTTCTGATTTTAATAAATGCCAATTGAAAGCAGAATGCGTATTACTACTCTTTCAGAATTGTGCAGAAAAAGAAGAGCAGAAAACCAAATCTGATCACTCATGATGACCATGAACACAAGTATTTAAGATTTTCTAGACAGCTGGCATTATTTTCTCTGCAAATCTATCTTTGTTATAACACACATGACAGCATTATTTAGTTTTAAATCATCGTACAGGGATGGAGGCAGCTGTGGTGCAGAGAAGTAAATAATGTAATAAACAGTCCACAAATAACGCAGCTTGCCAAATACTGGTGACAAACCTTAGAGTTTTGAAATGTGTTTCACAACAGCATGCAGGATCACTTTTGCTCTGAAGGTTATCTAAGTACTCCTGCAGCTCTGCTCTGGAAATCATAACAGTGAAGTTCCGTTCCAGGTGGCCGGTGCTTCTCAATATCAGCTATGGAGAAAATGCAGAAACAGTGCTATCTTAAAACTTCTGGATGAAGCCAAAGCACGGTCAAAGTAACACAGTAACAAAGCTCAATATTTTTATTTATTTATTTATTTTTTTGTTGTTTCTGATTAAATGTCAGGCAGACTTTATTCGAAAGGAAGGATATCCAGGACTGGGACACTCCTGGACAATGCCCAGCACAAAGGCGCTGTTCCATAATTAGGACAGAAAATAAGATCAAGAATCCACAGCCAAGGTCATTTTATTGTATGCAAACCCATTCCTAACTAGGCTATCAACTGATAAACACAGAAGAAGATATGGTAGCACTTACTTCAGTGGTTTTTAACTTCCTTTCCCTTTACGTCTGTAAAATGTCATGCAGATTGTAGAAGTCACTAAATTCTCTTTTCATGAAGCTGCTCTTGTTTCCATAGCAGTTAAGTTTCCCTGCTGTGTGGAAGGAGGCTGTTAATATTCTCTGCTTCCTTACTCTTGTCTGGAGATCTTGAGAACTTATAAAGATGTTGATGTGAGGCACATTTAAAATGGAATCAAGTTTTACCATCTCTGACTGGGGTCTGACTGTCACACCAGCTATTGCTCATGAGGTGCTATTTCTTTCCTTAAAATTAGGTGATATATTTGAAGCTTAAATGATATCCAGGCACCTAATCTCCATCACTTTCAGACAAAGTTAATGACATCAGCCTAATTGTAACACAGCTCTGAATACTTACTTCCTCTTTAATGAACTGATGTAAAGTCCTGCGTGCCCTCCAGAGTGCTCAGGGCTTGGTTTTGCTTGAGTCTGTTTAAAAAAGTCTTTTTAATTTTTTACCTCAAACACAGAATAATAGTTTGTATCCTCGAGTTGTAAAAGTACCTCTGCAATATGAAAATTGTTTAATTTAAACATCCCATTTGCCTACATTTTTCTAAAGTGGCAAAAAAAAAAAAAAAAAAAAAAAAAAAAAGAATCCAAGAGGACTAGTGAGAAGATAAGTCATCTTCATCCATAATCATTCATCTTGTTGGCAGCAACTCCAGTTTTAGAAAATGACACTTACAGAGCCAAGAGCCAGCAACTTGCATTTTGAAGATCTCCCTGATATATTTAAAATATTAGTATATTAACAAAAGTATTCAACACAATTGGGTAGCTTATTCAAAGTTTCTTGGTTTGTTTGCATTTACATTAAAATATAACATGGTCTTTGTAAGGTAACCAAATGGCATAAGGGGAGGGAAAGAATTCCAGAACTGACTGATTATTCGGTGTTCAGCTTCCTCACCAACCAGAAGAGAAAGTGGCATAACACTTCCTTTCTTCCTTCCTTATCCCTCAGAAAGCTTAAAACTAGAAGATATGGGAAGATAGATATTTTTCTCTCTGCTGCATGAACAGACCAGTTTATTATTTTTGTAGCTCATGAGTATACTGAGTGCCGGATGGCAATGAAACAGGAAATTCAAAACTATTTCTGCACTGAAGAAAAGGAAGAGAATTAAAAATGTAATGAGTTCAAGTACAAGACTAAGCATAGTAATGCCAAAGTCTATATTTTTAAAATATTCTTAACCTACAATGTAACTGTCAAGAAAATTCTTTAAAGTGAACTGTTTACAAGTAACTTTATTCTCATTACAGTTTGCTTTTGTGATTAAAAGCTGGGCAGATGACTCACACAAGTAACCACAACTTATATGAAAGTAGTAGGAATTAGATGTCTGCCAGGAGGGTTTCTGACCAT
Organism: Pavo muticus; assembly: GCA_016647715.1. NCBI lineage: Eukaryota > Metazoa > Chordata > Aves > Galliformes > Phasianidae > Pavo > Pavo muticus. The sequence continues at coordinate 1,799,132 of JACDJE010000041.1, read as the reverse complement.
TTATGTTTGCTGCTTAACTATTTTAGGTGACCACTTCAAAACAAAAAGCAGCTATAAAAAAGGACTCTAACAGACTATAAAGCCATCCCATCAAACTCTGTGATTTCATTCTTGTTTGCACCAACTGAATATCAATCTGTTGATTTCAATATTTCACACTCAGAAAGATCCTGTTAGTTTTTAACTTTTTGGCCACAAGCCTAGTGTTACCTTTAGGGCAATTAGGTTATTTTCCACTCTCCAGCGCAGTAGTTGCATCAGAGCTTGGATATTAAATGCATGGCATTTGCTATGCTTCAGAAACAGTGAGAGGAGCTCTCAAGACACATCTGTCATGAAATCATGGTTCTGCTCCCCCATCCCAAAGTCCCCTTCCACTTAAGTTCTGCCAAAGGCTTTGCTTTTAGCCCTTATAGAAGGCTTTGATAAAACAAAGTGCATTTCCTTTCCCCCACAGAGGGCTTTTCTTTACTGGTGCAAACTAACCAAGACAGAATCAGAGCTAATAATGCAACTCATTGGACCGTGCAAAATAACAACTGAGTCGGGGCAGGAGTAGCAGGTAAATATGGGCTTTTCTATTAAGATTGGGACTCACTCCATTCAGTCTGGAATTAGTAGACAGGCATGCTCAGGGCTCTCTCAAGTCTGGCTGACATGAAGATTTGCTGTTGGCTCAACATGCACTGAAGATTTAAATGATAAGCGGCAAACTTGTCACTTGAATTTTGATTTTCTTAGGAAACATTCTTCATGTGTCATGTTTTTAATTAGAGAATTTGCACCCTGCTTGATAACGGTGAAAAATCATAAATCGTTCCTTATATTAAACCTCAGAATGTACTTTGAGCATTTTTTCAAGAAAAAAAAAAAAAATTGAGACAGTTCATTTTCTACATCTTTTGGAGCACAGAAAATGTTTCTGCAATACAAGTGAAATTCTCAAAAATGTCTAGGAAAGCTAGAAGCATGAAATAGGAAGTCATGGGAAAACTTCATGTCACTTTGCTTTCACTGGAAGAAACTATTTTGTTGGCACAAAGACATGCAAGGGAAAAACATCCAGTATTGAGAACACATCAAGTTTTGTAAAAAGTTAAATGTATGCATTTGTTTTCTCTTTTCATTTCAACAATGCCATTGTGTAGCTAACAGGTGAAAATATTTCTTCAAAAGGATCATTTCATCAGCTCCATTTAAATGATAATTTTTGCATACATTATTTAGTATTTTATTTTTATAGTTGCAGTTTCTATTAACTGTGTCTACGCTACTTTAGTGGTTGTATCAGGAAATGTTCCAGTTTCCCCAACAACTGACAGACCATGACTTAGCCTTAGATACTACCATCAGCAGGGGCCATACCTTAACATCTACTTTACTCTTCGATCTATCTGCACACAATTTGCCACACATGCCTGGCTTACTTGGATTTTCTCTGTGGACAGTCAAGGGACAACAAAGAAGTGTCCACTGATATTCTCATAATAGTTAATCTTAGTATCCTAATGTGACCTATTTATTTTCATTATGATGATTTGGACCTTGGGTCTGAAGAGGTTGTAGGTAGTTTGGATTATTAACAATGAACAAACATTGAATCTTAAAATTGCTGGGTGCAATGCCCTGTATTTGATTAGTTGTGTGGTTTTACACAGAAAATTCAGTCTTTTTAACATAGAAGTTACTCCGAGACACTGCAGAAGAAAATAGTAAGGAGACAAATCTGAAGAGTTATTCTGAAATCTACTTGGTGCCTTAATGCTAAAATTAACAGAGATTTAAGTACCCAAGCCCTAAATTTAGTGCACTGGTATCTTTAAAGACCTGGCTTTGTCCAGCTATTTATTTAGAATTTTCTTTTTGTGATTATGCTAGTTTGCTTTTGGTGGATATTCTGTCTTTCTACGAATGACATGAAAGAAACAGAAGTTTAAGGGGAACTACAATAAGGTTTTTAGATGATACCATAAATGAAGCACATTCACATTATGCATAAGTAACACAGAAATCCAGCCAGTTCCTGATATGGGCATATAACGATATTTTCTTGCTCTTCTAAACAGTTTCACTGATACAGCTTGCACCCCTGACTTTTACTCTGTGAAACTGCAGAAACGTTACCTGCAGATCGGAAAAGCCTATCGTCAAGGAAAACTTCACTTTAGGAGAGCTGATGCATGCATACAAGAGACTCCTGATTATACTGAAGATATTGGATCAGAGACTATGAGGCAACTATCCTTTAAAGTGCTTGTATATTTGTAAATATGAATGTGCATTGCCTGGGTGCAGGCTGCCCACTGGGGCAAGACCGGAGGTCACCCATTTGCATTGGCCAGAGTCTGCACAGCCTTGACAGGTAACTTAATCTATTCTGGGAAATAAACTGTGGGTATAATTGGTATCATCATGTCCTCGCATTGTATAGTTATTTATCATTAAACAAATGTATAAAAAGAGTTTCCATGTTATTTCATTTGGAGTAAATATAAAGGTATAATTCTTTATATCTTGGTTGAAATAAACATTTCATATAAAGTGAAAAAATGATATTAAGAAAGGACTGCCTGTTTCCACAGAATTAATGTTAAAACAAATCTTCCTCCCTTACCTGAATTCTCACAGGAAAGAAAATGCCAAAGAAGGTGTCAGAGTCCATCCTCTCACCTCATAATTTCAGAGGCAAGCCCAATGCTCTCCTGGGCTCTGGATCCTTCTCTGGGCTGCAAAGTCAGCAGGAAATTATAGACCACTGTGCATCAGTCAGTTAGTGCTGTTCAGAGAAAAATTTATCTGGCTTTTTTCTCTTTTGGTTATCACTTGAAAGTGCAAAGAGAACATGCGGGCTAAGTGATAGCTCCCTTCAACTCTGTACCTCAATCTTTTCTCAATCACTTCACAGGCAGTTTGGTAGAAGAGATTTGCAGTAGATTCAGGCAGGAGATTACAGTCACCCTGCAGATCTGGGTGCCTGGAGGTATTCCAGCGCACTCAGAATATGCTGCACCACACCTGAACACTGAGTTGTGTCAACTAAAACATAAAGAACAGATTGTCATTGTGTTTCTGAGACAAAGTTGGAAAAGGCTTTAGTTTGAGTGAACAGCACTAACAATCCTTACAGGGAGAAAATTGGATCCCACAGACATTTCTCTACGGTTTCAGAAGAACGAAGTAAGAAAAGTCCTTTGAATTCAGCTTTTTGCTTTCTACACAACTGCCTGATGTACAGCGCTGAGGACAAAATGAATTCCATATCTGCTGCAAGATGTGCTGTTGGCTCAGTCTTTGTGCAGAGCTCACACACCAGGAAGGAGCACAGGAACAGCTGCCACTTTCTGATGAGGATAACATGAATGTATGGGACATGGTGTGACCATGTTCATTGATTCAAAGTATTACTTCTGAGAGAAAAAAATTCTGATGGTAGCCAAAGGAGAGCTGATATGCCTGTCACCTATTGAAAATTGTAAGTTTTCTAATAAATTAAGGAGATAAACTTGTATCTTCTTTCTCCCTACTGCTCCCTCCTGCAGTATCTCTGAGTTGTTCACAGGCATAGCGTGCTGCTCCAACTGGTCTTCCCCACTGTCTCCATCTCCACATCTTCCACTGTCAAGCAGAAACTTCCACCCAGGCACACCAGCCAAACTCACTGGAATGCCCCTTATTTCCAGGCCCCTGAGCAGATGCAGCAGGCACAAAAACACTCACAGATAGCAGACAGATGAATACTGATAGCTGTAGACGATTAAGTTTTGATCACATCACTTCCTCATGTACTTCCTGCTGTTCCGCTGCTTGAGTGAATGCCTCAGTAACAGAGCTGCTTCACTCTGTGTAGCTCAGTGGGAGAGTTTACACCTGGAGCATATTGCTGCAGTGAAGACAACATAGCCCATAGCCTCACACCTGAAAAACTGTTTTGTCTTCTGGGCTTGTGCTAGAGGAGGTGGGATTGGAAACTCCAGTCAGCCTTCAAGGTTACATCATTTTCTTTGAGACCCTGAGGGTTTTCTGTTTGTTAGTTTCCTCTAGAAGTGAATAATTATCCTATATGCAATTATAGTGCAGATGCACTGCTATCATACTCAGCTTTGGCAGGTTTGCCTGTGCAGCTGTTTTCCATTAACTCAGGAAACACTCTGTAACCAAGACTCCCACCATGCAGCTGACCTCCTAAGGCTTATCCGATGAGAAGTAGCAGTGTCACTTATCAGTGGGTGCCAGAGCCTTTAGACTTTTTGTTCATAAGTTTACAAGGAAAACGTAGCCCGTTCAGGCAGAGAGAAGACTGCAGAAGTGGGTGTTTCTTGAACTCTTCATTTATATGGGCCATCTGATTTCCCTAAAATCCCACAACAAGATTTGGAGTCTTGATCCAAGTTTTGCTTCCATCACTGGTCTCCCATCCCAGTGGGTTTCTCATTAATATTGAGGAGGAGAAGGTGGTTGGGAAGGGAAAGAGATAATACGGTGTGAGAAGAGATTTTAGCCTGTTTTCACTTTCAAACCTGCATACCTAATTTGTTCTGCTAATCGCATATTAGAAGTGTTGGCACACTGAAACAGTTTTTTCCACGTGATCACCCTGCACATGAGCGCCTACAATCTCAATGACACTTGAAATCACGTGCCTTTAGCTTTAGATATTTGTCGTCAAGGTGCTACACAGACTGGGAAAGCCTCTAATTATAGCTGCCTCTTTGATATCAACATTTCTCCCAAGCATACTGAGAGCTCAGCTGCCCACTGGCAATATGGAGCTGATCAGGTGCGCGAGCTGAGGCAGCCAGGGCCCTCTCAGTCTCAGAAATGAGGAGGGTGAGGAGGCCTGGCATCTGAAAAGGCCACTTATGTCCTTTCTGCTGGGCAGTGTCCCTGCAGCAAGGTGTCATATGTTTCAGGACCCTCAGAAAGGAGGGCTGTGAGGAAAAAGAAGGTAGAGACACAGCCTGTAGACCTTGGCATGGCGGCTGTTTCTGTGGTAACTGGGCAGGCCACCGCAGCCTGCTGGGGTAGAAAGCAATGCCCTCTCTGCCCCCAGAAACATTGTAGATCAAATTGGCGTTGCAAGTGAAAAAAAAATGTTCTGGGGGGTGCTGTGCTGGGTAAAAATAACATTCTGGGGGTTATGATGCTGGGGAGGGCCTGGGCTGGTTGTGCAGCTCGCAGCCCCCAGGTGGCACAGTGCTGCCTTTTTACCATCCCGGGGAGACAAAGCAAACAGAAGCGAGACTGTCATAGCTTGTGGGAAAGTGACCGATTTCTCCCTATTTATTTTCATCCTACAGCGACAGCACAAGTCAAAGGATCCACATTAGTGCTTCTTACTGGTTATGCTGACAGAAAGCAGCTACATGATCCTCTTGAAGGTGCTGTGCCATTGTTGCTGTGCCACAGGGTGTTGCACCCTTCACCATGCAGCTGAAGGAGGAGCCATTTTAATGACATTTCAACACTGTGGGGCTGCCTCAGCTCCCATACCATCCAGCCACAGCCTCCCTGATCCATCTGGATGAGAACATGCCAGGTATACACGTTCCCCAGCAGCATATTAATTAAATATCAAGGGGCAGCAATGGGTTGATCAGCGAATGGAGGACACTAGAAGTCAAACCACAAATCCAAAGCACTGCTTAAAAAAATGTTGCCTGAGTATAAAGTTAAGGTTGTGACTCTTCAGAGTTTGGATTTCTTCTCTCCTCAGAAACCATATCAGGCCAGCTGTGAAAGTGGAAAAGAGACAGTTAGCCCTGTAGGAGCCCACACATCTGACATGAGCACTCACAGAGCCAAAGGAGAGCTGATATGCCTGTCACCTATTGAAAATTGTAAGTTTTCTAATAAATTAAGGAGATAAACTTGTATCTTCTTTCTCCCTACTGCTCCCTCCTGCAGTATCTCTGAGTTGTTCACAGGCATAGCGTGCTGCTCCAACTGGTCTTCCCCACTGTCTCCATCTCCACATCTTCCACTGTCAAGCAGAAACTTCCACCCAGGCACACCAGCCAAACTCACTGGAATGCCCCTTATTTCCAGGCCCCTGAGCAGATGCAGCAGGCACAAAAACACTCACAGATAGCAGACAGATGAATACTGATACTGTAGACGATTAAGTTTTGATCACATCACTTCCTCATGTACTTCCTGCTGTTCCGCTGCTTGAGTGAATGCCTCAGTAACAGAGCTGCTTCACTCTGTGTAGCTCAGTGGGAGAGTTTACACCTGGAGCATATTGCTGCAGTGAAGACAACATAGCCCATAGCCTCACACCTGAAAAACTGTTTTGTCTTCTGGGCTTGTGCTAGAGGAGGTGGGATTGGAAACTCCAGTCAGCCTTCAAGGTTACATCATTTTCTTTGAGACCCTGAGGGTTTTCTGTTTGTTAGTTTCCTCTAGAAGTGAATAATTATCCTATATGCAATTATAGTGCAGATGCACTGCTATCATACTCAGCTTTGGCAGGTTTGCCTGTGCAGCTGTTTTCCATTAACTCAGGAAACACTCTGTAAGCAAGACTCCCACCATGCAGCTGACCTCCTAAGGCTTATCCGATGAGAAGTAGCAGTGTCACTTATCAGTGGGTGCCAGAGCCTTTAGACTTTTTGTTCATAAGTTTACAAGGAAAACGTAGCCCGTTCAGGCAGAGAGAAGACTGCAGAAGTGGGTGTTTCTTGAACTCTTCATTTATATGGGCCATCTGATTTCCCTAAAATCCCACAACAAGATTTGGAGTCTTGATCCAAGTTTTGCTTCCATCACTGGTCTCCCATCCCAGTGGGTTTCTCATTAATATTGAGGAGGAGAAGGTGGTTGGGAAGGGAAAGAGATAATACGGTGTGAGAAAAGATTTTAGCCTGTTTTCACTTTCAAACCTGCATACCTAATTTGTTCTGCTAATCGCATATTAGAAGTGTTGGCACACTGAAACAGTTTTTTCCACGTGATCACCCTGCACATGAGCGCCTACAATCTCAATGACACTTGAAATCACGTGCCTTTAGCTTTAGATATTTGTCGTCAAGGTGCTACACAGACTGGGAAAGCCTCTAATTATAGCTGCCTCTTTGATATCAACATTTCTCCCAAGCATACTGAGAGCTCAGCTGCCCACTGGCAATATGGAGCTGATCAGGTGCGCGAGCTGAGGCAGCCAGGGCCCTCTCAGTCTCAGAAATGAGGAGGGTGAGGAGGCCTGGCATCTGAAAAGGCCACTTATGTCCTTTCTGCTGGGCAGTGTCCCTGCAGCAAGGTGTCATATGTTTCAGGACCCTCAGAAAGGAGGGCTGTGAGGAAAAAGAAGGTAGAGACACAGCCTGTAGACCTTGGCATGGCGGCTGTTTCTGTGGTAACTGGGCAGGCCACCGCAGCCTGCTGGGGTAGAAAGCAATGCCCTCTCTGCCCCCAGAAACATTGTAGATCAAATTGGCGTTGCAAGTGAAAAAAAAATGTTCTGGGGGGTGCTGTGCTGGGTAAAAATAACATTCTGGGGGTTATGATGCTGGGGAGGGCCTGGGCTGGTTGTGCAGCTCGCAGCCCCCAGGTGGCACAGTGCTGCCTTTTTACCATCCCGGGGAGACAAAGCAAACAGAAGCGAGACTGTCATAGCTTGTGGGAAAGTGACCGATTTCTCCCTATTTATTTTCATCCTACAGCGACAGCACAAGTCAAAGGATCCACATTAGTGCTTCTTACTGGTTATGCTGACAGAAAGCAGCTACATGATCCTCTTGAAGGTGCTGTGCCATTGTTGCTGTGCCACAGGGTGTTGCACCCTTCACCATGCAGCTGAAGGAGGAGCCATTTTAATGACATTTCAACACTGTGGGGCTGCCTCAGCTCCCATACCATCCAGCCACAGCCTCCCTGATCCATCTGGATGAGAACATGCCAGGTATACACGTTCCCCAGCAGCATATTAATTAAATATCAAGGGGCAGCAATGGGTTGATCAGCGAATGGAGGACACTAGAAGTCAAACCACAAATCCAAAGCACTGCTTAAAAAAATGTTGCCTGAGTATAAAGTTAAGGTTGTGACTCTTCAGAGTTTGGATTTCTTCTCTCCTCAGAAACCATATCAGGCCAGCTGTGAAAGTGGAAAAGAGACAGTTAGCCCTGTAGGAGCCCACACATCTGACATGAGCACTCACAGGGTGGAGCTTTTCAAACACTGAAAAGTGCGTGGCTAGTTTCCTGAAGTGGACAAATAATATTCTGTTTATTTTTTGCAACATGATCAAATGATCCTGTGATCAAATAGCATGTCCAAAATATCCATTTTATTCTACATACAATTTTATGAAGGGTTCTGGGAGTTTTTCTGTAAAGCTATAAACCTAGAAATATTTCCTCTTGTTATTTACAGCAGGTATATAAATCAACATAACAGTATAAATTATCTCAAAGCTCTTCCATCCATATTCACCAGTACAGGTTAGGGGTTGACCAGCTGGAAAGGAGCTCTGCAGAGAAGGACTGGGGTTTCCTGATGGACAGCAGGGCGGCCACGTGCCAGCAGTGTGCCCTTGTGGCCAAGAAGGCCAGTAGTATCCTGCAGTGCATTAAAAAGAGTGCAACCAGCAGAGGGAGGTGAGGCCACATGTGGGATAATGTGTCCAGTTTTGGGCTCCTGAGTTTAAGACAGAGAGAGATCTCCTAGAGAATGTCCAGTGGAGGGCCACAAATATGATTAGAGGCCTGGAGCATCTCTCTTATGAGAAAGACCGACAGACCTGGGACTGTTCAGCCTGGAGAAGAGAAGGCTGAGGGCTGAGGGGAGGATCTTGTCAATGCTTATAAATATCTAAAAGGGGGGAATGGATATCAAGATAATGAGGCCAGGCTCTTTTCAGTAGTGTCCAAGTGTCAGGACAAGGGGCAATGAGCAATGGGCACAAACAAGGACACAGGAAGTTCCAGATGAACATGAGAAAAAGCTTTACTTTCAGGGTAACAGAGCACTGGAACAGGCTGCCTGGAGATGCTGTATGGAGTCTCCTCCTCTGAGGATGCTCCATTGTCTCCCATTGTGTGGGAAGCTGCTTTAGTAGGGGGTTGGACTAGATGATTTCTGAAGGACTCTTCCAATCCCTACAATTCTGTGCTTCTGAACAGACGCAATATCCTTAGATATTGTGGGAACATCAAAGTTCTCACTGACAATTTTCCCTGCAGAATTCACACAAGGTTCAGAATTCATTAAATTTGTGTAAACCAGGTGAAACTATAACTTTACTTAGAACAGAAGCATCCCTGCTCCTGATTTGGGTACTTCTGGTGTCATCCTAGCCTTGCAGTCAGACTAGCCAAGAAAGGCTCCAGTCCTTGGCATACCTACCTCAGCTATAAACTTCATATAATTACTTAAGCTAATGCTTTCCAGCCAGAAAACTGCAGAGGAAGCATTAGGAAAATGACAAACCTATTCCAAATGGTACAGAATAAAATACTCACTTTTGCAGAGATTTTTTTTTTTTTTGAGTGACAAATATGAAAGTTCAACCTTTTTTTTTTTTTTTTTTTTTTTTTTTTTATTTTTTTTTTNNNTTTTTTTAAACTAAATGGTGAGCACATACAGATTTTGGCTGACATAGCTCTTTGCCTCTGCTACCCTAGCAGCTCTTTCCCAGATCATAGAATCATAGAATCATTGAATGGCCTGGGTTGAAAAGGACCACAATTATCATCTAGTTTCAACCCCCCCGCTATGTACAGGGTTGCCAACCACTAGACCAGGCTAAAATGTATGAACAGTGCAATTACAGTGAACTCACATGCAATGACTTCACGCTATGGAAGTTTCTAGAATGCTGTTTGAAAAGATTTTGCGGTAGTAATCATCATTGTCATTTTGCAATAGTGAACACGCTACCAGGAAACAGTGAAACAGAAAATAGCTCTGTGGGACAGTGGTCTGAAACCCATTTCTGAGTGTGTGTTTTTATATATATTACACAGGTACCCAGAGCAACACAGAGTATTGAATCCTACAATAATAGGTGATGCACCAGAGAATAATAGAGATCAGTTTCATGGAAAATGTCACAAAACCCTGTTTTCAGAGGAAGCCTTAATATATTTTCTCTGTTTGCATTCAATTCCCTGGAAAGATATTACCCTATTTTCAAGCTCTGTTTCTTAGCAGTGAGGACAGAGCATAATACTGTACTGCAACTCTAGGCAATTCTGAAATAACAGGAAAAATCAGATATTTAGCTGTATTATCCATGATTTCATGCTTCTTGGTCAGAGGTAGACTAGAAAAAGATCGCAAAGACTACTAGTCTTGTTTAGAGATACTAAGGTTATTAATTTGGTGGAGGCATGTAGTGAGGTTCAGCTATTCCCTGTTTTCTCTCTGTCCTAGGTGTTACATTACCATTTGAGCTGTAGACAATGTAAATGCTGTTTATCCTGATGTAGGCTAGGATGTCTAAGGGAACTTGAGAGACCCTGTCATATTTATCCAAAGGATCAGCTGCTAATGTGAGTCTACTAGAAATCTGGAAGCATAAGTCAGTCATGAGCTTGTAAACATCTCATTTTTCCCAGCACAGTGTCAGAGCACTCTACCTTTAACCCTTGTCTCTTAAAGCTGGATGTCACACTAGCTCAGCTAAATGCAAGATAAGTTCATTCCCTGTTCCTTCTCTGTCACCAGCTAATGTTTATTCCATTCTGTGCTTTTCCCAGAAGGAACATCTCGCATATGTCAATAAAATATTGATCATGGTAACTGTGAGAGTGAGGAAGGTATATTGTCCTGAGCCTTAAAGTGACACAACTGAGACATAAAGTAAATGGGCACTAGACATAAGTTCACTCCTTGAGATTAGGAAAGAACCTAAATCTCTGAACTTTTATTTCTGTAACTTTGTACATAAATTTTTTACTCGCATTACTTAACTGCAAGGTATTGTCTAAAAGCTGAGAATCTAAAGGGACAATAGTCCTTCAATCCATAAATGCTGAATGCTTTGTGTTTACTGTATCACACAAGGGACAAGGAGGTGGGCAGTTCATCTGCTCCTCCCTTCGGTGCTATTTCTGCACACACACAACATCTGCAAAGCTCCTGGGCTTCTAAGTGCTTGCAGAGTCAGAAGTTTACCCTGCTTATAAGTAATGCGCTGTTTGCGTACTAAGTTCTGTGAGTAGGAATAAATTGAGAGGGATGGTATTTGTGTGTTCTGCTGCTGAGAGGCTGAAAATTACGGACACGTTCATCAGAAAGACAAAGTCATGTGTCTGCAACTGAAGAGGCAATTCTCTTCTGTGGTTGTCATGACAACACTGGCTATATAAGGAGACATATCAGAAGAAAGATCATTTGCACTGTGCTCTATATTTCAGAGTAGCAATATATCCTCTCTACAACAAAACTGTTTTGTTATAGACAAAGCTTATGTTTCTAAAGCAATAAGTAATGCGCCAGAAAACTGCTTGCAAGAACGAAACAGTTTATGGTGCAAAAAAAGCTGCAAAACAAATAAAACACCTCATTTGAAGACTACTTCAATAATCTGGGGATCACTGGTACCAAGTTCTAGTGAATGTGGAGGTGATTTAAAATGTTCAAATAAATTCTCACTGCAAATATATCATCTAGTTTTCTGAATAAAGACAAACTCAGGCTCAATAATATCACAGGATGTAATAAAGTACAAATAAATTGCTAGTCTCAAAATAACTCAAAAAACTACATCACCTTAAAAATTTCAGCACATCTGTGTACGCGGCTTAAAGACAAAAAACAGAGACCATATCTACTACTCAGCTGAAAACATAAAGAAAATCAGCCTGTGACCCTGCAACTACTCACCTGAACAAAGGCTAAAATTAGCAAAACAGTTTCACCGTTGCATCTGATCTCGTTTTAGATTTAAGATCCTTTTAAAGGAAAGAGGCCTGGGGAAAAATAAATAAATAAATAAATAAATAAAAGCAGTAAGCAACAATACTAAATCAATAAATCCTTCTCCTTCCAAGAATGATAATCTTCATTAATGGAGAAACCTTTCACTGCAACCAAATAGTACTGCAGTATGAGGAATCACAAATCTGTTAAGCTCCACATGAGCCAACAAGAGTGCAAATGAATTGAAAGAAGTCCATGTCCACCCAGAAAGCTGGAACCATACATCTTGGAAAAAGCTTTTTTAGATGTGCACTGTTCTTCTGAAATTCACCTAGCCAACTTTTGTAGCAAAGAAAAATTCATGAAATTTTCTGATGGCAAAAAAATGGCTTTAATAATTGAACCTGTACAATTTCTCTGCTCTTATAAATCAGAGGGAGGGTATCTGGGACTCCAGTGTATTCTGGATTAAACCTTTATGCCTACTATCTACTATTGTTAGTTGGAGTAATTTCACCCATCAACAGAAATAGAGTTCCTGGACTGTGTCCAGGCCTGGAGCCACCAATGCAAGAAAGGCACAAAGCTGTTAGAGTGGATTCACAGCTGTTGGAGGAGGACCACAAAGATAATCAGAGATTTGGAGCGCCTTTCTTATGAAGAAAGGCTGAAGGAGCTGGGCTTGTTCAGTCTAAAGAAGGGAATGCTCCAGGGAGACCCTACTGCAGCCTTCCAGTACTTGAGGGAAGATCATAAACAAGAGGGAGACAGATTTTTTTATACTGGTAGATAGTGATAGGACAAGGGGAATGGCTTAAAACTAAAAGAGGGGACATTCAGGTTAGATGGTAGGAGGAAATCCTTTGCTCAGAGGGCAGTGAAGTGCTGGCACAGCTGCCCAGAGAAGCTGTGGTGCCCCATCCCTGGAGGCACTCAAGGGGTTGGGGCTGGGTGGGCTTTGAGGTCCCTTCCAACCTAAGCCATTCTATGTATGTTGCTCCAAAAGTAATGCCTCCTGTTTATTTGCTTGGAAAATACAACAGATACAAAGAGCACAATAACACTACTTGATAGAACAAATTCTGAGCTACAACGCAGTATTTTTCAACATAGTCACCATGATTAGCTGTGTGTGTTTACCAGTAACATACTAAAGCCTGCATGTTGCACTTGTAAAAATCTGCTTGGCCATCTGGAACATGGCTTGGCTTTCATGTTGTCATCACTGGTGAAATACACCACCCACCCTTCACTGTGTTTGCTCCCACTGTTTGGTCTCCATCAAGGTTCAGCAAGTGTCAGTGTCAATGGGTGCATTTTTTTCCACACGGAGGAATTGGCCATATGAAGGACCCCAGCATCCTACTCCACAATGTTACTACTTACTCCGTTGTCATGCCTGCTGTCCCACAAACTTCATCTCAGCCTTTTTCAGACCACACACATTTAGTCCCTTCCCCTGCCTCTCCCTGTGGTGACCTCTTGGTATACTCTTTTCTCCACTCTTATTCCTGAAAAGCTAGCAGAACAGAATGCAGAGCAAGGTTTGATTCCCTTTGAAACACCGGAGTCCACTGTCTTAGCTCATAGAAAGAAAATGGAGGAGTAATAACTGTGTTTGGAACAGAATTACATGATTGCTTTTAACTTGAGTGATTCAATTAACACTTAAAATGAGAATTGCCCAGCAGATTGCAGAAGGAAAATTATTCAAGACTCAGTAGAGCAAGTTGTGTGTTTGCAGAGTGAAATTCATGGACTCAGATCTCTGTCACGTATACTGTGCTCAGCAAACAAAGGGATATTTTACTTCTAAAGCTTTAATGTACACAACAATAAGATCTCTGAGACATATTTAGCAGTTGATGGACCAAAGTGCCTTCAGTGTTCTCTCTTTTTTGTTATCTGTAATAACTCTCCTTGTCATATATAAGCACTTCATAGAAATGCAAGGCATTAACTGCACTGCATTCCTGTAAAAGCAGGCAGGATTAGCTGCTGCCAGTTTTATAAAAGTGGGAAATGAAGCACAAAAAGTAAATGCCCCATCAAAAGGATTCTTTGTGAGGTATATCCTCACAACAAATGAGAAATTAGGAAGCCAAATAGAGTTCAGATCTAAGAGTCTCTTCCAGTGTCATACAAGAAACCCTCAGCAGTCCCAGGAGCCAGTTTTGGAAATCTAAAAGTCTGACAGAGTTCTTAACCAAAACTCTTCCTTCCCTAGAGAAAACCACATCTTCAAGGATTTCTTAGTAATTGCTCATTTCCTTTTACTGTTTCTAACTCTTATTATATGCCCTTCTCTGCCAACATTTCCCCCTTTTTATCCTGCAGGTGTGGAAATGGAGATAAAATAGCCTATGTTTCTACTGTGAGGAGGAGAAGGTTGTTGGAAGGAGATTTCCTGCCTGTCACCTCTGTGAAGCGTCTTCTCGCTGCATTAATAACCATGGGCTAAAATTTAAAAAAGTCACAAAATCTTTAACCAAAAAGTGAGGCTTGCCAGAAGCATTTCACACAGCTCTCATTGCAAGGTTTTTAACCTTTCATCAGAGAGAAATCCCAGACAAGTCTGTGGAGAGTTGTCTCTATCTAGCTTTCGCTCTCATTTGCCTTCAGTATGACTCACTGTATTATCATAAATCGTGCCCTCAAGATGCGGGAAAAAGCATGTCTTATTCTAACAAGAAATATGGAGTTTAACAGCTTCATTCACCTACATATCTCTGCCATTAGAATTAGTTAAAATGGAAAAGGAAGAATGAAATTCAAGAACTAGTCTATGCCGAGGTTAGTAAAATTTGTTTCTCTTGTACAAAAATAAGATGTAGGGATAATGCAGTTGAGAAATACTATAGCCTTAAATGTGAATTTATTTTCAAGTCAGGCGAATTTAGATTTGGGAAAAAAAAAAGATTGAAGCTGTTATCGAATGTCCTGGGGACATAAAAAGTACCTCAGCCTCTCCGGAAAGAAAATACCTCCAGGATTCAAATGTGCTTTGTTCTCATTACCTTGAACCTTTCATCTTCCATTAGACTTCTGCAAAGTGAAAGAAGAGTTTGAATGAACCTTTTAAATCAAAGTGGTAACCTTTTACATCCACTTGAAATCGCTGTGAACACCTGCTAAATTACTGCAGACACTACTTTATTATTGCCACTAAGAAAATCACAGCAGTTTGCTGCATACGCAAATCAATCCAGCAATTATATTAGGAAATGAAATCCTGTTGTTTTCATAAATTTTCACACTATTTTAAAGCATCGATTTCATTGCTTTCTAGACATTTCCAGGAGACATAAAAATAAGAAACAACTCAGGCAATTAAACCTTTTTCCATCATTCTTGGAGTGAGTTGTGGCAGACTTTACTCAGTTTAACAACAAAACAAATTCAAAAGTGCTGAAATGCTGTGGAAGGCCTTGCGGGTCATATCTGAGCTTGGAGACTTCATGTGTGCACCACAGTTTGTGATTTACTTGCACATTGTACATTGCTAAACGTCTTTCAGATGACCAAGCCTTTGCAAGATGGCCTTATATACATACACACATGCTGTATCTAAGCCCCCTACTTTGCAAATCCTCGTGACTGTCCAAGATATAAAGGGCAATAGCAGCCATGACCATGTTAGTACCCAGGCAGTTGCCAATAGTACTACCTACAGCCTCTGCTGCTGTCAGTGAGTGGATGAAGCCTGCCTCAGGCTCTCCGCACTTTTATGATACATGCACTGCATGATGAAGCAGTGTGATGACTCCTGAGCTACATAGAAAACGGCAGTCTGTCTTGCCCTTCCCTTCACTTACTGTCCCTAACAGGTTGGTACCATCTGTAGGTAAATGAGTATATTGTGTTTCATCATCTGGGTCAGCTGTAAAAATGCTAAATAGTACCAGGTTCAAGACAGACCAAGATTAACCACTGCAGAACTTCCAAGCTATGGCTCCTCAGAGTACCTCTTAGAAAGTATGTGACACTTGCTTGACACTTGACACCACAGGGACTGCAGTGGTCTTCATATTTCATGTCTGGCAGATGGGATTTACTTGCCTTCTGTTGCTGTAACAGTATCTGTGTCCCACCAGCGTCCCATCTCTGCATGCTGTTCACAAGCACTGCCAAAGTGCCAGCCTGACCTGATATCACTCTCACAGAGTAGCGTCCCCTGGAATTCCAGAGTAGCTTTTTTAATCTCTCTGATATTTTCCTTGCTTAAAGGCCATTTAAGTCATGGAACTGGAAAGTCACACTTCTCTAACTCCTTATTCTGTGGATATCTGTATTGCAATACCAGCTGTGCATACATTAGGATTAACCAGTGGTGCCAAAGCTTGTCTAGGGTTTATCCAAATCCCACACCATGTGCCCATCCATCTTTCTTCTCCACACTTACCTCCTTGTACCTACATTTCCAGGGAAAAGAAATCCTGGCACACAGATGTTAAATTAAAGAATGTTAAAATGAGCTCCACCAGTCCCTTCATTTGGAAAATCAGAGGACTAGGAGAACATGCGAGGAATCAAACCCTGTGTGCCAGTTATACACAAAACACAGAGTAAAAGAGCAGTTTGCTCCCCTCATTCATCTGAACAGTCTTCCGTTAGTGCATTCTGTAACACACTAGTAGGAGAGAAGGCTTTGTGTTGATAGTGTTCTTTTCTTGTTGTAATTAATTCACAGGTTTCACAGCCTATAATTTCTTAATGTTTTCCTGCTGTTGGAAATTTTTTCAACTTGGGGCTTCTAACTTGAGGCTTAGTGCCAAATATCTTTTGCTTTCTAAAAGCGTGTCGTCTGTAAAACAGCAGCTGACAGATATCCCTCAGGATAAAAAATGCCACAAATGGCCTCATCTGTTCCAAACCTTTTCCTGCAAGTCATTTATTTCAGACAATTCACTTTTCATCTCCTATAAAGCAAAGGCAGTCTCTGCATTTAAGGGTCAGTCAAAATAATGTTAAATTGGTTTTTTCAGCACTTATTGCTGTGTAATGTAGCAGAGAAATGTCTCTACTAGTCTCTGTTGGAAGTTAAAGCTCTGGAGGCACTTATGCAGATGAATGTAAAGACCCTTGAGACAAATCATCAGCGAACCTGGATAGACAGCATGGGCCAATGATGGGTAGGAGGGAAATGAATAGATAAAAATGAATATGGGAAAAGAATTAAACCTCAGTTTGAACAAGAATCTATACTAATCAGAACAGATACAGAGCTAAGTGACAAAGAACCATAGAGAATTTTTGTTCTTTGCTTGTTTGTTCATTTTATTCTGTTTGTGGTGATTTTTTGTTGTTGTCATTTCTGTATGCTTTTGTTGTATTTAGTGTTGTTAGTTTTTTCCAGTGTGTTTTTGTTTGTTTGTTTGTTTCCTGGTTTGTTTTGTTTGTTTTTCCTAGAAGATTTGAGAATTGAAACTTCTTGTGCTGCATGGTAGGAGTTTGTGTGCAGTTTACAGTAGGAAGGCTCCAGAGTTCCTTTATCCCCCAGGGCTGGACACACTAACACTACCACAAGAAACCTCAAAAGTAGCATTGGACCATCCAGATAAGTGACCAGAAGCTGTATGACCCCACTGTGCAGGGTCTACTGCAGTCTTCTTGCTGCACTGTGCCTGTCTCATCCCCTGACAGGGAGGTTAAATAGAACTTTGAAAACTCTGGATTCAGCACCTTTCAAGTTTTCTGTCAATTCCTTTTATTCTAATTGTTAGAGATAATTTTGTGTACTCTGATCCAACAGAGACTGACCACAGCCTGGAGTTTAGGATGTTTATAAGAGAACCAAGACTTTCTCCAAACCCAAGTCCCACTTGATGTTACTACTGTGGGCCTACATTCGCATTTCTCACTAAAAATAAACATATTTGTTTTGCACTGAGAAAGCAGATGACATATTGAGAGGTAATTAGCAGTTCTACACTTCTTAGTCAAATTGCTTTCATTTTACATGTATTGGAAAAAAGGCAATCAAAATCAGCTTCATGAAAATCTGTTTGTCTCTCATCTGTCAAATGATTCCATACTGAAATTATGCCCCCAAGCAAAGTGCTTCATGGCAGAAAACTGTTTGAAAATCTAAGCTGTTAACACATATGTATGAATCTTGCAATAATCTTTCTGAATATGGGGAAACCTCCAGTAGAGCTAAGTTCCAGTCTTGAGTTGTTAGTCTGCTACTTGATATAAAATTTGGTCTGTTGCTATAGCTTTCATATTTCTGTATAATTATTTTGCTAACTGTCCAAGGAAAGGTCATTCAAATAGTTCCCTGAAACTTATTCTGTTTGGCAGAAAAGTCATGAATGAAAAACACTAGCTAAACCCTTATGAAAGATAAAGCAAAAAACATCTTTTCTGCATTTCCCTGTACCTGCAGATGCACATACAACGCAGTAGAATTAGTGAAAACCTACAAACATGTACCACAGGCTCAGTCTCAAGAACAATTTTTATGTTGATATCTACAGATGAATATAAGCTTGTTTGCATTCCTGTGACAGAGAACTACTGTAGTAAGTCAAGTAACAAGTAACCATAATGACCCATTACACACAGGGAAAATAATTTTTTCTTTCCAAATAAGTTCAGACTTTTCTTCAGGGTGATAATGTCAAGAAAACATCAGGCAAAACTGGCGTATGCTTCTAATTTCTCCATTGTGCAATGGAGGAAGAGTAGCATGTTCAGCATGTACCACACTAATTCATCTCACTGAAGCAATTATATTTTTGATGTTTAACTACGTTATGAGTAGGAAGTAAGCTGCAACCCAGCTTCAAAGATTCATCATAAATCCTGTACATAAATGCTTGTAAAAAATTTTGTTCTGGTCTCTCTTGGCTTTGTCTCACTTCCAGTAAAACCCCTGTATATCACTTTTTTTTTCTTCCAAACACTTTCTTCTATTTCTTCTGTCAGTAGTCTTTGTAATAATAACTAGGTCTTCAGTCTCCCACTTCTCTTTCTTGGGGTCAGTATTACAGTCCACAGTGAGTTAAGCATCCATGTAGCTTTTCTTCTCAGTAACGATTTTTGTCCCCTCATTCAATGGGAATTTTATCTCTTACCTCTGTGTTTACACCCAGACCTAGCTGTGGCAAGAAGTAATTAATTTTAGACAATAGGAAAGATAGGCAAGTGAGAATGAGAGGTGCTTCTGGGTGTCTTGGCACTCGATGTACATCTGTGCCAAGGTGATTCTCACTTGCCTGCACCAGCAGAGCAGACTCCCATACCATCTCCTTCTTTTTCTCCTTTAAGTCTTCTTTGTGTTTCTCCTCTCCAAGAAGAGTGACCAAATCCAAGCTTTTTTATATTCCCTCCCTGTCCGCTTACCACTTGTATACTATCTACCTTACATAACTGCAGTGTCATTCTCTTATTTCAGAAACATAAAAGAAATCAGGAGGTAGTGAGCCCCTGCCCATATCTCTTCCCATCCAGTTCTCAAAGGGCTAACATAACCTGCAAATAATGGTGAAGAACTTAGAATCAAGCTCAAAGAATGACTGGCTGATTAGAAGATGTTTCCATTTAAAGTTGTGACATTTCAGAAGCACAAAAATCACATGCCAAACACATATAAAGTGTACCTAAGACTAAAACAACTTAGAGTTTTCACACAACAGAACTGAAAAGACAGCTATGGCATATTTTGTATACACACAAAAAGGTGGAGATTAAAGTAACCACAGGGCAGCAATTATGCTCTTTGAAGCATATCTAACTGATCAGCTGAAATTCTTGTCTGTAGCAAACGCTGGTGCCAGTCTGGGTGTCTTGCTACAGTGATATGTAATAAGAGTATCACCATAATGAAGGGCAGTTAACTAAGACACAGCAAGTGAGTTGCTGGTATATGACTCATTATGTTGTGACTAGAGAAGCCTGTGAACATCTTGTATTAATTTTAGCAATTTAGAATTTTCTTTCATTAAAAAAAAAAAAAAAAGAAGAAAAAGGAAAAAGGAAATTCTGAGTACAGTTATGGGCTAATGACCCTTTCACTAATTTTTGGATTTGCTTAAAAGCCTTGTTCAGCTCCTCTGTATTTCAAAGGCTACATGTGTTTAATTGAATGTGAAGCTGACAGCAAGATCTTCAGAAGAAATCATAGCTTTGATGTGTAAGTGAAACAAAATGAAACTCACTGAAATTATTTCTCATTTACATCTGCTTTAATGTGCTCTGAATTAGTCCCATTGTCCTCAAAAATTAACATGAGAAAGTAAAAAGAGTCAAGCACTGGAAACAAACAAACAAACAAACATTTTTAATTGGAAACAACAAGGCTGTACCTGAAGTTCAATCTTCCATCAATAACAGGTCCCTGATTTTGCGTCTCAGTGTGCTTGCCTAGATAGATGATGTGTATATACGCAGGCATCATTTGTCCTTAAATAAATGCAACAGGCTAAAATTAATAGGCATCAATAGGAATAAACAGTCTTAACTTCCATTTTAGGGATTGTTTTATGTCCAGTTCAACATCAGAAGACTGCAAAACACCTATCCTTAAGTTTGCACAATCTGTTAATTACAGTCCCAGTTCCAAGTCAAATTTTTGTGACTGAAAATCACCAATTCTGATGCCAATGTCTGGGACAAGGCTGTCCCAGACAGCCTTCCTCGTCCTGTCAAGGAACTTACCTCTACTTGAATTTATAATGTGCACATTCTGCTGTTATTAGATAACTACAACAGGTCCAACTTGGAAGACCAAGAGGATATTCTGTCTCAGTAGAGGCACCAGTTCCATTTCATAGAATCATAAAATGGCCTGGGTTGGAAGGGACCACAATGATCATCCAGTTTCAACCCCTCTGCTATGTGCAGGGTCGCCAACCACTGGACCAGGCTCCCAGGCTTCTTACTTTGTTGGGCCAATGAGAGATTATAAGTGTACATGATTGCACCTCCAGTGCAATATGTCTCAGTGGCACGCAGCTTGTTGCAATCAAATCTTTATCTTGTACTCTGGCTTTCCTGTAGGGGATGTTCTCTGTGACCTGCTCCTTCCTAAAAAAAGCACTTTGGTTTCTGGTGTGGAATTAGCCTTTAAGACCCCTGACGAAGAAAAGAGATGTTAAGACAATTAATGTTCTCTGTTCTACTAGCAATTTAATAATAAAATACATGAGGTCTCTTGGAAGAAAAGACTGAGGTAATGATCCTAAAAACCTCACTGCTGCGTTAGCAAAGTCAGAGAGGTAGATGACAGAGAATATTCAACCTTCTGAAGGAAAGGTTGGACAAGAGCTATTCTATGTTACTGCAAAAGTGAATGTTCTCATCTCATGGATGAAAAATATCCTGTTATGGAATCTCACCTTTCTGGCTTTCTTCTAAGAGTAATTGGGAGAGCAAACAGATATAGACAATCAGTGAAAGGTGATTTAGGAAGTTATTGTCTTGAAGCCAAGATGGCAACTGTGGGGAGTGATATAAGCAGTGTCATGTCATATGTGATATGCTGCCAAGCATCCCATAAATTAAATGAGCAGTGTATTTTCCTCATGAATGTGAAGATAAATCTAACTCACCAGCTCATCTTCTGTTAGCAGAAGTGCTTGTACAGATCAGTGTACTAAAAGCAAGTTTGAACTTCCAGTGGAAGATACCTTGCTGTTTTGAGAAATCAGAATAAAAGGAAAGGTTATATTGCTTATATAGACATTTCATATCATATAAATCACAGATCAGTAGTGATTTAGACACATGTACCATACACATGTGGCTGTGGATATAAGAGCATGTAACGAAAGGCTAGGAAGGTCATCTTCAGTGTCAGTAGTGTAAAACAGATTAATGTTGCTTCTTAGATAATGTGCTGTATGTACCCCCACAGTATGTTACTTCAAAACCTAAGTATGGTATGTTTATGTCACGATTTGTGTGTAGTGTTTTTTATCTGTGCTTCCATAGCAGTTATAAACCTCCCTCCAGGCTTGCCCAAGACTTCAGTGAGTTGTTAAGTAGTGCTCAAACACAACAGACTGACTTCTTTCTCAAAACTATTTATCTAATCTAGTGTGCGTCATAGTTTCATTCCATTTAACTTAAGGCACAAAGACAAATCTCCTTCAGCTTCCTCCATCCAGTTGGAAGACTAACATACAACAAAGAAGTAAGTGCACTCACATACAAATACCCAAACTCAATCCTACCAGTTTCCAGCACTCCAACAAGTCTGTTTCTATAGCATGAGCATCTAATGCAATCAAGCAGGTGGAATCTTCTGGTGAAGATGGCTACATTGATAGCAGGGCTAATGCCCTAACATGCCACCTGCCTTGCACATTTTTTATTCATTCAAATGTGGAATGAAATGAATGGTGAAATTTCATTCTCTTCCATTAGTATAAGTTTCTCGTTTTTGTCCAGGTTTAGGGGAATGCAGGAAATGGCTGACTTGAAAATCTAGTGCCCTTGAAAAAAGAGATGAATAGGCGTTTTACTGGTTTGGACAGAGAGGGAAAGGATGAATTTCAGGGGTTGGAAAGGAGGAGGGAGATGACAAATGACAGGGAAGTAAAAAACCTCCTCAGCATTTTTTTTTATGCCAACGAAGAACAAAAGTAGCCAGTAGGGTTTTGTGCAGCACTAATCTGCAAGCAGTAAGGTCAGCAATAAGACCGAGTGGCTCCTGAGGCTAAA
This sequence comes from Pavo muticus, assembly GCA_016647715.1. Lineage (NCBI taxonomy): Eukaryota > Metazoa > Chordata > Aves > Galliformes > Phasianidae > Pavo > Pavo muticus. Next base: position 1,776,599 of record JACDJE010000041.1, on the reverse strand, counting down.
TATCAATACCTTTTTTTCCTCAGCTCTACCATAACTTGAGTAGAGAAAAAATCCTTTTCTTTGAGCTGTAAATGAGTTTTTGCTGTTGTTTTTCTCCTCAGGATCTGGGTACAGCTTATGTGAAGCTTTGAAACAATAGAAACCATGAGGTGAATTACAAAAACAAAGAAACAAGCAAAATCTTACTCTTATCATGCCAAACAGCAAGACTTGTGGTTGTAAGCAGTCTCCCAAGCAGTAAATGCACATCTCCTGCTGTGTGTAGAGTCTCACAGGTGTAGGTAACTTTTGTGTGGACACAAAGCTTGCCATCCATCCACAGAGCAGACTCATAAAGCCCTAAAGTGTTTTCTGGAAACCGAGCTGCTGACATGTAGAGGCTATAACACCATTTAGAGTAAATTATAGCTGTAGTATTAAAACTGGTCCCTGAACATCTTCCACTTTGAAATGTCAATGTAGCATGAATCTAAATTGAATGCAAAATTTAGTTAAAAAAAAAAAACACAAGAAAAGTGTAAGTATTTAATGATGTTTTGCTTTTGGCAATGAAAACAGTTTCACAGTGAAAGTAGTGTCAAAGCACAAAGTAAATTACAACAGATGGCAGTTTCCTAGATTAAGATATCATCATTATAATAGTTTTGACCAAAATTTGGTTTCTTTTTCTTGAAAAAAAGCAGTATAAATATTTTAAATGCCATTTAAGTAGACTAAAAAGTACCTGTTTTTATTATTATATTAAGTTGGGACAGGAGAGCCTGAAAGTGAAAACGAGAGCTAGCAAACTCTATGTTACAAATGAAATAGAGATAGCTTGAATAGAAAACATGAGGCCACTGATTTCTGCATGCATCGTTTGGGCTCTGAGATGTTTGATTTCTGAATTTTCTGACTTTTCCACAAAGCAACTCCTCTCCGGCAAGTGTCTCTTCCTAATATTTGCAGCTGATGAAAATAAATGAACAAGTACAAGTCTCCAACATACTGATGAGTATGACTAGATTGGTGTGGCACAGGAGGTTGCAGGGGAGCACTGTGCTGCTCAGAGCAATGCTCTGCATCCATGCTTCCTTTTGCAGTGCTTGTGGAGGTCGGGAACTCTTTTTTCCTTCGATTTCTTTTGTAATTCTTTTTCCTTCTAAGTCCCAGTTTCCATTTGAGTTACTGCCAACACTGTTGCACTCATTATTCACGTGTTCAGCCATAAGGTGTTGGTGAGCAAATACCAGGTCTTTCTGCAGTTCCAGAATGCATATTTCTTCATCTGGCAACTTATACCATCAATACACAACTTTGCTCTGCTTTCTGCTCCCTCTTCTCCTTCCTGGAAGATCTCCAGTCAGCTGGTGGGGAAAAGAAAAAAATTCCTGTATCAAAATGACATGAGAGAAGAGACAAAGTAAAGATTTTGCAGACACCCTGAAGGATGATACTTGTTAATGCAAATATTACCTGCAGAGACACCTCTAGCAGAAAAAGGATTACAGTAGAGGAAAAGGAAGATAATTTCCATTGTGCAAGCAAGTGTGTGCTGGCTGATAACATTTTCTCTCTGAGCGCAGTACTGGGAGTACAATCCAATTGTCCACACATGCCGTGCTGTTTGAGATGCCCTGGAGTCTACCACATCTGCTACAGCTCTCCTTCTAGGGAATCATGGATCTTCCATAGTTCCTGTGACAAACCTGCCAGCTTGTGCATGTGTCTCATACACCCAAGGACATCTTAGTTGGCACCATATCTTGCCTGGGAGCAGCTGGTTTACTCTTCTGGCCCTACTAGGCACTGGCTTGGCTGAATGTTTCACTCTACTCCTTCTGTGCTCTGTGCCCAGGAAACAATATAGCAACAAAATGTAGACATCCAGTGTCTCCAGAGATGCTCTAAGCTATCAAAGACAGGGGTATGACAGCAGGGGAGACTTGTGCCATTATAGATGCTCAGGCAGAAATGGCCTACTGACCAATCAGCTCTAGAGAATTACATTCAAATTTTTACCAGTTAACTAAAATGGAAGCTTAGACACAAAACTCATGACATATGTAGATGTACATATTTAGTTTCTTTAAGTACAAGCCAAATCCTACCCATTGTGTCTTACAGCTCCCAGGTTTCTTTATCACCCATCGTCCCCTTTGACCAGAGTGTGAGTTACACAGACAAGACTGATCATCTGTTCCTCAGTCTGGCCTCTTGCCTTGCTCTACTACACGAACACTAAGTCTGTGACCCTGTGGCACACAGGCTACAAGACAACTGATTTAGATGCCAGTATCTTGTTTATAGTTCCTGGCCTCAATTTAGGAAAACAAAGGACAGTGGGTAGGCAAAGTGTCCTGGTGGCAGCTAATATGTTCCTTGTTTACCCTTCCTGCAACAACCACTGTAAATGACTGACACAGCTGTCCTGCAATATTCACAGAAACAAAGCAGGTCACAGCTAGACCTCCAGGACTGTGCATCCCCACTGCCAGCATTTATTCAACTTAAGACTGCCTTGGTGCAAATGTGAAGTAGAAGTGTAGCTGCTTGCACCCATTTATATTACCAGGACCCGGAGCCACTTATCGAGGTCTCTGGAAGAGTATTTCTATCTTTATTTTACTTCTGTAAGAGAGATCCTAGTATCAGATGCCAGTTTGTAATTTGCCACAGAAAAGTGTGTATAAGAGAACAAACAGAAAACTGGGAAATGAAAAAAATTAAGATGTGGCCTTGACATGTCTTTCACTGTCTAATATAAAAACAGATGCTCTGGAATGAACTCAGGCTTTTCCCATATGCACAAAAGTACACATGAAGTTAATGCAAAGAAGACATATTAGCAGTGAAGAGTTTCACTTTCTCCCTGGTGAAACTCCTTCATGAGCATACTGATTGTTCATGGTCAACTTGATCTCCACAAGGTTCCCCAGAGCCTTTTTCTGCAAAGCTGCATTGTAGCTGATAAGCCTTTAGCATGTGCCTGGGATATTTCTCCCTGGGTGCAGGACTTGCCATTTGCCTTTGCTGAATTTCACAAGATTCCTCTCTGGTCAGTCCTTCAGCCTGTCAAGGTCCATTTGAATGGTAGCACTCCCAGCTGGTGAACTGAATACTCCTCACAGTTTTGTATCATCTGCAAACTTGATGAGGGTCCACTGTGTTCAGGGCTGTCCCAGGTTAACTGTCTCTGTTAACCTAGGTCATTAATGAAGATATTAAATAGTGTAGGCTCCAGTATCAACCCCTGGGAGGTACCAGCAGTTACTGGACTGTGTTTGGACATTGTGCCTCTGATCACAAACCTCAGAGCTCTGTAGGCCAGCCAGTTTTCAGTCTGCCTCACTGCCCATTTATCTAGTCTGTACTTCACTGGTTTGCCTATGAAGATGTTACAGGAAACAGTGCTGAAAGCCTTGCTAGATCAATATAAACAGCATCCACTGTATTCCTCTCATCCACAAAACTATAGACATTTTGTAATATAAGGTAATGGTCATATAAGGCATGATTTTTCTTTCACAAATCCATACTAACTACTCCCAGTCACCTTCTTGACCTTCAAATTTTGGAAATAGTTTTGAAATGCACCTGCAGTTGCAGAAAGAAATGGTTCCACATCCAGCAATTCTGCCTAGAGGAGTGGGATTAAAGAAAAAGAATTACAAACGTTGATTTTGCCAAGTGCACCACAACTGCCATGGAGTTATGTGTATTCATAGAACCATAGAATCATGGAATCATAGATTCATAGAGTCACAGAATGGCCTGCCATGGGTAAGTTTGCCAACCACTAGGCCAGGCTGCGCAGAGCCACATCCAATCTGTCCTTGAATGCCTCCAGGGATGTGCCATTCATAGTTTTTGACTCACCATAAGTCAGTCCTCATCCAACACTTGCAACAACATTTCATTTTTTCTGTTGCAAAACCATCAAGTAGATTTTGAAACTAGCTAGAAAATCTTGCAGATGCAGATGCTTCCGAGTTTCCTTGTGCAACAGATTAAACAGGACTAACAGTCAGACTATATTTAATATGAAAGCTTGTTAAGGCCAACCCAAGACGTGAGGTAGCAGTTAGTGCGTCAGCAGCCCAGGCAACACAGAAAGCCAATGCAAAAAATGCAGTAGCACTTGCTAGGCAGGCTTCTTGATATGTTCGGCATTAGCAAAAGTATACCTGCCTCCCACAGCCTCCCGAGTGATTTTATCTTCTGTAGCTGACTCTGAATAACTTTTAATTACAGTGGATGCTTAGTTTCCTCATATAAAGTGTGGTGCAGTCTGTAGGCAGACAGACGTGTCTTCAGTGTAAGAGGGTATGATTTGCTGTGTTTAAATGGGCATAAGCAAACAGCATGAGCTAGGCCTTGAGTGATAGCAGAGAAACAAGGATGCACAGACTTCCTTGCTATTGAGTATATTTTTGATCAGAGAAACAGCACTGATGATCTAATCTGTCAAAAGTCTTTAGTGTCAATACAGAAAGAACAGTAATTTAAATCTGTCACTGACAACTGCCCATTTTCAGCTCTAGCCAACAGTGTAACTCAGGAAAGAAGAAATGCAGGTTTATATTGACATGAAAGGAGACAGCTTTTGTAAATTCATGGTAACCACCTGTCCCTCGCTATAATTGACCAGCATTAGCTTTCAGACACAAATGTTCACCTCTCCAGTGACTAATGTAGATTTCATCACTTTCCTTACAGTAAGTGGTTTTATTTTCCTTGCAGAGCCAACACTAATGAGTTTATTTAATAACAGGAAGGACAAAATGGAATAACTTTGCATAGTTTCTACGTCTAACTGGCTTGAGTTTGCTGACAGAAGAATTGGTAGGAAACTACCACTTCCACTGGATAAATATTAAACTTATGTTGGCTAAGGTATGTTTGTTCAGCAGTCAGCTCTGTGACTACAGCTGGCACAATCATACCAGAGCTAACAATTACCTCTGCTAAATTCAGGTGAAGACAGCAATGTGGCTGTGTAGACCTTGGCACAGACTAGTTGCAAGCAACAGGGCTTTGTATCATGCCTGTTATATCTCCCTGATGCTTAATTCAGTTTATGCTGGTTTTTGCAGTTATCCCAGGCAATAGGGACAGGTACAGAGGGCACAGAAAAAGTAAAGGAGCACAGTATTTAGATTAAGTTTTAATTCTCAACCTAGAAGCAACTTCCAGCCTTTGTGTTCACTCAGTCCTGTCCTTGTGGGGTAAGTTGTTCCAGCCTCAGTGAAATCTGGGTACGTTTTACACAGTGATTTGTGAATTATTTAGGAATCGAACTTACTTTATGGTGATAACAGATTCTCAACAAAAATATTTTCAACTCCATTGTAAATATTGTAAATATTTCACAGAACTCTTCAGAGAAAAGCTTTCTGGAAAAGCAGCCTATTGCCTGTACTGGCCTGAAGACAATATCAAAAATGCACAAGCTGGTGTGCATGTTACTGGCTATGGGAAGTACATCATTTTCCTCTAGATCTGACATATGCTTCATTTTCTACACATGTGATACGATATACTGCTGCAGTGCTAAGGACACTGTAAGCTGCACAGACAATGTCAATACACAGAGCCAAGAGAGCTCTTACACACAAGGTGGTGCTGCTGGGCTGCACAATACCTCTCCTGCTACTTCACTGCACAGACCATTTTGTGAGAGAAAGTCTAACCCATGAAAACCCTTCTTTTCTGATTTTCCTCTTTCCCAATAATCCGCCCTCCCAGTTTGAGCCAGCTAGGAAATAGCAGTCCTGCTTGTCAGTGATGGTGTGAGTCTGACTTTTGTCTTCGTTGGACTCTTTGGGATTTTTGACACTATTTTCAATTCTGTCCTATGCACCTTCTTCACTAGACTTCAAATACCACACAGGTCTGTCAGCAAAATAACCTGAGGTAAAATTTTCAAAGTGACTACATGGAATGTCACAGTACACATCCCAAAGATCCAAATCTTTTTTTTTTTTAGCTGAGTGAGATGTTTATTCGTGAGCTATACAGACACCTTCCCACATTTTTTTCAGAGCCTCTAATTCAACTCCATGGAATGAAAACAAGAGACACTTTATAACACTTCTGCTACCAAGAGTGAAATTCATGCTTCTGTTTTAATAAGCACTGACGTAACACGCAGTGAGATTTAGGTACAATAAAAGATTGAAGAAATAGTACATTTATCTGATACGTAATGCTAATATTTGCAAATAAGGAAGTGTAAGGTCTGAAAATCCAAGCATTTGTGGAAATAATATGTGCACACACTCCTGAATTGGTTCCATCAAGTAATACTAGTTGATGGCAGCTGAATTAATTGCCATAAATTTTCAGATGATAACTGTTGAAGTCTATACATTTACGTTGATGTGAGCTGGAATAATTCTGGAAATCGTTGAGGATCACACCAGCAATACACAGAAGAAGGACCAAATTATTTTGTTAGGCATTAAAAATGAAAGAAAACTGAGAATTAGAATAGCAATGAATGTGAGCAGAATTGTCTCACTAGAGTGCAGAATGCCTCACTATCCCCAAGAGAGTTCTTAGCAAAATCTTAAGTACAGAGTGAATTGCAAAACATTCATTATTTCCTCTAAAGTATGTGTTTTCCTGTATCATGATGTGCTCTGCCTGACTTCATACTATTGCTGAATCTGGCCAGAGAAACTCTTAATGTCTCTTTTGAGGATAATGAGTTTCTAGATAATCAGAAAGAAGTAGAAGTTTACCATGCTTTGCCTAATGATCAGTGTAGTTATTTTTTATGCTTTGAAGAGAAGTAAGTTGCTTACAGACTGATTGCATACACTGGTAAAGTTAAATAGATATTCCTTTGCTAGAGTACAGGCTCCGCATTGTCCATGATGACCTCAAACAACTTGTCTGAAAAGTTTATCACAAGGACTCTCTTCCTTAATGAGTACAGTATGGCTGGGCAGGATGCTCACTGCAGTTATGAAGAGAAGCAGGACTTATGACTTTCTTGTTTCTAAGGGCAGATTTTAAAATGAATGGTCAATTTGTGATCTCAGTAGTGTTGGCATAGAAATAGCTCTTCAGCATCATCAGGGTTTATTATTTAAACCACTGTTGTTATTTCCACGTCACATTGTTGATGATGAGATCAAAATCTGGTTCCTAGTAATTGTATCCTGAATTCTGGTCTTTTGGTCTTTTTTTCCTTTAAAATATAATACTTTCCTTCCCATGTTTTCCTCCTAAAGCATTTCCTCCTAAAGCATCTCTATTTTCATTTGCGTTAGCAAGGTATCTTTCACCAGACAGTCATGTCTGGTCTAATGCTACAAGCTCCCCGCACGAATGAACTCCCACACACAGACAATGTGTAATAAAAACAAAATAGTATAGCACCTGGTGAAGCACTGTGCAGTATAAAGAAGATAAAAATTCCTGCTGCTTTTTTTAAGGAGCAGTCACTTTTACTTTATGGACCACGTTTCTACTTTACAGAGATACTCCTCAGTAACTTACTTGCTTCTTTGGAAAGTGCCTGCCCTTTCATTTGTTGTGCTTTAACACCTCTTGTTTTCTTTACAGTGTGCTGACTGCTAAATTGTCTGATGATCCTCATTTTAAAATAATGGCACCTCCATTTTATTCCTGAAGGAAAGAAATAATAATGATAATAAAACCTATTTTATTCTCCCGACCCGTGCATTTTTTCTCTGCCAGTGGGCTTTTTTCTGCAATTCCTACTGTAAATTTCCATTGTAAATCCAACCATATACTGTAGATGGAGCTTTAAGTTTTGCCAGGAAGAAGCCCACTCACATAAGCCATAGAGATGCCCCAGTAACAAAAGTAGGGAGGGTGTCACATGAAAGACAGGATAGGGAGTGAGATGATGCCAGATGTGTTTGTGGGTTGGATTCATTCCTTTGCATTTGTGTCTTACAGATTAGCATGCAGAAAAAAACAGACCCAAGAAAATCTGGTCTCCAGCCCCTCTGGAATCCTCAGGAAATAGTGGGAAGCCCTTAGAGCAGGAACCCAACTGTATCTCACAAAAATTAGAGGCAACTTTTCAACTGTTTTATTGAAGAAAACAGTGCAGCAGAAGAATTACTATGAAATAAGTTAAAAAGATTCCTGCAAACCACAGTCTACACAAAAATGAAAGGTCAATGGCAAATTCTAATTAGCATAATATTTTTAATGGGATTAATCTTACCCATGTGTATCAGCAGCAGATGCAGGCTTACAAAAGAAAAACTCTAAGTGGGCAAGAGGTTAATTATGTAGGTAGGCATTACAGGTCTACTTATAACAAGATTCAGAAAAATGCTTTTGTGAAAAAGCGAAATTGTCTTATTCATTTAAAAGTATGCTTTTCCAGTTACTCCCTCTTCAGTTAGAAAAAGCATTTCTAAACACGCTTACCTAAGCTTTGCTGGAAAGTTGGAGAATCAGGGATTGCTTCTTTTCAGGGAGACATAATGCTGATCTAGGCTGACACAGCCTGCTTTTCTCTGTCTGCATTCCACTGCCCTCTCTCCCCCATGTACACGCATGTCCATCTCTACTTGCCCTGTAACTCACAAACCTGCATTGTAATATGCTGGGAAATTTTTTTGCTCAAATACGCTTGCTGAATTATCTTTATCCCAAAAGAGATGGAGGAGAGTCTTCAGCATTCTTTATCTGAATAAAGGGAGGTTTTACTGGGTTCATTTCCCAGTAGGGTTTCTCAACCCGTCAGAGATTGCAGCCCCTTTTTTATCCCTACTTCCCAGCTGCAGTGTCACTCCTCCTTTCCTCACTGGCTGAAGTTCTTGGAGGTTACAGACTTACCGGTCCGCCTAATAAATTTTTCCCCATGTATATCAGCACCTTGTGTATCATACACATTAATTCCATGTGCAATTAACGCTAACTTCATATTGCCCAAGGTGGAGAAGTTAATATTAATTAGCCTATTAAGCCTCTGTAGTAAATCTAAAGTTCCTAAGTTCACGTTGTCCATGGACCACTGTAACTTCTTCTGGTTTCAGCTGGTTCTTCTTCCTGATAAGCCTTATTGGTGAGAGTTTCAACTAGTTCTTCTTTCTGATAAGCCATATCTGGTGAGAGTTTACAGAGTTAGTACAACTGTCAAGTGAAGGAGAATTTTCAAGCCCCTGCACAACATGTTTGCAAGGACACCTTGTTCGCAAGCCTCTTCTATCTCAAACATGTAGGAAAGGAGTACAGTTTTAGGCCAAGGGAACCGGATTTAATTTAGAGAAGTGATTTCATGTCAAGCAGCACTACTGCCAAGCTGATGTGGTAGTCAGGGGGTTGAACCAGATGACCTTCATCAGTGCCTTCCAACCTCAGCCTCACTGTGTCTGTATAGGCACCTCAGCATGCAGGTGGGCAGAGGAGAGTTGCAGGGTGCTTCTCTGTTAAATGTAGCTGAAAACACTTAGGAATACCAGTCTTTCCTAGCTAGGGTGCCCAGATGAAGATAGTAAGCTCTGAATTAAAATATTTGCCAAAGCAGTAGAAAGCTAAGTCTTTATTTGCCTTTTTTTTTTTTTTTTTTTTTTTTTTTTTAATTAGAAGAACAGTGCTTGCATTTTGCAAATAGCCTGTGAGGTGGTGTCCTTGCATACACCAGAAAGACTGGTTTAAGTTTTGTATTCACCCTCAGGAAGTGCACATCCTTATCTCCTATCTGCAGAGGAGGAACAATCTGGAGATTATCCGGGGGTGAGTGCACACTCCCTCTCTCCTACTAAACCAAGTGAGAAGCGTACCCTGTTGCAGTGCCTGGGTCACAGAGGGGAAGAACAGGTCTTTGCATTAATGGTGAGGGGATTGACTGAATTCCCTCCTGTCACAGCTCCATGAATTGCCCATGAAATTTTTCTTTGCAAAAACACTGTGTCAGTGTTTTATTATCTCTAGAAGTCAGTGCTTCTCTTCAGCCTCACTGCAGAGAAGGGCCATGAAAGACCCTTGTGTGCATATAGCTGAGCTTTACAGCCTGTTCTTCCAATAATGCACCTGTGCTCACCATTCACTTTTACAGCAGCAGCCCTGGCACCTCTGTCAGCGAATGTGACTTTTACTCCCAGCTCATGCTGAGATGATCAAAGCATACACCCCAGTCTCTGTAGGGAATGCCATAGTCACCTGGAGCATATAAATTTAGCTTACATCTATCTCTATTATTAATATACATTTTAATAAATTGTTGTAGCCAGCTGGAGTAAGTCCACCAGGTGAACAGGCTGTCTGAAACAATAGCTCATCCCCACCCACTGCCTTCTGTTGGGGTGCTTGTATCTACCTATTTATGTCTGTAACATGCTAGTAACATTAATTAACCCTCCATAAACTATTTTTAGGTGTTCCTTTTATGTAAAATTGTCATCTGAAATGCAAACACAGGTTTATCACCCTCCACTGCACTCCCAGCTTGCAACAACCCGTGCCTCAAAGTTTGGACTGACAGATGGCCTCCTTCTAAGCACACTGGGGCATGGACCTTCCCTTCCTCTTAAGATCATTCAGACCACACAGAGGCAAGTTTTCAAGCCAATTCCATGAGACTCAGCATCAAAGTGATGGTTTGTGTGTGCAATAGCAACATTCATTAAGCACGTCAGTGTATAATGAAGTTAGGATAGTGGGAGCACTGTGTTAGGAAAAGGATCCATATAATTACAACCACTGCATAATTCTAAATGCACTTTTGCCCGGAAGACCACTACTCTCTGATTGTGTAATGTCATTACTGCTGCCTATTTCATTTTAAATTACAATTATCACTATTTTTTTATTCCAGCTCTTCAGAAATAAAAAAAAATCCCACAGGTTAGAAACACTGCGATTTCTGCCAGTGAAATCAGGTCTGTCTTTCTGTTACATGTAGAATCTATGACAAAAAGGGATCTTTTCCCCATAGCCCAAACAAAATGTAGTATCAATTCATTTGCTATCTATTAGATGAGTACGTAGTGTAGTATCTTACCAATGATCCACTTTAAAGCAGCCTCATCTTCTAAAATCCTCTTTATTCTGATTATTAGACAAGCACAACAGAAAATAGGAGAAAGTCATTCTGAAATCCTTCTTTGATCTATTTACAAAACCAATTTGCAACAAGGTAACTCCAAATTGATTTCAGGATTTAATCATCACATAGACAAACAACATCAATCAATATTATGCTTTACAAAAACTCCCAAATCTAATGGCTAAAAAGATTAAGAGTTCAGAAACATTCTCATTTCTTTACTATTTGACATTATGGATCATAAATCATAATTATCAACTATAATTATCAACTAATTTCCCATTGTAAAAAGGAGCTTATTTCATTACAAGATTTTTAAGACAGAGCTTGCAAAACTTCGAGTATACCAGAAAATGTCCAGTTTTCTTTTCTAAAAAGGACTCATTTGGTTCTCTTTTGTTTCTCTTCTCCTGTAGTGTTACTTAAAGTCAGCCTCTCCTCTTGATGACACACAGTCAGTCTGCTATATGGCATTACGTGTCCAAAACTTGTAAATTTAATGACACCAGCTACCATCAGATCATTTTGTACGAATTTTGAGAGTGCTTGACATGTGTTTAGATTATGTTTGTTTTATGAGCAGGTTTTTGACTCTATGGTGTTTAAATATACCAGTAGTATCTCACATCATGAAGAGTTATCTTAACGTTTTAATAACAGAATATGCATCAGAGTAATGCAACATTATGTCGAGATAATGAGATGTCAAAGACACCATCCAGCCACCTCAGCATTGTACCAGTGAACTCCCAGCTTTAAGCATCAGTCAATGTGCATCTGTGAGACCGTTTCCTTGGCTCAGTTTTTAAAAAGGTAAGTTTTTTTCTTCTACCTGTGGTCTGTTTTCTTCTCTGCTGAGCTAGTAGGCCGGAACTGTTCTGTATGAACTGCAGTGACTCTCTCTGGCCTACAAAAATGATAAAGTCCTGCAATGTCATGACTATGCAGAATGATCTATAGCAGCCTGTACTAATTATGCAGGAGATGAAGTAGAAAGAAACATTTGCATTGCACACCAAGCACAGACTAGACTCTTCCATGCCAAATATCCATGTGCTTCTCACCAAGGAAACCAAGAGGAAGTTCCATATTTCATGCCTCTATGTTGATATAGGGTGTTCACAGTAATCCCTTATGCCTGGGATTCTAGAGCACATATGCATGACCATGCTCATTATGGAACTACCCAACACTGCCTATCTCCATACCTTCGGAAGCCCTCAGCCTGGGTGTCCAGATTTCACAGACAAAGCATGGGTATATCTCGTATGATCAGTCTTACCTTGCAGCTAATGAAATAAATGACAAAACTGACTGAAACAGGAAATGTTGCAGGGACGGATGTGTCTCCCAGGGCTTGGAGTCTAGCTATGGGAACTCATGTCCTTGTAACTCAAAAGGAATCTGCACGCTATGCAGATCCTATTCACAACACACAGATGAAGGAAAAGGATACGTCATGACGTGAAGTCAAGATACGAGGGATCAAGCAGGATGCCTGAAAGCAGCAGAATCAGAACCTTGCCCTTATCTATAAGAAAATGCAGAGGTGACTTAACCCATGAAAACATGCCTAACATGGCATGGCACAACTCCTGATGTCATAGCCACACTCTCTAACATTTCCAAAGATGAGATACCACTTCCAAACTGACCATGCAAGATGACTTTGAAGGGTGTTAACACTTAAACTGTGCCAAGGTATTACTGAGGTCTGTGCTGGCTGACCCTGGCCAAAACCAGGAGTATGCTGACCATTAAGCCCACTGACTGACCATGTTTATTTTATCAGTATAGCTACATTCCAAGAGGCCAGGCATTCCAGCTGGGCTAGTCCAAAATTTTCCATGATAATGAGAAATCGGTGCTGTGGAAATAGTTAACTGTTCTATAGAGAAGGAGAGTGCAGACCCTGAAGCCTGGCTGCTTGAAGACTTACATGAGAGACCTGTTTTAAAGTCCCTCTATCCTTTAAAGACTATACTATTAAGATATTATTAATAAATATGACCCTTTTTTATTAAATATTTATCTTAGGCAGCTTTGGACCCGAGATCTCACCTTTCCTAGGTGGGTACTCCTACTATCATTACTTTATGCCTTGATAATAAAAGAGGAGAGATTGGACATGGGCGATTTCATGCATTAAACATGTAAACTCCGTAGGGCTTCTGAATATGTATGGTACCTTTGAGGCACCTGTGAGTCTGGTGGGGGAATGAAAGTTTAAATCACATAAATCTAGGAAGTAGATGGGCATTAATAGAATTTATCACCACTGCCATTTCTGTAATAATAGAGTGGTTAATGAACAGCCTTGTGCCTCACAGAATGTGAATATATTGGCATGACCTCTAAAATAGCCTCAGTCTTCCAAGGGATTACCTTATACTGATTCCAAGTTCCTTCTCTGTGTCCTGTTCCCTCTAAACCTGTACCACTGACAACTTGTAAGCACTCACTGTCCAGTAAGAATGTTCTTTCTTGCCAGTATATATCTTCATGCTCTAAAAAGTTTTTCCTATGCCCAAGAAACCTATACCTGATGAAGGAAAAGCAACAAAACATCAAAGTTAAGAGTGAAGTCTTCATGAGAAAGCAGCGTTTGTTACCTGCATCTGCTACATTAACTCAGCTAAATGATGAAATTATGGCTCTCTTGGCTTCGGACCCAGGAAATGCAAAGCTACAGAATGCAGAAAACCTATTGTTCCTTAGCACATATACATATGGCACATTTGCCAATAACTAAATTTTATTGCAACCATCTACGGAAAAAACAAGTAACTGTCTGTCTTCCTTACAGTTCCCTATCTTTCATGCAGATCTCTACTAGAACATCTTTTCCTGAAGGTAGCTTACCAGCGGGAGGCACAGAGCTCAGACAGTCACTCGTGGCTATCTGCTTCTGATTGCATAGGCAGTACAGTGTAAAAGTTTACGATGGGATTTGATTTGTAAGGTATGCCTCACAGATGATCAGTATGGTCTCTTCTTCTACACCATAAGCATGTCACAGGGCTCAGAAAGAATTTGCAAATAAAACCTCTCACCTCACTGCTCATAGGGAAGGGGAGTCCCTGGCACTTTTCTGAAAGGGAGAAAATGTCTTGTCCTGTGTTTTTCTGGTGAAAGAGTGGTCATGTTAAAAAAGGTGCTTTGTTGGAAGCTTCATTTCCTTGCCTTTAAATACAAAGTGTGGGTTGCAGTTAATGAAACAAGGATCCTTCATTGCAACAACATAAAAGAAAGCAGCATGGTATGACACACCACTTCTGCCATAACCTTCTGCATGGTGGCCATTGTGTGGTTGATAAAGTTAATGGGGCCATCCTCATGTTAATGAGGCAATAACCTCTAACACTGACATATTTTTGTATGCTTATTCTAAGTACAATTTGGGATACTGGCCTTTCATTTGACTTTTATAAAACACGTGCTTTGGAAATCTTCAAGCAAGCATTTCAGTTATTTCACTCTACGTTTTAGGGACACACTCATCTGTTAAACCACAAATTATTATTAAATCACAGTCACTCATTCCTTAATGTCCATTTAAATACCCTCTAATGCTGCCCTTACCTTAAAAAAATCAATAATGATCTCCACCAGTTCTTACTGTGTGATGGGCTTCATTGAAAGAGCTACTCCTACCCGTGACAGCATTTTATTTCATGGCATGCATCTAATCTTTGTCTCTCAACAGGAAAGTTTGTACGGGACAGAAGTCTGTGAGATTTATATTCTTATGATCAACTTATTCAGCTCATTGGATATTCTACCAGGTTTCAAATAGGAGCTCTAGGAAATAATGGAATAATAATACGCTGGTTTGCACTTAGTAGGTATCATATAAGGTCCCTAATTGCTTCTGGTTTAGCCTCTGGAAAATTGCAGATATTAACACTCTTTATAAGCTCTCTATTGCAACTTAAAATGATGAAAATGGGTAAGATAATTTTTCTTATTGAATCTAGTAAATGTAATTTTGGCTACATAGTTACCAAGGGAATTAACTAGAAGGAATACAATTCTTCTTTTCTAATACATTCAATACATCTGAGAAGATCCAGACAAGATTCTCAGAGATATTTATACCCTAAATTCCAGTGCTTTAACCAAAGAACAAAGAATGAAATCGGAGTCCACTACTTTTGTATTTTTATGGATCTGAATTCTAGACCTGGGTATTTGAGGAGAAGTGTGTAGAGGCAAAGGGGAAATCCATGTCCTACAATGTCCAGAGTTAGACATGAAAGATACCATTAGCATGGTGAGTCTTCATCTCAGATTTCTCTAACATCAAAGTCCAAAGCCATTCTCTTCTCAGTCAGCTCCACGAGACCTGTTCCTACAGGTACTGTTATTTCTTACCACATAAAGGGTGGTGATGGTAATCTAAGGCACTAGGAGGACTGCCACGCAGAGAAAATTTCTATTACCTTGTTATAGGCTTGCCAATGGCCTGTGTCTCTTAATCCTTAGCACTAGTGAATTTGAAGTTGGTCTTAGAAACTGCACTTTGGTTAGACTTTACCTTGCAAAAGACCTTCAAAACTTGATTAGCTGCTGCCATGCAATAAACAATTTCAGGTTCCTGTTTCTCAGGCACAGTGGATACTGGGATGTTGATGCCATGACGAAACACAAATTCTAATCACAAAGAAGGTTTCAGATGACAGTTGTGCATGACATTCCTCTACTGTTGTGTCTGTAAGAAATTAGCTAGATTTATACTGCACTCCTGAAACTCTCCATGAATCAGTGTGCTTTTCCAGACTGAATAATTAGAAACATCAACTTCTGTCCAGTCTATACCACCTGAACTCAAAATAGCACTTAAAAACACATTTCCTTAATTAGAATGTCTCCTAATTAAACCTTAAATATTTGCAGGTCTTATCAGACTCTAGTATAAATATTAATGAGGTGTAGCTTGTGAATGCACAGAATTTTAGAGAGCAGTTGTGACTTTCAAATTACCCAGTGCACTGTCTGGTACACAGTATTGATGTACTACTCATCTGCAGACGCCCCTCCTGGGTTTGCAAAGTGATTTCTGCCACTGATAAACCTTTAGAGGCTTGGACTGTAGGAGCTCTGCAGCTCATGTTATATAAATCTTCCACTTTCTTGCTCAGCCTCACCTTGAGCCCATTACTACAATGAAAGGTCACTGTTCTATCTCAAGACTACTGTTCATGATTTATCAAAGTAAAATGCAAAATCTTGAAGCTAAAGATTTCCCAATTACATGTGGGTGAACCTATCAGCACTTAACTTAAAATTAAAAACACCGAAATATATAAAATCCTATTCTCTGCATTCATTAGCTTGCCAGGTTCCGAGGGCTCCTTATATTAACCATCATTTTTCCTACTATTATAAACATGATAAAGGGAAATGAAAATTAATAAAAGCACAAAAGTCTGGTCTGTGAGAAAGCCCTTCCATTTGAATTGTTTTGCACTGTTTATTTTACCCCCTTTTCCAGGTGCAGAACTGGTTAAGTCCAACCTAAATATGCAGGTTTAGCCATGTTCACTGTGCACAAATGGAGTTGCAGTTATGACATTTGGCACCCGATGGCAGGCGTTTCATTCAGCTCCACCCTGCAAGCACTTCTTTCTAGGGTCTCCTCCACATATCACTCCCTTAACCTTGCACTCCCTTAACCTTGCACTCCCTGCTCTCCTGCAGGGAAGCTCACTGAGCCTCCCTGCTATCCCAGACAAGCACCTAGGGCAGTTCCAGCTTGCCCAATTAGTCTCTGCTATCCTTATACATAAGTAAAGGAAGATAAAGTCATCAGAAATGGAGGACCAACATCCAGACCCATTCACCCGAAGTTTGGCATCTCAGAAAGGTCTCTGTAATCAGCAGAGAGAAACAGGCAGCTCTAGAGGTTAGATTAATCGACTTGATAAAGAGGAAGCCCGAATTTAAACAGAGATGATCCATCTGTTCTGTGCAGGAATTTGTCTTTAGACATATGCTATAGGAATGATTAAATAAATTTCTTAAAAGATCAGTTTATTTTTATCCTTATCCTGAAAAGATTAAAAATTATAATATATAGTTAAATTATTCTAGCTGTCCATTCATGGGGGATTTCTCTTGGATAACACAGCACAGTACCTAGAGATTGATTTTTGGACTTTTTTTTTTTTTTTTTTTAAAGCATACAAATGGAGAGAAGTAAATGGAAATGGTTGACATGGATGTTGAAATTAAGTACAAAAATGTCCAGTACTCTGCTTTATTTCACACTGTTTAACTCCTAACCAATAAATGATTTATATCTACTTTATAGAATAGGATGAATCCTGTTATCCTGTACAGAGTATAATGCCTACAGTCAACTGTTCAGCACTGTAGAGTGAAAATGACTCTTCAAGCAAGTTAACCAACGTCTACAAACAGTAGTAATATGACAACAGTATAGAGATTATATGAAAAATAAAACCACATACAAAGTCTGCCACAAGTTTCTAGGACCCTAACATTCTTATCAAAATACAAAAAATTAAAAACCCAATATAGAAGAAACTTGTTTTAAAATAACCTCTGCAAAGACACCAGTTCATCTCAAAAGGATGTAAGAAAGTATGAAAGTTAGACTCAAACTCACAAAGTTCACACTTGTCACATGAACCACTTCAGCTGTGGGAGCTCTTCTTCATGCTCCATGTCCAAAGCCAAAGCATGGTTACTTGATCTCGTTTAACCTCCTTTGAAAGGTTTTTCCTCCAATTGCTGGACGTTTTCCCAGAGCTCACCATATACACGCAGAAATAAACAGTGGTTAAATACATGCACAGTAACTTCATACTTGGAAGCTAGAAAATACATAGATCTTCTCATGGCAATTTTGTATCCTTGGTGAATTTTTCACAGCTCCCAGCAGTGGCTCAATTCATAGAATCATGGAATGCTTTGTGTTCAAAGGAACCTTTAAAGGTAACCTAGTTTCCCTGCCATGGGCAAGGACACCTTCCACAAGACCGTGTTTCCCAGGGTCCCATCCAACCTATCCTTAACCACTTCCAGGGATGGGGCATTCAAAAGGTTCTCTCACCCTCTTTGATAATCTCATGTTCCCACTGGTCTAAAACTAGAAACCTGCTCAGAAATAGCTCGTTGGCTGCAAACAGTGGCTGGGCACAGTGACATACCACTCCCTACACCAGCAGTGATTCCTGTTCAGCACCTTCTTCCTTCAAGCAAGATGTCACTGCTGTCAATGGATGTTTCTCCAGAGAAAGGAAAGTCGAAATAATTCAGCTGAGCCAAGAACAAACCACAAACAAGTTAAAAATAAGAAATAAGAAATATCCAGCTGTCATCAGACATGGTTCAATTTCTGCTGGGGTATCTATCTGGTCAGTGCTTCAGGCCCAAGTCTACCCGAGCTCACTGATGAGCGTGTCTGTAGTGAAGAGGGGGTGGAAACTGGGGTTTGTTTGAATAAATGTTAAGCCTTCCATACCAGGTGCATCTGTAGCCCAGCTGTGACTGTTTAGAAGTGTATTTGCTGCTGTGCAAGGAGGTGATAAATTAGAGCAGCAGCAAATGCAAGGATACCTTTGGCTTCCCAGTTCAAAGCCATGCACACATTCATCACTTTTTCTGCCATATTTTCTTCCCCAGGTACAACAAGGGCGAGGAGCTGAGGCAGTCAGAAATCCTGTAATGATTTCCTGGTACCTGTGGACACAGATGATGGCTGCTCTGTGCCTCAGCTCTGCCTGGAATCTGAGTCTGCTGGAGAAGGAAAATGATGGATTAGGGCAGCAGCCACTTTAAAAAGCTCCCCTCAGAAAGCCCAGGGCTTTTCCTTCTTATAAAGGCAGGAGAAAGAGCCTGCAGCAGGCATTTGATGTTCAGTAGCAAGAAACAAGTACTTTAATAAAGATAGCATAAAAAGCCTTTTAATACTAATAGCCAAGCATGTTAACTCAGTGCTACAATCTCTCAAGTGATGTTCGGAGCAGACCTCATGAAAACCCCTTCCCTGCCAGATACCCATCCTTGCCTGGCAGCAGCTCACCTCTCCTAGGTGTCCACTTTTCCCCAGCAGTGCTAATGACCCTTGCCCCATGGCCTGAACCCACAGGGCCTGATGGTCCCAGGGAGCTTGGCCTGCCTGGGAACCCAGAGCAGCCATTGACAAGGAGATTTACATTTTACCAAGGGTTTCCCCAGTTGCTTACTCTTGGAGATTTGTCTACAGGGCCTTAATCTAAAATGAGAGGGATCGTTTCAGGCTTTTCTCAGTTTCTAGCTAGCGTTTATTTAGGCATGAATTCCTACCAAGGAAATGAATAACAGAGTGAGACGATGTGTTTCACTGACATTTTCATGAGCCAGCAAGAGAGTTTCTGAAGACCTTAAATATTAATAATCCTCCAGATCTTCAAACTTGATTTTCCCCTAAAACCCGCATCAACTCCTTAATCAAACCTATGTAACCTATTAGTGTCTTATTTTAAATCAAATACTATAATAAATACTGTATATAAAGACTACAGAATGATTGGGAAGCCCCAAGACAGTAATTCCAGGATATAGTAGAGTATGCAATTACCTCTAAGGATCTCTCATTACTGCACTTCTCTGCTACAGCATGCATCTGGTTTTCACACCACAAGGAATTTTAAAGTGAACTGACTGAATTAACATCAAGATAGAATTATCAGTGAAGTAATACAGTGGGTTAATGCAGCCAACAATGGACCTGTGTGCCATTCACAGCCAGGAACACCAACATTTGACTTCCAGACTAACTTTCCCTGCACAAAAATCATGAAGACCTGTCAGTGCAGGTGGTGAACTGGAGTTCTTTTGGCAGTTCTCAGGTAAATCTTTCTGTGACCAGATCTCTGAATAGCTGTGCAAAATAATCCTCACAGTAATCCTCTGTAATATTTCCTCCCCAGCCACATTTTTAGGCCATAAAGAAACTTAAGGAGAACTTTTCCAAAGTGCCTTAAGATTAGTTTCCATTAAGGGTTGTCTATCAAAGGGTTAAGTTTTTAAGTAGGAACCAGACAATGTTTTCCAAAAGTGCCCATGCTTCTGACTCCCCAAGATGCCCATGTAAGATAGGCATCCAAGGACTTGAGCTTTTGCAAAATGGGACTTTGACTGAACGCAGATACTTTTAAATACATTTTGTCCCATTATTCCAGCCTCCAGCCTCCAAATGGCTCGAAAGCACTCCTTGGCACAAGGCATTTGGAAATGTAGTTTTTCTAATTAAGTTCCAGAAGGGCAGCTGATGTAATCTCCCTTTCGGTGACACCTTTTGTTAATCCATCTTTTCTCATCAGTAATTTTTCATGGTGTTTTTGGCTTGAATCTCTGTAAGTGAAATCTCATCTTCACTGTACTCAATTATGACATTTTCCGTGACTTGCAGACATCAGAATTTCTTCTTGACACTTGACTCAGTCTCAGCTCTTCTTCCCACATGCTATCAATGTTTTTGGCTACTGCACCATGATTATCAGACTGGAAGAAAAGTAGGATTAAGAGATGTATAAAACTCCACTTGTGTCATTTTGAAGAATCAGAGGCATATAATCCACATTTGAACATTACCTGTTTGAAATGGGTAAGCTGACAGTCAGGGTTGGATCACTGAGGATGACTTGCCTGTATTTCAATCTTTCATTTGAAGAGGTGTTTTGCTAGAATTTGCAACAAAGTACAAAGTATATAAGACCACTATTCACAGAGGAAGCCTCTACGGTGATAAATGCCATACAAAAAAAGATAGAAAACTGCTGAGATCTAGCCCACTGTCTTGGTAATGCGGGTCAAGTGATAATACAGAAATGTAGATAGTCTGGAGAATACAGTAAATAAATAAATAAATAAATAAATCAGTATCAGTAATGTTGGTAACCCAAAATCCATCAAACACTTCTGTATTCATCAAGTTCAAGAGAAAATTAAGGAGGAATTTTTAAGAAAATATGGTGTGACTTGGTGCAGAGAGAGCATCCCAAGTATGGAAGGTCATGTAGGTAAAGAGTATCGTTTGAAGGCATAAGAATTGAAATAAAGAAGTTTCTGAATTCTCGGTCAGAGGTAATGCAGGAGTGAGGTAGGCCAAAAGTAACCTTGAAACTGTGGTCTAAAATGCCATTCTCTACCTTTGGGTATGGCCCCTTGTCCAGGGACTGCATTTCAGCTCCAGACAATTCCCAAACCTTGTAGGCAGCAGCACGATGCCCCAGCCTCACCTTGGGGCTCTGCAACATGGCAGACACAAATGGTGGGCGACAACATCAAGCATGGGAAAAATTATATTTGCAACAGCATTTCTATGTGTATACAGTCACAACAAGACCGGGAGTGCAAGAGCAAAAGGAATGTTATTGTAGGTGCTGAGAAAGAAGAGCAGGAACCAGATTAAGAGAGATTCTGCAAGCAGAGGCTATGATTTTGAAATAAAACTAGGAGAGAGAGAAAGCGGCTTGGAGCAGTTAGCAAGTAATAGAACTATCAGCCATCCATATGCTGCCTGAGAAAAGGAGTTATGGAGGGGGAAGACAGAGGTTGATCTTAGACATGTTGAGCAAAAGATCATAATAGAACTTCCAAAGGACTGATGAGAGACAAACATTGGAGGTGTTAGTTGGGCTTGTGAGTACGGAGATGAGGGCTAGTGAGGAGACTACAGGCCAGCTACAAAACAATTTTTATCTAGAAAAATTCTTGAAAAATTAGTAATTTCTCTGCATTAGAAATTCAATAATTCCTTTATTCCCTGGAATTAAATTAGCTTGCTGGAATTAATTTTCTGTATTGACTGTTTTTTTCTTTCTAACAATAGAAATACACATATTTAAGCAGTTTTTATTCTGAAGAAAATGAGGTCCTATACATAAGTGTTGCCAATTCCTGCCTCAACACTTCCTCATCTGGTCCTCATTTCTTTTTTTTTTCCTAATTCAATGAGCAATCAGAGAGAATCAAACATCTTGTGTTTGATCAGTAGAACTCTGCACGACAGAAGAAAGTCAGATTATGCCTTGTTTATCAGACTTTGCTTCAAAACAAAGAGCCTTTTTGTATCCTAATAGGTACACTTCTGTGGACTTAATTTCCTTTGAGTTAGTATCTAAATTTTATAAGGAAGGAAAAAAATAAAATTACCCCTCTTTGCAGCATCTGATGCACGGACTCAGATGTGAACGATCCAAATCATTTATTACAAGTTCTCACATCACTTATATACCTTCACAAGTTTTCTTTTTCTAGCTTTCCCATTCGCCCCTACAACTTTCCCATACACCTTTACATGTCAACAGAGCATTCTACAAAACAGTCTTCAACCATTCGCGCAGGCGCTTATCCAGTCAGAGCCGTGAGACATTCTTTCTTCTTCTAGAGGTGTCCTTGGTTCTCATGCCGTTTATCTTGCTCCACAGCTGCTGCCCTGAACAGTTTTTCTTGTGTTCCCACACCTCTTATATTCACACACTTTAGAAATAAGAAATTTATAGCTATCACGTTCTTCTTTCATTTCATGCCCAAGGAGGTTGTGGATGCCCCATCCCTGGAGGCATTCAAGGCCAAGCTGGATGTGGCTCTGGGAAGACTGATCTAGTAGCTGGTGACCCTACCAACAGCAGGGGTGTTTAACTAGATGATCTTTAAGGTCCTTTTCAACACAGGCCATTCTATGATTCTGAGCAGCCTTCAGAAAATGCATCATATAATATAATAAGTAACAAAACTTATTTTAATTTTTTACTTTTTATTGTTTAATAAAGAGACCAGACCTTAGATTGCAGCTCTACATGCTCCATTTGAAAATTGGCCAGTAAAGCATTTATGTCAATGAAAAATGGAGATGCAAAGAAACAAAAAAGTGGATGAATTTTTGGCAGTCTTGAAACCTATTCTCTAATTCCTGTATCAAAATGGAAAGCACAGCTGCTTATTTTTTGCACTGGGGGATCTGCAGGAGAGGACTCTGTAGAGAGGGACCTGCATGTCCTGGTGGACAGCAGGCTGGCCGTGAGCCAGCAGTGTGCCCTTGCGGCCAAGAAGGCACATTACTGGTATGGAGAAGAGACAGATGCTATTAAATTNAGTGATGGAATTTTCAGCTGAACTAAATGCATTTATTCACTTTAATTTAAATGTTCTACCCTCTGCAGAGACAGACAACAAAACCTGCCACCAAAAAAATAAAAAATAAAAAATAAATCAATTCATGGGTATATCTGCTAGAACAATAGCACACACAAGTCCCTACGCAACAGCACCTCACAGTACAATAGTTTTAATTCATCACCTGTATCAGCAATAGTCCTGTGTAAAGATTCCAGATGTCCTTCCCTTCTCCCCTCTCCCCTTCCCTTCCCTTCCCTTCCCCTTCCCTTTCCCCTTCCCCTTCCCCTTTCTTCTACCAGCTCCATCGTTGAAGACAAAACTCTTATTCTCCTTCACATCTAGCTAGAAAAATCAAAGTCTCAAGTTGTGACTGCCATTCTCGTGGCATTTGCACAGGCCCCACGTGCACTCTGAGCCCCGTGCAACATCTCACCTTGGCCACCCTGCAGGTGTCATGGGCTTCCTGACACAGGTGCACAAGCCACAGGAGCTGCTCCCACATGTGCTCTTGGTGCACCTCCTCTTGCAGGAGGACAGCCATCATGGCAGCCACAGCCCCAAGGACGGCCTGTTTGTCCTGGAGAGGGATGGCAGAGGCCTGGCATCAAAGACTGAAGGTCTGCCCTTCCTACAGAGGAGGCTTTCTCTTTCCCTTCCCCTTCCCCATACCCCCATGCCCAGCAGGAGTTGGACTTGCTCTGGAGGGCAGGCAGGTTTTCCCCACACCCTCATCCCCAGCTCTTCCTTCCACAGTGCTGTGACATGCGGCTGCTTCCCGGCAGGGAGATGCAGCCCCAAGCACAGAGCCAGTTCGGGGCCCTTTGCAGAGCCAGCCCGCTCCCTCACATCACCCCTCTGCTCTCAGCCCGCTGGGCACAGACAGAGCTGCCAACATGGGTGTCACCGCTGCCATCCTGGACTGGGAATGCAGCAGTGCTCACCTTTTCCTCCTGGCAGTCCTGCCAGTTCCTCACCACAGAGAAGAAGAGCTGGTGAAGATTCTCATAGATTTGCTCTTTCTTCATGGCAGGACAGGAGCACTGCTTTCCAGAGGACAAGTGAATCTTGACTCTGTCCAACCACTGTTTCACAACTGAAAAAACAAAAAGAAGCAAAAAAATAAATGAATAATTAATTTTAAAAAAACAACAACAGAACAAGACAAGAGAAAAGGGAGCCTGTGAGAGTCTGCAGCAGGCTGAGGTGCAAGGGCTGTCCCGATCCCCCCTGCTCTGGGGCTGGCACTCACCAGCACAAGCGATGCGCAGGGTCTGGCTGCTCCTCACCTGGCCCACAACACTGCGCAGGCCAGCCAGCATCAGCCACATGAAGGGAATGCACTGTGGAGCTGCAGAGGGGAAGGAAAGGGACATGGTCAGAGCCCCAGCAGGGAGGGAGGAGGGGCTGCAGCCCTGCATCCCCCAGCTCAACGCAGATCATGTGCGGATAGGAGAGACCCCTTTCCCAGTTGTTATAGATGTCAGGAGGCTGAGGGCACTCTACCATAGCTGCTGAACAGTTTGCTCAGGGTGATGAGCACAAACTCCTTGGGCATCTCCCCCGCGGCCTTCAGGTGGCCCTGGAGCTCAGCCATCACCAAGCTGAAGTGCGTCCAGGCCAGAGCCACCAGGACATTGCTGGCAGTTGTCCTCACACTGCCTGTCATGCCCTGAAAAAGAGTCACTGGTCACACTCTGCACAGGAGACTGCCTGAGGCCCTTGGAAGGGCTAAGCCACCGCCATCCACCAGCAGAACACCAGCATGGGCAGGTGGGCTCCCTTTGCCTTCGGGAGTGACCACTCACCTGGGCCGTTGTCACGTCCTGGGACACCTCTGCAAGCAGCCGGTTCACCACTCCGCACGGCGGGAGGCTGTCATCTTCCCACAGGGTGCTCTCCAGCTCACAGTACGCCTGTGCTCGGTCACCCTGGGGACGGGGATCAGTCAAGCTCACTTTGCCCGCTGCCACCCATTGCTATGTGGATGTGCTGCTGGGGCCTGGGCAGGGCAAGGATTGATGGTTGGATGTCTTCAGCTCACCTCCTGGTCTTGCAGGCTCTGCAGCAGCAAAGTCATGGCACAGGCAGGGACAGGGCTTGCCACCCTGCCTCTCTCCCTGCGATGTGTATGTCTGGGCATGCAGCCCACACAGGCAAAGAGACCAGGAAGGAAAGAGCAGAGCAGCTGCTGCTGGTGTTGCTTGGAGCCAGGGCCGAGCATCCTGCCAGCTCTGGGAGGAGCGCTCCTCCAGCCCCACAGCACAGAGCTGTGTGTGGTTGGCGGGGAGAGGGGAGAGAGCCTTCCTCTTGCTGGGGTACTGGGGAAACCACTGTGGGCAGCTGCACTCAGCAGAGCAAGGACAGTGCTGTTGGCACATCCTAATCAGACATCAGAGGCATCCCTGGCACTCATTCTTATGGGGGACTTCAACAATCCTGATATTTGTTGGCAAAGTAACATGGCCAGGCACGCAATGTCCAGGCGGTTCCTGCAATGCATTGATGATAACTTTCTGACACAGGTGATGGAGAAGCTGATGCGGAGGGGTGTGCTACTTGACCTTGTTTTTACTAACAAAGAGAGGATGGTAGGGGGTGTGAAGGCTGGGGGCAACTTGAGATGCAGAGATCATGAGGTGGTGGAGTTCAAGATCTTGTGTGGAAGGAAGAATCAAAGCAATAAGTAGGAGTGCTACCCTGGACTTCAGCAGAGCCAGCTTTGACCTCTTCAAAGACCTACTTGGAGGTATTCCATGGGCTAGAGTGTTAGAAGGTGAGGGGACCCACTAGAACTGGTTGGCCCTTAAACTCCACTTCTTTGGAGCTTAAGATTGATGTATCCCTAGGAGTAAGTAACTGGGGAAAGGTGGCAAGAGGCCTGCAGGGATGAGCAAGGAACTCATGGATAAACTAAAAGGAAAGAATAACGTCCATGAACAGTGGAAGAAGGGCCTGTCCACCTGGGAAGACTATACGGATGCTGTCAGTACCTGTAGGGATGCAACGAGGAAGGCTAAGGCCTTCTCAGAATTAAACCTTGCAAAGGAGGTAAAGGATAACATAAAAGGGTTTTTTAAAAGTATGTCAACAGTAAAAGGAAGACTAGGGAAAATGTGGGACCCCTACTAAATGAGGTGGGTGCCTTGGTAACAGGGAATGCTGAGAAGGCAGAGATTCTGCATGCCTTCTTTGCTTCAGTTTTTAATGCTAAGACCAGCCCTCAGGAACCCCAGACCCTGTAGGTAAGAGAGAGAGAGTCTGGCGAAGTGAAGGCTTCTCCTTGGTTGAGGAAGATGAGGCCAGAGAGCATCTATCCAAAATTAATGCACACAAATCCAGAGGCCCCAGTGGGATGCACCCACATGTGCTGAGAGAACTGGCAGAGGTGATTGCTGAACCGCTCTCTATCATCTTTGGAAGATCTTGGCAAAAGGGAGAGATGCCTGAAGACTGCATGATAGCCGGTGTCACTCCAGTTTTTAAAATGGGCAAGAAGGCAGATCTAGGAAACTACAGGCTAGTCAGCCTCACCTCCATCCCCGGAAATGTGATGGAACAACTCATTCTGGATACCCTCTCCAAGCAATTGGAAGAGAAGAAGGTTATCGGGTGTAGTCAACACGGATCCACCAAGGGTAAATCATGCTTGACCAACCTGACAGCCTTGCATGATGTCATCACTGCCTGGGTAGATGGGGGAAAGCAGTGGATGTTGTGTGCCTTGACATTTGATACAATATTCCACATCATCCGTGTTACGAAACTTAGAAAGTGTGGGGATAGATGAGTGGACTGTGAGGTGGATTGACAACTGGTTGACTGGCAGAGCTCAGAAGGTTGTCGTCAGTGGTGCAGAGTCTGGTTGAAGGTCTGTAACCTCCAGTGTTCCCCAGGGGTTGGTACTGGATCCGGTCTTGTTCAACATCTTCATCAATGACTTAGATGAAGGGATAGAGTCCACCCTCAGCAAGTTTGCTGAGGACACAGAGCTGGGAGGAGTGGCTGACACACTGGAAGACTTTGCTTCCATTCAGCAAGACCTGATGAGATTTAACAAGAGCAAGTGTACAGTCCTGCCTCTGGGGAGGAATAACTACATGCATCAGTACAGATTAGGGGATGACCTGCTGGAGATAAGCTCTGCAGAGAAGGACCTGGGTGTTCTGGTGGACAACAAGTTAGCCATGAGCCAGCAGTGTGCCCTTGTGGCCAAGAAGGTCAATGGTCTCCTGGGGTGCATGAAAAAGAGCGTGGCCAGCAGGTCGAAGGAGGTGATCCTCCTCCTCTACTCTGCCTTGGTGAAGCCACATGTAGACTACAAAGGGGATTATATAAAGGAGGAGAATCAACTTTTTGCAAGGGTAGTCAGTGACAGGACAAGGGAGCATGGTTTTAAGCTTAAGAAGTGAAGGTTTAGACTGGATGCCAGGGGGAAGTCCTTTACAGAAAGAGTGGCGAGGTGCTGAAACAGGCTGACCAGAAAGACTGTGGGTGCTCCGTCCCTGGAGGTATTCCAGACAGGGTTGGATGGGACCCTGGGCAACCTGGTCTAGTACTGGGTCTGGAGGTTGGTGTCCCTGCCTGGGGCAGGGCGTTTGGAACTTGATGATCCTTGGGGTCCCTTCCAACCGAGTCCATTATGTGATTCTGCGGTTCTATGAAAGGCTGAGTAACCTGGGTCTGTTCAGCCTGGGGAAAAGAGGACTGAGGGGGTATCACATAAATGCTTATGAATATTTTGGGGGTCCTGGTGGACGAGAAGCTGGACATGAGCCAGTAGTGTGCGCTTGTAGCCTGGAAGGCCAGCTGTGTTCTGGGCTGCATTAAAAAAGGAGTGGCCAGCAGGGAGAGGGAGGTGATTGTCCCCCTCTACTCAGCTCCTGTGAGGCCCCATCTGGAGTACTGCATCCAGGCCTGGGGCCCCCAGTACAAGAAAGATGCAGAGCTCTTGGATTGGGTCCAGAGGAGGGCCACTAAGGTGATCAGAGGGCTGGAGCACATCTCCTGTGAAGAAAGGTTGAGGGAACTGGGCTTGTTTAGCTTGGAGAAGAGAAGGCTCTGGGGAGAACTCCAGTACTTGAAGAGAGTGTATAAACAGGAGAGGTAACAACTGTTTACATGTGTTGATAGTGATAGGACGGGGAGGATGGTTTTCAACTAAGACAAAGGAGATTTAGGTTAGATATTAGGAGGAAGTTTTTCACTCAGGTTGACGCGCTGGTGACGCACTGGAACAGGTTGCCCAAGGAGGTTGTGGATGCTCCAACCCTGGAGGCATTCAAGGCCAGGCTGGATGTGGCTCTGGGCAGCCTGGTCTAGTGTTTGGCGACCCTGCACGTAGCTGGAGGGTTGAAACTAGATGATCATTATGGTTCTTTTCAACCCAGGCCGTTCTATGTTTCTATGATTTTAGGAAATTAAATGTTTCACCTAGGCATTTTATACTTAACAGTTTTATCCAGGAAAAAAAAAAAGAAAAAAAAAAAAAGAGAAAATCACTGTGTGACTCTCGGGAGCACTTCATTTCATGTTCTCAAGTGGGTGAACAGACATTTGAGTTGTGTTGTTATTCCTACTGGACAAGCTTTTTACTGGATCCATAGTTGCCTCAGAAGTATCTGAGTATAGGCATTTTCTCTATTTCATGAACAGATCTGTCTCTAGACTTTTAATTGTTAGCATCTGCTAGCAGACAATCACCTTGAAATTTCATTGTTATCACACACAAAGCAAGTGTGAAACTGTTACCTGAGCCTGCTCTATCTCTCAAAACACCAAGTAGATAAATATTTTCTAGGTTAACTATTCACAAGCAAAGTGATACCAAACTCTATCTCAGCTAGCAAACGAGGCCGAAGGGTGAGTCTTCCCGAAGTATTTTATCACTTGAGCACTGCGGTCACCAAACAGTGCTCTACTGAAGGTAAATGCCAAATCTCACAATGCCTGCTCCTTTCCAGTCCCTCTCAGAACAGCTGATTGAGCTTTTCAGCGACACATTTGTGCTTTGCATCTGTGCATGCTGATGACCAAGTTGGTATGTGATGAGTAACAGAGAGGCTGTCTGCTGCCACTGCTCAACTGAGCTGATTAATATGGAGCAGAGCTGGATACTGCTGATGCCAATAGGTTATGACAAACAAGAAGCTGAGTCAAGTCAGCTCTGCAGATGGCCATATACATTTTTGCGATTTAACAGAAATATCAGAGATTGATTTCAAACTCATATAGCTCTAGGAGCAGCAAAAATGACAGGGAGGATATGGGTGATTATATAGGAAGATAGGCATTTAAGACCTCACTGTGCAGAAAACCATCAAGCTCTCAGTGAAATCATTCAGAATATATGCAACAGTTTCACTGAATGTAAATCTGGATGTGAATAAATAAGCCATAAAATTACAGAAAGATTAATTTTGGAAGGAACCTCTCAAGCTGAACAAGTCCAACTGCCTACTTTATGCAGGGCCAGCTTCAAAGCTATACTGGGCTGCTCAGGGCCTTGTCCAAGGGAGGTCTCCAGATCTCCAGGAATGGAGGTTACACAGCCTCCTCTGTAGGCTGTTGCAGTGCAAGTCACTGTAAAGCCGTACTTTCCTTATACCTGAGCAGGGCTTTCTCTTGCTATAACTCTCCAACAGTTTTCTTCTGACTGTGCAGAGCCATCATTCCCCTTCCAGAGGCAGAAAACTGCAACTAGTTCTCCTCTCAGTCTACTCTTTTTCAGGCTACACAAACCTATTCCTCTCAGCCTCTTCTTACACCCGTCATGTCTCCAGTCCTTGCCTAGCTTGATGCTGGACTCCATCCAGTTGCCAACATGCAGATGTTGTACAGAAAGTCACTGGGGAGCTGGTTTCCCAAAACTAAAAACCTCTTCTTGTTATTTGCTGCCAAAGGTACAGTTGTGTTAATGCCTTTTTCTTTGTCTAGTTGCCTGGATAAAGGGAACTTGAGTAGCAACTGTGGTGCTATTTGTGCCTAGAAGGGTAAAAGTTCTGCAGCAGTGAGCTGGCATGAGGCACAGCATTTGTCTCTGCTTTACCACCATCACTGATGCACTGTGAAAAGTGTGTCCCTCATCCCCAAATGGTGTCCTAACCACAGCATCCAAGCTACTACGGATTCCACAGTCTGTCATTTACTGAGCACAACAGGTGGCTGTTCTGAGACAGCCTATCTGATGAGACATAACATCCTGTGTCAGTTAAAACTAAATCTAATGCTGTTAATACCAAACAGATTAATTCAGTTTAATGATATTCTGAATTTTTTACCTCCTTAAGGGAATGTAAAGTGAATCTAATTATGTTTCCTATACAGGCCAGCTGTAATGACACAGGGTGTCTCCTGGTCCAGACATTTATCTAGGATTTGTAATTTTTTGAAGAGGGGAGGAAAGGGAAAACTATTAAATGCTGATAGAAGAATATACAGAGAGCCATCATATTATTAAGATATTTCAGATCTTTGAACAAGCCAGAAAGGGATTTTTTTTTCTCTGCTAATCTGAACATAATCATTAAAGCAGGCTGATGATTATATGCATCCATCTGCCAGACCATTGCTCAAAATAAACTCCCTCCTCAAAAAGTTAACATAGGAATTAACACACAGTGAAATCAAGCTCTGACCATAGTATATCAAGGGTACGGAAAAACTTAAAACCTTTCTGATGTATCTTCTTTGGCCATTTATTTGGGCTTGCTATGCTTCCTTGTAATTCCCAAAAAATGTGTCCCAGTTCTGTACCGTGAGAGTGAATCGGGTGATAACTGCTCTTCAACTGGAAAAGCTGATCCTTTATGGATCAGTCCAGCCTCTGTACATGGTACCCACCTCATAGGTGCTACCCAACCTATCCTGTGCTCAGGTTGGATGTCCAGCATGTGCTGGAAGCTGCTGCAGCAGCCAAAGGCCAGTCAGGACATCCTGCATCACTTCAGCTGGAATTAGGCACTTTGGTACAGGCAGCTGAATCTCACCTTGGGTGACATACAACTCATGGACTGCAGCACTTATATGTGGATATCTATTCACAGATGCCACATGTGAGTGGATATCCACAGTGAAACACACGGACAGCCAACACTGGCTGTGACCAAACTGAGCCCAGGATGTCCCACATTTAGGCAGCTGAAGGCAAGTAAGGGGAACCTCATGCTGTGTTAGTACTGACCATGCCAGAGAGATGTCAGGACTGACACATCCTCTGACTGGACTCCAACTCCTTCCAGTAGGGAAGCAGCCACTGTCTCCTGCACCAGGGCCTGAAAGATGCATTACTGTCTGTGTCTCTGTGCCAATGGACACTTGTCAGAGATGCCAAGTAATCTCTGACTTGTTCAGAATGAATCTCAGCTGAAAGCCAGAGAGAAGAAGAAGTCTTTGCCACTGATGTGAATTTTCTGTGACTCCTGATCTTCACAGACAGCTTCAAAACCTGACACTGCCTGAACACATCTGCTCTGTTGCCAGTATTAAATTGACAGTTCTTGACCTTCTTTAATCCTTTAGGTTTAACTTTATTTACACTTCATTTAAATTTAATGGCTTGAGGCAACCATGGGCAGTCATGCCTTACTTGTTACAGCTTTTGTTTTGTGCAAGGTCTCTCCTTCTCCCATTGCTACCATCCTCCCAGTCCCAAAGGCTGCTCAGAAGGATCATGAGTTTTGATTTCAGTCAAGGCTACTCACTTTAACCATGGTCTGGAAAACCACAAAGTAGTGCCAACCAATTGAGTCTGCATGGATCTGCATTTATTCTTTTTAATGGACTCTCAGGCTTGACTAGCCATCCTTCTCATTGACTACACATGAATAATGCATCTTGCTTGAACTAGGTAAGATGAATTCCCAGCTGCATTCAGTCATCATCTACCTGCTTAATGCCTCTGGAATACAAAAGATGCCCATCTATTTTTAACTATTCAAGACCAGGAATTATAAATATATTCATGTAGAGACTCATGACTCATTTGCTGTGATTGCTTATACTAAAGCAAGGGGGATTGCAACTACTAAATAAAATGATGTTGGGTGAGAAGAAAGTCAATATCAAAAACATCTTGTGTTGATAGCAAACAAAGTACTCACACTAAGCTTTTGATCCTTCAGCAAGTAAGAGCCTGTGGGCAGAGTTCCTGCTCTGAGCCATCCTGAGATGGCAGATACTTCAGCAGCACCAGGGCGCAGGTCCTGGGAAGAAATCCCTTGTGCCCTTCCTCAGTTACTCAGATTTTGAGTATTGTCTGCATACTATATTGAACACCACATGCTACCTATATGTATGCATGTATATATAGTGTGAGTGGATCCACAGGCTATTGAAGGGAATACAAGAGCAATACTAACAAAGATTTCCCTCTGACAGACAGAAAAAGGAGCTACAGTGCATCTGTCTTTTTGGGGAGGTGTAATGGAAACTCAGAAATCATTTATCCTTTCAGCTTCTCTACAGCTTTCTGTTTCTCTCTTTGTTGCATAAACAACAAGGGTGTTTTCAGGACAAGAAGGCCTTTTCCTTTATAGGCCTTCTGCATTTTTCCATTACTTTACTGGGTAGCTAGCATTAGGTTCACACTATATTTGATCTGACAGCAAACGGACTGGAGACTGTAAAAATATTGAAAAACTTTTGGTTTATCCGAGGGCAAACTCTTTCAGTGCAGTGACTGCAAAAGATGCCAGTAAATCTGCCTTCACAAGTCATCTTTGCAGACCACACAGTGCGGTTGGGGCTTCCATCAGGTTAGAAGAAAGGAGTAACAGCTTACAGGATCTTGGAGGTTACCAAAACAATCAATGCCAAGAGAAAACCCACAGACCCACAGTTGTCAAAGAGTGGGTAACAAATCTGGCTCCAGCTTTCTTTTTTTTTTTTGCTCATATTCATGAACAGCAAGTTCTGTGCTGGGCACATCAGAGGAACACAAAAAGATCGTAAATAAAGGATTATGATTATGATGACGGAGGAGAAGTAAACAAAAGGAATGGATGATTCTTCAGAAAAAATATTTCCGATTAGGCTACAATAAAAGACTGCTGTGGACACAAACATCTCTGTGACATACAGTTCTCCCAGGTCTGGAAAAGACTTCCTATGGTAATAATGGTGAAAGAGAGGAAAACCAAGATTGTTTCATTGGAAGTATGAAGATTTGAATTTTCATTGTAAGTAGTTTCCAGTGCACAACACTGTTTCCATGGCACAGCTTTGTTAAGAGCTTCAGGAGTCCCACAGCGAGTGGGATGTAGCCACCATGCGTCACTTTTCTGGGTGGGAACATGGCAATCAACCTGTCTTGCTGCTCACCCTGGGCTGTATTTGTCCTTACTAGCCAAGAGCATCAGAGATGAACTGCTGACAGTTCCCTGTGAGGTGAGATGGAGAGGGATATAAGTCAGCCAATTATTTGATGTAGACCTCAGAACACTTGTGCCAGTCTGTATCCCTCAGTTCTGTTCACAGTGCAGCAAGGCATGCCCAGAAGGTGATCCCTCCCATCCTTCAGCACTCTGTGCCCTCAGCGTGCTGCGCAGCAGTGCTCTTCTGGAATCATACAGCTGGTCCTGCCTATGCTAATTTCTATCAACATCCTGCGTGCTCCCCGTGAGGAGCTGCAACTGCCATGAGGCCTCCCCTCAGCTTCTCTGCTGTGCGCTAAGCTAACCCAGAGGCTTCAGCCGCTCCTCATACAACTTGCCTGCTACAATCTTCACCATCTCCTTTGGACACTCTTACTGCAGACCAAACACTTCCAGGAGAATTAGGAGGTGAATTCTGGAACCTCAGTCCCCTGTGAGATGCCGCTTGGGTTTTCTGCTCCCTCCTCAACCTGCCTCCCTTTGACTCTGACATGCCCAACATTCCAAGTGTTTGCAGAGAGGTCCTTTCTGCCTACCCTTTGTGCTAGCTTTTCTGCATCTTCTCAAAAGATGCTTCATGTTGGAAATCACAGAAGTTGTTGGAGGCATTTGCTTGAACTTTATGGACGGTATAGTTAATCATTCACTCCAAACTTGTGGTCTCTTTTCTGTGGCTGGATGCAAGTGATCATTATTTTTATAGACTGTGACTGTTATCTAGCAGCAGATAGCTCTTTCATCTTTGAAGATCTCATTTTGTTGTATGATCAAAGGTATTTCAACTTCAAATTAAGAACGTTCATTATGAACACACTCTAACTCAAGTCACAAAGGTCCAGCAGAGCTTTTTGCAGGAGAAAAAAATTGAATGGTTTATGTATTTTATTGCTGCACTAGAGGATTCACCCAATGTTAACATGCCTCTAAAACCTCTGATTCTGACTTTTCCGATCTATCTGGATCTAGTTTTACACACAGAAAAATGTTGTTTTGAGTTATGCTTGCAGGCAGTTTCTGTAGTGTTGCTGGAAGTCTAAGGCAGTTGGTGCTGGGAAGTTCTGGCTCTACAAGTGTCTAAATTTCAGCATAAATTAATGTGATTTCTACAATAACAGCTAACGAGATCTGACAAAGCAGAACCAAAATGAACTGTGAAAGACGGATGACAGGAAAAAAGTATCTCTGAAATAAACTTCAGTGCAACATGCACCTGCTCACTCAGTAATTTGTGCTTCACTGTTTGTCCCAGTGGCTAAGCTGCTGTACTGGGCTTAGCTGACACTTAACTAGTGTCAGCAGCATTCAAGATAGATGGATTCATAAAAGAAATTCAGTTAGATAAAATTAAATTAAGCATATGCAGAGTCCTTCTGAAAAAATATTTACAGCAGAATTTTATTTAAAAAAAAATTCCACAACAAAACAACAACAACAAAACCCCACAAACAGCATTTGCATTTCCCTTGTATGGTATATAATGAACTGGTTTCTATAATCTTGTGTGTGAGTGCACACATTAGTAAATGTTGGCCAAGAAGCACACATGACTTCCCTCCTTTTTTTGAGAGAACACATAATGAGCGAGAAAATGCACTTTTGATTATTGCAAGATTTTATTAGACCTACAGGAAAAAAGAAAAAAAAAGAAAAAAAAAAGAAGAAAAATAAAAGAGGTAAAACCAGTACTTGCTGAGTAGTAAACTTCAGTTTCTAACTCTGTCACAAAATCAGAATAGTAAAAGGTCTTTCTTTCTTGCTTAAAAATCAGCAGACAATTATTTTGGCAGCATGTTACCTGTTATAATGCAAGCAATTAATATTTCTAGTGCCATCAAGTGTTTTAGAGGAAGAATAGGCAAACTGCTGGTTTCTGTCTGCTTTGTGCTGAAATGACCTCTGTACAGAAGTCTCTTGAACAAGGATGAGTATTTGCCCCAGAGAATGGGGATAGTAATTCAGATCATTTGAGTCCTAGTTCAGACTGTGCCACAGGGTCTCTCCTTGTCCCTGTCCCAACCTTTACCTTCTTGCAGTCTATCTTCAGTTCACCTCCAGCAGGGATTTCCTGTGGGTAGGAACTGACTCTGACATGTCAGTTCAATGTTCAGCAAAAAGAACCTTCCAGCCCCAGGGACCCAGATCGGTTCAAGTATTACAGAAGCACAACATCATATCTGACTACTGAGGCACACCTCCATACCTGCTGCCACGTGCCCTGACAGCCTCAGGACCATGGCTCTAAGCTGCCTTCTTCATTCTCCTGACAGACACAAGCTTGTGTTGACAGATCTGTTTCCTTTTTCCATTTTGCACAGGAACCAACAAGTCTCTGCGCCCAGGAAACTACTACCATAGCAGGGCTTAGGATCTGCTCATCAGTGTGGAGGGCTTGGGGAGCTTTTGCTTCCATGCAAATTAGTGCTCTCTGATTTGGACACAGCAGAAATGCAGACATTGTTTCCACCAGCTCAAAAACTCCACAAGTGGACAGAAACGTTTGTACTTGAAGGAGTCTTTTAACCCAGATGTGCTAGAAGCCTCAGCTAAGCAGTTTTCACAACTGTCAGTGGTAGGAATGTGGAGCATCTGGATACTCTGTTTAATTGAAGTTATCCAGGGAAGCAGTGCACCTCTATGGGTACATCTTACTCCTTAAATAGTCAAGGAACTGCACACCGTTTATGGATACCTCAGCATTTTTTATAGGTATAGTTTGCGAGTAGTTAGCCTAATTTATTACATTTCCACAGCTGTCTTATTAGGAGGCTGAGGATCCATATCTTGCATTCAGCTTGAAGCAAAGATGCCTTTATCTCCATCCCTCGTTAGCCTCAGAAGTAATGCCACAGAAGTCAACTGAACTGCATCTGCGTAAAGCCAGCATAAGCAAAATCAAACTCAGAATGCAAAACAGTCTGACTCACCAACTGAGGGAGCAGACTGATGAGTCAGGTGTAAAAACTAGTAAGGGACTCAGTACAATGCAGAGAAAACTAGGCAGGCTGGGATGGTGGGAGCAGCTCCTCCTAGCAGAGCAAATTGGCCAGAAGGGACCTTGCTTAGAGCCAGCTGGGAGATCTCCTTACCTGGCACTGTCACAGCACCAGTGTCTGATGGAAAGGGAGCTTCTCTCTGAGCTGGGATTCAAGGCTTGATTATTATTTTTTTCTTCCTTTTTTATGTATGAATATGGAGTGAATGATAATTTAAAGCATGTACTCTTTAGGGCATATGTTTTAAAGCATCTGCCAGAGTTTCTTCTGACCTAGAAAGTAAAAAAAAAGGATAAAATAGGACTAATAATCCCCACAACACAGGGCTGAAAATTTCTATGTTCTCGGGCATTCAGATGATAATGATATGTGAAATAAGAGAAATAGAGAACGCAGCTTTTCACATCTGTCACTATATAAGTCTCTGACAGTTTCTTCTGCTTTTTTAATTATCTGTTTTTTAAATATTTATGCTTACCTTTAATACCAGATCTGGATTTTGGAATAGCTCATTTTCAAATGAATTTAAAATTACCTCATTAAAAAAAAAAAAAAATTGTGTATATATGTATATATATATATGTATGTCTAATTGGAACTCTGCATCTCACTGATTTTTTTTATAATTTCAGCAAACAGCACATTTTCTTGCAAAATGCAAAATTGATTTGCTTCTGGAAGGCAGAAATCCTCTCTGCTTATTCAGGAACTATGTAGAAACACTTTGACAGTGCATGTGTCCCAGTGATGGATTATGCAGCAACGCCAGGGCATTATCAGACCCATGGCATTCTGATAATGGATTAGTACTGCAAGTAACTGGTGCTTAAGAGCAGATTTTTCATTATGAAAATGAAGGTGTTATATATTACTCCAAAATACAGTACCAGGATGTGAAAGTTGCAAGTGAAGGTACGGGAGGAAGAAAGACACTCACACCATGCTGATATCTTCTGATATATATTTAAAGCAAGCTTCCATTTTTAGTAAGTCTCCAGAAGCTGCCAGCTTCCCTGAAGGTACAATTTTTGTAGACCAAAGCCGAGTCAGGGAAGAAACATGTTATTGCCCTCATCTGGCATTGTTCTCATTTTTTTTTTATAGCAAAGTAAGGAGTTAAGATATAGAACCATTGCCTACACACACATATTAAAAAAATCCATTGATTTACTTACAGTCGGTTCATCATGATCGATTTTGCTGATTTGTAACTCAGTTACAAAGAAAACCCCATTTGCAGGATAGGGAACTCCAGGAATAGATGGTGGCTGAGCCCAGTAAATGGCAAAGCAGCACAGGCTGCAGCAGTAACGCCTTAGCATGCTGTGGGCTTTTTGACCAGCCCAACAAACCTTCCTGCTATCTTGTTTACAATAAGTATTAGAGGCTTTTAGTTTCAGAGCCTCTAATCTCTAGGAAGAATTCAGCAGCTATGTTTTCTGGGTTCATTTGCATAAAATGCCCAAATCCACCTGTTTTACAGTGAGAAGGTGAGCAGGACAGTACCTCTAACTTTGCTGAACTAAGTATATTCGCAGGAGGATTCCTCATGAAGAGTTAGCACAGAAAAATCATAAAGGAGACTGCTCAGCTGCCCAGAGAGTTGTGTTAGTGGCTGACTAAGACACACAGTGTGTTGCTGGGAAGTTGTTTTCTCATCCGTACATAGCCTATATTGGACTACATGCTGATCTCATGTTGCTGAGGAATAACCTGAGGAACAGCACAGGGAGTTAGGCTCAGACCTACTTTCTCAAAAAGACAGTAAGATGCCTCTGCAAGGCTCAAGTCTGGCCCTCTTCCTTTATGTTGGAGGTGATTTTCAAGGCCCATGTTCCCTGAGGCTTGGGACATGGCAAGTGCCTTTTTGCTAGGAGGAAGCAACAAAAAAGATGCTAGGATTGCTCACACGTGTGCAGCAGCTGCCTGGCCGATGGCTGGTATGTGGCTTCTTTACCAGAAAGAGGAAAGGAGAATAATTCAATCACTAGCCTCATTTAGCAGCTTACACTGCATCTTCTTGTTTTGCAAGAGTTTTTGCTCTTGGAAAGGCACTAGACCTGCTCCAGGACTCCAAATCGTAACTGATCAGTTGTATGTTGGAAGAATACAAAGCAGTTGTGGATTCAGAGTCCAATTTAACCATCACTTAAGGTTGGAGGCAAAGTCCAAACACACAGTCAGCCCGGGTCTCTTCACTGTTGAAGAAAGAGCCTCACAGTACGTCTATCTAGTCTGATGGACCCTGATTTTGACAACATGTGGTTGTTCAAATAAACCAGTATGGGAATCCTGAAGGCTTTAGCCAAAGACAGCTGTGAATCTCCATCCTTGACCTATAGTGGTCCTTAGACAGAAGATGATGGAAGCTTTCCTGTTGGCTGAATTAAGGATATATATATTTTTTCCATTATGGATTCTGAATGGAAGAACACCACTGCAGCTTTATAGGAGCAAGCACAAAGTGCCTTGGGGAAAAGAGAAGGAACTTCCTTCAGCATCAGCTGCAAGTTTAGGTTTGGGAACTGAGTGGATAAAGTCATGTGCAAGGAACCCAGAGGGTAAGCAAGAATTGATGGGAGTACCCAAAGGGGATGGGATGGCAGAGCTCTTCCAAGCACTAGCTGCAAAGGCTGGCTTGGACCTGGGGAGCAAGGAAACCATCTCTGCATCATTCTGTTATACTCAAGGGGAAGGATAGTTTTTGATAACTAACATACTTCCTCAAAGAAATACCAGACCACTATGACTTTCCCAAGAGAGTCCCCCATGACACATGTACTGAATAACCAAAATAGTTAAAAAGCAACAGCATCATAGCAATTGGTAAAGTTTGTGAATGTTGGCAGCTCTTACAATGCCAGCTTCTGCTTTTCCTAGACTCATCTTTGTCTCCACAGCTTCTGAAATCACCAAAGCACCAGCTGCCATGATTACAGACATACTTAGACCTTTATACAACTTGACAAAGGGCCACGGTGTCAGGTTTTAGTTTGTATAAATCGACTTCTCTCTATTAAAATTAATGGAGCTGCACCACTTTGCAGCAGCTGAAGATGTAGCCCATTAATTTCAGTTTCTAAACAGAGGGAGCAATGCTATGATACAAAAACTGTCAGCCATGGGCTTTTTACTTATTGATTTTTAGTATTTTAGGAGAATATAATAAGGAAAAAAAGTGTTTTATAGAATAGCCAGCATTATTTCTGTACTCTCGCATTAAACAATGTGATAGTAATGAACAATCTATTTTTTTTTCTTGCAGTAATCAAAATAGCTATCTAAAATGTAAGGAAATAAAACAGGGTAAAGAAGATATTCAAATCCAATTCTACAATGAAGTCTTTCTTTTTTTCTGTTATGGATACGTTTTTAAATTAATTACAGAGATCCTCTGCAGTAGTGCAAGGAGCAAGTGACAAGAAAACATAGGGATTCTGTGAACTCATTGGAGAGTTACATTTTCAGAACTGTTATTTCTTCCATCTCTACTGGTATCTTCCTGAAGATGGCTCTCTGGCTTTGCAGAGAGAATTTGCTTCGGTGTTGGACCAAAGATAAATATGGTATACCATGATACTTGTCTGCAGTTTATTGACTGCATCCAAAATCTTCTTTAAAAGCTGCTAAGTTCCACACACTTTCATTCCCCTTATATCGAGAATCAAGAAGTCTAGCTCCAAGAGAGTAAGAAAGTTATACAAACCTTGAGCAGTTGTTGTGGGCCATGTGAATGGGGTCTGAAATGATGCAAATATTGTACACATTTTGTATTCGGTGGATTTGCGTGTGGGAATTTTAGCTGACAAAGAAGATGAAGTAATAAATACTTCGTGATTAAAAAAAAAAAAAAGAAGAAGGATATAGCTGCATGTATTTCACGGATCTTTTTACCTTAATAGTTCAAGATTGTATTTCTGTACAGATTTTGGGATGTTGTATTAAACAGTTGCTGTCTCCCTACCACCTTTCTACCCTGTTTGAATGTCGTCTGATACAATGCTGTAGAAGAACACCTGATTACACTCATATTTCACAAGAAGTGACCTGACAGGGTGGTATAAATTAGAATGGTGACCCCTTTAGAATGCCCATGCACTGCTCTTTTTATCCAGATCAGTGGATGAGTCTAATTAATTTGGCAGGATTCTTGGGTCCTCGATTACAACATCTGTTCTGCTGTGGAGTGATCCAGCACAACCATCTGTCTTTCACTGTGCAAAGCAAGTGGCTGAGGGAAGATTTAATATTTTTCGACAGCAAAGGATAGAAATGAACACAATATCAAATTTAAAGCCATGTTCTTCAGACTGTCAAGGTTAACTACTGGA
This sequence comes from Pavo muticus, assembly GCA_016647715.1. Classification (NCBI taxonomy): domain Eukaryota; kingdom Metazoa; phylum Chordata; class Aves; order Galliformes; family Phasianidae; genus Pavo; species Pavo muticus. The sequence goes on along the minus strand of JACDJE010000041.1, from coordinate 1,735,753 downwards.
GTTATGCATAGAGCAGAATACTGGATTAGAGAGACATGGTTTCTGCCAGGACATTATTAGAGAAAGACAACCAGAAAACGCGCTCTCTTGGAGTACACAAGGTTCATTACAATTTTTGTCTCGACCAGCTAATCAGCATCAATCCCAATATTATGCCTGTGGCATTAATTTTTGTGGCTCTCTCAAGCAAAATACACTCTTGCTGTCATAAATGCGGTCATCACTGTGAAATTTGCCAACAGCTCAATATCAATGAAAGCAGTGAAAAAGAACCATCTTCCTTCTCCTCATCATGACAGCCATGCTGGCAACCCTCCTGGTATACATCTAATTATGCTGCCAGAAGAGTACCTCTGTCAGTTGGAATAATATTGTTCTAAGAGACAGCTTTGCCCAGGTGCCAGTTTTGGAGTCTATCTCATGTCTGCTGAGACTGCACTAACCAATGGATCTGCTATGTCCACTGGCGAGGACGTGGCAAGGAGACAAGGCTGCAGCCCTTCAGAACGGGGTTCTCTTAGGCTCCTTTGTCTTCAGGCCCAAGCTATCAGCTCTTGTGGTGTCAGCACACATGGCTTAGTAGCTCATGTTTGAATGAAAGAGGCCCAAACCCTGGTTTCTAGAGGATATCAGGATCTAAGGTTTCCAGTAGGAAGGAGTTAATGGTTCTCTAGCTAGAACATTTCCATTGCAAAATGGCTGGTGCAAAATCCCTCAGTAACTGAGGTGAAAATTTTTGCAGTCTGTGGGTCTAACTTTTGGACCATTCAGGCCATTCATTTCACTGGTAAAATACTTTGACTATTCAAAGGATGTCAGCATCACAAACAGGCCTTCTACATTCAACTCATTACTTACAGCCCCAGTCTGGCACTTATTTTATATAAAGTTTATCAACCATATGGAAACTGCATCTCTTTCTCCCATTAAAAGTGAACACTGGCTTTAGTATTAGTGCTTAAGACTAATAACTGTGTCTTCTTATTATGTAAGACTGGTGATAGCCAACAGACAAGGCATGCCATGATGCTGAAACAAGATTTACATTTGGGCTTACAGTAAGGCAAAACAGTCTTACGTTGCTCACTTGTGCATCAATATCAAGTAAAAGATAACTGATAAGGGATGGCCTGTGGTGTGTTTTGTCCATACATTCAGTATTACAATTATTTCCACAGGAATATGTGTCCTATATCCTCCTTACATCTTTCTGCTTTCAGGTTTAACTTGCAGTAGCTGAAATTTCAGTCTATATGTTTCACTTGTCTTTTTTTCACACATCACATTTCTCGTCCTCTCCCTGTTCCACAACTGTATCTGTCCATATTTTAGTATCTTACGCTGTGAGATTCCTTTGGTTTTGTTATGGCTGGAGATTTTATTTGCTTGTCCTTTTAAGAGTACTAGCATTTTTTCTCTGTGGCTGCAGGGGAAACAACCCGAGAAGATGACAGCAGATGCCTAACACACTGTGTTCATTGAAAGCCATTGTCTTTTTTCCTATTCAGATGTCCACTTTCCTGCATGTTGGCCCCAAAACTGCAGCTGCTACTGCAAAGACTAAAGAGGGAGACATTGATTGGCATATACTAATCATGTTATAGACATCACCCAAAGCCCATTGAAGTCACATTCTGCTAACCTTACCGAGTATTTCAGGCACATGACAAGGTTTTCACACTTGACAGAAAGAGATGGGGTACGCATGCCCCCTTCATACTCAGCCTTGCTTTTCTGCTCTCCTTTCCAAAATGAGGAAGGAGGCCTGGCAGGACTTGCTGCTTGTTGTAGTGCTGGGTTAATGTTTTGCAGTAATTTGGTTGGCCCAAAAGGCAGTTACAGTAAATGTGTTAGTGGGAACAGGCCCCTTTTATTCCCTCCCTCCCTAATGCCTCGGTAAAGCTGCGGTTTGCACAGACTTTAATTAGAGAAGAGGAATTTTGCTTGCTTTCCAGCTGGGATTTCTTGGATTTAATTGTCATTTTAGCTTTTATTTTTATTGATTTTGTAGCAGAACAAATTGGTATAATCCTCCAAGCCAAAATAGATATAATCCTCCAAGCCAGCAGGGAATGTGCTAATGGAAAGAGAGTTATGATAAAAATAACCCACTTCGCCCCAGCAAATATCTCCATCATTCAATAGTAGCTACCTGCTGTCATCAAGACCAAAATCCCCTTTTTCCACAGCACTACTTTGTTTTCCTGAGTTTCAGAGTTTTCTAAAACAGATTGAATGACTTTTTTTTTATTCCTTCTAAAAAAGGTAATAGCACTTGTCCCAATCCAGACTCCAGGGTTATTGCTGACTGCCACAGGCATCAGCAAGAGCTGAGCTTAGCTGCTTTATTTATTCTCAGATATTAAAAATCCCCCTTCTCCCAGATGATCACTGGCCTTGAACATCTGTAGAAGAGGCTGTTGTCTGACTCAGTGGCCCATTTGGCAAGAATGAACGGTCTTCATTAAGGAGCATTGTCTGACAGGTGACATATCAAAGCCATGATACAGAAATTACTTGAGCTTGATGACAGCTCAAATACATATCCTCCTTAGAATGGAGATGATGCACGTTGACACTTGGCATATGGCAACAAAGCTTCTACAGTCCCAAGGAAGAACAGGTGAAAATGCATGTGTCAGCTATGGCAAAGGTACCTCAGGACTGTTGGGAGAAGATATTGCAACACTGATAAAAAGGAGATAAAACTGCTTATCTAGTGTGGGTGAGAGACATCACTTCTGGCTCAGAATGTAATTTCCCCCTACAGTGAGCTTTAGGGAGAATTTAGGCACCTGTGCCCCAGGCAGCTTTCCAAAGGGCCCCGAATGCACTCCTTTAACTACCATTTCTGTTATGAGCATACACACACACACTCACACACAAAACCACTCATCTATCATTCTGGCCTCAGTATCCTTGCAGCCCTTTCTGCCTGATGGCTGTCTGTGAAGAGTGCCCGCTGTTGCAGCATCCCAAAGCCTAGAGGATGATATCTTGGGTATGGGATCTAAGTCTGCCTTGGTTAAGCATAGCTTTGATCATAACATTTCATGCCTGGACAAGCCATGGAGTCACAAGTATATACACAAAAGATCATTGCTAACACAGATTTTGCAGCTAGTCACTTATTCTCCTTTCACCAGTTCTGGATGCCGGGGACTGGACAGTCACAGCTAATGAAAGGTTAGCAAAGCTAGGATGAGGTCTGGTGCAAGAAAATGAAGTCGTGTTAATACGAGTCAAGGTCAGAGAATGCTTTTAGTAGCACATGTAGTGATAATAGACTTGAGGAGCTAGAACAGTCACTGGGTCTTCTAGTGACAGATGGTGTTGGCAAGGAGGTTTCTGTTAGGTTAGTTTAATGAAAGGTCAGGCTCATATCTCTACGTTTAAAGTTGAGACTAAAGGGAGAATTTTAATGGCAAGAGCAATAGATGAAGGGTTATTTCTGGATTCTACATTGTCCAACAGAATGTCTGGTTGTGATAAAATGTTATGATATAATGTTACTTTCATTTTTTACAAGGATTACTAGACTGTGCTGTAAGAGGGAATGTTAGATTTGGCTTTAAAAGCAAAGGTTCGGGACAGCAGAAATTGAAGAATGCAATTTATAACTTGATCCCAGGAGAACTGATGGAGTGCAGTGAGGATCTTCCAAGGTGAATACATATCAAAAGAAGTCATTGTAGGGTGGTGGAAGAGGAGAGTGTTTTTGGGAGAGCAAGATTTGAGGAGCAAGATTTACTATTGTTACCTAGAACAGCAGACAATGGAAGGGAAAATGGCATCTATTTAGCACTGATAGTCACCAGAGTACAGTATTATAAGCATAAGTTTGGTTTAGGGTGAAGATTCATCAGAAGAAAGGCTGCTGTAGTCAGGTGAGTCATCAAATGCTCCCAATCTCACATGGCCAGAGTGAGGGCTGGGGTCAGCAAGGAGCAAAGGCCAGGCAGACCAAAGATGCTGCACTATGATGCTAAGGCATGAGTGAAAGTAGGGCTTAGGGCGTGGGAAAACAGAATGTGAAGATCTTGGATTGCCCTCTGTACTAGTAAAACATGCCCTTAAAATGGAGAATGGCATGTATTTTGATTTTTACTTTATCAAAGGAGCTAATATTGGCTAGAGATGCTTAGGCTAAGAAGATTTTATTGATGAGTTTTATTGCTTCATCTGACACATCGCATGCCTAGGAGGAAGAAAATTCAGAAATTGAGATTTATGGTTAATTTTCTGGTTACTAATGATCACATGTTTATAATGTTAGCCTGGAATCCTTTTGTGGGACCAAATTTTCTGAAAAGGCAAACTCATTACCTGACCCTGCAGGGCTAGGTACAGCAAAAAGGCTTGTGATCATTGGGGAGTTTTTTGTTGTCTTTGTCCATACTATGAACAAGCTAAGAGTTAGGGGCACAGTCAAAAATACAGCTAGGCAGGGTTAGCAGAAAGGGCTGAAGAGTAAGATTTCTACCCACAATGCATCAAGAACTATGGGGCAAAACTATATGTTGATGACTGAGATGACTCAGCATTTAGAGTCTGAATGAGGCCACTGGATTGTGATATGAGGGCTACTGGGATAAAATGAGGACTAATTCCAACAGGATCAACAGGTATAGGAATAATTTTGCAGCTGTAGGAGTCACTGAACTACAGTTTTAATATTAATTTTAGAATTCAGGAAGAAAAGTTTAAATTCAGTTTTATTGTTGGTAGGGGACACTTATTCATTGGAGTTAGGAGTTGGCTCATGACAACTGAGATTGAAAAGCAATGTGTTTTAGTGTGTGCTGTATTCCTCAGATCACATGCAGGCTATAATCCCAAATAACACCTCCTGTCTGTCTAATTCCGGGACGCTGCTAACCAAAGTATGCAATCCTTTCCACCCCTTAACTTAGCTCTTGCTGCAGTCTGAAATCTTGCTAGATCTTTACTCAGGGTGCTCACAGACTTACCATAATCCTTAAAGTAAGGAAGCTTTTGAAAACATCTTAGTCTGAGAGACTTTTTTGGTTTTTTGTTTTTCATTTTTGGCTGAATTCTGAAGGTTGGTTGAGCTATGGTGGTAGCTTATTTTTTCAGCAGTGTTTCAGAGATAGTGGGCAATAAGCCTTTGGTGATTTATGGGTACATTTCTCATTTCATCCCATTGAGATTCTAGCACTGCTTTTTTATGAGGTCATTTGAAACAAGTGCTGCTGCCAGAAGGCATGGGGAGTATGTCTTGATTTTTGTGAGATTTTGGTCAGTATTCCAGATAAAAGCATTCAAAGAACAATTTCCTTGGTGCCTCTCCATAAATTCTGGCAATATAACAAGTGGAAAAGTGTTAGGCTGTAGTTTGTTAGGTAAAACTGAACAGTAATGTTGCAAGACTAGAGACTGGATGAGCACAGTAAGTAACATGGTACTTAGGTACATTTGTGTCCTTAGCCTACACCTGAAGGCTATTCTGGAGGACTTATTTTGAGAAAGTATACGTAGAAAAGTAATTCCGATTGTTTGAAGTTGATCAGCCCAGTTAGTTGGTTAGTTTCCTATCATTCATAACAGAAGCACTGTTTTAGGATAAAGCTGGTTTTGTTTATGTAGGATGCATCAATATTTTTGTAGCACTACCTATTCCCCTAAATTAAGATTAAAAGATAGAGGTGGCAAGGGTTAACATTATTTTGATAGCCTAGTACTGACTGAAATCCACAGTTTTGCAGTTAGGTTTTTATCTGGGGCTTAGGCTCAAGATATAGTACTCAGCTTTTATAGCGATATGTCACATACTGCTCTGATAAGGTCTGGAACGCTACCCCTATCCCTGACATTAACCACTGTCCAGAGGAAATGCCTGTATGGACTATTAAAAGAATAAAATTTACTCTTCAAATGCCTCTTCCCTTACAGCTTACTCCCTTCCCTCTTATAAAGAAATCACTCTAGCTCTTATACCTTCCCATCCTAAGCTTAGCCCTTCTCCCTGATCATGGTTCAGTCACAAGATCCCTACACATCCCTGTCTGATAAGGTATCCATTCCTCCCCTCTAGCACCTGGCCATGCTCTGACTTCCTAAACACATTGAAGAAACCTTCTGAATCCCGTTGGCACATTGACATATATATGTTTGAGCTCAGTTCTGTGTTGTGCTCATATCCAAAATGTGAGATATAGCCAGTGTGCATTTCCAGGGTGCAAAATCTGGAAGAGGGCTGATCACATTACTATGGAAACAGCAACCCTTCTTCTGTGATAGAAAGGGGAGGGAAGCTTTGAAAAAGAAGCTGTATAAACCTTGCTACACATTCTGCTCAGGTGCAGTAATCCGACCAACATTAGACAGCTGCAGCTGACAACATGGTCCATGAGTTAATTCATATTCATGAAATGGACAGGATGAAAAGAGAAAAAAGAATGCTAAATCACATTAAAGATGAGAAGATTTCAGATGAGGACTGGGGAAAAGCCTAGAATGGGTTCCCTAAAACAAACATCCTTTCTAAAGAGTACATGAAATTTTTACTGTATTCTCTTTCAGTAACAGCTGAATCTTGAATCCCAATAAAGGTCTGCTGGCTTCTTTTCATTACATCACTTTGAAAACCTTTATTTCTCTGCATTACTCTCCATGTATAACCAATACTAAAACTTTCATTTTTGTATTCCCCAATACACAACTTACACTACAGAGATCTATCTATGGTATGTCCCCTAGGATCAAAGCAGGAATGGATTTGGGGATCCTGCTGTAAGTATCTTATTATTTAACAGCTTAGAAAGCCCTCTGACTCTCAGCTGATGGGGAATAAGTTCAAGGATTTAAATAAAGTTGCAATGGGTTTGTGCTGCTTCCGTTATCTAGACTAGGTGCTCATTTCCCAGGTGAATAAGAAGTTGAATAATTGTTGACCTGGCCTACGGACAGGCGGGAAAAGGAGTAAGGCTCCAAACATACTTTGTACCAAAGAGCTGGTCCCTCTAACCCCTTGTAAATGGAGAGCGAAAGAGGCCAAAAATGGCAAGGTGGCTCAATGAACCATGTGGAAGTTGCTTGCAACAGCAGTGAACCAAGCTGCAGAAGGAAAAATGCCCTGCATAGGGCACTTCATTGGTGAATATTTCATGAATATGACAAATCAATAAACATATGATTTAGTAAAAGAAGATTCTAATTTTCATCTTTCTTATCTAGTCATTTGGGACTGCTGCACAGCTAGTGTGGAGAATATTCAAGGAAAAGCTGTTTACATGCTCTCCCTTTGGACTGAAATACAACTTTTGAAGACACAAGTCCCCTCTGGACTGAAGATGTGGCAGATGGCAATAGCTAGAATGCACTATACCTTAAAGTATCAAAATACTACGCATGGTACCAAAAGGAAACTACTTTGCAGTGTACTGCATCTTTCAAATGACAACTTTCTCTGCAGGCTGCAAACGAAATACAAGACAGATATCAATTCACATTCCCATTCAAATGCAGAAGGGTTGCAGGTGAATGTCTTTCCTTTCCCAAAGATGTTTTGCACTTTCTTCTTGTTTTCTAATATTCTGACTCCAAAACAAAAGCTGCATTTTGTTCTTTGCATTTAACATGGGAGACAATCCTGGCTGCTGAGAAGAGAGCTAGAGGCTCCTCTTACTCTGCCATGGTGCAGTGTGTGTGTTTGCTCCATCGTGGACTCCACATGCTGATGCATGACAATGATAAGAGTGTTGCTTGCTGGCAGAAGCCAAGCCCTCACACAGATAAAAATCTCTCTGCTATGTAAGACAAAAGAACCTCACAGCCAAATTTCAGTGCCTTTTTCTGCTGGTGGTTTTAAGCTATTGCACACCACCTCAGCTACTGTATGGTGGGAAGCCAAATAAATCATTATACAATTAATATAAGTCTGACACAGGGGACCAACCACGTAATTAATTGTGACTAATGCAACTGTTAGACTGCAGAAGAGAAAATAGGGATGTTTTTGCTACTCATTGTAAAGAATTACCAGAAGGCAGCTTATTACCATATTAACTACTGTCATTTAGCCATCAAGTCACAAGCTATCTGCATTCTGGTTTAGACATTTTCTACGTTAATGCATCATTCTCACCACGTAGAGGCCAAATACTGCATTGGAATGATTTAGATGAAATTCCCCAAAACTTCACAGATGACATTAAAATTGAAGACTCCACTCAATGTGGTCCTTTTAAGATGATAAAATATTTTAATGACTTTTTCCATGACTAAGAGAACTGACTGGAGTTCTTAACCATTTTATAGTTGACACACATTCAGAAATGAGTACATTTTCTGTGCATGAGCAGGCATTACCTAAACCAGCTTACTGCCAACTCACCAAAACAGATGAAGAGAAAGAAAAAAGAGAGAGGAAAATGAAGATTCCTGTACACGGCAATATGCACAGCTGGATGTGAGATCTCAGTAGCACTGCTTCGTGTCCTTCTGCGCTCCTCTGGGGACACCATGGTCTGTTCAGCATGGTGAAAAAGATTCTCTTGGTGGATAACAATTATTTATTGCTGCCATAGCTATGCTGCTTCTCCCACTGAAGGGTCTAACAATACTGAAACATTTTCTGATATAGAGAATATTAGAGAATGCAGAAGCCTGTAAATGAATGAAGCCTGTAAATGAATAAAGCCTTACAAGACAAGAACAGTGGGGCATGGTCCAGATGTTTCCACTTATTTACCACATTATCTTAATGTACCTAGTTATTACAGAGTGACAGGGAGAACTCACGTTATGCAAGGATGAGCATGATATTCCAGTTTTAAAAGACCCTTATTGTGTTTGCTTTCTTTGTATTTTCATAAGACCATTTCTCCTCTTCCATATTCACAAAATTCAATGGAGATGGAGATGCAGTGAGCCAGGTGGCCTGTAACAGGACACAGCTTCTTACATACATCTTCAGATACTTGTCCAAATCTTCTGCTATAATTAGCAGTGCTTGAAATCTGTGTCCTGATGCAAAGGATGCAATTCAGTTGCCAAAACGCAGACCTTGAGGAGTCCCTTCCTGGTTCCCCAGTCTACCTCAGGAGGACCTGTGTGCCTCACAACAACTTCAGGGCCCCAGCCACCCCTGGCCAGCTGCAATTCCCTGCTGAGGCATGGGAAAGGGAGCCAGGCAGAACAGCGTGGCTTGCAGTGCTGCTACATCTTCCATGGATCAGGTCATAGTGTGTCAATCCTATAAGAACACTTAAAACTGTCTGTCTGTATGTGTTTGTGTTGCACCTCACAATACAACCAGAACCAAAGCATCATTGTTATAACATACACTAACAAATTACAAAAAAAATATAGCCACAGTGTAGCTGCACACCTCAAAACACAAATTGAAGCATCATCATTATAATATACATGAAAAAAAAGCAATACTGTAATTAAAGTTTTGCAGGTTTAAGTGTAAAGAGAAGTCTTTTTAGACCCATTTTCTTAAAAGCAATTACAATAGAGTTGCATAGGTACTTTAAAAATTTTCCAAAAAATCTTTTTCAAAATCTTAAATATATCTTTACCACTTGCTGTAATTTTGTTACTGGCTGAGTTTCCTGTTGTATCAGGACTGACATTTTATCATACACAACGTTTCACTCTCTTGGGCACTGTCTCCCTTTCTTACAGTGATTTCATACCTTCATGTTGTTGATGCAAAAACTAAGTATTAAGAAAATTTTCTTGTGAGGTGATTGCTGAACCACTCTTTATCATCTTTGAGAGGTCTTGGAGAATGGGGAAGGTGCCTGAAGACTGGAGGATAGCCAATGTCACTCCGGTCTTCAAAAAGGGCAAGAAGGAAGATCCAGGTAATTACAGGCCAGTCAGCCTCACCTCTGTCCCTGGAAAGGTGATGGAACAGCTTGTGCTGGATGTCATCTCCAGTCAATTGGAAGAAAAGGAGGTTATCAGGAGTAGCCAGCATGGGTTCACCGGGGGGAGGTCATGCTTGACCAACTTGGTAGCCTTCTATGACGTCGTCACTGGCTGGGTGGATGGGGGGAGAGCAGTGGATGTAGTCTACCTTGATTTCAGCAAGGCGTTTGATACTGTCTCCCATGACATCCTTATAACAAAGCTGAGGAAGTGTGGAATAGATGAGTGGACAGTGAGGTGGGTTGAGAACTGGCTGACTGTGGCAGAGCACAGAGGGTTGTCGTTGGCGGTGCAGAGTCTGGTTGGAGACCTGTCACTAGCGGTGTTCCTCAGGGGTCGGTGCTGGGTCTGGTCTTGTTCAACATCTTCATCAATGACCTTGATGAGGGGATAGTGGCCACCCTCAGCAAGTTTGCTGATGATACGAAGTTGGGAGGATTGGTTGACACGCCTGAAGGCTGTGCTGCCATTCAGCAAGACCTGGACAGGCTGGAGAGCTGGGTGGTAAGAAACCAGATGAGGTTTAACAAAAGCAAGTGTAGAGTCTTGCACATAGGGAGGAATAATTGCATGCAGCGGTACAGGTTGGGGGATGACCTGCTGGAGAGGAGCTCTGCAGAGAGGGACCTGGGTGTCCTGGTGGACGACAGGTTGGCCATGAGCCAGCAGTGTGTCCTTGTGGCCAAAAAGGCCAATGGCATTCTGGGCTGCATTAAAAAGAGCATGGCCAGCAGGTCGAGGGAGGTGATCCTCCCCTTCTACTCTGCCCTGGTAAGGCCTCATCTGGAGTACTGTGTCCAGTTCTGGGCTCCCCAGTACAAAAAAGACAGGGATCTCTTGGAAAGAGTCCAGCGGAGGGCCACAAAGATGGTGAAGGGCCTGGAGCATCTCCCCTATGAAGAAAGGCTAAGTGAACTGGGTCTGTTTAGCCTTGAGAAAAAAAGACTGAGAGGGGACCTGATCCAGGTCTATAAATATCTAAGGTGTGGGGGGCAAAGTGGCGAGGCCAGACTCTTTTCAGGGGTGTGTGGAGACAGGACAAGGGGAAACGGCCAGAAACTGGAGCATAGGAAGTTCCGCACCAATGTGCGCAAGAACTTCTTTACGGTGAGGGTGACGGAGCACTGGAACAGGCTGCCCAGGGAGGTTGTGGAGTCTCCTTCTCTGGAGATATTCAAGACCCGCCTGGATGCCCACCTGTGCAACCTGGTGTAGGGAACCTGCTTTGGCAGGGGGGTTGGACTCAATGATCTCTGGAGGTCCCTTCCAACCCCTGCGATTCTATGATTCTATGATTCTATGATTCTATTAAAACAATTAATCATATTTAGCACTTAGATGCACAGTGATGTGATGAGCAGTCAATGCAGTTTCCAATATTTTACATTATAAATGAAATTAATGTAAGTTCTCTGGTATTATACATGAGCCAATGACAAGTGAATTAATCTAACCCAAATTTTCACAAAGTTTGTTCTTTTCTGTCTCCTTTTCTTTGTCTTCAACTCTGGGCAAAGTTACTTGAAGGTGTTTTCACTGATGTGGCTCTGGGCAGCCTGGTCTAGTGGTTGGCGACCCTGCTCACGGCAGGAGGGTTGAAACTAGATGGTCGTAGAGGTCATTTTCAACCCAGGCCATTCTATGATTCTATGATGTCATTAAAGCTTTTTGCAGGCATAGTTTTATGGTGACAAAGACCAGCACTCAAGAAACATTGGCGTTATAGCATGCAGCCATTGTTATTTACCATCTTTGCTGTAGGCCGGGTGAAAACAGCTTCTAAAAATGATAGCAGTTGTTGTTACAAATGTCAGTGACATATACCCCAGGGAACTGCCTAGGAAACTCTCTCTCTGATCCTGTTAATATAAATCAACTCGACAATCAATGTCAAGGATGTCTGTCAGCTGCGAACTCCCATCTAAGACGAAGAAAGACTTCTTAGGGGGGAAAAAAGAAGTTGAGCTGGCAAATTTAGCTAATCTTGATATTATACCTGAGGACAGTTATTGACAGTTTTAAGGTCAGGCATCTCAAGTGGATATTATTGTGAAATGCAGCTTTTATTGCTAGTGTCAAATGCTGTTTCCCCTTCAGGCAATGAACAGATTTTCACAGATAAGAGTTAAAACTGCGTGACAGCTGAAAGGTGGGATGTAGCAACGTTTTTGTTTATATTACCATGGGTTATTTAGTGCTCTTATTACTAGTTATGTAATAAAACAATGGTATTATATCAATTTATTTATGTTCAGTTGTCAAGGAGAGGGAATGATACTCTCCAAAATAGCCAGCAGGCCTCCCAGCCTTTGTGATTAAAAAACCTAATTACCTTGTTCAAGACTTGTGCAAGCACCTCACCACCTGCATTACGAAATTTCACTCTGTAAAAAATTCCATTATGAAACAACTTTCATCAGGAAATACATTCCCTCCTCTGAAGAGATTGCATGGCTGTAATGAGCACAGGTTGTAATTTTTGTTCTGTACCTCATGCATTGTTTCTGCTCCAGAAGGTTTTCACTTTCAATTGTGATACCGTTTATGGCTTGTGAGCTAGATAACGCCACAGCAGCACAGATTAGCCTGCTCCTTTGTCATCTCTCTATACTATAAAAATTAATATCCTCTGATAATAACAAATGCAGTTATTTGGTTTGCAATACTGTCAGAGATTTATTGTGTCATCAGTAAACAGTGATTCATGTAGGACAGCAGAAATCTTCAAAGAAGTCACAAAGCGTAAAAAATATAGAGAAAGATGATGGTGTTTTTCACAGTGTAGCTAATAAACAGAAGGTAAAAGTTCGAACTTTGAAACTTGCATTTCTATGCATTATCTGAAATGAAAGAGGTGATGCTGAGTATTTGCCTGTGTTTTCAGATTGTAAGTCTACTTTTTGTGTTCTTATTATAGAAGACACCAAGCAAATGAGTTATCTGGGTAAACCATAAAAGGCAATGGTTGCCTGGTATTCTACACAATTCAGTGAAAGGGAACCTGGAGCCAAGGTATCTGTGGAGTAGGTGGTCAGAGGCAGATCATATTGAGTGACTGAGAGCTGTTGCCATAGTTCATAATTTTCAATGTTCCTACATGTTGAAGTTTTGAAGTTATTTTAATCCCAAAGATTTTAGAATATCACAATAATATCTTGCACAATTGTTGTATTCACTTGTTCCTCATACCTTCATACCAATGGAAAAGTGAACAAGACTGGAACTGTCAGAACAGGTTGGGAGAATCACCTTCAGTTATACAGTGAAAATAGAATTCATCTTTAATTTACTCTCCTATGTCAAGCTTGCAAATCTGAAAATCATCAGTGACTGTAAAGTGCTTGAACAGTTGGTAGAGTCCAGAACCCAGTCCTTCTTCCTGCAGAAGTCACATGAAAAGCCTAACTCGGTGCTTAAAGGATAAAGATGCTGGTGAGGCTTTGGAGATATTTGCCCTCTATTTTTTGCACTAGAGCTAGAGAAAGATTCCTCTAGTACGACAGGGCAATTTACTGTTTCTGGTACCCCACGAATTTGGGGCTCTCTTGTAAATCTCAGCAAACTGAAATAACCCTTCTTTGGACTATCTTGACGGAATGCTTGCACTTTCTCATCATGAGAAGATCTGACTACACTATCCTCACTGCTGTATTTCCTAAAAGACAGCCGTTCTTATCTGCTCTTATCTGCTCAAGTTTCAATTGATTCAAGTTTTGCGCTTTCCAAAAGGTATCAAAAAATTCTTGTGACAAAGGTGATCTGGGAAAGGTGGGAGCTGGAACACAGAGAGGAAATAACCTCAGCAGGTCTCACAGGGACACACATTAATAGATTCAGAGGCTCCTATGTGCAGTCCTTTAGTCTGATCTCTTGATGACATTGCCTTCTTCTTTCTTGACCTAAAGTCATCTTAAAAGTGCCCCATGAGTTCCTCCTCTTCTGAAATTGAAAACTATCATATCCAACACAAATCAATTAAAATTAAGACAGGAACATAAGACAAAGCCTTTCTGATATCTATTCTTTGTTTTACAGGAAGGATTTTACCCCATAACCAAAGAACTTTTTCCTAATTTTTCCACCTATATATATTTTTAAATGATGTGTGGAAATATCTTAACTATTTATATGAGTAGTGTTGCCCCAACTTATAATGGTATCTGTTCTAGCAATGCCAATGCAAATGTGAGCCTTGTAAACCATTTGTTTCCAAATCCTTCTCTAATTCTGCACATAATTCTTCATTCATAAACTGTTTTGTCATTTTATCATATTTCCACACATGTAGTTTATAGAGTACCTGCACTTTTCCCCTACTTTTCATGACCAGAGAGGATTGTACACATGTCCATGTGACAATAAGTTTATTCTAGGGCCTCCTTTGTCCTGTTGATATCCTTTTTTCATACTATTAATCTCTGATTTTCTATTTATTACCTGACAGCTTACTTCAAAATCAGTACTTTGAAAAGGCTTTGAGATGTCTGAAGTATGAATTGTATGCATAACGATATGGTATTTTCCAGAATTTCACTCAAAGCCATTAAGAAATTGTATATGTATAACAAGATTTAAATCACTTTACTCATTTTTGAGGCGCTGTTTCAAGATCATTTTAACTCCTTTAGCTACTAGCTTGTTAATATCTCCTGGTATCTGTTATTTCTTCCTGAGCAAGTCATAGACACTAAAAAAAGGCAATACAATAGCTGATTAAATCAATTGTGTAAATACAAGTCACAGGCTGGCAGTCAGCTAATACAAATACTGAAAGATCATTAAAAGCTTCATTACAGATAAGGTCAATTATGCACCACAACTATGCCTTTATTTTTAAGTTTGTTCAATATACTCTTCTTGTCCAATAGATATTTTTCTCATCTTCTTTATGAATTTAATTCATGTGTCAGTGACAAAGATGCCTGAATAAAAATTAAGCTTTTGCTCATCAGCTTATCAACAGCAAATTCTACCAACATTATAAATATTGGCAAGGAGGGGACTCTCTTTGTCCCCACTGCATTTGACAGTTGCCATTCAGTAGTGCTTCCCCCCACACACACCTTTTGTATTTCTTTTCCTTTCTTTCCCTATCAACCAGCTGCTGGTTTTAGCAGTGCTTTTAATGGCTCCTTTGAAGTCTCAGACTTCAGTTATGATGGCTAAATTGGGAGCCATTCAACACCCCTATTTCATTTTCACTATAAAAAAAAATTGGGTGTTAAATGCAGAAAAGGTAGCTGGGAAGCCATGGTGAATACAGCATCCAGACCCACAGGGAACTGATTCATTGATGGCTGCTCTGTGAGGTGTTCATCTCCCTCCCACACCATGAGTAATGAAGGCACACTCTGGCCATCTCCATCAACTTTCTGCAGTTTCAGCTGCCCTAGATGCTATATTGTGTTTCATTTTCATCAGTTATATTATCCAATTAAACTTGTTTAATCCCAAATGGCCTTGCATATTTCTTGTGACTCTTGTTTCCTTCTCTCATATTGCGATGGGGAATGCAATGAAATGCTTTCCCCAAGCAGCTGGGCCTGTATCTCAGTCTGACACTGGATACAAACCTGACTAGGAACTGCTGCAGTCCTCTAACATAAAAAAAAAACTAGCCCTTTGACTGACAGGTGTTCTGTGTTCATTTCAAATATTTAATGCACTCAATTTCCCTGTAAATCCCCACTTTAGGAGGAAACTGATGACTATAGAGATAGTACGCATATGGCTGGACTTGATGATCTTACTGGTCTTTTCCAACCTTAATGTTTCTATGATTCTATAATCAGCAACTACCTCATCCAGAGCATGGTAATGGGATTGTAGACAGAATCCACACACAAAAATATATTGCGGTCATTAATTTCATCAAAAAGTGCTATGAGTCAGAACTTTTATTATTAGAGTTTATAAAGAGGAAAAAAACTCATTGAAAAGCTATAAAGATTTTTAAAACAAGAGTAAGTAAATGGATGTTCCTTAGTAGGAGCAAGATCTTGTGAACTCTAGCTCAAAAGAAAAAGCCTGTCCAGGGAAGATTAAACATTGCCTGGTGGCAGCAAAGAGCTGACAATAACTCCTAAAGGACAAGTAATTCCTAAAGAAAATAAACTTTATGTTCCTGAATTTCCAAGTGATAAAAAATCCACTAGAACATCGAAGCCTAATAATTTCTAGGTATCAGCATAAAGGATTCTACTGTAATTTTCCCATCCTGTGCTAGGCTTAGATGGGATCATTATGCTGTAATAAACTCATCTACTCAATAAACAATCTTGAATACATATAGTCAAGGAGAAAATGCACAAGGATGTGGAGGAAATCAGAGCTTGTATTCAGGCTGTCTGTATAATACTCTTCTCAAAGTATTATGCTTGCCATCCAGGTGCAAAACTTCACAGTACAAGAGTGAGAAAAGACCTGAGCCTATTTAAGCTACTGAGG
Organism: Pavo muticus; assembly: GCA_016647715.1. Taxonomy (NCBI): domain Eukaryota; kingdom Metazoa; phylum Chordata; class Aves; order Galliformes; family Phasianidae; genus Pavo; species Pavo muticus. The sequence continues at coordinate 1,719,403 of JACDJE010000041.1, read as the reverse complement.
CAAGACACAGCCAGCCATGCCACACTTTTCTAAATAATATTTGAATAAAATTTCACTCTCTGCTGTTAAAAAATATGTTTAAAAAGAAAAAAAATGTTGCTAAAGCAACTTGATCTATCACGTTCCAGCTGGAAAAAGCCATTGATTTTATAATGTAAAAAACATCATAAAAGTGCAACTAAAATGAAGCATACACGATATAAATACATATATCCAAAGCATATGGAGCATATGGAACCTTTGGAAAAATAAATCTCAATTTCTGTTAGCAGAATAAAAATAAGCAGGTATACATGGCCTGAGTTCCTGCTTCATTTAAAAGGGAGAACTACTGTTGCACGTTCTTTGATTTTCTACAGATATCAGAGTGACTTTCATGAGATCTGGCTTTTCCGGCTGTTAGATCTCCACTGACTGTTGTCAAGGTCATTCCTTTGCTAGGGAGACATCACATGTCATCCATCCTGCCTTGACAGCTGTGGGTCTAGGAGGCAGCACCCGAAAGCCTTCCAAAAGATGTCTTGAGCTTTCTTGCTTTTCTGATGAAATGGAGAAAACTCAATATTTTTTTCTGCATACATCTGTTCTGTTTGTATTCCCTCAGTAATTTCTGCTGATTGCAGTGCTAGGATTTTAATCCGGGAAGAGGAAGCTGTGGTATAATGGTAATGTAACCAGTGCTAACTGAAAGTAGCCAATTATGGTATCTGATTTTAGCACTCTGGATTACAAATCTTGCAGAGAGGTTTGGAAGAGGCCATGCACACCCTCCTAGTACATTCCCAACATGCAAAGTCTTCTTACTTCTGCACTGACAAAGGATAGAAGAGGAGAAGGATGAAGGCATAAAAAAGCAAGCTTGACACTTGATGAGTTCACCACTCATCTCTGCTGGATCAGGAAAGCAGAGTACCTTTCCCCAGCATTGCCTCTACTAATCTTTGAAGGCTTTGGCTGTACGTATCCCAGTGCTTCACACTGTGCAGGGAAGGCCTCTTGTCTCGAGTTAATGGTATAAAGAAAGAACAATTTGCACTCTTGCTGGACAGCTGCTTGTGCTATAGCAAACAGCAATATGAAGACCAACTTTCTCAAATCTCACAAGCTTGCCGGGACTCTGAGATCTAATTGTTCTTCAAGCATACAACAAAGGCACTACTGAAATTATGGTAGTGAAGAGCTTTCATGTTTCTTTAGTAGTATTACTGGAGACTCATCTACTTAATGCAACATCCTAAAAGTCTTTAATGCTCAAGCTTGAGCAATGGTTTTCCTCTGCTGATTATTTTCAGAAGTACTGTACTGACTTTTAAAGAAACAGGCAAGAGTATTTTCATGGAATAATGAATGCTTTATGAAAGGTATAAACTGAAGAATATAATCTCAGGACTGAAAACATCATCAGAGAAATTGTCTGAGTATGCCTGCTGTGGCAGGGGAAAGAGGAAGGGAAACTGCAGTACGTCTCTTTCCTTATTGTATGAATTCATGCAGGGGGAGGCAAAAAGAAGGCAGGCCAATGCCTCAGGAACTGTGCTATGAAAAAGCCAGGAAGCCACATGAATGTTGGTCCCAGAGACGAGGGCAGGTGCTGCATCATGGCCAGGTGCTGTGAGCTCATGCAGCTAACTACTCAGAGTCCTTCCACTGAATGCTCATGGATTTACATGTGGAGGAGGACTCAACCTCTCTCTGACAGCAGGACATTGGAAAAAGCAATTCAGTGCCCAGCGGTCCTCTGCAGATGACCAGGGCTCCTCAAACCCTGTGCCCATCCTGACTTCTGGCCACTTTCGTACATCTTTTCAGCTCCTCTCATGCTTTGATGACCATCGGCCTGCCTCTAAATGCATTTCTACATTTCCATTTGTATTCAAAGTCTAAAATAAAATAATAAATCCACTGTTTTACATTTTGGCAGGCAATGCATGTCTGTATCTAGATTCGAGATCTAAAATAAAATAAATTCATTGTTTTATGTTTTGGTAATCAGTGCTGCAGTTAAGCTCTGGCTGGACTTCCCTTTTGTTTTTCAGATAATTCACTCTGAATTGCCTGGCTTGCTAAAATTTCAGAAGGAGAGAACATACAAGCAGACATCATTTTTTACCTGCATATCTAGTTATTTCTAGAAGACACAAACTAACTACCTTCAGAAACTGGCTTTGTGGTGACCTATGTGGGAGACTTTCTGGTAGTCTGCTGCGTGTCTCCCACATTATGAAAAACCATATGGAAAAAGCAGTGGGCTTCTGTAAACAGTGGGCACTGCTTTTGTCCTGACCTTCTTATTTTGGCTTTCTCATAAAACAAATAAATAATAAAATAATGAGGTAAGACTAAGACAATCCAGAATAAGAGATAAAAAAAGGCAAAATGAAGTCAAGATATTAATGTGTTATTTATATGTTTATATAGATATATGTTTTTGGGTTTTTTTTAAATCAAATGCTCTATTACTCATGAGTTACAGATTATGGGAAAACCAGGCTGGTTTTCTTTGCTTGGCTGACTGTTTTTACATCTGTTTGCAGTTACTGCTTGGAGCCACCGATGTCTGACTAGAACTGTCAAGTAACCATGGCATCCAAATACATTCAGATAATAGGATGTGCACAGCTTTGCAAATAATGATGTCAAGTTGTCAGAGAGAAGAACATAACCCCTAGAACCACAGTATTGCCCTTTCTCAATGCTTTGATATTTATTTTGCCTCCATGCTGTTATTAAATTCATATGAACTTGGATGATATTTCAATTTAATGAAAACTTAAATTATAAATGAATCCATGCAGCTGGAAAGAAATCAGCTCATATAAGTGTCATGTTTGAGGTACTGAAATAAGGGAATTTGAAGCCCCCCTCAAATGAGACAAAATAATTGAGAGATGTTCAGTAGTATTTGTAATACATACTAATGTGGAGAGGCTCTCTATGACTCAAGCCTTTCTTCATACGGTATTTGAACACGATGCTTTCTCCTCAGGTTCCATGTAGTGGTTTTTAGTTCCTTCTGAGGAAAGAAAACCCTGTACATGCTCTTATCCCCTGTGTATTCATTAACCATGAAGTTTTTTCCTTCTGATCACTGATCCCTCCATCAATCTGATCTACTGAGGACCAGCTGGTCTGGCTGAATTGCCACTGTCCCCCTCTGCATGGACACGGCAGACTTCTTGGTTTCTGTGGCGGAACAAAATGGAAGATGTCACAATAGTGGACCCATGGTCATGTCCCAGAGCACAGCATTCCTGGCCACTTTCTCTGCTTGGACCTGGGAAGGCTATGCCAGCACAGACACCTTCTGCCTTAGGCCATAGTGACACAGGGACAGCTGAATCTCATCCCCAACACTTGAGGCCCTCTCACTCATTGAGATATTGTGGTCTTCAAGAGACAGGAAGGTGACAGTGACCTGTCCTGACAAAGTGACAAAGCTCTACAGGGCTGCTCTCTTACTTCAGCAGGTGACAGGGGCCTGGGTAGACCATCAAGTGGGAGAATAGTGATCATTATTGGAGGGGAGGAGGTGGGGGAAACACTAGGAAAGATGGATAGTGGATGGATGGTCAGGCAAGCTTTCGCTTAATGCCAATCTGACAGTCTTTACATTTGTTATCCTTCTGCTTCTCAGTTTTTCTCCAACATCTTTCTTATTTTACAAAAAGGAAAAAAAGAAATAATCTGAAAACCTTGCAGAAGAAGGACTGACTTGCTATTTTTAAAGTGAGTTAATGCCTTGTATGGCAAGTGGACACATTTTTCCTTCTTTCAGGAAGCCACTGGCAAAGATTTTTATATCTTCACCTGTATGCAATGAGATTTTTTTAAGAGTGCTTGCAGTACAGTTTGTGACATGACAGCTTGGAGTGATTTTGGAGAAGGCTGAATAAATCTTCTTACTGTCTCAGAGTCTCATGGAATACACAGGACCTGAGGCCTCTTGTATCCTTACCCCTGCTGAGGAAGGAGAGGACTCCCTCACCTCAGTGGGCTCAAGAGGAAACCTCTGGGCTGCAATGTTTTATTGTAGATTTGCTTCAGTATTACAATATTATTACCGCCAATTGATTACGAACCATCTTTCCTTCTGAAGCATTAAAATGAAACAGTTCTTTGACTATTCTATCATCCTACCACTCATTCCTTTGTTTGATATTGTCTCACAGCTGACAGTTTACAGTATCCTTTCCACAGTCATTAGGAAGTGGGCTGCATTTGCCATCCTTTGTTCTGCTACTGGTGGGATAGAAAAGAAACTGCAGGATGCTGTTGCCTTGTTTAAGGAAGCAGTCTACATACACAAAATAGCACTAATCTGGTAAAGAAAGTGAATTATACTATTTCTACCCTGTTAAAATGTTAAAATTAACTGACTGCCAAGCTGTCTTCCACAGGCTACACCTAGCCTTTAGTTTTTCCTCTTTGAATCTTAAAGGCCTGTGCTCTTTAGCATCTCTATTGGGGTGCATCACGCCCAGCACTGCCAGCCTGGTGAAGGATTGTTCGGCTCTGCTCTGCGATTTGTGGTCTCATTTCAAGCTCTGTATGTGATTTGGAGCATCACAATATATGAAAGACATGAAACTATTAGAGAGCATCCAAAGGAGGGCTATGAAGATTATAAGGATTCTGGAGGGAAAGACGTATGAGGAGCAGCTGAGGTCCCTGTGTTTGCTCAGCACAGAGCAGAGGAGCTGAGGGGAGGCCTGATGGCGGCTGCAGCTCCTCACAGGGAGCTGAGGGGCAGCGCTGAGCTCTGCTCTCTGTGACAGCGACAGGGCCCGAGGGAACGGCATGGAGCTGTGTCAGGGGAGGGGCAGCTGGGGGTTAGGGACAGGATCTGCACCAGAGGGCGGTGGGCATGGAACAGGCTGCCCAGGGCAGTGGGCACGGCCCCAAGTGCCGGAGTTCAAGGAGCATCTGGACAGCGCTCTCAGACATAGGGTTTGATTTTGGGTGGTGCTGTGTAGAGCCAGGGGTTAGCTAGTCCATGATCCTTGTGGGTCCCTTCCAACTTGGGATATTTTATGATTCTGTGTTTTCTAAAATGAGGTCCAGAGTCTCAAATATTTCACCTGAACAATAACTGAACAATGAAACAATACTTCTTCCAAACTTACCCCAAAGGACAAGTTTAGAGAGATATGGACCTATAGATAGCAATGATATTGCTAGCAAGGATATGTTTTTATGGATATTGGGTAGAAAACCTATATGAATGCATACACCATGAAAGGGGAGGACAAGAAAATGGGCCATTACTGGAAAAAAAATAAAATTAAAAATCTTCTCTCAAGCAATAAAAAGCAGCCTGTGGGTAAGGGGATGCTGTGTTCCCAAAAGCTGAAATCAAGCAAAAAAGGGTAAAGCCTCAATGCCCAGAAGGTGCTTTCCAGGAGCAGGCTTGGTGCCAGAGGGAGAAGCACAAGGCTGCGGAGGGAAGGTCCCCACAGCCTCTGTGCCTCTGCTGGGTTGTGGGTGGGAGGACACCTCCTGCCACCCAGACCCCATGTCCTTCATGTCCCCATGGCTCACACACAAGCAGTTTATGCCCCCACATCGCTACATGAAACATTTCTTTCAGGAGAGCAGAAACTACGCAACAAAAGGAGGTTTTCCCTTGGAGACTCCTGCTGAGCTCATAAGAACACAAATAAATAACTGCTAGGAAAGCCAGACTGCTTATCCCCTCCTCATCACCAAGCAGCTTGCAGCCCTCAGCCCCTCATCTCACCATCAGAAGCTCCAGCACCGGATTTCTAAACTTTCTGACAGCTTTTTTCTTTGACAGCCAAACAAAAGTTGCAGCAGAGCACTCTCTTTCCCCGCTTGTCACTTTTACTGTCTAAATTACAAATGCCTCTGCAATGCAATGCCTTCACACAGACTCTGTTGTGAGCTGTGAACATTATTTAAAACACTGGTGAAGCTTTCTCACTTGGCACAAGGAGTCTCCTGCTGGATGTTGCAAGAGCTCTGTTCATTTGGAGTTTTTAAACACTTCCAGCAAAGCAACTCAATCACTTTTGCCAATGATACAGGGTACCCCATCTGTGCCAATCTCATTTGTCTAATTTAGATCAATCCAGTTAAATAGTATTACTCACTGTCATGCCTGCAAGAGATTTCCCTGGTTCTCCAGCCATGTCAGAGCACTGAGCAGGAGGACACCCAGTGGCACACCAGGGTTTTGAGCATCACACCGAAGAATTAGCAGGTCTGCATTCATCAGCATCATGGTCATCATTAATTATTAATGGTGCTAATTCACAGCCAAGAAATCCCTGATTTGTGCTGTCAGACCACTCAGCACTGTGATATGAACCTACATGTAAGCACAGTGCCCATCACTCACCAGGCTGTTGGAAACGGAGGCTGAGGAGCACTAACACAGGGCTGTCTAACCTCACTGCTTGGAAACTTCACCACTCCTAAAGTCTTCTCTGTAGGCATTAAGTACATATAGTTTATATATAAACATTACTGATAGAGCATAATCACATAACTTTTATTTCATTTATTAAATCTTAATGCTTTTTTAAACTATTCTTTCCCTGTACAATCAGGTTACAAAGCAGATCTGTTAGGACAGTTCAGAAGGATTTTCATCATGGAGTTGGACAAATTGCTGCTTTTCACTACAGCTGCAATTTAGATGCCAGAAGCAATGAACCTCTCCCTGCTCCCAACATGCACCTGCATACCGAGGGAGGTTAAATCACTTCCTTGTAATGCCAGCTTTGTATTTTTAAGCTGATGCCTTTGATCACCTTCAGCATTTGAAGACTGTCATAACTAGCAATTACGGTGAAATTTGTGTAAGTCTGAAGCAGACCTATTAAAAAAAAAAATCCACGGGCAAAACTCTGTCAGGTTTCTGCTGAGCTCCATGCTCCACACTGCCTTCCACCTCTTGAGATGTAGACGTGGCCAGCAGACATGGCACCAGTACCATTCACTCCTGCCCTCCTTGGCAGCCTGCAGCATGCATGCCAGCCCTGGTGGCACCTCCTCTTCTTCATCACCCTGACTGAGAGTCAGGTGAGAGAGGTGCTTATTATTTTTGATTCACTTGTTAGATAGCGTTAAATCCTTTGTATTCAGTAAACAGAACTATTTTCAAAATGTTTTCTACTTCTTCAAAACTAGTGTGATACCACCTTTATCCAGCTTTCCACAGGTCTAAATTCTGGCCAAATACTCACTTATACCGATCAAATATTTTCTCTAATTCAATAACATTTTGATTTCATTGTACTGCAGCACTATATCACACATTATACTGGGAATTATTGACTGGGAATTATTGATCAGTTTCTCCCACAGCTTCTGGTATTTTGCTGTGAGATTTCAGACAAGTTTTGGATGGAAACCCTATCATAAGTAGCACCAGAACATATCGGTAGCTCTGAAGAAAATATGTGGCACAGAGGTATGTCTCTAGATAGAGGCTTTTCAACCCATTTTCATGTTGTAGAACTCCTTACATTTTCTGGAGGAAAAAAAAACCCATTGGAAATTTTACTCAACAAATTTTAACCAAATTTTGATTTATCTTAATATATTATTATGTAATAAAACAAGTTGAATTATCACATGCTTACAGTTTTGATCACCAGTTCAAAGATGATTGAGATTACTTTTTGGTAACAGATATGTATAGAACGGCATCATTTTCATGCTTATATCCTTATATGCCTGGAACCAGCTTGAACAGCAGAGTGCACATCCGTGCTGGGTTTTTGAGTGCCTGGATCTCAGCTGTCTCCATGGGCCAGCCACAAAAATGACAAGTGAAGCATCCACTAGCCTAAGGTGAGATACAGTTGCAGTAACAAAAAATGAAGGAAAGATCAGAATTGATGAAATTGACGAACTTACAGGATTGCAAATGTCTAGAATGACCTCTGTGCTGTTGGAAGAAATAGGAAATGCAATCACGTTTCATTTGAGATAATGACATATATTCACTTGGTATCAGTTTCCTCAGCTAAGAAAGAACTTACAGCACTAACAAGGGAAGGTATTCAGATCTGAGCGCCCTGATGTCCCCCTCCCACATCTTTCAAAGCATACTGAGAAAAGCAAGGACAGGAAGGTTTCATTCCTCCAGGCAGCCCGGTGCAGTCCATCTTCAAGAGAGAGCATGCACTGCAGGCGTATTTCAAACACCTGTCCTAAAGAGTGTCACGCTATGAGTTGAGTAAGCTTTTTGTTTTCTTCAGAGCCCAGTCTTTACGTTTTTCCCATTCTTGATTATTCACAAAGCAGTAAACTATGCAAAAGACCAGAATGCTTTATTAGAAGTCTGAAATCCTGTTTTGTTAAAGCATGACTCACATCTAGAAAACCCTATCAAAGAAACATATCATTTGGCAAACAGATAAGTGGTTCCCTCAGTTTCAGTGATGGAACTTCAAATAAACCCTTCAAAAAATGATTGCCTTCTAGTAGACTGTAACCTGGTCATGAGGTTTTCATCTGACAGATAGCATCTAATCCAAATGGAAGATGACTGCATTCTTCCTTTGTTCTTTGCAAGTTCAGATGTGTTTAAAAAAAGAGGACCTAAACCACAATGTTGGGCAACTCCTTGTGTGGAGAAGAAAGGTGGCTGACATCCAAACAGTTGAGATGAAGTTATGGATACTGAGTCACAAGCACTTGTAAGATGATTTAGGCCTGATATGCACAAGTCATTAAATTATCTTCGACTTGATCTGTAACTGCTTGCAAAATCCAGCTTGATGTGAACCAGCATTATTTCCTAGAGTGACAAAGGGTAAGGGGCTGAGGACTGAGAATACATTTGGTGAGGAAACACTATCAGCTAGCAATAGCACAACTAGATGGCTGCACTTCAGCCTGTTCTTTTGAAACTCACAGCTCTGACAACCCAGAAGATCACACATCACACCACTAACAAGGCAGCCCTGCTACAGATCTTGTGTGTTTCTCGTGTGCTGATGGGTCGGTGTATGAATGGATACAACCTAGATGCTGAGATTTGGAAATTAGGGTTAGGAAGTAGAAAGATGATGATCAAGCCTGAATGGGTGAAAATGGTAATTCATGTTCTTAATCCCAGCTGGCTCAGTGATGTCTTTCCTGGCTCCAGCTTGCTTGGAAGATTTTTGATTACACAGTTTTCCAGTTCCACGTTTCTACTGTTAAATTATATGCAGAAAAATAGATGTCACAAGGTCCTCCCTACTGCAGCAGTATGAGCTGTAAGGCAAGCTTCCTTAAGATCTTGCATGCTATCAGAGCCACTGACGCACTGCTATGTCAAAGCAATGAGAGCATGTGAAGATGATGTAAATTGTTTCATATTTATGTGCTACACTTAAGAACAATAGCAGCAGACCATAGAAGAATCCTCTCCCCCTTGCCCTTCTCTCAGAGAGGATCTTAAGAAATCCTATGAATTCTGCCTCTTAAAGGGCCCTTGTTGCTGGGATCACTGCTTTGTCTGTGTTAATTCACCCTATCATCAGCTCGTTATCCTCTCTGACTCATTCAAAGTGACACTCAAGGAGATAAAGTGCTTCTGAGTTGTGAATGTTCTTGTTTTGTCGAAAGAGCAAAGCTTCTCTCTTCTCTACTCATTTGTCCCAGCTCTATTTTGATCTGCAAGTACATTAAAATAAACTAATTAAATGTGCATGGCCCAAAAGTTGCCAAAATTTTGACGTGTAAGACACTTTTTTGTTGTTTGTTTTAAGCAGATTACAATCATTACAGCTGGAGAGGCTAATTCGATCTTTTTGGACCTTAGTTTTCCCCATGATTAATGGCAATAGGACCGATGTGTATTTCAAGATTTCTGTTATGACAGATACACAATAAGTCAGTGAAGTGCTCAAACAGTAGGACAGCAACAAAGACAAATGGACATAACTGAAGAAACAATACAGAATGAGCATGTTTCCTGTTGTTTGTGAATCTCCTGCAAACACAGTTTTCTTGAGTTTTCCAAGGACTAACATGTCATTTTCAATTACTGACTGCTCTAAGACAGCATCTACGTGACTAACGAACTTCAGATGTATATCCAAACTGAGATGGCTAATGGAAGGTATATCTCACTGGAAATGGATGGAGTGCAAATGTACCTGGCTGCCACGCTCTTCAGGTACAGATCCTTCCTTGACTACTTCACCTTTTTCTTTTTGTGTAATACTTCTCAAGGATTCTAGAAGATGTACCTACCTAATGTAGTGGAGAGAATTAGATACACCTCCACAGATGCTTTTGCAATTTCTCCTTGATTTGGGAGGTGGGTAGTGGGTGCTCTGAAGGCTCTCAGACTGCACCAGATCCCCATGTTCCCCATCCATACACCAGTACATGACAGCAGCACAGGAATACTGTAATTGCTGTACAGGTTGGAAGAAAATTACTTAGCACCTACTCCATACTCCACCAGGCATCCAGTGCGAAGGACTGTGCAAAATCACAGTGACTGCTAGAACAGCAGCATCTGGGATTACATACAATTCAATATACACTTGCTCAGGACAGTATTTAAAAATGGTGCTTTTATCATATAATGCAACAGACAAGCACAAATGAACATTGCTTTTCTAAGGTTTCCCACTGCTTTCCAGGCTGGACTGAGAACCTGTGTTTTTACGTCCTCCTTGCAGAACAAAGCCTGTCTGACTGTGAATTCCTCAAGAAGAAAATACCACTTTACTTTAAAAAGCACAGTAGTATCTTTTCTCGACTCATCCCCATCAGGTGCAAGTTTAAATTTAAGGGGAAAAAAAAAGGCATAACAAAAGGAAAACACAGTAAATGTTGCTTGTGTACATGAAAATGCACTTCAGGGTATGGGGATTGTAATCATTCACTCATGGCAGTACGTTAAGCATCAATCTGTAAGCGTCTGTTGCAACAGATTAATGAAGCACCTGTGGTGGCTGCCCAGACCTGCTCTTCCTTGCAGGGATTTCTCAATTGTAGCATTCTAGAAAATAAAAGCATAACAAATTCTGTTTATGCTTCCTTTCCACACTGTTGTTGTCATCTGTATTTATTTAAACGATGCTTCTCCTTTCTGACAGTTTCTTTGGGGTTTGAATAACAGGTGCTCAGATACAGCTCCAAGCTGTCAAAAATGATACTGGCAATGATTTTAACAGATACAGGGCAGAGGAAATACAAGAAAGTTGCAATTTTGAAAAGTTCAGTACCACCACACAGGGTTTGCCAAACTGTATCATCATTACCAGAAGGATATCTTAATTCAGATTTCATCATAACCACAAAATGAGTGAGATGCTGGTCGTGGTGAGACTGGTAGTGGAGATCTGGATTTCTTGTGTCTGAGGCATTTATTTGCAAATTAAACTAAACTACATTGGATCTGAACAAAAAAATATCAAAATTGCTTTTGTTCCCTCCTGGGCCTCAGAGTAAGGCAATACTTGCTCTAGGGAGACCACTTACACGGCCACACACAGGAACACACTGCGCAGCGTTGCTCCACTTTGCATTCCTGGCTTTCTAAATGAAATTGGTAAGATGGGCAGAACCTTTATTGCTTTTCTCTTAAGGCAGGAATGCTAGTTTACTCTTTTGGCTACTTCACAGCATACAGGAATGTACTGGAACATACGTAAGTACTGGAAGTACAGGAGTAAGTACAGGAGTAGATGTAACATTTTTTTTTACTTAGCTCTAAAAGCAGAAAGTACCTATTACACTATTGGTTGCTTCTGGTAAGTTCTAACAAAGTCTTTTGCTCCGCAATAAAATAAGCTTGCACAGACATGTAATTATTTCAGGAGGAAGGTCTGAACAAGACCAAAGGAAAGACACACAGCGACATAATGCTTTTGAAAAATATTTCAAGGAACTCACTGTTTTCCTGCTGGTTGAATCAAGTGCTGGCATATCTCACGGGTTCATCAAGATGAACAAAATGCATAATTTACCACTTGTCTAAGAAGGTATTTTTAGCAAGAGGCAAAATCTACAAAAATATTTTGTGAAGAAAAACCCAAGTGGCAGTAAAATAATGAATACATTCTACTGCGGACCTAAGGAAATAAAATATAGATAAAGAGAAGCTAAGGGCATAAATTTCCACCAACTCTAGTACAGTGCTAATACACCTGATAGGATGAGAAAATGGGAAAGAGGAAGTATTACTAACAAATCAGAAGACACTGAACTGGCACAAGGAAGAATTAAGCAGTCCTTTCAGCAGGCTGCTGCTATTCTTTGGACTGTGCTGAAGACCGCTATGACTGGACTTTGTGTTTGGACGTGATCATAGAATCATAGAATGGCCTGGGCTGAAAAGGACCTCAAAGATCATTTAGTTTCAACCCCCCCAGCCACGGGCAGGATTGCCAACCACTAGACCAGGCTGCCCAGAGCCACATTCAGCCTGGCCTTGAATGCCTCCAGGGATGGGGCATCCACAACCTCCTTGGGCAACCTGTTCCAGTGCATCACCACCCTGTGTGAAAAACTTCCTCCTCATATCTAACCTAAACCTCCCCTGTCTCAGTTTAAAACCATTCCCTCTTGTCCTATCTCTATCCACCCTCGTAAACAGCCATTCCCACTCCTGTTTATATGCTCCCTTCAAGTACTGGAAGGCCGCAATGAGGTCTCCTCAGAGCCTTCTCTTCTCCAAGCTAAACAAGCCCAGTTCCCTCAACCTTTCCTCATAGGAGAGGTGCTCCAGCCCTCTGATCATCTTAGTGGCCCTCCTCTGGACACTACCAGTCTCCCTAGAAAGAAAGTTCAATAATCTTTTCTCCCAGTTTTGGGTAAAATGTCAACTCGTGTGACTACTGAACAGTCTATAACTTCTGTATTGTCAGTACTTCTATCACACTGCAGGCAAGGGGCCATTACCATACTGACCTCTCCTTCGTGTTAAGCATCTGTAGACTAAACAGAGGATCAAAATCTAAGAAGGTGTAGCTATTTTTAAAAGACTAAACATTAAAGACTGTGTATTTCCTCAAATTTATTTTGTAACTGTATTTTTCTGGAACATATTAAAATAGAAAAAAATGCTCATCTGATTCATCATACAAAGAAAATACCAACATAGTAATAAAATACAGAAAATATTTATGAAAGCACCAAAACATTAAAATATTCATATTGGCAAAGACTGTAAGAATATATTTCTCACAATTTTACAGTAAAGTGCTATTCAATCCACTCAAATTAAGGAATCAGCATTTTAATAGCATGGTTAGTAATTATCATCTGGAAGTTATAAATCACTTTGTTACTTTTCTCAACAAGACAATCCATTCTGCTGGAAGCAAAGCATTTGAACTTTGTGCACATGAAAATAACTTAAACATTCAACAGTTAGCAGTGAACAATGTAAGCTGTGAATTCATTCAGAAACAAACGTCGAGAAGGAAAATGTACAGAAATCAGATAAATGAAAAACTAAGAAACGCAGACTATGGTAAGATAAGGTATAAATTAAGAAAGGACAGAAGACCATGCACCAAGCAATTCTGACTATTTGCCTTTTACACAGTAGTTCTTAGTAATAGCTTTGAACCATTCCTGCTTCATTAGTTAATCAGTTTACTAACACATTTTCTAAACTGTCCTTTTCTATTCCCTAGAAATGATACTGTAACTACAACACACTGGAGAGAGACCATCACCAAAAAGACAGAAGCGGATTATGACCTTTACTTTTCCCCAGTAATCTCTTAGTATCTATTGAAGTCAACAAACCAAAGCTAAATCTATTACAAAGCTAAATTGTAGCAAAAATTAATTCCAGTAAACAAATTAGACATCATCTACAGTTAAAAAATTAAATTTATGAAAGATACCATCAGTCTCCTTTAAGGTGTTTAGCATTTTAATGTACATATTTACAGCCACGAATACAAAGAATTCTTGTTAGAATAAAGTAATGCTAGCTTCATACACCATTTTTACAATATTTTCTGAGAAATGGTAGAAATAACAATTTCCTATCGCCTTCAGTAATACTTAATCTTCCTGGCTTGACTTTTTTTCATAAATTCACCTGCGATTTAAGCATATTGCACACCTCAGAGTAAGTCCTCACACTATTTATTAGTCTTTTCAGGAACCATAATTCGGTCATCAAATGCCAACTGTCACACTCCTCCTGCAATTTCACTAAGAGCTGCTTCCAAAAAACCTATGAAAATAATAAACAGGGAGGGAATAGGAACAGTGTCTCAGCAAGACTATTTCATTACTATTTTTGGAATCAAGCCATGATTATTTTGCTGGTCAATATGGCCGTGTGCATGCTATTTGGAAGAAAATATTTACAGTATGCTTGCTTTCAGGAAAAGGAAAAAAAATTAATTAAAGAAAGCAATGGCCCTAAAGTACCAAAATAATTCCTAACAAATATCTTCCTTTATATCAGACTATACATAGATTATACAAAAAAATCTGCCCGCAGTACATAATTTCTGTAAATTTTCCTGAAAGAACATGTGGAACTTTAGAATACATCAAGCAGACTGCTTACACCTTCTGTGAGAGTAATTTTGAATGTAGGAATGAGTATGATGAAAATAACTGAAATACTGTATTTAAAGTACTTGAATAGAGGAAAAAAGCAACTAAAGTTTTAAATTATGTTGTTGTATTTGGTTTTCTTCTTCCAGTTCAGTTGTATGTATTAAGTTGTAGAGTGGAAAGAACTCCCAGCTCTATCATCTCCTTCACGCGCTGTTCCAAGTGTCAACTTTCAGAAACTTCGTTTGTTCCTTTGTCATGCACTTCATTGTTCAAGCAAACTCATCCACTGTTGTGGACTCACAAACCTCATGTTGGCAGTTCCAGAATCTGAGTGTAGTACAGCAATCATTTCCACTCCAGACAACCATGATAGGCAGCATCTTTAGCGCAAAATGGTTCTTTTTAGCTTCTCTGGCTATACGCCAGGTAGAAGCAGAAGGCAACAATAGTAACTGATAATGATGATAAAACAACTGACAACTGCTGGAACCAAAGGCAGCGATCAATCTGCTCTTGAAGTCTTCTATTAATTTGCAGTAAATGAGTTAGCTGAAAATAGAAAACATTTCAATAATTTTAAATTACCACGAATGAAAGCACTTGCTAACGTAGAGCTATTTAGCCCCAAAACATTAAAAATACAGCTTCTCTCAGTGATACCTTTTCTATCACTACATACTTCAAGAGACTGTTCTACTAAAGAAGCTTAGAACTTTATGGTTATGGGTAATTTATATTGCCTGTATCAAGCAGGTGACATCTCCAGACTAGGAAGCAATAGATACTGCTGAGTCTCGTTCACATCCGAGATGCGTCGTAACGCAAGACGAATGAACAAAGTGCACTGGAAGCACATTTTATTAAACTGTTAGCACTCAATAAAGTAAAATAATTAAATTACTGTCACTGATTTAGTTGCTTTTGAGCTCTAAGCTTTTCAAGCAGTCTAATTTACAAAGTATCAAGGACATTTGATACAAGACAAATCTTTTTATCATATTTTATACGCTTGTTCAAGATTCAGCAGAAAGGAATACACTATTACCTGCATATGTAAATCTTCGTTGGTTTTTGCCGGAATATTTAGTGCATTTTCTTTTAATGTCAGAGTAGAAGGCTTACTGCTTTCTATGACATGACACCTGAGCCTGTTCAAATGATTAAAAAAAAATATGCACAGCAAAAATCAAAAACTGAAATTAAATAGGGAAAGTTATTTATATGCGCTTTGTCATCTATTAATTTTATAAATAACTATTCTAATGGCAGTCTGAAAAAGTTGCATCAATTATATTTTGACAGCTTTTGATATAAAGAAAGATCAAAATGACTGTAAGCACAGACAACATATACCTTCATCATTTGAAATTCCTAATACAGGATTTACTCAATCAAATGCTTACTACCAGAAATGCAACAAAGTGTTAACAGCAAACAAAATCTAAAAGTTTTGTTTCCATTTTAAACCTTAGCAACCTTATTTTTCAAGTCCTCCACCTCTCTCACAGTTGAATATATGCAGGAACAAAGTTTCAAGCCTCTATTAGAGGTAGTGGAATTCTACACCATTTATAAGATACAGTAGAATCTCCTCTGGTAAAATGAATACTTCTTTTCCTAGAAATGTGTAGTGATACTACTAGATGTGAACAAACATAAGAAAGTAAAAACAGATATAAGTATATATATGTATATATGTATCTCTATATGTATAGTCACAGACACACTGCACAGGTATATTTTCATATCTATTCACATTTTTTCTGCTTAACTCTTAAGCAATACAATAAAGCAACAATAAAAAGAAAAGTACATGCAGACTACCATGCAAGGTGCTTTACATATTAAAAAACTCTTCTCATCATTTAAAACAGAGAGAAAGCCACAGTGATACACTTCAGTCAGCAAGCGCACAACTGAGTTTGGAGAATCCTTTACTGACTATGATAATGCAAGTGCTATAAATCAGATAAATTACAATGGCTAAAAAAAACCATCAGCAGAAAACCCTATACTCACCTGTGTTCCATCACCTTGGTCCTAGGGACTTCTTTCCAAAACTGAGCCAGTTCTGGTACACCTGATCCAGAAGACTGGTCCATTTCTGCTGCCATTATAAGGAAACGGTCCTGCAGAGAAGCTGAAAAACCTGCCCTCAAATTAAAAAAAAAAAAAAAAAAAAAAAAAAAAGGGGTTGGATAAAATAATAGTATTACAAAGCACATGGAGCACTTTTGAGCAAAAGTGTTTTAAAATGAGAACCTGTGCAGGACATCAAAGACTGACTTATTGGAACTAAAAATGATAAAATCATTCTCTTATGCTCAACAGTTTTCATTCTCATTTTTCTAAATTTCTTCAGTTTCTTTTTAACAGAATTAGTTTCACGTGAGCAATTTAATGGTAACCCACAACTTTGTAAGAAATGTATGTTTTTAAGATAAGAAGTAGACTCAGTTGCAGACAACGTCTGCTTATGCCTATGTGGAGTAGTAAATCAGTATAGGCAGTTACTCACATGCTGTATGACAGACGTGTTCTCTTATAAATGGTACTACTGTCATACAACAATCAAGTAGACATTGGTTTCACTCAGCCTTACTACCAGCAAATGTTTGTATCCAGTCAGCCTTGATCATAGAATCATAGAATCATAGAATCACTAAGGTTGGAAAAGACCCACAGGATCATCCAGTCCAACCATCCACCTATCACCAATGGTTCTCGCTAAACCATGTCCCTCAACACAACATCCAAACGTTCTTTGAACACCTCCAGGGTTGGTGACTCCACCACCTCTCTGGGCAGCCCATTCCAGGCTTTCTAAAAAACTCTGCATAAGATTTTACTTACCACCATGAAGAGAGACTATTATGTCTAACGATGTGCCAGGTTCACAGCTGCTGTTACTGGGTTTAACTCTGTATTTTTCAGGAGCAGTTGTTCTTACCTAAATACAAAAAAATAATAAGTAGGGATATAGTAAATACATAGATGATGGCCTTTTCTTAATCTAATTCTGTAATGACTAATAATAGACTAATAATACAGAAATCCTTAAATACTGATTAAGACAGAGTGATGCATATCTTTAAAATACCTTACTCGGTAGGAGTAAACACACTATTTCATTTTTTTCTCTCAACCACTTTCAAATGGAACACCTGACAAAATTCTTCAAAGTATGGAAACGTTAGTTACTTGTGTGTGAAGAGAACGAAAAATACATGTTGAAAAACCAAACCAGAATGCAAGTCAATTCAGAATTTTTGAAGCAAATGTGACTGTATTCATTCCTTTGATGGCGACATTTGCAGATGGAGCCTCATCATTATGGAGTGTTACTAACTTATTCCCAGCCAAGATTTTAAAAGGCAAAAAGTTCTAAGGACATCCATTTCCAAAGCTCAGTGCTTTCTTGTTGTTTGTTATAATTAAGTACTATACTGTCACCAAAGAACTAACCATGCCTACAGCTCTTTTTCAGCCAATACCCAACAGATTTGCATTACTGATTGTCCTTTGGGGTGGCATACCATAGAAACAAATTCAACCAAAACATTTCCTTGATCTGCTTCAAACACCCCAACAGCGTTAAAAAAAATTAAGCCCTTGGAAAGGAACTCAATAGTATTTCTTCCTCCTTATCAAAACTATGCAGAAGAAGTTAAACATTTAATAAAGTAAACCAGATCATGCTTAATATATTTACCTTAAAAGCTACTACGTTTTTAGTGACGTTTGTCAGAACTATCAAACACTTTTTCTCTCCAGTTTCTTTGGATCCAAAATATAGTTCTTCTGCAGGACTGGTAAAAAATATGGAAGGGTTGGTTTATTCAAATTATCGTTATTACATATGATATAAAAAAAACCTCATCACTTCTACAGGCAAATAAAATACATTCAACCTTTCAGCTACAGTTGCTATAAACAGCTTTGCATAAAAAAAAATGCAAAAAAAGGCACAGAAATTTTGTACTGAAGCTTACAGTTGACTCATGACCACAAATGGACCTAGCTACATCAGCTGAATTGACTACTGCCCTTGAATTCTTCTACCTAAATGAGCATGACTGGCAAAAGCAGGGATAGCCAGCAGATACATACAGTCCCTTCAGCCACTGCATTTTATAATGGCATGTTAAGGGAAAACTTAATCAATTTCAGTTATATTACGAAAGGCCATAAGCTGTTACAGACAGGGAGCAAGTTCCACCTCATAAGTCCGCCCTCGTTAATGGCTGTAGCACACACATAAGAGGAGTAGGCAGGTATCATTAAGTGGCAAACATTATAATCACTACTGCTAAATTCATTTGTGCTTATGAGTCAGTCTTCACATACTTCTGGAGATGCATAAATAAACCTAAGGTTTTGCTTATTTTAATATCTTGCGCAATTAAGAGTCATGCATAAAATCTTTTAAAACCACATCCAACTACTTCAGTTCATTTGGGATTACGGATTCAAATGAACATCGTGAGGCCTAAACTAGGGCATGCTCATTTACAAGTTGAGAGGACACTCAAGTAACAATGAAAAACTGCTTCCTCCAAATATGCAGCGTAAGGACTATGCAAACAACTCCCATAGCACTCAGTAATACGGAACTGGATATTCTTTTTCAGAAATGACTTACTTCTGCTTTCTTCTGCCCTTTGCCTCTTTCTTGAATACTAGTTTCATGTTTGACCTCTTCCTCAAGCAATCTCACTTAATAATACCAATACTTTATTCTCTCTCATTTAAACACATCAGCACATTAGCCAAGAGAAAAAGTTCTTGGTGCTGGATGGCAAGCCTGAACTCCTATGCTAGAACAAGAGTTCAATGGTGATTTGTGTGTGAGGAAGGTGCCTATGTTTTGCAATGCGCTAGATGACAGTCCACATGAAAGCATTCTTGATAGGGAGGAAGAACTGTGCTAAGCAAGCAGAAACTGATGGGTGTGAAAAAGACTAATAAGGTAACTAACTATACCTCCTTCTCCTCTGAGATCTTTTATTCCCTTTCACAAATTTTCAAATAATCAACAACAATAGGGAAAAGGATTGTAGCTACAAGGCATTTCAGTTACATCAATACTAAGCTCCTGTAGATGTGAATGTTAGAGAAACTGCAAGATAAATCATAAATGGGACTGGAAAGCATAAACTAGTGTCAAACAGACAGAAAGAGCTGGAAGAAAAGAATATTGTGCCACAGCCTCATGCTTCTTGCTGTACCACCAGCTGTGGCAACTGACAAAAAAAAACCCCACAGCAGAACAATTGAAAGCCAGCTCTGAAGGTTTACTGCCTGTCAAGTCAAGCAGTTACATAGTATGGGATGGGTACTATAAGTACCCAAGCCTTCTGACACTACTTTCTTTACTATCTGAGGTGTGGGGTGAATAAACAGTTCATATCATATTACAAAGCCTGGTCTATAAACATACTATGAGCTACTCTTCTGCTAAAAAATGCGAGTAAACAGATGTGGTTTCTCTTGTCTTTTATTTGTTGTGTTTTTTTTTTTTTAACCTTATCAAATACAATAACTTATTCATGAGAAAGGCCAATAAACGTCACCCTTTCCTAGGAAGGCATGCAAGGCAAATGCAATAGTGATACTAATCAGGAACAGAAAAGTTACTTGCGAGCACGACCGTATGCGTGAGAAAAGAGAAGAGCATGTTTGCCTGTTCTGCTTTGTTATTCAGCTTTGGTCACATACCAGGGCAAACAAGTGGTAGGCAGTGATAGGTAAGGAATATCCATGCAGGAGGTCCTCTGCAGAAGCAGTTAGGGACAAAAAGGCAACTGAGCCTTAGTGACTTCATAGTACCAGCACTGCTGTGACTCATCTTCTGCTTCAGTCTCTACACTGTCCCCCATGCCACGACAACAATGCTGGTATCAGCAAACAAAAGCTAACTCTACAGTGTTAACTCATGCCTCATGTGTGATATAGATACTTGTGAGCAGAAAACTGCTGGTTATTTGTTTGTAAATTGCAATATGTAAAAACAGTTCAGCGCTCTGAGAAAGAGGCCAGGGAAACCATAAGGAGGTCTAACATCTACAAAGTCACAGTACCAGCAAAGAGCAACAAGAGAGTGTATGCTTTCAAGAGTTTACTTGAGGAAAAAACAGGAGGACCAATGGGGATACCAGTATTTTTATTTCCCATGACAGCAAGGCAGTCAACTATAGAGGTGCTAATATTCATAACATTTATTCTTCTTGATATTTACATAATCTGCAAGACGTCTATTCCAATAGCAGGAAAAAAAGTGGCTTTTTCCTCTTAAAATTAAAAAATAAGTTTATTTTTTTCTTTAAGTAGGTGGATGGATCTACTTCTTTTGTCAGAAGGAAAGGAAACAATCTATTTCCTCCAAGTTCTCTTCATGCAAAATCTTAAGTAGATGTCCACGGATTTTATAAATCCCTTTAAGATAACAATTCTGCAGTCTATGTCTTTGTACTGCCAACCAAGAAAGTAGGACTTCACATAGTTATTTATATGCAAAAAGCTAATTTTCATTTCAAACATAGGAAAATTAGACATACAGATGTTTAGATGCTAATGGATATGTCATTATTCAAATCCATTCCAAATCTAATTCGGTACAGCAGTTACAAAATTAGCTAAGGAATTATCTATAAATTAGGTATTTTCTTCGTTCATCTAGTAGCAAACTGTAAATGAAAATAGAAGTTAAGATCAACATCATTTTCTAAACAATCAACTTCACCTGAAAAGCAGTGAGAAAGGAGATTGTCTAATTGATTTTTCTTGAACTTTCGTGATAAAAACAGATTAACTGCCAGACATAAAAACATTGTCATCTGAGATTGTACGCAGATACGCAATTTAGGCAGTACTTCCTGCACAAATAATTGTACCCATTCAAATTGGTTCAAATTACTAGCACAGATGTACACGCCATCTTAAGTCTTGCTTCAATGGTTTTTATCTTAACAGTGAAAGTTGCTTTCACAAAAACTGTTGATTTCACTGGTGTAAGAAATAGTACCAAATTACTAACTGTTATTATTACAGATACACACTGATGACAGTTTTCCTATACATATATGTACACACACACACACTTAAGTGGAAAAAAGCATTTCAATGGATACACAAAGATTCACTGAAAATGCATAAAGGCAGAAAAGCCATATAACTAATTCGTACTTTTTAACAACTACTGTTTTTTAATAGTCTGAAAAAAATCTAGTATTTTAAAAACTGATTACTCAAGTGTCCAAGGCACATTGTTGAAAAGAAAATTATTATTATTACCTGATATGTAACAAAGGTCCTTTAAAAGTGGTTAGTGCTTTCTTTGCATTCTTTGGTTTGAACTCTGTTTTGTCATTTTCCTCTGACTTGGAAATTTGTTCTACAGAATTCATCTGAGTAAAAACGATGGTTATAACGATTAACTAGAAGTCTGGGTTACACACATCACAGATTCATGCAGGTATTTCAAAGAACATGAGGAGGCTTATTTCAACAGTTTACATTTTACAGACAAAATTTTATGTGTATTCATTCCTTGAAGATTCTGGAAGTCCGTCACAAAAAAAAAAGTATTCTAAGTTATGTTATATATTAAAATGCATGACACTACACTTATTTTTTTTTTTGCCTTTTTTCTCCCCCTTCTGTATATTTTCCTGATGCCTGAGTTGATTGTTTTTATAGACACTAGATAAGCAAGCTGTGGTACTTCTAATACCAGTTTAGAAAGTACTGATGTTACACTTTCACTGCAAAAGTTACCAAGTGACACCCCAATATAATCATTGCAACACTGAACTGAAAACATAGTAAAAGTTCCACATTTCATTGCATTAAAAACTTGCTGAATGTATTTTTATTTCTTTTAAGCTGATCTCTGAAGTATTGGAGAGCTCAAATAACAGAACTTAGGTTATGAAGTTTTTCCTCTGTTACATTAAGAAACTACATACAAGTCAACAAGCCTGCTGGATGTCCACATCATAATTCTATAGAGTTCTTTATTCTCAATAAAATGCAAAATGGGGGAAAAAATACAGAAAATTGGAAAAATAAGTGGAATGATGACTTGAGAAAATCAGCTAGCTAAACAGTTTGCTTAGCTTTGTGTTTATTCCACTTGAAACAGAGAAGATAGGAAGAGTATTCAGTTTATGTAAATCATCTGAAGTATGGGAATTGAAGAAATACAGTACCATAGAAGATAGATTTTTGTAAAAAACAAAACAAAACAAAAAAACAACAAAACCAACACACCTTAAACATAGTAATTTCACTTTTTGTAACGGTAGTTATTTTAAAAGATTATTGTATAAATCTGCATAGTCAATGTGTTTGGATTTATTCTGCATAACTCAGATTTAAATTACCAGAAAAAAAGAAAATATTACAATAGTACCCACTGAAGGTGGAATCTCACATGCCAAATACAGGTGTCTACAGAAAAGGCACTTACAATTAAGTTTATTGCTCATGGTTCCCTCTACTCTGTGGAAAGAAAAAGGCACTTCTACAGGATGAGAGGAGGCATACATAAAAATAAATCAGATGAATTCTTAGTGATTGCAAAAATCTGCAGATAATTCAAATAAATACTAGTAACATAGTAAATAATAATGAAATCTCACAGGTCACTTGAAACCTGTCACTTCAGAAGTTGACCTTATTCAAAAGTATTTGATAAGTTATATTTATTAACAGTCAAGTACAAAATAACCTCTTTTAAAATGCCAAACGTTCACAGAATAAGGAACAGTTTCTGAAAAACATTTTGGAAGAAGCTCAACATAGAAGGGGCAAACATTGACATACTATCTGTATTAGAAATAGCAGGTGTTATTTTTATGTGAAGAGAAAGCGTACTGAAGCAAGACAAATGACTTTTTTTTTCCTTGAACAGGAACAGTGCCAACAATGGGAGAGAGCCTGAATTTTAGAAGTCTGTTAAAGATTGGGTATTAAACATGTCTTTAAATTAACGATGCATGAGTATAAACGATCAGCTTAATTCAAAAGATTGAGTAGTAGCTTGATTATGCTGTAGGAAATAGAAAATAACATAAACTACTATTTTTAAATACTGAAAAAGTACAGCAAGTAGAAATCTGACATAAAACAAGTAGTTAAATTAAATATTGAGGTGGCTCAGCACCAAAACTAACTTTCATACTGAACAGTGATTATGTTCCCGTATCTGAGAATCACTTCTTAGCAGATGTCCCACAACCAAAACAAGTTACTCTACCTGTTGTGAAGTTAGAATAGCTATGTAATGCCTCCTTCTGACCTTAAACTCAGTGATATATATATTTTTATATAAATAGATGGCCAAGTTGCAAATGAGCACCGTAAAGTCAGCCACGTTTCAAATTATTCTGATGAAAATTTAAAACAGTAAATGAAAACAAAAATGTTAAAGAGTTTCACTACTTTAAACAAAAGTTTTGCAATTCATATTCCAAAATTAAGTGTGGCACTGGTGAATCAATTTCATTTCTTTCCCCCCTTCCCCTCCCCTGCCCTTTTTAAAAACAATACCCCCTCCGACTATGATTGCATATTCTGAGGTATAACTTCATAGAATTCTACGTAAAGCAATACCTTTATATTTGTGTACAAAACAAACATTACTGCAGGAAAATTATATTTTCAATACAAGATTATGCATTAGGGCTGTAATTTCTTCCGAGATAAGCGATTACTTTTATGATTTTTAAAAGTTGGCATGTAGGAAAATTTTACTGTTTATCTGATATTTTCTCAAGCATTTAATTTACGCTTCTGAGAAAAACATTTGTTTTAAGATGTTTGCCACAAGATATCCTAAGATTAAAAATTCACTAGTTAAACAATTTTTGAACATAAAAAATCTTTTAAATTTTACTACATAATTCACTATAATCAAGAGATATTAGGTACCAAGTACACATGTTGCTCATTTAGAAGCTAGTCTTAACAGTCAAATCTGTTCAAACTAAGAATCAAGGCAGAAAGTGTAATTTTAATTTTCCATTTTACTGTGTACGTATTTCAAACTGAGGAAATACAAAGTGAAAGCCTGACAAGAAACAAAAATTGCATGCCTCTTATCCTGCTTTGTAGCCATATGATTAGTTGTCTCAGCTTTCAGAGTTAGATACCTTTTTCTGATTAAGATTTTGCTCTTCATTCAGATCTCCAGGCTCCTTGGTATCAGTATCTATCTCTTCTTTACTTTCATGCTCATCTTCACTAGTGATAGGCCCATTTTCACATAAAGGTGTTTGAAAATCATCATCTACCAGTGGAGGATAACTGTACTTGAAAGAATCCTAAGAAGAAAAAAGGAGATTTATAAAGGACCTCTTAGGATAATGCAAAGAACCTTTTCTACTGTTTTTAAGTGGAGATACCATTATATTGTTTCAAACGACTTGTAGGTTTCAATTATCCATTTTACATTGTGTCCCTGTTCAGAAAGCTTATGCTACCAATAGTTCAATTTCATCATTGATTGTATCACTGCCAGCAGCATGCACTTGCAGCTCAGAAGGCAAACAGTATCCTGGGCTGCATCAAACGAGCAGTGGCCGGCAGGGAGAAGGAGGTGACTGTCCCTGCCTACTCTGGCCTCCTGAGGCTCCATCTGGAGTACTGTGTGTGTCCAGGCCTGGTGCCTTCCAACTCAGGAAAGATGAGGGTCCAGAGGAAGGTCACAAGGATGATCAGAGAGAGCTGGAGCACCTCTCCTATGGAGAAAAGCTGAAGGCGCTGGGCTTGTTCAGCCTGGAGAAGAGTCCCGGGAGACGTCATTGCAGCCTTCCAATATTTAAAGAGAGATTATAAAAAGGAGGGAAATCAACTTTTTACACAGGTAGTTACTGATAGGACAAGGGGGAATAGTTTTAAATTAAAGGAACGGAGATTCAGATTACGTGTCGGGAAGGTTTTCACTGAAAGGGTGGTGAAGTGATGGAACAGGCTGCCAAGAGAGGCTGTGGATTCCCCATCCTTGGAGTGCTCAAGGCCAGGATGGATGGGGTCAGGCTGATGCTAGGACTTCGTGATCTTGAAGGTCTTTTCCAACAGAGATGATTTCATGTTTTTAAAGAACACTCCAAGTGACAAAAAAAGTTTTTTGCATTTTTAATTGTGTAGTAGACACAATTTAAAAGTAAATATTTAAATCTTCTAATTTCAATTAATTGTGTGGATTTTTAACATATTCTGCAGCTCACACTTTAAAGATCTCCTTCAGGACAATTGAGTAAGTAGAAGTAGCATATTAAGGTTCTCAGTGTTTCCATAACAAAGAGAACCAGTAGAAATTAGATTTTGTTAACAAGAAATGCTTTTTACCTTCCCAAATTAGTTTTCAAATGTTAGTTTTCAATGTAAGAAACAATGTTTAAATAAGGCCCTCTGTTCCTACTGCAATTTCAAACAGTCTTATACCCCCCAAGTAAACCGAATTGGTCAATATCATAGCTTCAAATTCTGTGAGACGGACTTGAGCCATGCCCACAGGTCCCAAACTACACTACCAGCAGAGATGAAAAAAGCAGGTTTGTTTTCCCTGTACAACAGAAATAAATTATGTGATCCCATGAAAGAAATTTAGACAGACAGCCATCCAAAGAAACCTCAAATAAAACCACACACTTCCTGTTTAATCAAGGTATAAAGATTTCCTATCCTTCAGGCTGAAGTAACAGTCGTAGACCTTTAGCTGAAAGATATTCACCAGCTCAAGCAGTTTTCTGTTAAAGGGCCTGGTGAATAAGTTTAAGTATCACTAACAGACTAATTAACTGTTAAAAGATTCCAGACAGAGAGAAATATTATGGAAGGCTTGCAGAATGTTCCCCACCCTTCACCCAAGCAATACAAAGCCTTTTCACTCCCTTCCAGCATACAATGGAGGACATATGGCAAAGTGGCCTTAACAAAGAGATGCTAAATTTGCTGTATGCCTCACTTAGCCACATTAATCCACAATGCTGGGTAGCCAAATACTGCAGTAGCCTAAAAGCATCTGATTGTTGTGACAACTCAAAGTCTCACACTTCCCAGTCACAATCCATCAGTTTCAGTGACACTGGCTTATCTACTAACAGGGTTGAAGTCTCAGACAGATAAACAAGACAGATTTATTTGACATTGAATGCATCCATTCCAAAAAATGATAGTTTTCTATTATGGGAGATGCAGCACGTTGGTGAGAGCCATACAAGTTTTTATCATGGTAGTGATATTTTCTAAGACTAGGTGTACACAGTGGCCATGAAATCACATGCAAAAGGCCCAGTGATGTCATAATTGACATAAATACTGACCTAAAAAACGGTGCTTCAAGAAAACAAGCTACAGGCTTTCAAATTAGATAACCAGGTAAAGAGCACAGTATTCTAGTTAAAAATGCTGCTCAATCCTGGCACTAGTGTAGAGAGCCTTGAATTAACAAGGCTGAACTGCTCACTTCCGACAAAGTGGACAAATATAGAAGTTTAAAAATCCTGTTGCATGTGTACATGCTCACTCTTGAGCAAGATGAAGCTCAAGCCTACGTGCAGAGCTCTGAAAAATCTACATTTATATTTTCCATAATCAGTATTAATGTTCTAGATACTCTGCAGCCACCTAAGTCCATTATTTGTCAAAAAACATATAGGTCATCCTCCTCCTTTACCAGCTGGGTTACAACTGGTTGAAAGATTTTCATGCTAAAGATAGCCTCGCTTGACAATGACCCTTGTCAATACAAAAGCAAAATATATTTGAAGACAAACTGAAAGATGGAGACATAGAATAGTTCCCTTGACGGAGAGGAGGAATTAGTAACTTCAAGTTCAACACTATATATCACTTTGGCAATAGAATTTTGCAGTTTTTTTTTTTTTAAATCCCCAAAGGGGTCTCAAAAATTCCTTTTGGACACCTGGGTTCCATAGCATTTCTCTGCATTACCCCAAAGTAAACAGTAAAACCTGGCTCTTCTAGGACAGATACCATTAGGGAGCTCAGTAGAAAGGAGAGTCTACTTTGCTTGTTCAATACTACTGCCAAAGGATAAACAGATACGCCATGCTCTTCTTCAACTATATCACGCTGGTTGCAAAACTGACCATCTATTCCTAAATGGGTAGAAATCAAAGAGGATGAAAAGAAAGGGGAAGGGAAAAGGTATTTCAGAGGAAGCCACAAGGAATTAGTTTTTGCAAATCAGAAAGTACCTTAAAATAAACAGAAAACCCCATCATCCTGTCAACACTAATAGCAGTAGGTGCACTCCCTCATCAGATTTCAAGATGACTCAGGAGGAGGCAAGGTCAATCATAGCACGGAAATCTGCCTTCTCAGAAAAGATGTTGGAGCCTAACTTAATACCTGTTAACAACACTTCCAAAGAGTGACAGTTCTGAGGTTTAAAGTTCAGAACACCCATCTAGCAGGTTAAATATCAAAGACACTCAATATTTAGACAAAATATCTGCAGGTTCAAAATACATGGCTGTTAAAAAGCATACATACATTTTTTTCTGAAATTGTAAGCACACTTAGAGTCCTTGTCAAACAAATACACTCCTATTCTACTAATTTATCACTGTCACTGCAACTTATTACCACAGATCAGCAGTTTAGGTAAACAGCCTCCAAGATTCTGGAACTTACCTACATTCCTAGAAGTTGGGCAACATGGAGTCAGCTTAGCACTAGCTAAGCACTGAAACATTTCAGGATTGAAGCAGGATAAAGGATAACCAAGTCTGCACGCTCCACATAAACACTTAAGGAAAATATTTAGCAAAGCCACGAGCTTCTTTCTTCAAAGAGGGAATTAGCTATGAGGTATGACAGTAGAAAATACAGAACCGTGGCTTTGGAGGAAGATGAAAAACTTCAGAGGGCCACAAAATCTATTTTCTGTTTGCATAACTTGTCATAAACCAACACAATCTCTCTAATTCATCAGCTGGGGGAAAACAAGATAAGTGAGAAAAGGAAAGGCACTTGAGAGGGACAGGGCTTTTTTGTTGAAGATCTGAAAACAAGGCCCCCCTATGACTTGAAAGCGAATAATTAAAATCATTCACAGAATTGATTTCCGTACTTAAGACTGCAAGACACCAAATTCTCATAAAATTAATCCATTTTTTACTGATGTGATTTACAAACTATCATTCTGACAGAATCAAGAAATTTCACATCCACGAAGCGCCAAACTGTAACACCACATATGTTATTTAAATAAACATGCCTCAACCTAACACAAAAGGATGATGGAATATTAATATACTCACAGTTCCACCCATGTGAGGTGGCAGATATTCTGCACTGATGTATTCCTGTACATCACTCTTGTTCGTGAATTTTAGCATGCTTATTGCATCGGGGCCAAGCCAACCCTTCACAATTTTAAAAGCAGCTTTAAAGGGGAAAAAAAGATATACGTAAGTTGTCAAGTTTTCTTTTGCAGTGTACTGGTAGGTCTTACAAAAGTAGTACGCTATATCCCATAAAACATGGCAATACCTGCTCTGAAAATATTAGAACGTGGGGACAGTGAAAAGGAAAAAAAACATTACTTGTAAGGAAAATATTTTACAAAAAAAAACAACAACAAAAAAACCTTTTCTATAGTGGAATGCAGACAGACCACAGACTTTCAAAGGGAAGAGGATCTTTGATTTAGCCATTGACTATTTCCTTGTCTTGGAATTTAGTCCAGGAAGAAGAGAGCGGCACAGGGGAGAGGTGAAAAACAATTGTGTTTTAAGTCTGATTGAGGGAGATAGGAGAAGTTACACATTTTCTTCACAGCTGAAATATTTTGCTGCTTTAAATGGCTCTTATTTAGATTTGGAGTGGTTCTGAACTCATCAGTTATTTCATTAGTGGTAAAATATGAATACACAGGAAAAATTATGGAGCTAACGTAAAAATGTATCTGCACGGCACAGATAATATAACAATGCATTATGGTTAAGAATATTAATTGAAACTCAACGTACACAACAATTGCAGTGTCCAGGGTCGTGTGTCTACCTGAAAGTGTACAACCTATTTTTTTTTGACTGGTAAAAAGTGTTCGTCAGTGGTTATAGTGTTCCTAAATCATGAACTTAACTTTGAAAGGATTACAGCTAGAAACATTCAACAAATGTTTATCAAAGGCTCCCAACTTTTAAAGGTAATAAGTGAATATGAGCTCCATTTAAAGTATAACCCAAAATACAATGCTAGACAGAAAAATGGTGCGTTAACTATGTAATAGGTTTAAAATGATTGTTTAACAAATTCCCCACTTAGCTAAAACAGGAAGCTGGAAAATGCCTCTTGTTTATGCTAGGTTTAAGTTCCCATCTTGGGGGAAAAAAAAAACAACTGACTTACCATTCATTATCCAAGGCATTTCAAAGATCACTATCTTCGCTGAAAAGGTAAAGAAAAGGAAATAATCTGAATACCGAATATATGTATTTCTCTGTTTAACATGAAGCACAGCAGTAATAGCCATGTAGAAAGAGGAATTTTTTTTAATGTGTCATGTTTACTTCCTTGCAGAAGCAATTTGTTTATTGGTTTTTACACGCTATATCTGTTACTGCACAAAGACAGTAGGTGTTTTAAGTGAAAGACAAGAAAAATGGTAGAGTTCCACAATTTACAGGCTTTTCCGGCTTACTACTTTTCTGACATATTGTTACTAGTAAGTAATAGTAACAAATAAGGCAGGGAAAGGTAAGAATTTATCCCGATCTAGAAAAGTAACTGCTTAATGGGAAAGAAAAAAGGTTAACAGGTATATTCGGCATCTCTTCTTCCCAAACAATTAGCAAGAATCTTTGCAAGTCTACTCTTGCTCTCAGACTTCCTTGTTTTAGGAAAGAAGCTTGAAAAGTTGGCATTTTGACTCAAAAACATCCCCAAATATTTTTCTCAGATGTCAAAAATAAAACAAAAATATTATGTCACACTTCAGTCAAAGATGAAACTTTTGGCAGCAAATTGAAATCTAACTTTCAAGTTTAAGCAGTAACTGTTACAGAGCTTCAAAATTCACAGATATCTTCACATAAGATTTAAAATGAGCTTGCAAAAATGATTCAGTTTCCATCTATCCATAAGAAATAAGCAGGCATGTATGGAGATTTTTTCCAAGTGCGCATACAAACATGCCTTAATCTTGTTCTGAGAAAGCACACCATGGCTACTGAGGATTTTATATAGTCAATCTTTCATTCCCTGAAGACTCTTAAAGGACACCAGTTGTTATACAGGTTTCCAAAGCTTTCCAGATAACAAGGAACTAAGGGATAAACAGGTTCGTTCAATTCTATGTGCATAAATAAATAAACAACAAGTTCTTCGTATATCATGAAAAGCCGGCTGATTTTGGATCTTCTGTAAATAAACTTCAGATTTGAAGTTGTGCTGATTGTTACAACCACAAATATATTCTGAATCTATAGTGTCAAAACGTTCCATGCAGTTCAGCTTTATCTAAAATTCTAATCCTCTGTTATGGTTGAAACACTAAATTCCAAGGACAAATCTTTCATTTATTTCTGAAAACAAGATAAAGTGCACACAAAAATACTAAACAAATAAGTAAATAAACTCTCCCACATCACTAATGTGATTCTGAACCGCTCTTGTTATACAAGTCTAACACGGCATCTCACATACAATACTTACTAAGGAAGTTCGGATAGTAGTCTGTAAAACAGTTGACAATAAAACGAACAAAGTCCAAGTCCTAAAATAAAAACAGAGTAAATAATCTAAATCAAAATATTAGAATAGAAACTTAGTTAAGATAAAGCACTTGAGTAGTACAAGATAAATATATTTTAGCTGTCTGTACTCCAGTTTTATACCTATTACAAACATTCTCTGTGCAATGCTTTGCACCTTGTTGAATTTTTGCAGGATTATGGACAAATAAGCTTAGCTTTATGATGCAACAATGATGTTAGCAGACTTATTACCAACATAATAATTAGTTGTCTAAACTACCACGGAGTATGAACAAAATTTAAAGTGTAAACACAGGAAAAATAAGCCTTTGAGTTTATTTAGCTAAACAACAAAATCTCTATTGAATAATTTAACTTACATGTTGTTCAATCTATAACTGCAGTCAGAATCGACAAGAGAAGTTACAGGCAGAGGCAGCAGGCAACAAAGCTGCTTACATATCACCCATTGTAAGGATGCTCTCATCCAATGAGAAACAGGGCAGAAACAGTGCAACTGAGACACTGCTATTACAGCTGGATTTTGAAATGGTAACATAGCAATGGGCAAAGATGACATTATATGAAACAGATATATACGATACTGTGAGGCATACCTTACTACAATACTTGGGTGAGGTGGAAGACCGTAAGTACTTCTATTTTCCCCAGTACTTCTAACAGAAATGACCACTACTTCAAAGGAGACTTCCAGAGGCAGAATAAAATGTATTATTGATTGAGGACCTAAAATCCTCTCATAAGAGCAGCAAAATACAATGCAGTACTGACTTCTAAAGTGATATATACACTCCACTACAATATTTACAGATAAAGCAATAAAAAAAACCTGTAAAGAAGACTGTCAACAAACTGAAAGCTTAATTAGTAGCTTCAGTAATTATAAAGTAACTGAAAGCTCAGATATCTCTGGAGGCAAAAGACAGCATTTTGCAGAAGTATTTATCTCAACTGGTTGTTGCTTGTACCAAAACAGTATTTATCACTTAACAGCATAAACACAGTGATAGATTTCCAAGTAATGATTAGAGTCTCCTGTGCATTAACAAGCACACTGCTCTCACTTCTGCTGTGTACCCAAAAGCAATACTATCAGCTATAAGGAGGTTGGATCCATTATTTTGATGAAAGTCCACACATAAGAATTTAGATGTGAGCAGAGAATTTAATAACTGCATCGACTCTAGTTACCTGAAATGCTGCAACAAGGCATGAACCATCAGAATTACTTGACTGCATACCAATGAGAGCAGCTGACATACGAGATGAGGCTACATTAACAATCGAACAAGCAAATGAAACACCTTCTGGAAAATAGATTAAAACCTCAAGCTCTTTTAGGATAAAATTTATCAAATGCTCTATGTGGCTACCAACTGACATTAAAAAAAAATCCCTAGCAAAGTGAGACCGTGCAACGGAAGACTTATGAACAGCACTTGCGAAGACTGTCTCTGGGAGCCTCAAAAACAATGGAGAGAAGCTGAATTCATGGAGTATATTCTGAAGAAAACCAAGGAGGCTGTGATTTCTTTTTTTTTTTTTTTTTTTTTTTTTTTTTTAACATAAGGGAAATAATATACTCTTGTGTTTCTGTTATATAAAAAAGAACCACATTGCTCCATTAGTATCTTTAGGGTGTGGATAAACAGTTCTCAAGTCACAGTTGTAAAAACACCAACTCCAAATTGCAAAACTGAATTATCCTATTTTTATTTGTAAAATTGTCTTCTCAAATGTTCGTGGCCCTATATCACATGATTGCAAGGTCCTAACACAATACTGGGTTTTGCTCATTTTGTCAGGCATTTCTACCACATAAAAGAAAGGAAGACGACATTCAATCAGATGACTGGCAAGATCTCCAACTTAAGAATCTAAACTATTTTAGATCATATAGTGTGTTATAGAAAATTAATTGCTCTGATGAATTAAGCTTAAGAGAACACCACAGAACTCCACAGGCAGTTACTCAAATGTTATTTTCAGAAGAGATCATCATTCTCAAAGATCTCAGCTACTGCATCTACAGGTTTGAGTACTTCACCATTACATTTTTCCATCCCTCACTCTTGATTGATTTTCTTTGTTGCAACAAAAGCCTGAACTATTGAGGATGAAGCTACAACTACACTCACAACAAAAGAGAGCTCAGCCTATTGCCTTTTGGGTGCTTAAAAATTAAGTTCTGCTACTGTCATCCATAACAATTGACAAACCAAGCTGGTAAGTAACTACTGCACAGGAATCATTTTGACTCAGCCATTTATTAAAGTAAAAGTTTTCACTGTAGTGCACTGAATATAATATTATATGCAGGAGCACATAATATTAAACAAATTTTTATATGTAATAAAGAATTTCAGAAATTGCTTATGTCATGGGAACAAGCCTTACATGTTGCTGCTGTGAGCAACTGCTATTTAACTTAGGTTTAAAGGACTGCACAGAGAATCTTCTACTATGGAGAAGCACAGAATCACAGAACTGCAGTGGTTGGAAGGTGCCTCAAAAGATCACCAAGTCCAACTCCCCTGCTAAAGCAGGTATTCTACAGTAGATCAAATAATTCAAAAAGCAAGCAGAAAAAAACCCAATAAGCATACTTACTATGTGACTGATTCCAGTTTCAGCCATGTCAAATACCACTGTTAAGGGCTTTCCATGATCTCTCTTGGCATAATGTTCTAGCCAGAAAGCTACGAGTTTCTTTTTATCAAGTTGCTGTTTTTGATCCCTTACATGAAGTTTCACTTTGAACCAAACTAGTGAGAAGAAGGGAAAAAGAAGCACACAAAAAATGAAGCAAGGAAACAAAATTAACAGAAGCCATTATTTGCATAACTACATGGATGCACTGTGAAATTTACCAATGCCTCAGTGCCTGTACTCCACACTTCTAAAGATTCTACGGCAACACTGAACAGGCAGAGGGACAACTGCATGTTTTTTCCCTTTTCTTCCTCACGTCTTTTGTATTAAAAAAAAAAGACAAAAAGCAAGAATTACAGAAGACAAGGAACAATAGAGAAGAAAAACTCTTCATGAACCTTTAAAAGAATTCTACTACTTATCAAGAAAATTAATTCATTATTTAAAATTAAATTCATGTATTCCTCAGCTATCATGACCTGTATGTATTCTGAGTATTGCTGTGGTTGACACTCTTCTTTTTCTGCTGAAACTTTCTATACCATTGAAGTTGGCATGTTCTGAACAGAACTATACACACATTATTGCAGATTACATAAAAAGCAACAGACCTTCCTAAAATAAAATCGAGAAATCCAGAAGATGAGGAACGTTACTTAAATAAAAGCCTGATATTTATTCTTCTGGAATAAGAAATGAGTCACACAGAGAGAAGTTTCTCTAGTAAGAAGCTGATTTTCAAGTAGCAGACTTCATAAGAATGCCTGAAACCAAATCACTGGTTATACAATGAAGTGATAGAAGCATTCAAGAGGACCAACATGAAGAACATTATTTTTCTGTTGTAGAGGTATGGAAAATTAGACAAGTCCTAGAAATAACTGTAGAAGCACTAACATTTTTCTCCCTGAAACCTAGTAAAGTTTTACTTAAAGTAATGCTTCTTTTTCCTATTAATGTCTTTTACTTCCTTATCTTAAGTTCATTCTACGAATTGCATGGAAAAAAAGTTTTCCACTTCGTATACAGACAAAAAAAAGATTTAAGTGTAACATATTAATAGGATTCTCCAATTTCATAAAGATACTTTATTTACAGCAGAACTCTCGTGAAAGTAACCAACACTTCTCAAATAATTTCTATCTAGTTTAAAATATCTACTTCTGATAATAGTGAAAATTGAGCATATGGCACAAGAAACATTTCTTAAGTACTACTTATCATAGAGTCATAGAATGGCCTGGGTTGAAAAGGACCACAATGATCATCCAGTTTCAACCCCCCTGCTACGTGCAGGGTCGCCAACCACTAGACCAGGCTGCCCAGAGCCACATTCAGCCTGGTCTTGAATGCCTCCAGGGATGGGGCATTCACAACCTCCTTGGGCAACCTGTTCCACTGCGTCACCACCCTCTGGGTGGAAAACTTCCTCCTACTATCTAACCTAAACCTCCCCTGTCTCAGTTTAAAACCATTCCCCCTTGTCCTATCTCTATCCACCCTCGTAAACAGCCGTTCCCCCTCCTGTTTATATGCTCCCTTCAAGTACTGGAAGGCCACAATGAGGTCTCCCCAGAGCCTTCTCTTCTCCAAGCTAAACAAGCCCAGTTCCCTCAACCTTTCCTCATAGGAGAGGTGCTCCAGCACTCTGATCATCTTAGCGGCCATTCTCTGGACCTGCTCTAAGAGCTCCATGTCTTTCTTGTACTGGAGGCCCCAGGACTGGATGCAGTACTCCAGATGGGGCCTCACAAGAGCTGAGTAGATGGTGACAATCACCTCCCTTTCCATGCTGGCCACCCCTTTTTAAATACAGCCCAGAACACAGTTGGCCTTCCAGGCTGCAAGTGCACACTGCAACCAGTAACTCTTAACTATTATACAATCTGAATTTGCATGCTGAGATATTCTCAACCAATAACATTCCTGGAAGAAACAATTGGGGGTGGGAAACGGAGACATTAATTATGACAATAAAATGACAATGACAATAAAATAAAAATGTTATTCAATGATCTGATTTGCATATTCTTGTCATGAAACAGTTCCACAGTTTTCTCAGTCCAACCACCAAAATAAGTTACATCTTATTAGTTCACTTTCCAATCTCACCAAATTGAACCAACCAGTATAATCATGTTCAGCTTTTTAAGTAAATACTATAAAAATGTATTATCACCACTTATCCTTGATTAGTTACCTTGGGAGACTACACAAAAATCATGAAGCATAACAACATAGCAATTGCTCATAAGCACTCATAACTTACATGGATAAGATAAAGTTCTTGACAAAATAAACCCCTGGAATAGAAACTGTACTTTTCTGGTCACGGTACTGTTAGAAAACCAGCGGGTTAGTGCTTTAAACTCAGTCATTTCTAAGAGACAGGACTGCAAATCTATTTTTGGATGAAAAAAACCAGCTTTGGTAAAAGAAGAAAAAGCACAATTTTAGATTTGACGATTTATTTTCCTCCCGTCTTTGGTTCAAGATTGTTGTTCGGATAGTCTAATAGGTGATTTTTCTTAGCAGTCTTCTTTTTCTTTTTTTAAATAGTTTTTAAGGTTATTTATTTTTAATTGCATGAGATGATGTATCCAATTCAGTAACAGAAAATTACATTGCCCATTTACTGCACAGTAAAAGTCAGGAGTATTTCAGGAAATATCTACTGTTTCTCTACACATCTTACTGCTTACTGCTCAGTTAATCATTCAATTCAGGATTTCATCCTCCAAGAGTTTTCAGCTGCTCACAGTATTACTGAATATTCCTGTGTCACAAGAACACAAAAAAATCTGCAAACCACTGCAAGTATGTGAGAACTGTATGTGGGCTGTCAGAAAAGCAGCAGTAAATAAAGCACTGCAATTATCAACACTTACTCTACTTATATATGCATTACAGTAGATACAGAAATAATGCAGTTCAACAGAGAAGGTAAAAACTTTGGCAGTTAGGATTAAAGGTTAATGATTCTTGAAAACTGCTGAAAAAGTTTGCTTATTTCACTTCTGTAATCCGAAGAGATACTACACCAACTGCAAGTCATCAACTCCTCATCTCTTTTAGTAAAGACAGTTGTCAATACCTTCCTCCTTCTAGTTTCAAATCATTTCTTATCCAAAACAGATGCTGCTAAAATGCTTAGAAAAAAAGTAATACAGGATGACTGATTATGTTTTGTGTAACTTACATAATTTATAGCCTTCTTTATCATATCCATGCAGAAAGAGAGCACCACTTTCAAACAACCATTTTGGAAGGACAGATTCGGTCAAGTCTGCAAAGCCAAATGAAAGATTATTTCAGCAATCAGATTAATAACCACATTTCTGCTAAAAATGCAAAAGTCCATCAACAAAATACAAAAGTGTCTTTGTAAGCATCCTTCCGAGGTATTTGCAAACTTAATACAAAAATTGTGCTAATTTGAGAATTAGAGAATTACTATCTTCTTCCTCTCAAGCTGCACAGTAGGATTTAGGTAGAGATATGAATCAAACTTGGAAGAAAGAAAAAAGTAATACCATAAATGTTTAGCTTTAGGCCCATATCTACAGCCCTTCTTGCTTTATCCTTTCTTAAATCAGACTGTACGTTCTTGTAAAGTTCATCTTCAAAACACCCCCACGAAACAAAAATCACACCTATTCTACCTAGAGTATAAAGCCACTGTTAACGGTAGAAAAATATTAGACTTGACTGTTATTTGAATTATTTTGAGGTCCATTTTAGTTGTGGGGGATGAAGAGGTTGAGCCTCTGTGACTACACAAAGAAAACAAAAGATAGCTACTTTCCGTCTTCCCCTTGCAACAGACATGTGGCAATACAGCTTGATGGTAAAAGCAGCAAAGTTTTGGGGTTTTGTCCATTTATTTTCTAAACTGGGTTAAAAAAAAAGTTAGTGCTTGGCACTCCATGGTATTTATACAATATTTAAGAGCAAGAGCCTTAAAGAAACCAGAGACAGAGGTTAGATGTAGTTGAAAAGGAAAGCAACATACACCATCACAAGAATTATATAACATAGCTTACCGTTAACAGTATATTCTTTCCTCCACTGAAAGCTTTCGTCAATCATCTTTAATGTATCATCCACAACATCATGACGCCAAATCAGGTAATTTTCAACCCATTTATCATCTTGCTGAAGTCTTTCCACATCTCTAGAGTCATACTTATCTGATTTATCTAGCAAATAAAATAACTATTGTAAGAATATAGCATCTGCAATGAATATACAAAAAGGAGATTTGTAACATTTCAATCCTACTAAATATAAAGAATTTCTTTCAGTCTCATACTCCAGCAGATAAAAGTTTTCTATTAGTTTCCTATGCTATCTACTAGGAAGATATTTAGAAACACTACCAGATTACTCTCACTAGAAAAATAAACTGCAAATCTTATTCAAATTAAAAAGCATTAGACATCAAGAAGATAAGGGAGGGAGGGGAGGGAAGTAGAGTTTTTCAAAGACAAAATCAAGTTGCTCTAGTTAACACATAAGCAGGCACACAGTCTGTGTACTGGTGGGTACCTATATATCAAGAATTAGGCAGCTTAAGCTTGTGCTGTCTAACTTACAGGTATCAGGATGACAGACCAAGAAGTGTCAGAACAGATATAAAAATGACTATTTTTGACTGTGCTTTGTATATCATCGCATTAGATATTTTCTTGAAAAAGATTACATACTTCATACTTGGCATAGATTGTTACTTTAGTGAAAACAAAGTACACGCAACTGTAGAACAGTTCAAAATCCTCAAGCCTCAGAGTCATATCACATTAACAACAGGTTCATATGTTTCACAAAGCACTTAGGATGAAACAGAAGCTTCTGCTACTCTTTGCTTTATTATTACTATTTATCCCCAGCTTGGATTTTGTTGTTGCTGTTTTGTTTTGTTTTTTAAAACAGGTAAGTTTGTTATAAAAATGCCAAAGCGAACCTACTTTTATTGTAGGTATGCTTAAAGAACACCACCTCAGTTTTTAGATCAGTGTTCCTCTTCCTCCATACAATAACGTTCCATTATTGGAACGTAAATGAAGCACAAAAATTGAAACAGGTTTCTGAAGGCAACAAACACTGATAAGCATCTCTTTGCTGATTATCAAAACACATAAGCTCTTCTAATTGTTCACTTGAACTGGTCAGTGATTTGCCCCGTTCATGATGCTACTTTTGCACATAGTTGAAAACTGCTCTTCAGCAGCAATCAATTCTAAGAAACTACTTTTAGGCAGAGCCATCACAGCTGAATTAAGTATTTATAACTGCTAGTGGATGGTTTAGGGATACCTACTTCAATCAAAAACCTGAACTCTGAGGAACATGCTAAGAAAAGCACATTACATTCTGCTAATATTTTTAATTCCACTGAGCTACATGTAAAGATATCACTTACTTCACTGATATTTTAATTTATATTCTCAGTTTCCTGCCACACAATCAATTTAAAATATAAGAATATGTAAGAATTTTAAATGCATCCATCCACTCAGATTAAAGCTGCATTTCCCCCCACTCACCTCTTCACATCTAACTGCTTTTCACATACATTACTCGCTCAGTTTCCTCTTCTTCATTATGTTTCAAGTGTTTGCTTCCTTTGACCCCATCCCACCGCCTTACCTTGTTCCTTAGGCAGCCTAGAGTCAAATCCCACTTCCTTAGTTCCCTTCCTGCTCCTTTCTGCCTGTCAACCTCTAACCCATTAAAAGCTCTTTCAGTTCCTTCTCTGATCATTTCCATAATCGCATCAGACAGCTTACTCCCTGTATTCTGACTAAGCACAGGTCTGAGTACCCTACAAATGAAAGACCGAAATGCTGTTCAACTTCTCTGTGGATCTAGGTCAGTCACTGGCAGAAAAAGTTGCAAAGATTTTGCATATTTAGTTCTGCAAAGTCTACACTGCTCATTTGAAACCTTAATTATTCCTGAAGTGATTTAGGATTTGGACAGTTTTGCCTGAGAAAGACTAACAGTATCGAGTTTCAAGTTAGAATAAAAAATAACAGAAAGAAGAAAGGTGACCTGCAGAAACCAACCCCAGATCACACCATAGCTATTCTGCAAATTCAAACAGGTCACTCAATCAAGTTTTGAAAAGTCAAAAAGGTAGAAAGACTCCACATCGTCTTCTGGTGTAACATGCATTCAATCCAAATCCCCTTCAAAGATACTACGATATACAGTAACTAAGCTGCCAGATCCACAGTGAGCTATAGTAGAACTGGCTTCTCTTAGCCTTGGAGTATTAGCTATCCCTCTGCCATGGACTTAATGAATATGCCACGGTGGCTATCTGTACCATTTATGACTACTTGTAGCCACAGCAAACCAGAGCTTTGAAATACTAAACACTTAGCACAATAGCTTACAACTACGGACAACTGCTACTAATAAGCAGAACGCTTGCCCAAGACCCATTCCATATACATCCTATTTGTAAAGGGGATTTAAGTATTGTGTAAATGAAGAACAAAGTACACACACCACAGAGCAGAAACTAAAAGGATTCACACTGTTTTCTGAGGCTCTTTCTGCACTCATGATATATTTGGGAGTACAACTGTCAAAAGAACAATAGAACAGTGCATCTTGTATCTAATAATAATTTAAATATGTCTGCATATTATGTGGAAGGGTCACATATTATTTCTGGGCCATTAACAGATTTTCCCCAAACTGTGAACATAGATAATATTGAAAAATAGAAATTTAACTAAATCATGCTTTACAAAAATGAAAGTAAAAGAAGAATGTAGAAAACATGGTATACACACTTTTAAAATCAAAAGTAAAGAAAGCTGGATTGACAGGTAAGGAAAGCAGAAGTGAGCTCCCTCCCACCCTCTTCAGCCACTAAACTCAACAAGGTGGCACACAGTACGATTTTAACTCCAACCAGTCAAATTCTGCCTCCGCATGCACTTGTAGAACACCTTTATTTCAGTCAGGAATGGACAGCAAGACTTGATAGAGCAACATGAGCACTGACTGCTGTTTTAACCTTACCTGATCTATCCAATTCTTGCTAGAAAATAAATAAAATTTAGAATGAGATTGTGAATCCAAAATAAAAGTGTAGTATATCACACATAAAACAGTGATTTGAAGTCATTCCAGTAATCCAGCCATTGAAAGTACATAGATTTAAGGGAGGAACTGCTCTTCAAACCTGTGCATTGCCCATAAATCTATAGGCATTTGGAAACTTATTTTCAAACAATGCTGTGAAAGAATCAGAATGCTTCTAAATTCAAGTTAATCATGCAACATTTAAATGCAGGTACTGAGCTATTAGAAATTACTGGATTTAAAACAGAATAAACTGAAAGAAAGCAGATTTTTCTCGTTCTCAACATATAGTTTACACACATACTGCACCGCAACAGTTAATAGGACGAATTGAAACAGAAGTAGAGGGCCACTGAAATGGAAACTCAAATGGAACTACAAACTGAAGTACCATACTTCAGACACAATCTCCAAGCCCA
This sequence comes from Pavo muticus, assembly GCA_016647715.1. Classification (NCBI taxonomy): domain Eukaryota; kingdom Metazoa; phylum Chordata; class Aves; order Galliformes; family Phasianidae; genus Pavo; species Pavo muticus. The sequence goes on along the minus strand of JACDJE010000041.1, from coordinate 1,677,969 downwards.
ACCACATAACACACCTGTCAACACCTATTTATGGTTTAATTTTAATTATTTTTTTTTCCCTTACTAGCAAGTTAAACACTTGGCTTCTCACACCCGCAGAGCTACTACCACCCCCCTACTCAGGAAGATGGGCAATTTACAATCTACAATTAGTCCATAATCAACATTTCCTAAGGTATTTCTGTTTAATCTCAAGGGAAGCGAGGAGTGTTCCAAGCAACAGCATTTGCAGCTCCTTCTGTTCAATTAACAAAAGCTGCAAATTCAGTAACAGTACCAAGCTTTCGTTGAACATTTCATAGTTAAGAAAACAGACTATAAGCTTGGAAGCCTGGTTTCTCCTTCAGCTTAAGAGAGTCATCCCCTGCTATCTTGCAGAGGAGCCTCACAGTGGAAAAGGCAAAGCAGGGACATGGCAAGAATCTTTTCCTGAGCTGTGTAGTGACTAACCAAGCTCAGATCCAGAAAAGCAAGAGAAAGCATGTACTGCTTAGCAAATTGGATTTTTACCAGAGAGCATTATATATTTAAAGTATGGTTTAAAACAGTCAAAAAAGCAAGCAGTGGAAGTCAAAACTAGCTCTCTTCATTTTCACAACTAACAAGCCTTCAGAAAACCGAAAGAGCAACAAGATGGATCAGATCCCACATAAAACTTCAAAGGTTTCAAGCTTCTTGATCTTATTCAATCTTTTAAAAAAAGACAGCGACTTAAAATTACTTCCATTTTCTCACTGGACATTTGAGGTAACAGGAGAGAAAAAAAATCCTCCTTTTGACCAGCCATCTCTTCACATTACTCAGTTTCCTTTTTTCTTGTCTAAGTGCAGGGTTCTGATTTACATTACTTGATAGGGACACACCCTGCTCTATTAATAGGTGTTGTCTTCTAGTTGAGAAAACTAAGGTGAAACTATCATTTAATTATCATCTTCTAAGACAGAAGACTCCATACTACCACTACTACTACAAAGCAAAACCACTCAAACTCCAAAAATCATGTAAAATCAAAGGAACAAGTTCCTCCACAACATTCTCTTCTTATTTTTTTGTGCTAGTTTCATCTATGTTACCAGGAGATAAAACTGCATAATGTTTTCTTCAGGCATTCTTAGGAGAAGTGATAGAAATTTCATAAGATTTGACAAGAACAGAAAAAACACAAGACTGGAAAATATGAGACAGAAAAAGATGCAGTGCAGTTATGTTCCACACTAAGATATCCTAGAGAAGTTAATAATTTGCAATCTCTAATAAGGACTCCTCCCTTTGGGAAGAACTCTATCTAGAAAAGATGTTACAGAATAGAAGTCATATACAATGCCGAGAAGTAGGGAAGGCAACTACATACCTACAAAAACAACAACAAAAACACTTTGTTACACCAAAGAATTGGAATAACCAATTTCTCAGATCACGTGAAGCATTAAACAAGCCCTTCAGTTTAACTAACACTGTTCTAAATGATATTTCAGTCAAGAAGTCTTCTGTCTGAAACTGTCATAATTATTCCTCTGGCCACGGCCAGGAAGAGGAAACCCACTGTAATTGACTTTTGACTTCTAACATGTTAAGTACCTTAGCCACACAGATTTGTGCCTTCAATTGTTAAGTGAGGAAACTTGCAAGGCTGAAAGCAGTTTAACAATGTCCGTAGCCATACAGGGACTTGGATGAGGAAAACAAAAATCAATTCCACCCAATAAGGAGCTGTTCCAATTCAGCAAAATAAAACTACAAGATATAAATAAAATATCCGCCTCCAAAAGAGGTAAGTTTAAACTTTCAGCAGAAGTGTGCAATCTCAGTGATCATAAAATTTACTTTCAATAGGAAGGTATAACATCGATATCACAACTTTCTATACAAGTCTGTTTGCTAACCTGTCCATACAAGTTTCCTGTCTTACCCTTCCAAGACTTCTCAGTCTTAAAGCCAAGAATCTGTGAAAGCAATTTTTTCGGAGCATAAATAAAGAAAAGAAGGTATTCAAAACATTATCCTAACAGTTTTCAACAAGTCGAATCACCACGCTGTTTTGAGAATGGCACTAAAACTGTATTTGCATTTGACCAATTTGATTTAAGAGAACACATTTTGCCATTGGCTTAAAGCTGCGATGAAATTTAATCTTTAAGCTGCTGTGGGAAATGTCTCTTGCAAAGCTGTTTTTCTTCTGAAAATTAAGCTTTAAATAAAGTAAAGTTGAAGAAGATGCAAATATGGAGGGAAAAGGAATGCAGCCAAAGAAGAAAAATGCAAAAACAGTGGAAAAAGAGACTTCTTGACTAAAAAAAATCTACCAAGATTTTATTACAAATAATTTCTGTTGAACAATAGAATGGAAATTAAAGGCCAGGAACAAAAAGTAGTTTCAGAAATCCTTTAAGAAGTGAAATCCACTGAATAATGAGACAAAACTGTTTGCTAGAAAACACTGCCAGTACCAGTCAGTACTGGACAATAATCTTCTTTTTTCATTGTTCCTGTCACCACCCAGATCATTTACATTTATCAGCTCTCACAAAGAATCCAAACAGACGGAAGAGAAATCGGGCCCCAAACTGCCAGAATAAGGCACTGTCCACCTACCACAGACAGCACTAAGAGGAACTTTCACATGCTGAAATGCAAGGGCTTTAATTACTACTAGGAAAAACATTCTTCACATGCTCTCAAGTTTTGTCTTCCAAATACAGACAAAATTCACCATGGACAACAGAAAAAAAAGCAAACAATCACGTAACAGAAGATCTCAGTTAACACAAAATACTGTTCTGAAGTAGGGTTCACAGCGGCCAAGTTTTCCTTCTAGATCCCCTCAGAGGCCGCAAGTTCAGCAATGTCAACAAGAAGCTTCCCATGCAAACTTCATGGAGATGAGCCATTAAGGTTCTCGTATGCTATTTTCCAAACTGTATCTGACTATTAAAAGGATTCTTTGACTTAGACACATAGATGTGACAGCTGTTTAGCTGTTTAATCCAAGAAATGGATTTCTAGAGCTTTTATTTGAAAATGGCAATTTTCAAGGCAGAATGGAAAAGTCAAGACTGCAGTAAGTAATTTGGTCCTAACTTTTATGTGAGATATCCCTCCATGTATTAGTTGTGGCAGTTAACATAAGACTTTTCTGAACCAGCTATGAACTCCAACATATTCTGCATTAATTTAAAGCATTGTACTCTGCCAATGAATGATTTCAACCAAAATAAGGGCTTCAAAAGGCCCTTTAAGTTTTCATTTCACAACAGTACACATTACTACAAATCACCACAGCATACGTGGCCATTAGAAAAATCTGCCTGCACGAGGGAAATCCAGCAACTATGAGTTTCAAGTGACTCTTTCCTATTATAACGCAATCACAAAGTCTCAGGAATAATCAGGACCACTGCTTTCCTCAGAGGGAGAACAAAACAGTTGAAGCTGTAACTTCCTAGAAATAGAAGCGCCCTGAAAATTTTGCTCAAGTTTCAATACTTGCAGCTCACCTGAAAAAGGCATGAGGTTCACTCTATAGAGACTCACTATTCTAGAACCATGCTGAACTTTCTGTGAGTGCATCAGTTTCTCAGTGTACCTTGACAGCACCTTTACTTTCTCAAGGAGACTACATCTGCTGAATATCAAGCAATCATTTGCACCTTTATAAACACAGAAAGTTGCATGTATCCAAGCCCCTTCACAGTTCTTTTCAACTAAGAGGAAAGATTAAAAATATATATATATATGCAGTTTAGAACATACACAATAAAGGGAGGAGGACCATAAACACACTAAAACCTCGTGGTTTTCATACTTTAAATGGGTGTGACAACATTAATTTGAATGTGGCATTCCTAAATCTTAGATAGGGATTTAAAAAAAAAATAAAATCCCATTTTCTCGAAAGGGCTAAGAGCCCTAAACCACAACCCAAAAAAGGGCTTACTAAGGATGTGGGTGTTCAGAACACTGCAGAGAGGGTTATAGTTTCCCATGCAACAGTAACGTGTTATTCTAACGACTGTTAACAACCAGTCCAACACAGGCTTCATTACAGCTAAGTAGCATGGAGGTACGTGGAGTTACAGGTTTCTAAGGGGTAGCTCAAGGTAAGATGCAACACTCCCTTTCAGCAGCAACCGTCTCAAAGCACTTGAAGGCTAAGTAGTTTCTTCTTAAGACAGGTCTGGAACACTTCTATGAAGACAGGCTGAGGGAGCTGGGCTTGTTCAGCTTGGAGATGAGAAGGCTCCAGGGAAACCTCACTGCAGTCTTTTGGTACTTGAAGGGAGCTTATGAACAGAAGGGAGACTGACTTTTTACATGGGTATATAGTGATAGAACAAGGGGGAATGGCTTCAAACTAAAAGAGTGGAAATTTAAGTTAGACGTTAGGAAGAGGTCCTTAGAAGGTGGTGAGGCCCTGGCACAGCTGCCCAGAGAAGCTGTGATGCCCCATCCCTGGAGGCACTCAAGGCCAGGTTGGATGGGGCTACGGGCAGCCTGAGCTGGCTGGGAGGCAGCCCTGCCCACAGCAGGGGTTGGGGCTGGGTGGGCTTTGAGGTCCCTTCCAACCCAAATCATTCTGTGATTCTATGATTAAGAAAAAAAAAAACAACATAAAATAAACAGCAAGTGTAACTCTAGAATAATAGATACATCTACCATAAAACACACACTCAATGAATTAATTGAAATCATCAATAGCAAGAAGAATTTATAGTTTAAGATGATTCTTCGTTCTTCTTTATTCTCTTGTTTTATGACTGCCAAAGACAACTTCAACCACACAGAAATATGAAAAGGTAAAATAAACTCACTCTGTCCTTCAAGGTGCTATTCTAATAACGCTATCGTGCAATGACTTAACAATGGCCAGTCATTTCTTTGTTTTATATGTTTGCCCTGCAAATAATCATAAAGTCATGCCGCACTTAAGACCCTCCAAAAGTTATAAAGATAAGCACTATAGCCAACCACAGAAAACTCATACGTGTGCACAACCCTTATATAAAAGGGGTAAGTAACTCTAATAACTCTGATCAGGCACATCAATGCAAAGCATGTGCTTGCAGAATTGAGGCTTATGTTACAGGAGATACATGCAACTCCTGAACTACTGGGTTATTAGGGTATTTGCATTAGAAATTAGTAAGAGCATGTTTTTAATATAAAACCTTTATACAGTCATAACAAAGTGTTCTGCTTGCTCCAGCTGTTAGCATACTGTACTACTATGTAGTTCTCTATCATAAGCAATGCAAATCAAGCTTAAATTGAAGTGAAAGCCCTTCAGGCCTTCTGCCATTCCCCTTCTCACGAGGATCCCTAGCGCCTTTCATTTACAAGCCTAAAAGCTTCCCAGATTCACAACAGGGTCAGACAAACAGCACAGTTTTAATTACAGACGGCATAAATGTGAAGTGCAAGCAGCTTCAGAAAAACAACTCCTTCTGCGGACAAACCCGACGACGACAGCGCGTTTCCCCTATTCCCAATTGCCAAGCACACCAACACCGTGCCCCAACACCCCCTACAGCACCACAGAGAGCCCCAGAAGGTGGCACCAATAGCTGACAGGGCAACACCGCTCACCCAGCCGGGGACAGAGGACAGAGCGGCAGCCACAGGGCCTGCAGCTCACCTGGCAGGTACTCCGCCTCGAAGCGCCGCCTCGTCTCGGCGATCAGTGCGGCCTTGTGCTGCTGCTGCGAATGAGAAACCGGCGGGACGTGAAAGGGCCCAGCACAATCCCTTACACCTGCACAGCAGAGCTAGCCGATCATCCCGCCGTTTAACCGCCACCCAACCGCCACTCCGTTCCCCCCCCCCGCCACCCCACCCGCGCGAGGGCCGCCGGGAAGCAGGGGAGAGCGCGGGGCGCGAGGGGACCACTCACGTCAGCCATGGTGCGGCGGAGCCGCCGGCAACGGCCACAGCAACTGCAGGGGGACAGGAAGAAGCGGCGATGGAGGAGCCGCGTGACCCGGGGGGCGTGGTCAAGGGGAATGGGCGTGGCCAATGGGAGTGGGCCCATACGCCCATCCCGGGAGCGGGAGCGGTGCGCCCAGTAGTTTCGCCTCTTTGCGCGTCATGGCCCCACCTCTCCCGCTCCGCTTCCTCTCCCGTCATGCGCTGCGTGGCGCGAGTTTCGGAGAGGCGCGCGTTGCCCTCGCTTCCGCCCTGTGTTGGTTTCTTCGTCCCGTCATGTCCGGTACTGCGGCGCGGGCAGGTGGGTAAAGCCTCGCAGGTTGGGTGTTCCCGTGGTTGCTTGTGTGAGTGTATGGGGCGGGCGTGTCCCTTCAGATGGGGGCGGCATAGCGGTGCGGTCTGTGTTAGTTAGTAGCCTCTGTGCTACTGGGCCTGGCTGCTGGTGGGCTGTAACTTAACCCGTCAGTTGTTATGGAAGTCTTTTGGTGCACCGTTGCTTTACACCATCCTCATCTATGTTATTAAAACACTATTGGCTTCGTGTTCTCGGGCTATGTCATTGCTTTGTGATATAGAGTTTTCCAATAAGGATTAGTGCAGCTGCTTGCTAAACATTTTACTTTTTGTTCTGCTTTCATTTTGCAGGGGGAGAACTTATAGCTGTGCTAAACCTGATGGAAATGGAGAGGTATACGGTTTTCTTGTAGGGGAATGCACTTACAGAGCAATAAAGATGCTTCTGAGCAAGCAACAGCACGTCTTGTCTTACAATGGAGAGCTCCTCGTCTTTCAGCTGTCAAAAACAAAGCGTGTGGAGGGAGCAGCTGACAAAACAGTGAAGCTGTGTGTCAGGAGGATGGCATTTGACAGAGACACTCAGCTGTTTGTTCAGAAGTCCTCCGGAGCATTTAGCATGCGTGCAAAACACTCAGAAATAGAAATCATTTGCTGTGACTGCACAGCGCATTCCAAAACAGGGATTGTTCTTCCCTGTGTTTTGATGAAAGTGAAAAAACAGAACAGCGTTGTCGAGCACCTTTTACTGTTGCTTCACAGCTCTGATCGGTTTGAGCAGTGCTGTCATTTTAAATTGGATTATGAACTGAAAGAGGATATCAGGTTGTTTGCTGGCCCCTCGGTGTTGTGGAGGCATGCCAACAAGCTGTTCTACATCTCTTCTGATTCCTGCACGGTTCTGAGTGCTCCTGTTCAACTTTCTTCCGTTGTGTGGACAGGTGAAATTGAGGGTGAAGGCACTGTTGTGTTAGGGATCAGAGCTGCTTGCCTACCAGAGAGTGAAGATGGGGATGAGTTTTCCACTTCAGACAGAGCCATCTGGGGCAGTGAGTTCTTTGGATATGCGATTGAAATGCAAAAAATGCTGACTGGCGCACGCTTCATGCCTCATGCTTACAGCAGAGTGGTATCTTCTGTCTGCATCTGCAAGAATGAGAGACTGAAAAAACAGCTCAGAATATCAGCTGTTGCCTTCACACACAAGAATCAACTGATCTGGTTCCAAGATGGTGTCCTTAAAGGTGTTTGTGAGCTTCCTTATGAGAAACCATGTTTAATAAAAACTGCTGTAACCAGTAGCAATGATTTGCTATTTATTGTATCTTTTTCCTCTGGGAATATATGTGTTGTACGGAGAGAGAACTTGCAGGTATTTGTGCCTTAAGTAGCTCCCTTTTCCTACTGCATCTTTTTTGTTTATATCCTTCTATCCAAAGGGAGAAGCTACATGTTTAAGATTTATTGCTTTTTGTCTTTCCTGTCAACTTCTGTTAAAGTAACCTGACTTAAGTATAAGTTTTTAGGGGGTAGGTTTTCACTCAGAGGGTTGTGACGCACTGGAACAGGTTGCCCAGAGACGTTGTGGATGCCCCATCCCTGGAGGTGTTCAAGGCCAGGCTGGATGTGGCTCTGGGCAGCCTGGTCTGGTGGTTGGCAATTCTGCCCGTTGCTGGAGGGGTTGAAACTAAATGATCATTGTGGTCCTTTTCAACCTAGGCCGTTCTATGATATGATAGGATTAAGTGTATGCTTTTTTTTTTTTTTTCTNCTGTCTTTTTGTTATCGGATGTAACTGAATTTCAGGTATGTTGCTTTTGATGCAACAGCGCATGGATCCTGCTTAGCTTGGAGATTTCCAAAAGTTACTAAATTATTTTGTCACCAAAATTCAAGTTGTCATGCATTAACAATCTCTGTGGTATCTCCTATTTTAGGGCAAAGAGAAACAGCAAATGGCAGTGTTTTTTCATACCTCTGTTGCTACCCCATAAAAATATTTTATGCCTGTGTAGTTGTTTTCTAGCCATGTGAGAACTTTGGTAGGTGTTACACTCCACTACATTGAAATATGCTGCATTTAAGTCATATGCAGTAATATGTGTAAGTTGCCTGTTGCAGATAGTGAAACTGAAAAATGTCAGCCTGTGTATTTTTGGAACTGCTCTGTGTTTATCATGTATCCGGTCTTAAGGGCCTGCACACAGCCTTTATGCCTCTTGATTCTTTTCCTTAACACTCATTACACTATCTTTTGAAGAGGACTTCCTTTGGCAAAGTAGTGCAGCTACACTATATCTGTGGTTACAGTGTTTGTCATAGTTTTACTTTCTGTTCTGGCATGAATTCTGGACTATTCAACACCAACTACTGAAAGTTTTGTAAGGATTATAGTGCCAGGCTCTTGATTATTATTATTTTTTTTTTCCTTTCACTTGGCTTGCCTGTTTTAGGGCACTGAGTTTGTTTTTTGTTGAAGTTTGTTTTTGGAGGGGTTGGTTTGTGTGTTTTTGTTTTTTTTTTTTTTTTTCCACTCTCATTTATTGAATTGAGAATTTATTTGTTCCCATTCTGACAGTGTTTTGGTAGTGGGTGGGAAGTTATTCAAGAAATGTTCTGTAGATTTTATTTTTAAAACTTAGATAAGAAATAGTAACAAGTAGTTGTACAGAAAACAACCTTTTCTGTAGATTGAGGTTTTTTATACTTTTTCATAAAAGATTTCAGTCGCTTGGAAACCACAGAGACTCTTATTTAATAAAAGAGCAGCTTCAGACTCTAGATATCTGAATTATGTTTCCCTCTAGCATTTTTCTCTACCTTCACTGTTTCACCTTTGCTTTTCACAGTAGTTCTAGTCCTGCCTATTGTGAATTTTCCTTTCCATTTTCTGCCCTTTGCAAAAAGTTCTTGGCTTAGTATTTTTAGCTTTGTTTGTATGGGTATTGTTTTATTTATGAATATTGTAAGTTTAATTGCAATGTGTCAAAGCACTGTCCTACTTACTACTAAGCCTCCGCTTTAATTTACTTTGTTTTCTGACAGTGATTCATCTGTTGTACTGTTTGTGCTGAATTTTCTCTCAGCTTTGTTTGTTCAGCTCTGTACTACAATGTTTTAAAGTGGATGTTTATTTTCTGTTTTTAAAATATTCACTTTTATTTTCTATTTCATGGTGCAAAGACTGTGATTTCTACTGGTGCTTTTTACTCAGTACATCTTGGGTATGGGTCTAAGGATGTACGTTTTCCTTGTTCCAGAAACAGTTGATAGAGAGTTACTCTAGTTTTTGCCATATGACAAATTTCAGTTCTCATTCTTGTGTTGCTTTATGAAGAGCAAAAAAGTGCTTGCAAAAGTCACACTGGAGAGCAATTGGATCAATAGATCTTTGGCTACTTTGACTGTTTCTCGCTATGTACTTTCCTGTTTGTTTTTTTTTTTTTTTTTTCCACTCTCATTTATTGAATTGAGAATTTATTTGTTCCCATTCTGACAGTGTTTTGGTAGTGGGTGGGAAGTTATTCAAGAAATGTTCTGTAGATTTTATTTTTAAAACTTAGATAAGAAATAGTAACAAGTAGTTGTACAGAAAACAACCTTTTCTGTAGATTGAGGTTTTTTATACTTTTTCATAAAAGATTTCAGTCGCTTGGAAACCACAGAGACTCTTATTTAATAAAAGAGCAGCTTCAGACTCTAGATATCTGAATTATGTTTCCCTCTAGCATTTTTCTCTACCTTCACTGTTTCACCTTTGCTTTTCACAGTAGTTCTAGTCTTGTAACTGACCAAATAAGAAAATTATTGAAAACAANCTTCAGATGGGGGCGGCATAGCGGTGCGGTCGGTGTTAGTTAGTAGCCTCTGTGCTACTGGGCCTGGCTGCTGGTGGGCTGTAACTTAACCCGTCAGTTGTTATGGAAGTCTTTTGGTGCACCGTTGCTTTACACCATCCTCATCTATGTTATTAAAACACTATTGGCTTCGTGTTCTCGGGCTATGTCATTGCTTTGTGATATAGAGTTTTCCAATAAGGATTAGTGCAGCTGCTTGCTAAACATTTTACTTTTTGTTCTGCTTTCATTTTGCAGGGGGAGAACTTATAGCTGAGCTAAACCTGATGGAAATGGAGAGGTATACGGTTTTCTTGTAGGGGAATGCACTTACAGAGCAATAAAGATGCTTCTGAGCAAGCAACAGCACGTCTTGTCATACAATGGAGAGCTCCTCGTCTTTCAGCTGTCAAAAACAAAGCGTGTGGAGGGAGCAGCTGACAAAACAGTGAAGCTGTGTGTCAGGAGGATGGCATTTGACAGAGACACTCAGCTGTTTGTTCAGAAGTCCTCCGGAGCATTTAGCATGCGTGCAAAACACTCAGAAATAGAAATCATTTGCTGTGACTGCACAGCGCATTCCAAAACAGGGATTGTTCTTCCCTGTGTTTTGATGAAAGTGAAAAAACAGAACAGCGTTGTCGAGCACCTTTTACTGTTGCTTCACAGCTCTGATCGGTTTGAGCAGTGCTGTCATTTTAAATTGGATTATGAACTGAAAGAGGATATCAGGTTGTTTGCTGGCCCCTCGGTGTTGTGGAGGCATGCCAACAAGCTGTTCTACATCTCTTCTGATTCCTGCACGGTTCTGAGTGCTCCTGTTCAACTTTCTTCCGTTGTGTGGACAGGTGAAATTGAGGGTGAAGGCACTGTTGTGTTAGGGATCAGAGCTGCTTGCCTACCAGAGAGTGAAGATGGGGATGAGTTTTCCACTTCAGACAGAGCCATCTGGGGCAGTGAGTTCTTTGGATATGCGATTGAAATGCAAAAAATGCTGACTGGCGCACGCTTCATGCCTCATGCTTACAGCAGAGTGGTATCTTCTGTCTGCATCTGCAAGAATGAGAGACTGAAAAAACAGCTCAGAATATCAGCTGTTGCCGTCACACACAAGAATCAACTGATCTGGTTCCAAGATGGTGTCCTTAAAGGTGTTTGTGAGCTTCCTTATGAGAAACCATGTTTAATAAAAACTGCTGTAACCAGTAGCAATGATTTGCTATTTATTGTATCTTTTTCCTCTGGGAATATATGTGTTGTACGGAGAGAGAACTTGCAGGTATTTGTGCCTTAAGTAGCTCCCTTTTCCTACTGCATCTTTTTTGTTTATATCCTTCTATCCAAAGGGAGAAGCTACATGTTTAAGATTTATTGCTTTTTGTCTTTCCTGTCAACTTCTGTTAAAGTAACCTGACTTAAGTATAAGTTTTTAGGGGGTAGGTTTTCACTCAGAGGGTTGTGACGCACTGGAACAGGTTGCCCAGAGACGTTGTGGATGCCCCATCCCTGGAGGTGTTCAAGGCCAGGCTGGATGTGGCTCTGGGCAGCCTGGTCTGGTGGTTGGCAATTCTGCCCGTGGCTGGAGGGGTTGAAACTAAATGATCATTGTGGTCCTTTTCAACCTAGGCCGTTCTATGATATGATAGGATTAAGTGTATGCTTTTTTTTTTTTTCTTTCATTGCTTTCTTATATATTTGAAAATAAATCCTGATTTTTTTAATATTTAATGCTACTTTTTATGAATCTGATATGTAGCCTCTACTGAAAACAAAATCAATAATATAAGAATTTAAAGCTTAAGACAGCTATGAATGTGCTTGCAAAATTTAGGTTAAAATCATAGTTAACTGCTATTATTTTGAAGCATAATCTTCTTGGAATTGATAAGCTTTTTGAGTTTTCCCTCCTAGTGTCAAAAAACATTAGTTCCCAGAAATGACAAGGAGGTCCTCACTTTATTTTTCCTTAAGTCTGTAGAGACAGAATTAACTGCTAGGTTTTTGTAATACTCTGTCAAGAAGACACAATGGAAATGAAATCTTGTCTTACCTGAGAGGCAAGCCTCATCTTAACAAAATCACATATAAGATTCCAAGCATATGCGTTTTAAAACCTCTTCTACTGCAGGTTACTTCCAAATGGCAGAAGGTGAAGTCTGTTCTGGTAGATGATTTCATTGGTTCTGGAACTGAGCAACTGCTACTGCTTTTTAATGATGACTCCAGTACAGATGTGTTAAACATGTTTAAAATAACGGATTTTGGAAAGATAAACTATGAAGTAAGTTCAGTTTGTCTTTTCTCAGCTGTTCAGTCTGTGCTTTAAAAAAAAACTTGAGAAATGATTAGAGCAGTGGTGCTAAGTGAAATTGTATGTCTGTTGTGAAATGCCCTTAAGTTTGAATATAATCGAGTGTAATACTCTGTTTGAATAGCAATGTAATTTGTCTGGAGAGATTATTCTACTTCCTAGATAGTATCAGCATCCTTCTGGGAATATGGTTGAAGATGCTTCAGGTACTTAGCAGATCTTTTACAACGCTTAGCTTTTAGTTAAGAAAATTAAGGTTGTAGTGCATGTTAATTACTGTCTTGTAATTATGTCTTTCTTTTATGTGTTATCAATTCTTAACTGATTTCAGAAGATGAGATTTTTCTTTTGAAATGGACGTGGCTATTCTTCTGCTTTCCTCACTTTTTTTTTCCTAATAATGATGTGTAGTAGCCAGGACCTTACATTCAGCTTTTTAAATATTTTTGCTTTTTTTTTTTTTTTTAGAGTGGAATTAATTATAAAGACAATGTTCCTGCTGCAGAAGGATTACAAGAGAATAGTTTGCTTACCATCCAAGCTCTTGAAACAAGATTACAGGTTTGTGCTAAATAAATCTGCCTTCATATTTTCTCCAAATTAATTTTCTGTATCATTAGTCTAAAGGGTGAGGTTAATAATGTTATTTTTATTGGAGAAGTGGTTCAGGGAGAAATTAGTGTTGTTAAGTATCTGTTCTTGAATTGGTGGTAGTCTGTTTCAGTTCATTTGGTTGTTATAAATGCATTTAGATAATTAGAAGATTCTAATTTAATTTTAATTAAATTTTTGTGATAATGTTGAAGCCATCTTACAAAAGCTTTGTAACAGTCATTTTACTCATGGATGTTTAAAAACTAGTTTCATAATATCAGAGCATTTACTTCTTTTGCTCAGCATTACTTACTTTGAGATGCCAGGTTTCCAAAGAGTGCTAATGAGTAGCAGCTGTTCCAGGAAGAATTAATTGTTTCTTTGTTTAGGGACTTCAGTCAAGTTGGTTTAAACTTCTGTCCAAATTAGTGACCATTGCTATTTCACCACCTGCTGATGCTTTTCTTCCTGATGCTGGCAGATTTATTGAAACACTATTGCAATGTAGAGTGAATGATGTTAAAACCCATATCCTTCTTTTAATTAGCATCATATTAACATGCTGGGGAATAATACATGCTAGAGCATAGGCAATCAGTGGGAATATATTGTCTGCTAGTGAAACTTGAAGATACAGCTATCTAGTTTAAGTTCTGTTAGTAAGCATCCAGCACTCTCTTCTTAGATGTTCTTTGGCACAATCGTGTGTGGTTACTTTGGTCAAAGTAAGTAGTAACTGACCAAATAAGAAAATTATTGAAAACAAACAAAACACTAGCAACTTCTGAAGACAGCATAAATCACGGATTAAGTCGCTGTAAGAATGTTGTTACTTTATTTAAAATGCTTTAAGTATGAAATAGGAGGTAATTATCTGCTCATTTGTGAATTAGTGAGAACTTGAGTGTATGGCGGTAGTTTGATCTGTAGCCTTTAAGAGGAAGGAATTTGGCCAGCGAAAGATTAGTCTGTTACTGAAAGAAAAAGGACTATGGTCCGTTAGCTAAACCACTGAAAGAGAAAAAAAAAATTGTTCTAATTACAAAGGAGATATCTAGAGATACTATACATCTTCTGAAAGATAGAAGCTGTTATTTAGAGAACAGAGAACAATAGATTTACCTTTCCTGCAAGTGAGAAGAGAGCAGTTGGATTAATTTTGAGAACCTCTAGGTCCCTTGCAGCCCTGTATTTTTATTTTTTTTTTTACAGTTCTTCACCTTGCTCACTAGATAGAGGTCTATTGGTTTTTACATACAGAAGTGCAAGTTTCCTTCGCAATTCATTACTTTCTACCCATGACTTGGGCAGTGATATACTTCAAACATGATTTTTTTTCTTCTGTATTCTTTCCTTACTTGTTACGCTACTTTATCCTTCAGACAAACAGACATTGGTTTCCATCTCTTGTTTTTTGCTCCTTCCACTTTTATTGTGAAGATTGTCTGCCCTGCCACTGACAGTTAAATGTTTTATGTAACTTGTCTTTTGATATTTCTCTTTTTATACATCGGCTGGCTTTCTGCTTTACAGCTTTGTGAATCTGTGTTACAATCAAATGAGTACTGTGTATTGGTTTTGATAGAAGCAAGCCACTGACTGGAGATCTTATGTGTCATCTGCTGATGAAGTCCTTCTGATGGAGACACGGAATCCTTCATAAGGCTTTTTTTTTTCTAGATTTCTTTTAGACGTAGTAGATCTCTAATTTTCCAAGTCACATGCTAGCACAGGCACTGTAAGAAAATTGAAAATCCTCTTATTTTTTTAATGCTTAAAATCTTTGATATTGCCATGGCAATGAATTTGGAAATAGGTGGAGGTATGATTTTAGCCTTAATGTTGCAATGTTGCTTCCTTGCTGAGATCTCCGTTGTTCCGTATGTTTCTCTGAATAGTGAAGTACTGTTGCTGTCTTTTTGTTATTGGATGTAACTGAATTTCAGGTATGTTGCTTTTGATGCAACAGCGCATGGATCCTGCTTAGCTTGGAGATTTCCAAAAGTTACTAAATTATTTTGTCACCAAAATTCAAGTTGTCATGCATTAACAATCTCTGTGGTATCTCCTATTTTAGGGCAAAGAGAAACAGCAAATGGCAGTGTTTTTTCATACCTCTGTTGCTACCCCATAAAAATATTTTATGCCTGTGTAGTTGTTTTCTAGCCATGTGAGAACTTTGGTAGGTGTTACACTCCACTACATTGAAATATGCTGCATTTAAGTCATATGCAGTAATATGTGTAAGTTGCCTGTTGCAGATAGTGAAACTGAAAAATGTCAGCCTGTGTATTTTTGGAACTGCTCTGTGTTTATCATGTATCCGGTCTTAAGGGCCTGCACACAGCCTTTATGCCTCTTGATTCTTTTCCTTAACACTCATTACACTATCTTTTGAAGAGGACTTCCTTTGGCAAAGTAGTGCAGCTACACTATATCTGTGGTTACAGTGTTTGTCATAGTTTTACTTTCTGTTCTGGCATGAATTCTGGACTATTCAACACCAACTACTGAAAGTTTTGTAAGGATTATAGTGCCAGGCTCTTGATTATTATTATTTTTTTTTTCCTTTCACTTGGCTTGCCTGTTTTAGGGCACTGAGTTTGTTTTTTGTTGAAGTTTGTTTTTGGAGGGGTTGGTTTGTGTGTTTTTGTTTTTTTTTTTTTTTTTCCACTCTCATTTATTGAATTGAGAATTTATTTGTTCCCATTCTGACAGTGTTTTGGTAGTGGGTGGGAAGTTATTCAAGAAATGTTCTGTAGATTTTATTTTTAAAACTTAGATAAGAAATAGTAACAAGTAGTTGTACAGAAAACAACCTTTTCTGTAGATTGAGGTTTTTTATACTTTTTCATAAAAGATTTCAGTCGCTTGGAAACCACAGAGACTCTTATTTAATAAAAGAGCAGCTTCAGACTCTAGATATCTGAATTATGTTTCCCTCTAGCATTTTTCTCTACCTTCACTGTTTCACCTTTGCTTTTCACAGTAGTTCTAGTCCTGCCTATTGTGAATTTTCCTTTCCATTTTCTGCCCTTTGCAAAAAGTTCTTGGCTTAGTATTTTTAGCTTTGTTTGTATGGGTATTGTTTTATTTATGAATATTGTAAGTTTAATTGCAATGTGTCAAAGCACTGTCCTACTTACTACTAAGCCTCCGCTTTAATTTACTTTGTTTTCTGACAGTGATTCATCTGTTGTACTGTTTGTGCTGAATTTTCTCTCAGCTTTGTTTGTTCAGCTCTGTACTACAATGTTTTAAAGTGGATGTTTATTTTCTGTTTTTAAAATATTCACTTTTATTTTCTATTTCATGGTGCAAAGACTGTGATTTCTACTGGTGCTTTTTACTCAGTACATCTTGGGTATGGGTCTAAGGATGTACGTTTTCCTTGTTCCAGAAACAGTTGATAGAGAGTTACTCTAGTTTTTGCCATATGACAAATTTCAGTTCTCATTCTTGTGTTGCTTTATGAAGAGCAAAAAAGTGCTTGCAAAAGTCACACTGGAGAGCAATTGGATCAATAGATCTTTGGCTACTTTGACTGTTTCTCGCTATGTACTTTCCTGTTTGTTTTTTTTTTTTTGTCTGTATCTGAATTTCTTACTTGGGAGTTTCGAATAGGAGTAAGAAATGGTTTGATATCCTGTTGACTGCAGTTAGGAAGAGATTGTAGAAACAAAATAATAGAATCATAGAATGGTTTGAGTTGGAAGGGGCCTTTAAGATCACTCAGCTCCAATCACCCTGCTATAGGCAGGGATATCTCTCTCTAGACCAGGATGCTCAGAACCCCATCCAGCCTGGCCTTTAATGCTTCCAGAGAAGGGGCATCCACCAGCTCACTGGGCAACCTGTACCAGTGTCTCACCGCCCTCACAGTAATTATTTTTTTTTTTTTCCTAAAATCTGGTCTAAATCTATTTTCTTCTAGTTTCAAACAATTTCCCCTTGTCCTGTTGCTACCTGTGCCCTCGTAAAAAGTTCCCTCCTCATCCTTGTTCTTTACCCTTAAGTTTTTCTTTTCTTCCCCTGCCAAGTCTGGCACTGGAGTATTTCATGGAATCTGGTATTTGTGATGCTTAGTTTGATAGGTGGCAAATCATTTTGTTAGAGAATTTATCATGATGGGTTCTATTTCCTCTGAATGCCCTTTGCTCTTGCATCATGAGCAAATGGTATTACTCCTTTTACTTGGCATGCTTTTCATTCAGGCTTGTCATTTGGTGATGACTGAATCTGATGTCTTTTTTTATTTGTTTATTAGTTTAGAGGCTGTTTTTCCTTACCAATGAAAGGCTTTGTTCTCCTCTCTCTTATTGTTGACAGTAACAGACTTTTCAGGAACTTACTTTCCAGAGAATACATTTTGAAGAATTTTTTAAAATATAATAACCTAATGCTTAGAACTTGTCTATGTATTTGTCTGTTTGTAAAACTGTCAACGTTTCAATATATTTACTTGAACAATCTTCAGTATAAGTCTTGACAAAAAATCAAATATGATGTTAATACAAAAATAAAGCAGAAACAATAATGAAAGAGTTGAATGTCTACGTAAACATCTAATGTAAATATTCTCAGATTTAAGATAAACTCAGAGTTTAATACTGAGAGAACAAGATTCTTAGATCTGTATTTTGGCAGCAAAGTAACCTGACTTGAACAATTTTTTGAAGCATTACTTCAGGAACATCAGGAATTGAATTGTGATCCTTGAATAAAATGGAAAGCTGAGGGTTACCTTGGTAGCTTTGATACCAATCCTTATTTGCAGTAGACTAGAGACTGTGTCCAATAACCACTTTTTATATTTTATAGGCTGGTCTCACCTCTGTTCGAGAGCTACAGCAGCATTTAAGTCTCAAAAAGAGGGTTATTCTTGAATCATGCAGAGCACTAGTAGATCTTGTTGAAGGAAGAAGCCATATTCTACCAAGTGCAAAAAAGGTAAAATATATAAGAAAGCACAGATCACTTCTGCTTTTTGCTGAGCCATTTGTAGAGGGTTCTTCCCTCAAACACTACTTGCTACTTTTACTAGTGAAAATTGCCACTATCAAAACTCATTAATTTGCTTTAAGTAAAGTCTGATTCATTATCTTACCCTGACAATTTACATAGTGAAGAGTGAGTTTTATTTTTTCCTTGAAATTGATCTGCACAGTATCTGCTGGTGACTGGTTTGTACAGAAGAATAACCTTTAACAATGAGTTAATGACAAACAGTAGGACTGCATTGTCTTAAATGGCACAGTTACCTGGACATTGAATACCTGTCTCTGATCTAATATGATAGGAAGAATGAGCAGTGATTTCTGTAAGCAAAATTTATTTTACAGTGGAGCAGAGTGAACTGTGAGCTGAAAAGGTGACAGAGTTTGGGCAAATGTTATATCTGTATGCTTCTTAAATTAAGACTCATGATTACTTGAAATGAATTGAAATTACTTGAAATCTACATGATCTTTCAGTTAACACTTTAGTCTCCTTCAAGTCAACCTGGTTTAGACAGCAAAATTTTAAGCAATTAATAATATAACTTCTAATTCCTTCTTTGGAAGAAAACGTGTACAAGGAGAGGATGAGTTGTTTGTCAAGATAGCTTTTGTTTTAAGAAAGTGGATTTATGTCTTGTAAATCTATTCTAGAGAATAAACTAGTTTGTATAGATTTCATTTTATGTAGTAGATCTTATAGTAGAACATGAAGTAATGCAATATAAAAAGAACTAATATCTGCACTTAATTTATCTAAACAAACATTTTTCTGTAAGGAAGGCCTTGTCAGTCTCTGGGATGATGTGGAAAAGCCTTATTCTGTTAGTAAAGAGCCATCATTGACGCCTAAACCTCAAGATCGCTTCATAGAGAAATTGTGGCAACGTGTTGTGGGTGACAACTTGGTAGTTGGAGTAAAACTAACTGAATCATTTTGTTTGTAAGTATATAAATAAAATTTCATTTTGTAGTTTAATAGAAATTGAGATTGCAAGTAAAGCCCTGCAGTAGAAAGAGTGGATTTTTGAGATTTGATTTTTCTCATTTCAACATCTGTGTATGAAGTATTTCAAGTGCATTTTGCCAGTATTGTTGCTGTGGCATGTTTCTAGTGCTGTGCCAAAAATATATTATCTAGCCAAAAATCAGCTGTGTCAATATAACTACGTCATTACCGGAGGCATTTATAACAGAGCTTTCTTTGACAAAAATTATGGTTCTTTATAGTTCACATTAGCATAGGTACACTGACTTCAGTGTGTGGTGTAGATTTAGCTCTGTTTTAACTATCCTGTTCCTGCTGCCTAAGGGTTAATATCTCACCATTTGTAGGGAGTGATTTCCTTAAAAAGTAGAATAAAACATTTTTAATTCTCTGATCGACTTAGCAAATATTCAGCTATGCTTTAGTCAGATATCAAATCAAATAAGTATTTTCTGAGCCTATGCATTATATAAATTACATGGAACAAGCAGGCTTAAAATACTCAAAGCTTCAAAAAGATTTGTTCTCGTTATTATCCTTAAAGTGATTTGTTTATTCTGTTCATTTTAGTTGCTTAGTTCTAGTCATGATTACTACTGATGTTATTCCCCCATTGACGAGGGAGCTTATTTGGAATGCACTTTGAAAGAACAGGATTATGTGAAACAAACTTATGATAGACAGTGTGTAATCTAAACTTTGGTAGAGTTAGAAGTTACTTTTTGACCTATATTCTCACGAGCATTGTAGCTGACACTGTGTTAAGGTAAGCTTAAGGAGTATTGATGCCTCTAAAAATCATTCAAGTGACTGTGGGGGAACTGACCTATCAGGCCTTTTGGTTGTTCTGCTGGAACTGCAGGTATATTTCTCAACAACCAGCTTGCTATAATTTTACAAGGAAGTTGACCTTGTCTTCTTGATGGCCTCTGTTAAGAGCTACCAAGGCAAAAGATTGTTTTTGCCTTTCCACTGTTTATTCTTTTCGCTTTGATGACAGTGACTTTGGTTTTGAAAATGAAATACCTATGTCCTATATAGCTTCAGAAGTCCCGAGAAGATTTGTAACTACTTTTTTAAAACCAGCAGCAACCTTGCCCTCTTCTTCATTTTTACAGCTGAGAACCAATCTGTGAAGATTAAGTCATTTGTGAAAGGTTACCTGGTAGGCTAGCAACAGAAGGTTGTAGTAGGTCTACTGGGCTCCAGGAGCCCAGGGTCATGGGTCATGGGCCTGTGGTTTTGCAGAAAAGGGTTTGCTTTCTTTTGAACTCCAATGTGCAAGTTTTCATTGATTATTTTTGGGCTTCCTTCTAATGCAAGATTATATTGATGTTTTAGATTACACTGTGAGGTGATGATACTTCCCATAAAGGAATCTAGATGTTTGTATGACTTCAGGTGTCAGTGACATCTTGAGATTGAATTGATTGTTAGAGTAAAATGTTCACTGAAAGAAGATCTGAAACAGTACTACTAGGATTTCACAAAAGAATCTTGTTGAATGAACAAAACACTTCATGCCATTTCAGGAAGTTACTGCATGTTTAAGGGAACAGTATTTTAAACCCTTTATTGTACTTTCTACATGCACTTCTGTTTAAATACCTAAAAACAATGTAAATACTGGAAGAACTTTTAGTTCTCAAAGAGGCAGAATTTTTACTTTCTGTAGTCTTTTTTTATTAAAAGAAAATTAAGTCTTTAAAAATAAAGTGCAAATGTCATAGAGTATCCACAAGGGTTATGTTGAACATTCAACATTTTCTGAGTGAATTAAATGTCCAAATTATTTCAGTTAACGTGACGGATCTAACTCCTAGGAGCTCTTAATACAAATGACTATTTCACTTAAGATTATAAGTACTTACACACTGTGCAGTATCTGAACTAACTTGGAATGGTATTGGAGTTTGTAGCAGACCTAAATGTTGTAAAGTACTGTTTTTTTGTTATTTATAAAAAAGCAAAATGCAAACTGGGACTGCAGTCATCTTATGTGGATTTTTACAGGTCAGTGGGTGATATCAGTTTATCGTTAGTGATGGATCAAGACTTCTCTTTGATTTCTCCAATTATTGAGTGTCGGAATAAAATCATTAAGGTGAACAAAGTCTTCTCAGCATTATCTGTCTCTTCGTGTCAAATTGAGCCTCCTCAAAAAAAGATGAAATTGGACTTGCATAGCAAGAATGATCTGAAAAAAGAGTTTCATAAGAGATGTTCTAGGACTCATCTGGATAAAGCAAATACAGTTACTGCTGTTACCAGCCTTTCACCACTACTGGCATTTCATCGTGTTTGTTGTGCAGTTCTACTACATGCAAAGAAACAAAAACATCGGAATGGTGATTTACTGAAGAGCAAAAGGATGACTTTACTCTGTGGGAAAGTTTTGCTAAGTCTGGAAGATATTTCAAGTGGGAAATATTCAGTAAATATGCTCAAGAATAATAGTTACTGTACAGGTAAATGGATTGATAGAGTTTGGATTCATAAAGATGTGGTTGATTGTTTTTTCTAGATGAGATTAAGCTAAATTTTCAGTGTGTAATTATGTTTCTTTCTTTTAACTCAACAAATACAGACTTCTGAATGAAAAGCTGGGTGAAATAGAAAGCAGAAGAACCAATTTTTTTAGATTTTAAAAAAATTGAAACAGTTGCTATAAGGTTTTACAGCATTGGTGCTGAAGTGTATCATGAAATGTTAATTTTGAAGATAAATCTGAATACAGATATAGCTTGCTTTTTTTTTTTTTCCTACAGATAAGATATTTACTGTTGATTAGATACATTTATTTTTCCTGACTTGGTATTACTGTTTTTTAAGTAATACCAAAGTAACTGAAGCTTTTCCTCATCTGCACAGCTATTGAGTTCCTCTATATTTTTTTTCCTATTAAGTTCCTGATTGAACTGATTTTTGAACGGGGCTTCTGCTAATGTAGCAAAATGTCCTTTTGATCATTTGGTATGAATTTTAATTTCTTCCTTTAATGCCATATCATCAGCTAACACCAAAGTGCCATCTTAATGTCATAGGAGGCTATTAATAGTGTTCCCTTGGCAAGGTGACATTTATCTTTAGAGCTCTCTTATTATATAGTTGCAGCTTTGTTAATCAGGTAACCATTTTGCTCAACAGAAATAGGTATAAGAATATAGGTGAGAAGAAAATTTCCAAAGAAAACATTGAATGCAGGTGCAGACTGCAAGTAAAATTGGGAGTGTGAATCAAAAATGTATTCACATCTTCTATGTGAAACCTGATCAAAGTATTTAGGTTGAGTAACTTTTTTTGTATTTTCTTGCAGGTTCCATGGAAGACATATTTGCTATCCTTGCAGTATCTATCAGATTTTCCTTTCAGATTGTGTCTTCTGACTGCACACTGACTCGAGTAAATTCGTGGTTACTTGGAGAAATGGACTGCATACCATTTAAGGAATGTCATGACATGGTATTCTCTAATAAAGCAGGAAATATTTACGGTACAATCTTTAGCTGGACACTGAAAAGTCCTTTTGAAGGAGTTCTAACAGTATTTTGCAGGTAAAATTGGTCAAAAGTTTTACAGTATATTCATCTAATACTCGTGCCTTTATCTTCACATTGTCTCTTACCGGCATCATAGCCAACAGCTATAGTTCTGATATGACAGGGTCAGAGCATGAATTGTATCATTTAATTTTGTGCTAGTACACTGAATTCCTAATAATTGTAGTCCCCTTTACTAGACCATTTCTTTCGTTCATTTCAATGCACAGTAAATTTTTCTTAATGTGTTTTTTCAACATATGTTGCTTTTTTTAAAACATAAGGGAATGTTTGTTTTTAACAAAAACACGCTAGACAATTTAAATTGCATTCTTCGTCACTTTTAGTTTAGTGATGCAACATGCATCTAGTCTAACTTGTACATTTTTTCTGATATACTTTATTTTCTATCTAGCATTATATTGAAGAGGAAATAATCTGAAGAATCTCAGTGGTTTCCTTATGTAGATTGTCAAACTATTGGGGTAAAATGATGTACGTCAGGTAAACAAGTTAGTAATACTTCCATCGTTTATGAGTTAGCTGGTTAAGGCTCACACTGTGAAAAGTAATTTTCAAGTACTGACAGATTTTTCTTTTCCTGAAGAGTTCAATCTAAAACAAACAAACAAAAAAACTAAAAGCAGGTAAGGGTACATCTCTTAGGAATCTGTAACTAATAGTAAAAATAAAACTTCATTCAATTAGGAGTTGATTGCCTTTCATGTAAGAGCAAAGAGTAACGTTTTTAAAAATCAAGACTTCTGGAAACTTCCTTTTGGAAACTTAGTTTGCTTGATACTATTCATTTGCAGTTCAACTTAATATCAGTACTTAATGAGCTGCATGTTTATACTTGTATGCTTATATTTGTATTTTCAGTGTTAATTTTTTTCCCCTTCATTGGATCAGTCTTTTTCTAGTAGAATATTTCTCTGACAGATTGAAGGTGTACTGACAATTTTTTTTCACAGCCATTCAGAAATGAGATAAGCTGCATCTGTTGTAAGTAGTGGAAAATTAAGATAAGTGAATTGCAATGGAACAGCTTTACTGATCAGTGTGAGAGAACTAGCTACTTAGGGATGGGTCATGGTTTGAAGAGTTCTTCATCTCAAGAGAAGGGGGGGAAGGAAGAGGAAGAAACCCAGCTGAGATAGGAGAAACTAGTTTATTAAAAGGAATGTGAGATAATACAGAATAATTAAGAATAATAAATCAAATGAACCAAAAATGAACTGGAGGAAGGAGTCAGTCTAAGTGCTTATTGGCAGGCCTTCACTAACTGGTGTCCCAGAAAAGACAAGAGAACTTCCTCCTCATCCAGAATCAGGAGATCACATCTCCCAGGGCTGGAACTCACATGAAACAGCTGAGTCTGCTAGAAGCACAGCACGCAGGAAGTGCACCCAGCACTGAGCTTAAGTGTCGGGCAGCCTTCCATATGATACCATGATATGGAATACTGACAAAACCAGGACAGGGTGCTTTTTTTGGTTTTTTTTTTTTTCTGACATAATTGTTTTAATTTTTCCTTCGAAAAACATCTTCTGAGGAGCTCATCTGGCCAAACACAGGAAACTGCATTTCTCTTAGACTGAATGTTGGTCTGTCACTGCATCATGCTGGTGTCTGGGAGAATAGGTTCCCTGTGATGAATACCAGCACTATTTTATCCAGGGTTCTTAATTTGAACATTTAATTGTTTTTAAGCACAGTGCTTCCTCACCAGTGGCTGTTCAAAAAAGACCAGCAGTTAGACACCTAATAGCTCTGCAGTGCATTTCTATTGATGGTGACAGTATATGAATGCATCTTTCTTCTGCCCCTAAATGCATACTAGGCAACTTTGTGTTGTCACATGTGGTTTTTACATACAATGAATTGTTTCTTAAAGAAAGAAGTGATGCTCGTATAACTGGATATATATTTTAATGTTGAATATTTGTTACTGAAGCAACAGATCATTTGGAATACAGCTAGTTTTATTTGCAATACAGCTAGTCTGTATTGCATTAGAAAGTCCTTGCTGGCAGTTGTGTACTGTATGCACAATACTTAAAACCATAAACATCCTAAGTTTTCATCTGTTTAATTTAAAGTAGTTTTATTATATTTGCCACTGTAGAATTTTGAACACAAGATATCTTTAATAATAGTAATCTTATTTTGCAGAAGTCTGACTGTCTTGTTCCAGTGTCTTCATAGCCTTACTAGAGTTCTCCCACCAAGCTGTGATATAAAACTCCTGAAATCTGGAAGCAAAAGTGTACTTACTGAGCAATTAGCACTGGCTTTGGAAAAAGAAATGTTCACCTCAAGGACTTTTCTCTCCTCAAAAGAAAGTAAAGCTGAAAACAACTTGACAAGGTGGAGTGAGCCTGGCAAGAAAATCAGTGATCCTCCTGTGGCCTCTTTACTGGACAGTGAGGATGGTGTTCAGCAATTCAGAGAGAGGCTTCGAAATGAAAGGGAACAGTGTGTGCTAAGTATGAATGAAACGATGGATGGTACCCTTTACCAGGAAGTGGCTTTGAAAGTAGCAGAAGCTCAGCTCTGTTCTGATATGATTGTGTGGAGACTGAGCAAGTCCTAGAAACTTATCGAAATTTATTTTGAATAAAGTTTTAATAAAATTGTAATATAAAATATTTATATTTTCATATATGTTTGTCACTTATTTTATAGCTCAGGTATTTTTAGAAACAACAGTATTTTGGTTGATGACTTCTAGCTGGTTCCATTAAAAATGCGTGTTAAAAGTAGCAGTCATTATTTGGTTACAGATTTCTAAAATATATTTTAAGGTACTTTTCTAATAAATATTATTTGAAAGTTATAATTCTTGATCTTTAAATGAAATACAGTAGGAAAAAGTAAGTATGGATTGTTTAAAATAGTCTATTAAATTTCTACTGGAACTATTAACACAGACAACACTAAGTTTGTTCGTTATTTTTAAATCTTAAGACTAAGCTACAGGAGGTATCTAAGTTAAACAATTTTAATTCATAATTTGATTATGAGGTTTGATAATTTCAAAGCAGCAGCCTATTTTCATGATACGTCATGCCTTTTAAGTAACTTTGTTAAATCTAAACACCAGTTGTTAAATCTGAGGGAGAAAGCTCTGGCTGTACTTTGCAGCCCAGTTTTGTAGAGGCCACTCTTGGATGTGAGACGTTTCGGAGTAAACATTGGGGATGGAGAAACAAGATTAAGCCTTTTACAAATTTCCATCAACTCTTGAACATTCATGCTTGTAATCGTAGATGTAATTCATGCTTTTAATTTTGTGAGGTCCATCCTCACTGACAAGACCATGGAAAGACTGATTTGCTTAGTAAATCCTGGACAAAACTGTCTTTTCTTGGAACTTAACCCAGTTTCAAAGATGGAACAATTATTTGCTTGTCCCTGAGTTATAAATGCTTGTCTGTTGATATTAGCTGCTCAGTACTTTGAACCTATCCTCAACTACTGTAAGTAATGAGCAACTCCTTGCCTGTTACGCTTTATTTCTGGTTAGAAGAAGATGATAGTATGTGTGTATCCCAGATGAGAGCTGCCTGTGATCTTGCATGTACTAGTAGTTACTTTTTCTTTTTTTCCCCCATCATAGTTATATTTTTTTTCTTAGCTTTGCAAGTGACAGAAGGCTTGGAAAATCACAAATCATAATACTTTGTTTCCTTTTATCTCTGCTTTATGCAAGCAAAATTGTAGTGTTTGTCACCTTTTGTTCAAAAGTTGTCAAACGGTTGCTGCAAAGTTTTAATAGTTAACAGCTTCAGCATGTACTCTGACAGTAAGAGTTTGGCTTGAAGGATGAAAGATCTATCGATTCAGAAGAACATTCCTCAAGAATTGTTTTTTTTGTTTGTTTGTTTGTTTTTTGTTTTTTTTTTTGTCAAGAGTTCCTGTCATGGTTTAAGCCAGAATGCAGTGAAGCACAACAGAGCACTTCATTTACTCCCACCCAGTGGGGGGATGAAGGGATATATTTTTTAAAGTTTAACAAGTGGATTGAGATAAAGACAGTAAGACAGAAAATGACTTGGCAATCAGTTGTCACTGGAATTCCCAGAGTATCATTTCTAATTTTAAGCATTTACAGGAAGAAATCTCGAAACTCTAGCTTGCAGTTAAAGGAGTTTCCTTGGTAAACCAGCTGAGAAGGAACTTTCAGAGCAATAAAACTATTATTCATCTCAAGGTACTTGAAGGAGTTTGTGCAAAGTTATGGAAACAGTTCAGCCATTGATTTTTTTTATGGGGAAGCAAGGTGTCACATAGTAGCATTGGTATGTGCATCTGTATAAGGAGAACCATCCATTGCTTGGCAGAACTAGCAGAGTTGACAAATTGAAGAGAAGCTGCTACAGTCAGAAGTTGCCAGTTTCTAATTCCAAAGGATTGGTACCTATTGTTATTTAAAAGCAGCACATAGTTAAATCACGTGATTACATGACTCTTCCTTTGCCTTCCAGAGGCATGAATGCTTAGTTTTCAGATCATCAAGTGAAGTCACCGTAAGCTTTCCTAAGAGACCTCTAAGATTCCTGGGAGTAGTTTCCCAACTCTCTAGTAATAGCATTGCACAACTTCCAGTGGTAGTGATGCAATGGAAAAATGTAAGAGGGATGCCTTAACGTCCCAAAATCTAAATATCTGCTAGAAATGCCTGGAAAGTTTTTGCTGATAAACTTTTGGGCCAGGAACCATGCAAAAAGTATAGCTGTTCTGAGCAAGTGTGCCAAGTTCTCTAGCATCTTCTCATGAAATGGCAGCAATGGGAACATTTTTTTTTAGAAATGTTTGATTTCCTAAACTTGTCTTTTGAAAATAAAAGCAACTGGATAGAATTCTGTTTCTCTATCATGATGATTAATATCTGGACGTGTTCTGCTGAAATGTAAAATCCAAATTGCACTAAGAGAATCATTTAGGTTGTTTCCTTATGTTTCTAGCCCATTTTCTGGATCTCTGTATTATGATTACTATTCACAATGCTTTCACTTACACATAATTACTCAGTAGGAGCAACTGCTGGGAGGCTGGTCCCAGACCCTCAGAGCTCTGGCTTCGAGATAGATAGGTAGTTCAGGAAGTCCCTCAGGTTTATCAGGTGTATGTGTATAACCCTGCAGTGTTTTTGTCTTCATATAGCAACCACTACCTGCTTGTGCAATGTCCAAGTTTTGCAACCTGTTGTTGATACAAGCCTGGGTAGTGGCTGTGTGCACAGCCAGCAGACTTGTGATTTTGGGTTGTTTTTTTTTTTTTTCACATATAAACTTTTGGCAAGATCATCATATTATGCTTAGATACAACTTGTCTTGACCCCTCAAAAGTCTAGCAAACATAGTTTTAAATTTCTGAAAACCACCAGGCATCAGTGATTTCTGCCAGATATCTGTAGTTCTCTTTCTGATCAGGGCTGTGGTCAACATGCAATGGCTCACTGCTAGCTATCTGAAGAGACTTGATGTGAAAGGAAATCCTTGTATAGAAAGTATGAGCTTTGATGCCTGATTGCATGCTTGTATCTGTCTTACCACTAAAGTCAGCATGATTTAAGGCTGTAAGAGAAAGCATTGTGTGTCAAAGGACTGTTTTCCTAGCCAAGTTTGTATAAAATAAAATTGTTACAGCAATTTTGTCCATTTTTCTCAGACCTCTCAGCCAGGGCAAATGTGTCTGCTCTAGTGTAATCTCTGTTTGATAGCAATATTTCCTTTTTAAGCGGGTGTGTATATACATATACGTTTTATGTCAACCAGAAGGATTTTTTGTGGTAATGAGAGCTAAGCCTTCTCTCTCAGCTAATAATTAATTGTTTTCCCACAGCTTTTGAAAATTTGGAAACTGTGACAGTCTTATGACTGTTCTGAATCACGCTGACTGTGCTAAGATGACAAAATAATAATGCTAGCCTGCTTATCCATGACTGAGTTACTCATTAAAGGCTATTAACAAAGATGATGGGGTCAGCATAAGGAGTATCCAAATAGTGGTAGTTTTCTTCTCCTCCCTTTCCTACTTTCCTGGGAGAACTGAAGTTTGAGAGAGTAGGTAAGTGTCAGTACAAGGATAAAGGCATGAGTGTGTGCCAGCTGTTTTGTTTTTGGGGTGTGTATGTATACATGTGTCTGCATCTGGAGTTTTTTGTTTATTTTTACCCAATACTCTGTATGTCTGTGTATTCTAGGCATGCCCTTAGGTGGGAACAAGGTGATCATCTTGGATCAGTAGAAGTTTCTACCTAAGGTAAAGGCTGTATCAAATACTCCCAGGGGAAAGGCAAATGAGTAGGAGGCCCAATACCGCTCTTTAATTATTGCTTCAAAGTTGTGATACTACTTTGGTATTTTGTGTGACCTTAGGTTTCTAGTATGTGACAACCTTACCCCTTTTGTGCATTGAGAAATTCATATTTCACAGGTGCATGATGGCAACTGATACTTATAACTAGGTTAGAACAAAGACTGCCAAAGGGTTAGGTCTGCATTAGTGCAGTTCCTGCTTGAAATCCCACATTCACAAACCCCTGTTACTTAACTGTGGTATTTAGGTCAGGTCTGCAGCTTAGTAAAGAAGTCTCAGGTTAACTAATTCTTCTCCTTGTTGTCTAAGTGGTGAGGTGGTGAATCATCCACCCAGCTGCAATCCTTACCTATGCAGAGAGGTATAAAGAAAAGTGCTTTGTAATGAGTCCTTCAAAACTGCGTGTGCTGCCACTGTACCTGCCCCCTTCTCTATACCCAGAGCCCTAGTTACGGTTTTGAGCTGAACATGTGATGTCTTTTATAATCCTGCCTTTGAAATGTTCTCAAGCACAAGGGGAAAAACAGAAGCTGCAAAATCTTCCAAAATGTCTGGATGGTGGGACTCTGCTATTTCTGCACAGTCTGTACTGTTCTCTCCCTACAGGCTCTACCAACAGGCTACTTTGGGAGCCTTCCTTCTTCCCTTTCCCTCCTACTCTAATGATTAAATGCTGAGGACTGAAAAAAAAGACAGTCACTTTCAAAATGCAGAAATCAACTTTGCATAGCTCTGTCATGTCAGGAGCAGGTATATTCTCTTTTCCAAAGGATGTGACTTGCTAAGTCAGATAACATGTAGATAAAGGTCATGTCCCTGATGCAAAGCACACCTTGATAAAGCTTTCAGGTGCCTGGCACACTAAAGCAAGAAATTCTATAACACATAATAAACATTTCCTCACCACATCTCTGACACCCCCAGCAGAGTGCTTGAGGACAGATTATAAGCTGTTGTGTTTTCTTTTATAAGCTTTCTGTAATTAATTCAAGCTCTACTTACTGGCAGTGGATTTCAATACTATCAATAATCATTTAAAGACTTCACTTTAATTTTACCTCTTAATCTCATTTAAGAAAATTCAGCAGTCATTAGATATGTTGCTATACTACTACAGCTTTTTAAATCTGAATTTGGATGTAAATTTTTAATATATGTGTTTAATATATATGTTTTTTTAGAAATCCAAGGAGGAAAGAGTTTTAGGGTTTTTTTGTTTGTTTGTTTTATTTTGTTCTTAGCAGAATAGTCTGGGTGTGACCTAATGCAGAAAGGGTATACAGGCTTCTTTAACCATCCTAAATCAGTTGAGTAAGAGAAATTGCATCAGAGAAATCAGGTATGGATATTTTTTCAGTGCAGTGGGAAGAGACAATAACAGAGACAGTCAAACCAGTTCAATACTTTTCACTGCTGGTCAGCTTTTTCAAACGCATAGTTTCATCACCAAGAACAGCTGTTGGATTTGAAGAGACCACGAATTTTCATGCTGAAACAGCCTAAGAGCAAGAATCAATACATATTTCATAGAACCACCTGTGCTGTAAGAGACCACCTTCAAGGTGATTGAGTCCTGCCATGAACCTGCTTTGTGATCACATTCATTAGATTATGTTCTTCCCCATGCCTGTCAGTGTAATGGCCATGTTGCATGAAAGTGTTGTCTTTCACCATCCCATCAGAAGACTGTCCGTGTATTAATGACATGACGATGAATGCGGAAGTCATCCTTTGAATATCAGTGATTGCCCCTCTGCAGGGGACTTGTAGAAAGCCCAAATCACAGTTTCCGGTGAAGGAAAATCATCAGTTTTTTAACACTGGTGATTATTATGGGATTATTCTGGAATATTTTTCCTTAGTGACGTCCTTAAATTTCTCAAAGTACATGATTCATATTTAGCTACTTACTTAAGCACATTTGTTTAAGCATTTCAATTATGCTTTATTAACTAAAACACAAATTTAAAACTTGTTTACTCCATGTGGTTTTGACTCGTGCATTGTGACATAATTTACCTGCCTCTTATCCTGAGGAGCGCCTGTGTAAATTAATATCGAACCATTATATTCCCGAGGTCATATTTTGTTTTTCCATCTCTCTGCAAAACTAACGAAATTATTCCAGTGCAAAGTACCTCACTACCATGCAATGCTTTCTTGGTAAGCATGTGGTATTTTCAAGGTAAAGGTCAGCATTTAATAGTTTTATGGAACTAATGTAACTGAATTTATTTGAAAAGAATGTCAGATTTTTTTAAAATGTGCTCTGACTGCATGTATAACTTGCTAGGAATGACTGACATGTTTCACCCAGAGTTTGGAAAAAAATATACTTTATCCCTGAGGTATTTTATCTCCGAAAGAAATTGCTTATTTAAAGTTTTTCCCCTTTTTTGGGGTTGAACAATGAAATAGAATTGACAGAAATAATCAGAAAAGATGAATAAATGATCCCTGTATGAATAAATGATCCCTGTATATTGTATTTCCCCAAAATTTGAATATATTCTCTTCTGAAGTTATAACTAAGTGATCCACTGAAATACCATAAACAGTATAATCTTCTCTGGAGAAAAAAAAAAAGAAAAAAAGAAAAAAAGGTGGCTTGCAGAAGGAATAAATCCTTACTCCATTTTCCTAACAAAGATATATGAATTTTCCTAAATGAGTGTATTTTCTGGATAAACTGACATGTTGTAGGCAAAATGAGGATGAATAACAGAGGAGTCCTGTCAATTTGAAAAAATGTCTTTCTGTACTCAGTAGTTCTTCTTACTGACTCCTGAAAACTCCCGAAGTGAATGAAATACTTTAAAAATCCACAATAACCTTCTATAAATTAGTAGTGTGTCTGAACTGTATCACATTAGCAATATCAATGATCCATAATTTGAATGTTTTAAGTGGCTGACAATAGTTTGCGGCTATAATGATGATTACTTTAACAGCATCTAAAGGATTGTTGTTGTCTTAAGTTACTGGAATTTGTGGCACATAAGGCAGCTCATATGCATGTAAATCTACTTCAGTGGTACATCAAACACAGAGAAAACTCACATCATGGACTGTCACCTTGTCCAGTGCCATTCCTGATCTCTTGCATCGGTTGTTGAACCTATCTCATGTATCTCTCATAATAGTGTTTCAGTTGTGAAATTTATTTTTTGCTGTATGCTTAAAAAATAATAATCTTTGCTTCCAAAAACACAAAATCTTTGACATGTCAACATTTCATTTTCATAGGGCTAGGAGGTGGCAATTCTTCCTTTCTGAATGTCAACTTTTAAATCTCTGGGGATCCATTGCAATTTGTCCTTTTCTCCCTTGCTTACCTTCTCCTTATCAAAAACTCTTTCTTAGACCTGGTACAATCTTTGGTTTAAATCCTGGACTCATACAAGAAATCTTTCTGAAGGCTTCCAGGCTCTGGACACCCACATAGTGATTTATAATTTGCTTTTGATTTCATCTCAAAGTTCAGTGCTGGAGCCAGGAGGATTTCTTAGACTCAGATCCTGAAATATTCTATCTATCTCTTCACCTAGGCTTTTATCAGCTGTTAGCATAATTTTTGAGCAGATATAGGTAGGCTGAACTTCACAAATTGAAGACAGAGAATAATAAATAATACACATGGCAATAAATTCAGGTTTGTATTTATTTTGCAGTTAACTATTGTTTATTTCTGAGTCTCTGTTCTTACTCTTTTATTTACACAGGCAACAGACATGGCGCTTCCATTTTATTTGAAATTGTTTGTACTAAAGCTGGCTGATAATTTGCCCATTGTGAACAATGCAACAGCACATCTTATTGAAGTAATTGCTAACAATATTTTAGACTGTAAATCTTCATGTCAAACTGCACATTTTGAGGGACAAATGAACAAATACTGGTATACATGTGCTCTGAATATCAAATGTTTAAGGAAGCCAGGCTTCAGTGCTTCATAGCTATGACAAATAGTTAAGCATAGCATCATTCTTTTTTCAAGGTGTAGTAGAAATTATATTTCCTTTTAGATTTTAGTTCTTTTTACATCATAATAAAGGAATAAAGATATGCTCAGAAGTTCATATTTCTAGGTTCTAACATGTTTGAGAGATACAAAGAACAGCTTAACTCAAAAGCTTAATTGTCCTTACTGATACTTGACTAAACATTTCCAAAAAGAATTATTCAATTGTTTTGAGTGGGCCATCAAAACATAAGAAGCTTTACAGCTATCACCCTCCTACTCAAAAGCTGTCCAACCTCCCTGTGACAGGTGCTATTATAAGGAAAAGTGATGTCAGAACAACTAAATTAGTTAAGCTGTTTCTCTTATGAGTTTGAAACAATACAGGGCAGGAGGACTAGGGTGCCAATGAGACAGATACAGCTGCTCTGAGGCTGTAGGGTTCTCTGGGCTGATTCTGGTGATTTGTGAGAATGCACTGTAGGAAGTGCTTGCTTTCTTTGACATTCTGTTTTGTATATCCCCATGGTCTTCTGAGGATAGCAATGTTAGCAAAAAAAAAAAAAAATTCATTTATCTTAAGAAGATTCTACAAGATAACCTGTCCTGATACAATGCTTCAAAGATTTGTGCTAAACAACATTTTTATCTTATCACTTCCTGAGGGGAAAAAAATAAGAAAAAAGTGTGTAAGTTCCTCACTTGTTTCTCGTGCATCTAAACAGGCTTTATCTTTCCCCCTGTCAGTTTACAAGTCTTATCTTTATTGCCTTATTGCAGGTGATGTGCATTGATTTACATCACCTTTATGCTGGAATCCCTTATCAATCTTCTGAATCTGAGCAAATCTTATGTTGTAAACTGTACTGAGCTTCTGTTTGCACCATACTGCAATTACAAAACCATTTACAAATCTGTATTTGCCACAAGAAGAAAAAAAAAGGCAGGTTTGACTCTACTCCTCTTGTCTTGAAACTGCATGGAGGGTTTCAAAGATGATCTTTTCTGAGAGTGTTTATCAATGGTGTAGATAAAAGTGATTTGATCTCACACAGAATGAAGCCAAAAGCACAAATTCCAGAAGAGTCATTGCGGAGCTATAACCTCAGACAGAGAGGTGGAGAGGCTGGCTGGACTGGGCCTTTGTTAGCCCACACCTAATTGCACCCCATGCCTTGGAAGACCCTCCCTGTGATGCAGGACTCAGTGGTGCTTTGTAGACCCCAGGCTGTGCAGGCCTCAGGTGCCTCCATGTCCCAGCCTGCACAGAAGTGGAAATCAGCAGCTACGTGTAGTGCTGAAATGAGAGCACAGCTGTGCTTTTCCAAGCATGAAGTGACAGAGTCATTCCCAACAGTGCTGTTGGTGGGTGGATGCAGTTGGCCAACCGAAGAGTAAACACAGGTGGAGGGGATGATTTCTGTTCCTTTGGCTTAAGCTTGGCAGTGTATGTGACAGTGAGGGTGCATGTGAGGAGTTATTTGTGGTGAATGGGTTAATGTCTTATTCTTGAGCAGCTGTCTCACCTTTAGAGGTATCAGTTCCTACTTTTCTCTAGCGGTTTCTCTGAAGGAAGCCAGTGTGAAGGACACAGAGCAGAATGCAGCATGTTACTGCAACTCTGCTACTACATCAGCAGTCAGCGTTTGTGAGCCTTCACAAGTTGGAATGTTAGATGGGGCAGAGGAAATAAATTCCTCAATAAAAATTAGTGACTTGGACTTCTTCTGAGAAGCTGCCTCCTCATCAGTATAAAATGTACTCCTTTATAATACGTGCACTGTGGAGATAATAATTCTGATGGAATCCACCTGAGATATCTCTCTCAAAGCACACTAATAAGGTTGAGTACTTGTTCAGGTGAATAAATATGTTGTGACTTATTTTACTTCACACATTAATTCATCTATTTGCTTCAAGTATTTTTGCAATTATTAGGAAAGGGAGGATCTCAACAGCCATATGTCAACAGATGACTGTATGGAGAAACAACTGGCGCGAGTTAAGCACTTTGATGTCTTTACTGGTACTTTTCTGCTTAGCAATATTCAAGAGGCTTCCATATTAGAGATGGAGGATGAGCTCAGTGTGTTTGTGCGGAGGAAAATGTTAATTTCCCTCACAGCATTTTATTTACCTAGTCCTTTTTCTCTTCTGTTTCACAATATCATTATAAAACATGCTTTTGTGTGTGTGTGTGTGTGTGTGTGTGTTATAAACTGTGCACATTACTGATCTTGCATTTAAACCAAAAATTTCATAGCCCCCTGCACAAGCCCAGTTAGTCAGTGTCTAGAAGTAGTTCAAGTATATGGAACCTACTACAGGGATAGTTAGTTCATGACTATGGTATGAGACCCTGGAAAACCAGCTCAAAGTTAAGAAGAGAGTTTGTAATCTGCTCTTCTTTCCAAAGGGCAGGCAAATGTAGTCCTTCTCTCCAAAGTTTTTTTTTTTTTTTTTTCCCCCCAGAGATTTATATAAAAGGAGAGAGGAGAGGGACTTGCTACCCAGCTGATACCTAACTAATAGAGCCTATTTTCTCAGATCTTACTGGATTTTGTAACATTGCCACAAGACTAATAGTTACTATTCTCTCAATAATAAGCTTAATCAGAGATTAGCCTTGAGACTTTGTATCATCATGTACCATGCAGAAATCTTGAAGGTATTTTAATGACATATTTTGTATATTTGTTATAGAACTTTTTTGAACCTATACCGAGCATCCATCCACATCCTCATTTCTGCCACCGAATTCGTGCTTGCGTCTCATTACTCTGTATAAAATGCAATACTACACGTTGTTTGACGTCTGAAATCGTACTATTCCACCACGGCCAAACGCCACCTAGTGATTAAAGCAGGGATTGCATGTAATTACAGTTTTGTAGAACATGCAAGAAACTCCGGCTAGAACAATTCTTAAAGAGATCAAATTTATCATTGTGATTTGAGAATTCTGTTATAAAAGTCTTATCTATGCTAACTATAAGTTAATCAATCTTTAATTCCCTAATTGGAGCACTATGCAGGTGCAAAGAATCAGTTAATTGTGATGAGATGCGTTTTCCCAAAGACAACATTTCTCATTCAATATTGACAATTGTTTATATACACATTATAGTTAGATAGATAGTGAGCATTTTTCAAGCTATCCAGTTGGCTAGCATGTTATGTCTGTTTTACCCTTTCCACAAGTCGCGTTTTGCCACTCCTGAATAGGCACACCAAATATTTTCATGAGAGATCATTGCATTTCTGTTGGTATATTTCTTGGATATTTTTTGTGTTTTAAAAATACTCACTTTTTCCTAATGTTGTGCAATCTGTTTGCAGAATGAATGCAGAACCTGTTTTACAGAGATGAATGTCTTTGCTTTCTCTGGTACGATTTCATACCAACAACTCTCCTTTCACAAGCTATCACACCATTAAGCTCTGCATGTTCATAGCTGGTTATCTACTGCCTGATGGTACGCAGAGGCTAGGAGTATCTCCCACAGGGCTTACCCCATGGTTGTGGCATCTGCCTTCACGGGGAGCAGTATGGGAGCCTGCCAGGCCTGCAAGGTGCTGAACCACCTTTGGGAGCAGTGCCCATCAGCATGCTGTGTTGATGAGGCAGATAATGTAACTTTTCCTCCCATATGTAGCTTCCTATGACACTTTACTGGTCATGACTTAATGCTTGCCTTGACACAGCCTGAAATACAAATTTAATGTGCTCTGCGTGACTGATGCAACACTAGCAAATCCAGTGTCTCTCCAGGCATAAAATATCATCCTCAACCTTGGCTTTGCATGAGATTTGTTTATGTGAACTGTACCTGCAAGTTAAACTTGCATCTTTGCTTGCTTGGTCACTCTCGATGCGTCACAGTTCCTGATGTAATTTCCTGTCTCTCTGCACTCATTTCTCTTGTGCTGACCCACAGAAATTTGTCAAGAAAGGGAATTATTCATCCACCTTTGTATGAAATTGAGCTCTGAATGGTAAAGATCATAAACAAAAATAATAGCTTCTGAAAATAACCCGATATTCAGAATGCAACAGATGGTCTCCAGACACAAAAGAAAAGAGTGCCTGACCTGAAAGTCATAAGCTCCTCAGTTAAAGAAAACATGGCTTTCAAGAGAGAAATATGTGATTGTTCAAGATAATTTTTTTTTATATATTTACACAATTATATTCACATGGAAAAACAAAAAAACAGACTGTTGTGACTAAATTTTTTATCCAATATTCTCTAGTGTCAGTGGAGTTCCAGGAGGAAATGTTTTGGCTTTTCATTTTAATGATGTGAATGCACTGGAGCAGAAACAGAAAATTTGTTAAAGCTGACCAGTATAGTGCATGTGTATTTACCTGTCCTTTGCCAACATCTATTTATTTATTTATTTATTTACTTATTTAGTGAGGACGTTTGTGCACAAGTCTGAAAGGCCATTTTGATTAAAACTGCTGGAATGCAGGTATACCCTTAAACAATTCAGTAAAAAGCTTAAGAAGGAAAAACAATCCTTTTGAAAGGACTCAATCGTCATTTATAAGGGAGCTGATCTCACACAATAGATTTGTAAGCTCATAATTAGCCAGAAACAGGAAGGTCCATCATTCGGTAATTTGATGAATAAAGGCTGCCAACCAAAATCTCTTGGCACAGCACATCAACCTGCAGAGCTTACTACAGATGGTATGACAGTGCCTGACCATCTGATTAAGTCAGGAGGTGCTGATGAAAAAGCAGCATGAGCTCCAGACAATATTTTCCAAGTCTTCAAAAGCTTCAGAAACGAACAGTAGAATCTCCACATCCTCCACCATGAATTTCGGGAGAGGGAGAGAAACTCAGTCCCAGGCCAGTGTTAGAAGCAAAACACAGCATAAAACAACAAAATTACATATGTATTATTTAACGCCATTACTGGAGAGGATGAAGTGGTGAGGAAAAAAGCTACTATAAGAGGATGAAGTGGAATCCCAGAGCATTTATAATATCCATCTTCCCCATGGCACAAACTGGCACACATACAGCTAGCTGTTATTTCTTGCAATTTGTACAATTCAAAGCTGTTTTCCACCCCTTCTTAAAAGGCCTACCCAGCAGTCTTTACCCAAAGGAAAACTGTAAATGATAGCTACTGAATGTTGGATCTCCATTCACCCAATAACACACAGCTGAGCTGTGAGATGAAAATCACAGTTCTCCGAGTCCATGTAGCAGTGCTGTGGGCATTGCAGATCCTACAGCTTTATGGAGTTACAGGGTACCACATGCGTGCATAAACACCAATAGGATAGAAATAGTGATAAAGAAGCGCATCTTTTCTCTCTCCAAACAAAGCTACACCAAACCGTGCTCTGGGCTTCATTCAGCCATTTACCTCAGGGTTACTGAGCTACTGGCTTTTAACCCAAAATGAACTGCTGTGAGCTTACTCCAGGCAAGACAGTAAAATGACCAAAATCAGCCACCCTGGCCATAGGCAAAGACAGCTGGCGAGCAGCTGGCTGCATCTGTTTGGAAAAGCAAATATAGCTGTGTGGTTTCCAGGGCCAGCTTCTCCTTCTGGGAAGGAGGCAGTGAGGGGATTTCTCTGCTATTAAGAAACCTCACCCAGCAGTAGAATGGAGACACAGGTCATTATACCAAGCTCAGATACCCTGTGCTATGGAAAGCTCCAGCCCAGTCAACTCTCTAGCACATCTTGCAACAAGAGGATGGTGACATATCACATATAACACACCATATATGCCTTTTCCTGTCAGACCATGAGGAAGATAGATGTAGAACATCCTGAGTTAGAAAGGACATACAAGGATCATCAGGTCCAACTCCGATATTTTCCAAACCAGGAAAAATAAGTAATGGTCAGCAACCCAACCTAAGAATTAGAGACCTGAAGTCAGTACAATGCTCAAATTATGGACCACTCCACAGGAGCTGATGGCTGCCAAAGGACATGAGAGATATGTCAAAAATGCTTTTTCTGCAGTTCTCAGGATGAACCCCAGTAAAAAAAGGAGGACTTGACAGCTGATAACTCTTGTGGATGTTGCTGGTGTACCAAAGGTAAGAATGATGTCTGTTGTTCATGTTCCATGGAGTTTCTTAAGAAGGGGGTATCAGCAAAAAGTCGACTGAATATGCTGAATACCATAATGATCTGTAAATATTAATTAATCACTTATGAGTTTTTCTGTGTCTTTCATTTGGAAAGTGTATATCAAGAAAATTTTTT